>CM055968.1:55825000-56532500 GCA_029531755.1 Holothuria leucospilota
TGTCAATGTCGCCTAAAAGTACCATTTTTTCACCCGATATGTCGCCTAAAGTGACCATTTAGGGAAATATATATATATCTATATATATATTTATATATATAATGCTAGATCGACCTGTTTTCGAAATCGGTATACCACCAATACAACCGGCAAAGAAAAAAACAATAAAATACATAAGATTATATTTCCCCTTTTGGTTCTTAGATATATATGCACGTTATTTCAATGGCCCGTAAGTCCTTAGTGTTAACGGATACATGCACGTAAGTTGGTGTGCAGCTAAGTAATTGCATAAACATTATGTGGTAAATCGGACTTGCGTATAGAGTTACGCATTCCTATATAAAACAGTGTGTAAAACGTTAAGGCGAAACGATTTTTTCGCCTAAGGGTCGAGTTCTCCCAACAGTCGTGTTTTTTCATACGGTTTTTCGCCTAAATCCCAAATTAGCAAAATATATATATATATACTAACAAGGTAGGTCAATTTTCTGGACGAAGCCTACAACTTTGCCTATTTTTACACTCTTACGCTCTCTGTGAACCTCTCTGATTTCTTTCAATCAAGTCATTCGATGAGAAAGAACAGTCAACATCTCTTTGGGCACAACTGCAGGCATAAAAACACTTCTAATCAAAATTATTCGTAAAAAAATGGACTCTTCGCACGTTCGTGGTTGAACACAGACAGATGATGTATGATTTAACCTGAGCAGCCATCTATGTCTCGTAAGTGAAAACACGTAGCCCAAGGTAAAGCAAAGCAAAAGAACATACATTCGCTCTGCAGATACCAGATTGCATAGTTTGTTAATTGCGCGCGGAATGTAATTGTAAAGTACGATACTGCGCGCCAGTGCTGCTACAAACTGAATACACACAATACATTTAACTATATGTGTAGGTATATACATATACGCATATGTATACTATATTTATGTATACTACATACTATATGTACGTATACTGTACGTACGTACGCTACACTTATACATATCATGCTACTGCCAAAATTTATGTACATTTTTCCTATTTGGCAGGAAATAATCATATTTTGTGTGGTACTCAGTGTGAATTAAGTGGAGGCACATTACAACACAAAATTGCATGTCTGCCATGTGTGTATTGGATATTAAAGGCTAGTTTGCATTGCACAGTACGCCGACAGACTGAGGTACTGTAACCGTTTTGCCACCGCTATGCCGGGATGGAGTCTTACTCTGCGTGCCGCACACCAAACTGAATTATTGCGCGCCAGATTCGTGGTAAAATCAGTACTTAAATTTAAAATGCGCGCGGAACTTCTTCCGCGCGACTTACAAATTATGCAGTCTGGTGCAGATAGATACGAGTAGCTCCTCATTTGACAAATCCTATGCAACGTGCGTTGTGATTGGCGTATAGCTAAGTCAGACTATTTCCTTGCCAACAAAACCATCATATAAAATATAGTAGCATTGTCCAACATGCATGTTTTTGTTCAAATTAAGTGTTATAATTGTCCTGCCTAATGTTAGGCCTATATTTCACCCACCTCAATAAAACCTTCCCAAAATCAAGCAGTAATTCACAGTAACTGTAGGGCAATCATTCACTGTTCGGGCATACATTCTCAGGTTGGGTAATCAATAACACATCACGGGCAATCATTGACACAGGTTGGGCATTCATTGTACCGACGGGCAGTATGGGGCATTCATTAGTAGGACCCGATTTACAAACGTTTTGCCCTACTTACTGTACAGTAACAGTTGGTCTGGAAAAAGCCAGTTTGGCTCCAAGTGTTGACCAGTTTCCCTTAAAAGACCAAGCCTAGCCTACCAGTTTGCCACCAAGTGCTGACCATTTTGCCCCTTTATAGGCTAATGTGTTGTAAATGTGAACAGAAGACCTGTTACTGAACATAATTTTTGTTTTCAAAAAAGGCATTGAAGATTGATTTAGCAGCTCAAATAAGTATTCCTCTGTCCATTGCAGGCTAACAGTTGATTCCAGAAGACAGTCAATGTTAAAAAATTCATTTTATAGTTGCTCACTGACACCTCAGTTACTCATTTTGTTTTTGCACTAAATATTGCCAGCAGCAAAAGCTCCTTTCTTGTTGTGTTTATCTATACGTAGACATCGTAATACCCAGGGTGCATTCCATGTTAAGTCAACACCAAAGTTACAGGTAAGTGTCAGCTTTTAGACCCCAACAAAACACAGGTGTGATATGCCAAACAATATACTGTACTGTAAAATAACATTGCCTGCTGCAGGATGATCATTCATCTTACTGGAAGCAAAAAGTTAACACACATTCTATTATATTTGGGCAGGAAATAATCATATGTTTGTGTGAGACTTAAGTGTAAATTAAGTGAAAACACAGTGCAGCGGAAATGATTTGTAGCTGTGGTTTTGACTTAAAGCTAGTGTGGAGTACACAATATATAGTAGGAAGGTTAGTTGTAGGCCAACTCCTCACACCACCGTGCTAAGTGATTCCCTTTGTCTACTCGAAGATCTTGGGCGTGCAGTCCACGAAATGCACCTGGGCATAATACTTAACTTTTTCATACAATGGAATTTGTTGTGCATATGAAGTAGGGACTGTTCCGGGGGTGGGGGAGGGGGGGTAGAGACCATGGCCCTCCATCAGGGAGGGCTGCCCCCTGTGTTTACAATTTTGTCAGTCAGATGATTAAGCTTGTAGTCCTCGATGGTGACGAGTAGCTCCAGAGGGTCAATTGCTTTTCAGTTTTGTCATTTGTTTTGATTCCTTGGCGAAGGTGAAAGGAATCTGTGCAACCACAATGGCATGTGTATGTGTGTGTGTTTGTTGTGCTTTGCTTGTAAACATATCTCAAGATAAAAAAGGATTGATCACTCTCCGTACTTACTGTATGGATTTGTCATATTGAGAGGAAGAGCCCTAAAAACCAAAAACCTTGTAAACATGATATCTCAAGGGAGGAAGCATGGATACTTTTCATACTTGGCATGTGGATGTGTTATAATCAGAAATGAACCATATTGTTTTTGGTAGAGGTCAAAGGTTATCTAAGATCACAGGGGTTGTAACTATGGAAACATTGGAAATTCCTTGTGAACATTATATCTCGAGAGAGAAATGACTAACACTTTTTATATTTGGTTTATGGATTTAGGAATATTGAAAGGACTAACCCTGTTGTGTTTGGTAGAGGTCAAGTGTCATGTGAGGTCACCAGAGAATGGATGTAGGCCAGTTATAGGTTAATTTCTTCATATGTCGAAAGTAAGTGTTTGCCTTTGACACATGTTGAGCTTTTGTCATCTGGTGCTGCAGTTTCCTTGACTAGGAGAGGTTTATTTATAGGCCACAGCATGCCTAGCACATATTTTGTATGCAGTGATCATCTTAAGGTAGGCTACCGACAGACACAAGGTACGCTCACTGTACATGTATCTCAATACAGTACTTAATATATACTGTATGTATACTGTGCCCTTGTGGGCTTATTTTTAGCACAGTTCCCTTTTCATGACATGTACAGTACTATTAACCTGACATTATTCTGTTAACTGTTTAATGTTTGTACGTCATTGTAAAAAGAAATGATACATAAAATGAAAAGCTTGTAGTCGGTGAGTTGGGAAAATGCTTGGCTGGGTCAAAGGTCAAGTGAACCATTTACCTTGACGAAAAAGTCACGGTACAGCTGACCTTGTGACCCCACCGAAAGTAGTGAATTACCCAACTGACTTATTGTTTAGTGATGAGCGTCATTACTTTCTTATGTTGTCTAAATGATGACAGAAACTACTTTAAAACTAATTGAGGACTCTTTTGCCAGTACATTTTAGGGCTAGTATCATACAACTGCAATTAATAAAAACTAAAGCATTACTGACTGCAGTATTTGAGATTGCTACACAACTAAAGCAAGTCCAGAATCAGTGATTCATACTTTCACCTGTGTCAAATAATTACTGGATGAATAGCAAGTTGAATTACCTTTATTGACATTTGCTTTCTTCATTTTTTCACCATCCGTAGGTGCTCCTTCAACAATATTGTATCCTAGATCAGAAGATGAGAAGCTCATTGTTTGACTGACTGCAAGTGCCATCCTCAGAACTTTTGACTGTGACCGCTCTAAGTGACTGTCATTAAAGGGTTCTACTCACAGCAAGTAATACCATGGAAGTTACAAGACACAGTAAGTACTACAGAGCATTATTCAGAGACTACCCAAAGGTAATAAAAACATCAGACATTATTTGTAGCATTTTGAGTATTTGCCTTGTCATATTAGAACTCATTTCTTTTTTTTTTTTATTTGTAGACTTTGCAGAGGCTTGTGCATTACTGTCAGAGGCATTAGATAAGGCTTCATTTGTTGCCATTGATGGAGAATTTACTGGTCTACACTGTAAACACAAACCAAACCTGTTTGACAGTCTGGAAGAGAGATACCACAAGATGAGGACAGTAAGTAGAGATTTTTCCTTTTGCTCCTGACCCTCTCCCTTCTTACCCACTTTCCACAATGTCTGCTGTCAGGCTTGTGAGAGCTTACTGTTTAATTAGAAGATGTGAAATATAACTTCAGGTGGTACATTAAATTAATTATACTTACTCTAATTATGAGGAAAGGCTGCATCATAATCTGTCATATCCAGGTCATGTTTTAAGTGGTGTTCTAATTTTTCTGCTTACAGGGCTCCTTGGATTTCCTTCTGGTGCAGTTTGGCCTTTGTGTGTTCAAGTATGATGGAGAAAAGTCAAGGTTCATCAAACTTTATTTCACTTTGTGCATAGTAGTAGTAGAATTAATGCTCATAGCTAAAAGAATTTGAGTGTTGTACATGTGAGAAAATGAAGGTGATGATCTAGAAATTACTGTATATGCACCATCAATTTACTTTGAATGTTTGCCTAGCTGTGTGTTTAATGATCTAGATTTTCAACTTTCTAAGAAAGCTAGCTCTAACTTTGTATTATCTGCTTCACTTTAATTCACTTGAAGTGAAAACTTGACTGCTTTGTTTCTTTTAAAATGTGGGGATGGATCCAGGACTTTAGCCAGGATTTCAGATTAGTAAACTTCAGTCTGGGAAGGGGACTAAAAGGATGGGCATCTCCTCCCCTTGGCAGAAATGTTTTCAATTTTGACCATATTTAGACATTCAATGTGGTATATAATTTGACTCAATTTGACTTCATACCAATGACCCTGGAATACAAGATGTGGTGCCTTTCTGATTTGGTTAGAAGTTTCAGTCAGAATGATAGCTGGGCAATTTTCTGACCAAATCATTGGAACTACAGCAAAATAGTGTTAAAATTTTTAAGTCCTTGTGCTGTATGACTTTGAGTGAAAGTTTTTTTTTCTTAATTAACAGGTACACAGCCTATCCATTTAGCTTCTATGTCTTTCCTCGTCCAGTCAACAGACATGCCCCTGATGTAAGGTTTCTGTGTCAGGTAAGCAAGACAGAAAAACAGCCAATACGGTACTTCAGTACAGTATGCAAGCTTTTCCCAGATTAAAACTTATAAGCTTCACGATTTATGGTTACATTGACATCATTCTTTACCTGGAGTATATTACTAATTGTATTATGATGGCCTTTGGTGGATTACATACTGTCAACTAAACACAAGATGTAAAAATCATAAAGTGTTATCTTGCAGTGTTTCTACATGCTAAGATGTTCCTCCAGTTTGTTACTCTCATGACACATCAAGAGACAGTGCTATGGTAAAGGTCGTTGTTTAGTTGCTCCAGAGGTTATCCTTTTTTGGAATCAGTAAGAAAAAGATAGATCATGAAAGAAGTTCTCAGACTTTACTATCAAGATGGTTGTTTTGGCTGGGGAAGGGACAGATGTATTTGTAAGTACTACTTCTTTAATGTTGGCCTCAGCTGAATGAAGTGCATGGTTTTCAAAAGAGAGCCTCCTTTTGGCATTACTCATTCCTGAACTGCTGGCTATGTTGAAAAAGACACTCTGCAGTCATTCAGTGACTCTCTGTTGCTGAATTCTACAATATACTGAAATAAACTGAAATAAACTGACCAACTATTGAATCAACCAACCAACCAACCCAACACAACCCACCCCAACCCGACCCAACCCCCAACCCAAACAAATTTAATATATGTTGAAGGACACATCTGAGTGTCATGTCTGTGTGTAATCACAAAATGTTTTAAATGTTTCGTCCAAGGTGCAGTATCTGAGTATCGTGTCTATGTGTGTAATCACAGAATTTATCAACTGTGTTTTCCAAGGTACAATATGTCAGCCAAATTTTTTTAGAGCTTCAAAACTAAGGTGCAACACATTTAATGTTCTGATGCATTGTGTCATAATTGGTAGGGGAAATGGATGCATTTTTGACATTGCTTGTATTCTGCCTATAAACTACAGTATTTTTCACATCCCAAAACGGTGACCTATTGTATGGAGTCAGTGACCTCTGCATAATATGGACAGCATTGTTGCTTGTTTTGTTGTTTGATATCTGAGACTGATATAAATCTCTTTGTGTCTGCCCCTGATCACTTGTTCAGACTTTGTAATTATGTTACTGTATCATTATGAACTTATCGATGGGCATTGATAATCATTACAAGTGTCTATCACTGTCAAAGGAGAAACTAAAGAACCTCCCTGAGTTTAATTAAGAAGGATCTGACTGGGCTAGCTAGGGATAGGTTGAGTGGTGTAGCTAGACAGACATTTATTTTCCTTATATTGATTAACTTTAGTTGTTGTTAATCAGTGCACTATCTTCCTTTCACAATCAGCTAATGTACAGTATGGTGTCCTAAATGTGAGGACAATTTTAAGATGTCATTGGCAGTGTTTCTTTCATTTCTTGCATAAATTTTAGAGTTGCCATTTACATGTTTTGAAATTTATTTTTCTAACCTAGAGTTCCAGCATAGATTTTCTGGCCTCACATAACTTTGATTTCAACAAAGTCTTTCGTGATGGTAAGCTCTTTCATGGATAATTTAAGTTATAGTTGTATAGTATCACAAGAAAGTACAGTATCTATTGGTATAGGCTGTTTTCCCCATATCACCTTAATTGTAATATGAACTCTAGTCAGAAAAAAGCTATTGTACCATAGTAGGAAAAGAAAGTGTTGCTTTGTAAATATATCTTCAGCGTCCTGTTTGTTTGAATAATTTAGTACTAGGATTGACCTAAGAAGTCACTTAAAAGTAGACAAAGTTGGCAAACTGGTCAATGGTATGTGTGTATTGTACAGCCTGTACCTGGGGTATATGGAGGTTATTTGTGGCTTCATATTGAAGAGCTTTTTGTCTGTCATGTTTGTTTATGAATAACTTTTTCTAATTCCACTAGGTATCCCATTCCTCACCAGTCTGGATCAAGAGAGACTGAAAGAGTTGGTTTTAGAGAGACATTCTCAGACAGAAATGGCCAACATTGCTTCCACAACAGAGAAAAGTCCAAAGTTTGTCTCGCCCCCTACCAACAAGGCTCTGGTGGATGTCCCTGAGGAAGAGAAAGAGTTCCTTGAGAGGGTCTGGTGAGCTGTTACTCATTTTATGTATTTTGTTAATTAAAGAAGTGCTTATTAACATTAAGGGTATCATTTCTAAAAAAAATAAATTGTTGCAGGGCAAAGAGAAATATTCATGATGCCAAGGATAAATCAAGAAATGATGAAAGTTTGAAAAGTCTTGCACCAGTAATTATACTCATGGGTAATGAGACTTTTAGTGAGTATGTACTCATACTCATGGTTGTGCACAACTGCCTGTACTCGTACTTGTGAGAATGAATTTGTACTCATACTTGTACTCACAAATTCTGGAAGTTATGCATTGGGGCTAATGCAGAATTTTGTACCCATACTCATGAAAAAGACGTACTCATGACATTGTACTTACACCACAAGTCTGTCTTATGCTGTTTCTAACTTCTTGGGTTCTTTCTTTTACAGTAAAGATGTTGAAATGTTCCTACAAGATGATAAGCAGCCTCATCTTTCCTTGGAGCCATGCAATGGGTAATTCAGTCAAAGACATCTCTCTTTCTTTTGTTAAATTACATAAAATGTATATTATTTCTCAAAGTAAAATTGAATTACAGTAGTAGAGTGGTAGTACATTGTTATATCATCGTTGGCTGTCCATGTTGTAGAGCAACTATTTGTACATGTGTAAATGCTAGCATATTTGTTTAAAGAAAATGAATGAAAAGGTCCTTCATTTTCATTTCTTTGTAAAATGAATGCCCTGGGTACAAGGCAAATACCTCAAATGTTATGAAAAATTATTTCATAATAAGATGAAGTAGCCTGGATAAGTACACCCCAGGATTATATAAATTCAAGCTGGTACCAAGACATAAATTTGTGTCTTTGCCGACTGTAACATGTTGCTTTCAATCGCCACACCTAACCCCCATCCACACCATCCAAGTAGTTGAGAGGAAATTTTGGAAGTCTGTGCATATGGCAACTTGCAGTACAACCTGTGTAATGTAAGGTAGTTTTTCAATGAATACATCTTTTAGTTTGCTATTGGGAGGTACTTTTCTTCATTTGATACTCCTGTTTTATATCTTTCCCTTTGAAGGTTCAAGAGAAAATTGATTTACCAGACTGTCTATGCCAAGTAAGTTGACCATAGGGCTGTGATCGTTTAGCAAAATTACTAAACATTTAATTGCAAAATTTTGTGATCGTTTAGCGATTAATCGCAAGTATCTATAATCAACATAGAGACTTTAAACTTGCTCTTAAACATGATGAATATGTAAAATGCGTTAGGGACGTCCAGGGGACATAGTTTCTATGAACCTCAAACACGGATCCTCATAGATTTGGTTAGTTAGTTAGATAATATTTAACGACACACCAACACGAATGTGTTATATAGTGTCAACTAGATAATTTCGTTTCAAGTTCGGTTTCAAATATTGTTAAAATACATTGCAAGTCCTCCCCTTTAGTCGCCTCTTACGACAGGCGGGGAATACCGTGGGCATATTCTACAACCCCCAGCCCACAGGGGGAACGGATCCTCATAGAAGCTCAACTTTGACATCATATGTTTACATGTGTGCCATTTGTATATGTATTTCACTTTTTCCAAAAAAATTAAAGTGAAGATCTAATTTCTGTAATGACTGCAGATCGTTTTTTATTTCGTAAGGAAAAACAGGTTTTGCGATTAATCGCTGGTAGCTTTGTACTAAACATTTATTACACATGCGATCATTTAGCGATTAATCGCTAAACGGTCACAGCCCTAGTTGACCAAAATTTGACCTCTTTTGGGACTAGGTGGACTTTCATTAAAGCATATTCTTTTTATAAGGTTATTTACTGCCAGCAAAGAGATATTCATTTTCTTTTTTTTTTGTAATTTTAAAACACCTTCTTCTTTAAATTCATACACACATTTTGTATGCCTGGGGGCATCAAATTAATACACAAACAAATGTAAGATTTTGCTGAAATTCTGGATGCGAAGTTTACTCCGCTCTATTATACTTCTTATGTTTAACTTTTTAGAGATATTGATTCCCTGCTGGAAGGCAGAGTAATCTGTGTGATGGTGGTGTTGTGTATGTGACACTTTACTTTTAAAACATTTCTGTAAGAGAGCATGTAGATACCTTATTGAGTAAATAATCATCCTCATTTTTGAGGATGTCCCGGGTTCGATTCCCAGGTCGAGTCATACCAAAGACTTTAAAAATGGAACCTTCTGCCGCTGTGCGTGATGCTCCACATAAGCAACAGAGTAACGGAAAACAAGCCAGTGAGCCACAACAGGAAAAAGGCTGTGGCCGGCTCGACTTGAACCATTTGGTTGGAAACTGGGCTAACTTACTAACATCCTCATTTTTGGTGGAGGTCAATGGTTATTTGGTCACCATATGTCAGAGAGTAGATACTTCAAGATAGATAACAGTGATGGATCTCATACTTGGCATGTGGATGCTTTATGTTAAGTAGATGATCTCTGTTGTCTTCGTTGGAGGTCAACAACTCTTTTAGGTCATTTCAGGGTTTTCATTAGGCTTCCAATCTCAAGAGTCCCGAAACTCTCAGCTTTCTTTTTCGAGTGTCCCCCAAAATTTTCAAGGGTTTCCAAAATTTTCCAAGAGTCCCTTACTTGTACTGTAACCTATACGATACGTATGTGTGTACAAGATATGGAGCTACACCCTTACCCTTCAGACAGGCATATGTATCGAGGTGGTGGCCAACAACTGTGAGGTGGCCGCCTCACAAAAAGAATGGAAGGGGAAACCCCGGAGAGAATATAAGATGTCACAAACTATTCGTCGTAGAGCGTAAGTTTGGGCGATAAATCGAAAATTATGGCAATAACTTTTCCTTGAGACTACACGATAATAAGAATTCAAAAAGGACTATATCTTGTGAAACAAAATGTGAAATAATGTGTCTCGTATTCTTTCCTTTCTTCTTTTTGGCTGTCCTGAACATATATTTTCTTCATTTATGGCATTCTTTTTCACATTGAACTGATGTAAAATCAATCAATGCTCATCCTTTTCTCCACATTCTTCCATTCGAAGAGAGCAAAAATATTCGTGGTCAAAAACCCTATTATGTTTGGTATAGGAATTGTGTACGCGAACACTGATACCTTAGGCCAGGTTCAAGTGAAACGCATGGCGAAGCACGGCAAAGTTTGTAGTGCATGTGCAGTTCCATAATTGAATTCAAACATCCATACCTTAGGCTAGGCACGAGCTCTGTAGAGAAGTTGACGTACGTACGTGCGTAAATACATATGTGGGTAAAGACCATGAAATTTAGAGCTACAATTTTTGTGCGTAAAAGGCTGACCATCATGCGTTCATGGGACGCACAAGATTTTCTTCCAAGCGTCTAGGCGGCTTGTCGTGCGTCTGAGACCCGGGAACCCGGGTTAGCGAAAACCCTGCATTTGAGGTCAAGCAGAAGAAAATCTTGTAAAAATAATTTTTGGAAGAAGGGGAACATGTATGACTTTCATTAATGACATGTGGGTGCACTGTATTGAGTACACAATCTCTTAAACATTTGGTGGAGGTCAAAGGTCATGTTAGTTCGTTGGAGGTCAAACTGTGGTAACTTTGTATACTTGATATCTTCAGGAAGAAATGTTGTATGAATCTCACACTTTGCATGTAGGTGTCCCATATTGAATGCATCATCTCTGTTGCCTGTTGTGAACTAAGAAAACTTTGTAAACTTGATTGGTGAAGTATGAAACGTGTTTGTATCTCACATCTTGGATGCAATGCCCAAAATGAAAAGCACAAAGCTGATTTATTAATATGTAAATGTAACATCAATCTGTTTCATCTCTGCCTAAAGATTTTTTTTCTTTCTATACCTAAATTTAAGGACATTAACTTCACAATGAAACTGTCAACTTGGAGCCATCGAACTAAAATTATAAACTAGTGGCAATGAATCACTAAGCCTTTTGGCTTTTTGGTGTCTTTCTTCATTTCAGATACCCAAAAGGGGTTCATCTTGACTCTCTTCCTGTGGAGAATAGTGTAAGGGTTTTTGAATACTTTACTCAGTCAAGTTCTTTGTTAATAGTTATGTAAATATGTTTTTACTTGCTTACCATAGTAAATTTAAAGGTAATAGACACAATTTATCTGGCTTTATGGATGTTACACTGGGTTTGATTTAAGGATAGCATCTTTATCTGTCTCAGATCTTTGTTCAACACACCTTACAAGCAGTGGTTAAGACCAAGGTACCTCCATCTCTGCTGGTCTTTGGATGTAGCTCAAATGTTATGACTGCTTTCTTTCTTGTCAGATTATAGTGTTAAATGACCCACACCCAAGGAGAGAAGCATGGGGTTAATTCTAGTGTTCGACCGATCATCTGTTAGATAATCGGCATCGGGCCGATTATCGCACAATCGGTAAATAATCGGCATCGGTAAAATTTTGTCATTCAACCGATTACCACCACCGATTATTTGAAAACTGGAAACAGGGCTAAAATACACTTCAAAGTTTCTGCAAAAATCTTTATAATTCACCAAAACACGCATTTCTTTAAGTTCCCGCCCAAAATATCAGCACTGATACTCACATAACTTGCAACATTTTAAGCTCTCCAAATGATAGCGATCATTGTGATTGGTGCCGTAACTCTAGTGCAGCACAGTTCAGGTGCGTGAAAGGGCACACAGTATTACCTACAAGGTGTGCATGCCACGGACCATGCCACAATCTGCATACAAATTGTACTACAGGAAGAAATGACTTCGCGCTACGTTTTTTTCAAGTTTCAGTGCTAACCACATCATCTGTACACATTTGGTGCACATACGTACTGTAGCAACTTTGGAAACTCGAGGCTCATTATCCTGCATAAATTATGCCACTTCTCACATTCCTTTCGTTAAATTTTTAATTACCTATGACCCGCACATGCGCACACGTAATTGCCGTACAGTTCTTGCGAAGTTGAAGTTCACCTATGAAGCACACCAGTACAGTGTGTAATGCATAATGCAAGCTAAGTGCATTGCCCGCGCTTTTGACGTAGCACGTTGGTCATGAACTACTCCGTGCTCCTAACTGATGAACGAAGGGAAACGGGCCCGTGTTAAATTCACGCTGGAACGGCAACAGTTTTTCGATTACGGGAATTTATCGGGAATTAGTTTTACATTTCATTTGGAGAATCTTTTACATACGACGTAAGTGTTGGGCAAGACGCTTTAAAAAGGGTTTAGAAAATATATATCCATATCGTTATGGAACCATGAGATGAGTAAATCAAGTAAATTGAGTGGAATGTTTAGTGGCCCTTAAGTGCCAAGGTAGATAGTTTTGCTTAAAACTGGGGTGGATAGGCTACTATATAGCACTACTACAGTCCAGTACAGACCTTTACACGGAATCTTTCGACATGATCGGTGTATTGAACCTCTGTAGGCAGAGCCGTATGTAAGCCTACAGACTCTTTGGTTAACGTTAAGCCTGTGACATCGTACGAAAGCATGTATTTATAGTTGATTTTTATCTCAGTATTTCGAGAGGAAATCCTTCAAAAAACAATATTCCATTCGTGGAACGTGGGGTACTGTTCTTAATCGTTCATCTCCAGTGTGAAGGTTATGTTATGGTGTGTAAACAAAGTTAGAAATATGCGACTGACGGCGAGAAAACATGACCTTCCTGTACATGTAAATAATCGGTGATCGGTAATCGGCATCGGCCCGATTGTGTAATTAAATAATCGGTAACCGGTGATTACCGATTATGGCATAATCGGTCGAACACTAGTTAATTCATACTCCCAGCCTCTCTGAGTAAGTGCAAGTTGAAGGAGAACACCATCATGGTGGCAGTCAGAAGTCATCCTGACTTTTGCAGTCTAGATATCTTTTTCTGTGGTTCATATCTGCCTCCTTGACTGTCACATACCCATCAAAAATATTTAGTTGTAGTAGGTACTATAACTGATACAGCTTATTGTAATTAAATGCATACATGAAGTGGAAATCATACCTGGTAATTCAGGCTGGAGGTCATGGTTCCTTGCAAAGTTTGAAAGTGGTTCACCATTGAATATGTTAAGATACTTGTAAAGCAGCATAAAATAGGTGCAGGCAGTTGAAGAGAGCAAAGAAGAGAGCACATGATCTGTGGATTTAACTACTTTTGTATTCAGGTGCTGCAAAACTAGGAAACTTGATAATGTGCAAACAAGTGCAGGTACATTATATTAGGTTATGTGCTTGGCAGTGTGGCATGGTGGTTATGTATGAACCAAGTTGTAACCATGGAAGAACTACCAAGTACTTATATGTTGTAACCAAGTCATTGTTTCTCCAGTCAAAGTTGAAAATTATTTTTGCTCAAGTCAAGTGGCAAACCAGGAAATAATACGTTTCTGACTCAAGTCCAAGTCAGTGACTCAAGTCAACAACACTGTAAAGAAGTGATTTAAAGGTTGTGTGACATGCCACCAAAAAGAGCTGTTTCACTTGTCATTTAAAGAATTAAGTCCTCCAATCAAAGATCCGTTGGAATTATTTCAATATCTTTTACCGTTCTCAAAATATACGTCTTCAAAGTTTGATGGTTTCTGAAGAAACTAATTGCCTATGCAAAAATAGTGATGTGAAGTGTTGCACAGTGTTATGATTTCTTTTGTTAACCCTATATAAATTACCTCTTAATTACTGATCATATAGATTACAGTTTGGTGAGTGATATCGATATTTTTTAAGGAAAAAATTTTAAGTTTTATAATAAACCCCTCAGGGAATAACAATGCTACCAGTGTCCTTGAAATTAAGGTTGAAAAAACAAAGGCTTACATGTACCATATATGTTATGGCCCTCTTTCGATGTCACATATTTGCATATTTAGCTCATGTTTATTCATGATACAAGTGTGAAATAGGAATTTTCCTGTAAAATGGTCAACATTTGATGGATTTTAATGGAATGTGCGGCTGTTTTCTGGATTTGTAATACTTTTTACATCAAATGTCCAACTATGTTATTTTCATGTTACACGACCTTTAAACACCGGTGTGTTTGTTTCTTGTCACAGAGACTGAAGTACATCTGTGTGAGCCGGGCATCTGAGGAAGAAAAGAAGAAAATAGACCAGCTGAAACTACAGACAGCATTGGTGAGTATATCTATCAATTTTCCTATCAACCAAAAGAGGAAGAAGTTTTTTCACATTCCAGAAAGCTTAGCTACTTTAAAGGTTTTGCATGAATGGCAAAGGATTATCTTCCTACTGTAAGACAAATGAAGGGTGGTACAGCTTTGATCTGACCACAACATGCTCTGCCCAATTATTAGAAAAGTGAATCTTTTGTTGAGTAATGGATTCACAAAGCAGGTAACATTTGAAGGTAGGTTGTTGGCAACCATGTAGTATGTATAATTTTGTAAGTTAGAGCTAATTTGTCATTCAGATATACTTCCACCGCCAAAAGAATAATATGTTTTGCCCTCTGGCTCAGTGATTTTAGTCAGGTCAATTTGTAATGCTACTTTCTAAAGGGTTGGCCTTGAACAGTTGAAGAGGTGGTCGAGGAGAAGGGGGTTGTTGTTAAAAGTGGAGTTTTGCAAATGGTGTATTTACCAAAAATTAGCCTAATGTTATGAATGGAAATGGGATATCTTGCATACTCCAACTGGGTGGAAATCCAGAATTTGTGATTAATTATCCTTGGACACATTGATTACTTTGAAATGCAAACCTGTGCAGAAATTGCTCAGCAGAACTTTTTTGTGTGACATTCTGTTTTGTTTGTGCAAGAAAAGTTCCCAAATATGAGCTGGGTAAATCACTGGCACTTTGCTTTATACTAAATCCATGAGGTGGGTTGTAGTTTGGTGTCATTGAACTATTGTGCAGTAGTTTGGTAGTGGAGTCAGCTGTTGTTTTATGATGGTATGGAGTTGCTTTACAAGTTCTGTTACTACTGGGTACAAAACTTTTAATACTACCTCTTCTTATTTGAGAACAGATACAGTACTGTGCTTGGGAGGGCAGTTTTACTGTCCTCTGTAGGGAATATTTCAAAAATAGGAGACTGAATTTTGACCAGTTGCAAGCATATCCTTAAGCAATATATTTATATCTCTATAAAAAAAGAAACATGTCATTTCTTTGTACAAATACAAAGTTTGTTTTGTTCAGTAATAGATTAAAATAAAGCTACTAGCAAACAGATGGTATGCATATGATGTCACAGAGCAGAAAGTGCTCCCTTGTTTGGAGGAAAAGCACGTATCATTGCAAGTTACACCAACAAATGCAGACAACTGATTTCCGCACTGGGGGATACCCGCATAAATCTACCACATGCGTGTGCGAAGTCTACGCCGTGAGTGCACATGTGCTTCATTGTTTTCCTTGAAAATGACATCAGTGTGACGTCAATGCATAAGGTCTGTATTTGATGATTTTTCTCCCTCCTTTACAGGATGAAGTTGATGAGGCTGCAGGATTTGCTAAAGTTATTCAAATGCTCTCAGCTTCTAAGAGGACTATTGTTGGTCATAATATGATGTTGGATGTGATGCATACCCTTCATCAGTTTAGTGGACCCCTTCCAGAGGTGAGTGGTGTGTCACATGGAAAGTTATGACTTGATAGTCATTTGAATTTTCTTCAAGCTGCCTTGCTCTGGATCAGTAATTCTCAAACGTGGCCCTTAGGGCCGCATGCAGCCCCCAGGCCCTGTTGATGCGGCCCCTGAATTAACTTTACGTTTTGAGAAAATCATATTCGACGTGATAAAATGTAGCAAAGTAGGAAATGGGGCAATTAATCCATGCTGTGTTAAATTATGTTACTTAAAGTCACAGTGTTAGGTTTCCTACCCAGCAGGCTGTATGGCATGTTCCTTGTTCAGTCAGGGAGGTGATATTACCTCCCTGGTTAGTCATGTCTAGCCAAGACTTATGTCATTATGTCATGGGTCGCATTGTTGACAATCATGTTATATGCACGGTGACTTTTAGTTACGTAGTGGTGCGTTGTGGAGTGGTTGTATTTGTAGTGACAAAGCTTGTAACAAAATTACTTCCCGGAAATTTAATTGCGAAGTGAGGTGACTGTACGATTGAAAAATGTATCGTGTTGAACTTGCTGATTGGTAACTAAAATTAAAACTTCTGCAATTCATCTTTCGTTCCTTGTAGAAATAAGAAGTCATCAGAGTGGCATTCCCTAACAATGTGTTTGCAACATTTTATGTGGGCTCGCTCTTCCAACAGCTCTGTTGAATGAAATAGAATCATTCAATCAACTTAAAAGTTTTTTTCGCAGCCTTCAAACTCAACAGACCCACTTGTCTATCTGACCACGTTTGAGAGTAATTGATCAAGAGTTTCCTCACACGCTGGCCACTGA
Source organism: Holothuria leucospilota (assembly GCA_029531755.1). Lineage (NCBI taxonomy): Eukaryota > Metazoa > Echinodermata > Holothuroidea > Aspidochirotida > Holothuriidae > Holothuria > Holothuria leucospilota. The sequence goes on from CM055968.1 coordinate 55,841,907, forward strand.
CGCAGGATAAGTGCAGAACTGTTGTGACTTCATCCATTTCAGAGTGCATTTTTTGTACGCAATATTTAGTTTGGAAAACAACGCATGATAAATATCAAAATGACCATGCTGGTGACTCACGTATGCTAAACGTAGAATTGTAGAGAGGTGGTGCCAGGTGGGAGAGCAAGGGGTAATGACCCTTACCATCTTAAGAACTAGAATTTTCCGCAAGTCTTAATGGGTACAATAAAGTATGTAATCCCCCAACGATGACCAGTCGCTGTGACGAATTTTGTAATTTTGCACTGAGGAGGGTCAGTTGCTCAATAAAACCCACAAATTTTCTTCAATAGTACCTCCAAAATTTTGCGCACCAAAAGTTCGCGTTTGCCATCCTTTCGGCAACCCATCATCTTTGTCAGGGCTTCTGGTTACTGACTGCTCTGTCAGGAAGATTAGCCACCCTGTCAAGCAAATCCTGGCGCCACCCCAATTGCAGAGGCAAATTTGTAGTTAAGGAGTGCAACTTCCAGCAATCTGGAGTGCTTGGAAAGCAAAATTTTCATACCTCAGTCTCAAGCATGGCAGGGCTGAGGTCGGATTGCTCCTGTTGGACACTGCAAAAGTGCAGATTGCCACCTAAAGGAATCACTTCCTATGAAAAATTTTTACCTCTGCTTCTGTTTGCTGTAGATACAGCTTAGGGACCTCTTAAAGTGTGGAGTTCACACTTTTCTATTGTCCTCTCTCTAAGCCTGATATCCTTTCCTGTGGCCCTTGACCTCATACCAGCCTGTCCATTTGGCCCTCACCCTCAAAAAGTTTGAGAACCACTGCTCTGGATAGAACTGTGGTTTTGTCATTTTCATGTATGAAATGGTAGGTTTGTCATTAGGTGTACAGAGTTGTGGTTTCTCCAGTGCTTTCACTTACATATTAATAAGTGGTTGATGCAGTTTTATGACTAGTGTTGTACTGATATGCCAAGTAGCCGATGGTACCGATGCGGAAATTTCAATTCTCACTCTCGGCCAATACCGATCCGATACCGATATTTGAGGAATGAGCAAAATACACACTACACCATAGGCTATTAGTTTAAAACTAGTGAGCGCCAAAATGGCGTTTGTGCATAGTTTTTGATAGAATGAAGGGTGCCCTAATTTCAACAGTATAAGTAAACTGAGCTAGCCATGCATGTAGATCGGTGGGCCTGCTGCATGCAAGCATATAGAGACTTCCGCAAACGGTAGTAATACGCGTTGGCAGTATGAATGGATGATGAAGAGGTTTAGAGTGTATGCTACATGCTGGCAAAGGTGTATATTCCTGGCTCTGCGTGCAATACACGGAGCTTTTCAAGGTACTGAAGACTCCAATATGTAGCATACAGGTTCCAGTTTTTGTACCTGTGGAAACATCTTTTTCATGGGTCAAAAGATAAGAATTTACAGTGAAGCTAACTTAAAAAAGGCAACATTTTATGAAGTATAAGATGATAAATATCGGTAAGGCAGTATCAGCATTTTAGATAAATTTTGCCGATACCGATACTGGACGAAAATGGGTAATATCGGCCGATACTGATACTGAATACTGATGATTGGTCCAACACTATTTATGACATAAGCCCCAGGGTGGGGGTGACCTCTGGTCTGTGAGGCAATTAATAAATGTTATTTCAGAAATACTTTAGATTTAGTAAATAATTTTTTAACCCACTATTTATCCTTCTGACTATTAACTGTTCAAAAAACAACTTAAGACTTACCTATTTAATTGACTGATATTTTGTTGGCATCGATTTTTCTTGTTTTGGTAAGCGCATTGATCATGTGGAATTTGCGCTATATAAAAGTCAGTATGTATGTATGTATGTATGTATGTATGTATGTATGTATGTATGTATGTATGTATGTATGTATGTATGTATGTATGTATGTAAGTGGATATTTTTGTTAGATGCATTGTAATACCACTCCAGCACTTGGAGATGACAATGAGGCAGTCATTTGTCATTTTCACATGGGGAAGGTGTAATATTAGCTTGAAAATATGTGTCAAGATTATGTTGAATGAATACTCTTTGAACTAGCTAAGTAGATGTGTTACATGAAGTAGAGAAAACATATGGTTTTGGTGGAGGTTAAAGGTCATCTTGGGGTCATTAGAGGTGAAACTCTAAAAAACTAATGTTAATGTGGTATTAGTCAAGCATGGATGCTTTTTCACTCAGTAGATGAATTGTATTGACCACAGGAACCCTTATTTCTTGGTGGAAGTCTGCGTTTTTTGCAGTAGGTTAATCTGTCTTATCCTTTACATATTGTAATTTTCACCAAAATATTGGTGGAGGACATTTTTACATCTTTTCAGACTGTCCTTATGGTAGTTTTATCTCAGATAAAACTCTTTAAATTAATATGCAAATCACAAAGAAGGTACATGAAAAGGATGCCAGCAGTTATCATTGGATCGGGCCTGGGGAGTTATCAGCCACTCACAATTGCTGATTTATCCTTAAGAAAACACAACCAGAAGACCCCTTGCAATGTTGCCATTAATGGGCAAATTTTCAGCATTCACTAAGTAAGGAAGGTGTGCCAAACACTTGGGCTATGTACAACCCTAAAGTACAGTAGGGTGATCTGTAAAGTTTTTCATGGGGTGGGAAGCGGTCTGGGCCAAAAAACTTGATAAAATTTCAGGCTATCAAGTGACTCCTAAATATTCTACTTTCTCCTACTTTTTGGACCTTCCTCCCATCTCTCCTAATTTTTATCTTGAAAGTCTTACTTTATTCTACATTTTTTACTTCACATCATGTAGAAAAATTTAAAAAAAAATGAAACATTCTGAATAATTCTTGTAAGAAATGTTTGCCAGATTTGTAACCAGAAAAGTGGTGAAGGAATGGAGTGTCATACTGTTTTAATTGCAATTACTTCATTGCCATGAACAATTTTCATTATTTGTATTCAATATATCTGGAAAATTGCTCGTACTCAAAAAGACTGTTATAATGCGTAGTCTTTTCTTTTGGTCAGATTTCAGGTTTACAGAATTTACCTTAACAATGTCCTTGTTATTCATGGTATCTCTCTTATTACAGACCCTGGATGACTTTAAAGCCATGACAAACTGTGTCTTCAACAAAATCATTGACACAAAGGTGTTAGCAACATCGCATCCTCTGAAAGTAAGTACCTTGGATGAGCTTGGTTAAATATGCCAAGAGTGTCCTGGTGTAGAGTTTATTTTTCTTGTCTTTCTAGTCTCACCCTCTTTTTACCCATCACCCTTGTTCCTCATCATCCTCTTAATCCCACATCACCATTCCCATTCCACTTCACACCCCTCCCTCCATTCTACCCCTATCAACCCTATCAACCTCATACCTCTACATCACTTTTCTCCCTCATTACCCTCATCTCCCCCCCCCTCCCCCCCCCCCTCTTCCCTCCAACTAGGTATGTCAGGCATGAGTTTTTTCTGCGAATTCGCGGATTTCCGTGATTTTTTTCCAACTTCCGCTATTTCGCATTTTCATTTCCGCGAAAAATTGTGAAGTTGAAAATGGTAACGGCACATGATTTAATCATAAGATGTCAGTGAAACAGCACAGTGTCTTCAGTAAAATGTGTATTTCCACATATTTTGTTTACATTTCACTGCAGCTAGAAATGCATAGTTGACATGTTTAATTATGATACCCTTTTTCCTTGTCATATCATAGCTCCTAGGTCATACTGTAGTGTGCTGCTTGAAAGTGGAAAGTAAAAGTGGAAACAAACAGTCATGTCCACTCCATATACCTAGTACATACAGTATTATAATGCACTGATTTAGTGCAAGTTTTGTATACATGTATGTACGTCCATTGACACTGGCTGTGTTTGTACATGCAAGTGTGTAGATGTGCACACTGCAGCTATAGTCGATATACATGCTTGGTACTAAATTTATACTACAACGTAACTTGTTCTTCTTCTTCTTTCGGATCACGGTGACACATCCAAACTCCAAAGGACATTACTACACCGCACATGCGTCAGGGGTGCCCTAATTTGCCCTAATAAAATTAGTAATATATTGAATAGGATCTCTATGACTATCTAAACCATCAATCAAAGCAGCAGGAAGGTTATTCCAATCTTTCAGAGTACTAGGAAGAAAACTAAATTTATAACAATTTGACCGAGAGTAGAGTTGACAAAAATGGAGGTTGTGCATCCCACGAGTTTTCCGAGTTGGATGACTGAGTTTGTCCATGGGAATATTAGCCTTACCGAAAAAACCTTTCGAGAAGAGAATAAGTCTGTTTTGCTTGCGACGATCTGCTAGCGTGGGGAGATCAAGGTCCTTCAAAATAGATGTCATCGACCCTGGCTAGCGAGAAAATTCGGAGCTAACAAAACGAGCCGATCTCCTCTGGATGCTCTCTAGCTTATCTTGTAAATAAGACTGATGTGGGTCCCATACGCAACAAGCATACTCCAAAACAGGCCGAAGGAGACCCTTGTAGGCAGCTAACTTCACATCGCGAGAGCAAAATGATAAATTTCTATAAAGTATGCCCAAAATCTTATTACCCTTATTGCAGATAGATTGAATGTGCTTATCCCAGTTTAAGTCGTTGGAAATCGTGACACCTAGGTACTTTATCGAGTCAACCTTAACTAACTTCACATCGTTCAAGACATAATCGAAGTTGACCGGATTTTTTTTTCTAGCGAAAGTAATGATGTTGCACTTAGAGGGCTGGAATCTCATGCCCCAAGTCTTGGCCCAAAGACCTAGATTATGTATGTCTTTCTGGAGCAAACAACAATCATTAACATTCTCTATGACCCGATAACAGACACAGTCATCAGCAAAAAGTCTAATATTAGAGGAGGCAGCATTTACAATGTCATTAATATGAACAAGGAAAAGAATGGGTCCTAGGACAGATCCTTGAGGAACACCAGAGACAACATCATCAAAAGGGGACCGAGTACCATTAACTACAACAGCTTGCTTACGATCAGAGAGAAAGTCGTCGACCCACCGAAGAACCTGTTTGGAAACACCAAGGCTAAACAGTTTGGTTTTTAGCAGTTCATGAGGCACGGTGTCAAAGGCCTTTTCAAAGTCCAAGATGAAGACATCAACCTGCTTTTGTGAGTCCAGGGCCGAAGCCCAGTCTTCGACGACTGATACTAGTTGGGTATCACAACTATGCGACTTTCTAAAAGCATGCTGCTTTGTTGAAAGTGTATTGTTTGCCTCAAAGAAGTTCATCAAGTTGGAACTTATAATATGCTCTAACAATTTACAGCAAATACAAGTGAGCGAAACAGGCCGGTAATTACTAGGGAGAGAACTGTCATTTTTTTTGTAAACAGGGCAGACGTTTGCCATCTTCCAATCAGCCGGTATCCTTCCGCTTGTAATGGATTGCTGATACAAGTGACTTAACATAGGAGCAAAGTCAGAGGCAATTTCACTAAGGACCCAAGGATGAATGTTATCAGGTCCAACGGCTTTGTTTTTATTCAAGCCCTTTAACAGTTTTTCAACTCCATGAGTAGATATGGTAATATCAGCCATTCTGCTACAAGCTGGTCTGCAGAAAGGGATAACACTAAACAAAGTCTTGGTAAATACACTTGTGAACTGAGCATTGAAAGCACAGGCCTTATCCAGATCAGTAATAGCTAATTTACTATTCGTCTTGAGAGGGGGGATGCCATGTTTATCCTTTTTTTGGCCATTTATGTACCTCCAGAAAGGTTTAGTGTCATGTTTTATATCACCAATCATACCATTAACATAATTTGTATGGGAGATATGGACCTCCCTTTTGATTCTAGACCGCAATTCAGCCCATTTGTCATGCATCTTGGTATTGTTAGTTTTTTTGAAGATAGCATGCAGCCTGTCCCTTCTTCTAATCAACTTACGAATGCTATCGGTTACCCACGGGAGAGATGTTTTAGCTCCAGTTCTTTTGGTGGGAACATTCTTCTTAACAGTTCTTTCGAGAAAGGACTTAATCAGCTGCCAGTTTTCGTCCACAGTACGGTTATTTTGCCCCCCATTGAAGTACCCCAATGTGAAACTCCGGGTATCGTTTCTCATAGCACCATAGTCACCCTTAGAGAATTGCCAGATAAGCCTACGAGGTTTCCTTTTGATCGGAAAGAGACACCTCAGTCTACAGAATAAAGCCACATGATCACTAAACTGATCTAAGGGGGAAATTTCAGTGAACTGATTTGGCGAGTTTGATATAACTAAGTCAAGGGTATTTGTGCCTCTGGTAGGGAAACTTACAAGTTGCTCAGCTGCAAAGTCATTTAAGATATCCAGGACCAACTTTCCAGAACTATTACTAAGACACACTCCATTATCTTTATGAAGCCTAGTGGTCCAATCAATTTTACCGAAGTTAAAGTCCCCTAAGACATGAAACTGTGGCTGCTTACTAGTTCTGTGATTGGCCATGATTTTACTTAATTGCTCCCTGAACAAAAGGATATGTTCAGAAGGAGCATCAGGGTCCCTGTACCATGAGGCAACATAATGTGTAGTACCATTGACAGAAAACTTAGCCCAAATTGACTCTGATCCGTTTGTGAGGATACTAACGTTCGTGGGGGATAGGTTGTTTTTCACCAGCAACATAGTGCCTCCACCCCCAAGAGTACGGTCGTTTCTGAAAATGGTATAATCCAGACTGGAAGGAACCAATTCACTTGAAGTAATGGAGTCATCGACTTTAGTCTCCTGGAGAGCTGTAATATCAGGATGAGTCACACTAAGGAAGGCCTGAAGATCAATTTTTTTACCGCGAATACCATTGATGTTTATAGAAACAAGGGAGATCTCTTTTTTGATAGCTGTTTGATTTGATTTCAATGATGTGCCTGCATCCACACGTGAGGCACTAAGATCCTTTTCGTGTTCAGGATCAAGGGAATTGAATCTATTAACAAGTCTTATGCCAGTGTGAGGATTACTGTTAGCCCGAGGGGGCAAGGGTGTAGAGAGAGCAGTACCCAAATTTTTTTCATTACAGACAGGACAAATCCAGACACAGTTTGTAGCCTGGATGTTTTGATAATCAAGGTCAGAGACCTGCGAGCACCTATTGTGAATCCAGTTTTTGCAGGAGTCACATTCAATGGCAGGATCACTGCCCAAAACCCTTTGGTCACAAATACCACAGGGCAATGAACAACTGGGGCAGTACCATTTGTCATCAGAGGTTGAGAGCTGCAATTCTTTATATTCATTGCTATCAATGTTAGCACACCGTGCATGAACCCAATTTTCACATCCATCGCATTCAACAGCTTTGTCCCAATTTTTAACCAATTTGTTGCATTGGCCACAGTAAGAGCCTGGGCCAGGGTTTAGCTCAATATCCCCCCAAAGACTAAAAGTATGCACAGGAAGGTTAATTTAGATGAGTAGGAGTAAAAACGGTAATTAAATATGAGGTAGGATTTAGAACTCAAATTAGGCCTAACGCTAGTTTGATAAATAGGCCTAGGCCTAGACCCACAAGTACTAGGTCCACTAAAATATGTCATAATTCCCATGTGATTAAAAATGAAAAAGAGCATACTGACCGACCTTGGAAATACGATGTACGGTCTGAAAAGGGACATCCAGGGGTGAGTGGTATGACAATGACCGGAATACCATCGAGAGGGAAGGCTACAACTCATAAAAACAAAAATAAAAATGAGGCACCTCCACATGATGCTGGGCAAGGATAGGCCAGGCCTCCAACATACATAAAACACACAACCTAACTACACAACCTAACATAATAATAAAAACACCAGAGAGTACAAAACGCAATCCGTAAAAATCACGACTAAAAACAGGAAAATAGAAACCACAAAGCAGAATCCACATCAAAACAGCTAAAACGCACGATTAAAACAGCAGTCCACCTAAAGAAGTAACAGAAGGCTAAAAAAACAGGAGCTAAAAACAACTAAGAGACACAGTAATAAAATTACGTCCTACTACCCCGACGCATGCGCACACAGCTGTTGGGCACAGAACAGAACGATTGTCTGCAAAGGTAATCAAAGCTTGTATATTCACAGGGTATGTACAAAATACTCAACTGCGCCCTTTCCTACATCTTTATAAGGTTTAAGGCTGGTTGCATATACTGTTCATCTGTCACTAACTTAGTGGCATTGCCATTAGGCCTAGCCTACCTTCTTACACTATCCTAACATAGGTTATGTATGCGTACTGCTATTGAGCCTAGCCTATACTGTCACACAGTCACAGGCTGACAGGTCTCTGGGTCTGAAGAAGGCGCCATTCTGGGATTTGGCTTGAAGTTCATAACAAATTGGTACCAATTTTCACCAGAAGAGCTAGGAATTGGTGCCTTAAATTAGGCCTTACCTAACAAGGCCTAATGTTTGGCCTTTGAAGTTTTGGCCTAGCCTGGGCAAGGCATGGCTCTGAAATGTGCTTTTCATTACAGAGCACAACCAAGACACTTTCCTTAGCCGTATGTTCTGATGTACAAAAAGGGCTACTATTTACTAGTAGGTAGGCCCTATACTTTAAAGCCTAGGCCTAGGCAAAAATCCTCCAAAATGTGCTGCAAGTTGAATGGTGTTAAAACTTAATACTAATAGTGAGCCATAAAATAATCTTGGACATTGGATCAAAGAAATAAAGAAGCCAGTTGGTATGAACTAGGTTTTGGGAAAGACAAGGTATTAATGTTGACCCAACTTAGTGACCTTAACACATAGGCTATACAGTATGTTAAGTGTAGGTGCTTTTGTTATTTGTTTCATCAAAATATGATAAACAATTAGCCCATTTAGACTATGTGAAATCTTAAAAATCCAGGAGCTTCCGGGGACGCTGCCCCCTGGACCCCCGCCAGGGCGTTGCCCCTGGACCCCACCAGGGGCCCAAAGGCGGGCCCCTGGACCCCACCCGTAAGACTTCACGCTTCGCGCTCAGTCTGACACCTTCGGCATCAGTATGCTGTGTACCACATTCAAAAGTTCAGTGATTTTTTTTGTATGTCAGGCTCATCCCTGGTATGTCATTTGAACACTGCTAGCAAAACTTGTCTTTTGTAAGTTGGACATAATACTGTGGAAGTTGTGAACTCATGCAGTATTTCCTATTGACTGTGCTTTTCAATAATTCTTATTTGATATTTACGTCGATATATTTATAATTTGTTCTTCATATACCGTACCTGTTGTTAAGTTCAACAAGATTTTGAAGCATATTGTTGTACTGTTGTACTATTGTGCAATAAATATATAAAGTGTTAAGTTTAGTCAAGAATCTATTGTAGGATCTGTCTTACTTTGAAATCATTTTTTTCCTTCATATTGTCCACTTAGAATTTATACAACCTTTTGTGATGTGTCTTAAGGGAAAAGATTTATCTATGAAGGAAGGAAGTCCTCCCCTTGCTTATAATGTATATTTTTTCTCATGTACATTTTTAATCTTTTCTCCCGTTCTTTTCCTCTTCGGTCCCAATGGTGTTTCCCCTTGTTGGAAATTGATTTTCTTTGTCAACAGTACAAATACATTTTTATTTAGGGAGTACTGTCTTTTTGTGATGTTTAATATGGTAAGAAAACATTACTTCTCATTGTGATAGATGTATGCAGGCAAGGTACCATGATTAAATCTCTTCCCTTGTTTTGTTATACTGCCCTCACTTGCTGTATTTCTTTTCATAGGATCTTCTCCCATTCTCAAGTCTTGGTGACCTGAAGAATTCACTCAGTCAAACACCATTCCAAGTCCCCAAAATAGGTATGAAGTCATTTGTTGCAGTGATGTGATGGTACTGTGTGGATACATTTTTAAGACTTAATGTCAGTTTGTCCTGTAAGATGCATTTCTGAACTAGTGTCTTCCAGCATGTATTAAAATATGAAGGCCTTCGGTATTCACTGTAATGTACATTGCGTAAGTTAGGTATGTTGATCTTGTACACATCTAATCACATCGTATTTATATCTTTGTCATAAGTTTCTTGCAGTGCTTCTTGAAGTATCCTTATGTAAGTCAAAATAATATAGAAAAGATGTGTTATCAGGATGTACATTACAAAATGTACTTCTTACGGTTCTGTTAATATAATTGCGTAAAATGTCAAAGTTTGAAGCAGACTGTGGTGCAAAGCAAATTTCTCAAGACTCATCCATTTTGTGAAAAAAAAGGAGAATCTCAGATTGTGAATGAAAATACTCCTAACAGAAAGATTAAAATGGAGAGAGGAAAGTTTAGGGAACTTAACGGATTTGAAAGTGTGAAACTAGTTTTGGTGACAGTTATCTTAGGGAGGTTGTTTGATAGTTTTCAGAAAGAAAGTTTTGTATAAACATCCGTATTGGCAACTGGAATAAGACATTTGTTGAGTGCTCACTTCTATGCATACTAAGATTGGGGGCACTGTAGGTATAATAATAATTAATCTCAAATTTTACCAGTGAAAATTCTCTTATAATGAACCAGCTAAAACTTGAATGCAGTCTGTCAGTTTGGTTGTGACTTGATACTACATATTTTCATGATGCTGTATAGGTTATGAGGTTGAGTTTTTTATATCAAATGGTTGCAGTTCAGGAGAGGACATTTTTATTAGGTTTGTTTCAATATGTTTGCTTATGATAAAGCTTCTGTTTCCAGTGTAGGAGTCAGTATGTTGAGGGCATCATTCTCTTCTTGGTCAAAGGTTGGTGGGTTTTCATCCAAGAGTTATCTGTGGTTTCTCAATCTGAGCTTCCAAATAAAGAATCCATCAAGCTGAGAGGGTTCAGTGAAATCCACTTTAAATTACAGTTTAAGTTATTAACCCACATTGCATTGACTTGGGCTGTGTATGTCATTGCTAGGGTAATGATGTGGTTGCTAGGGTCATGAAACAACTGTTAAGTTAAAGGAAGGGTTTAAGCAGAAAATTATTTATGATATGTGAAAGGAGAACTAAGTATAAGCATTCTGGTTAAATTTTCATTCAGTTCTGATGTGTAGTCTTGAGACATCACCACATGAAGCTACTACATTTGTGTCCTGAAGTGAACTGGAGCAAGTAGTGGTTACATCATCTCCTCACATTTTCCTTTGTTTTTCTATCTGTAGTTTTGATCATTAAGATAATAGGAGTAAGGGCTTTTCATGGGGAATTTGAAGTTTGTAAATTCCCATGGCTCTCATGCATTCACATTATGATAACATTAGATTATGGAAGAGAAAATTGGTTGTTAAATTTAAAGGAGAACAATAGAGAGCCCATTAATGTGAGGTTATGATGTCACATGTGCATTCTTCAAGTTCACTTTGGGTTAAAAATGTCACAACTTCTGTCTGCTGATATCCCAAGAGCCACACATCAGATTTCAATGCAACTTTCACCAGAATACTTAGATAAGTACCCTTCTAACAATGAAAACTCCTGCCTACACCCTTCTTTTACAGGTTGTAAAGAATTGTAGCTATTGTCTCATGATTGGAAATATCTGTATTCATTTTCTTCCAATTAAATATCTTCCCACTAGTTATGGCCAAAAATTTCCCAGAATATTCTGCTGAAACAGAGCAACTCCATGAAGCTGGTTACGATGCTTATATCACAGGACTTTGTTTTGCTACGATGGCCAACTATTTAGGATCACTGGTAAAGACACCCCCTAAGGGTGGTCGGGTCTCTCCAACTAGTCACTTGATGGAACCATTCATGAACAAGTAAGTTATGTGTAGTTTCAAAACATCTTTTACTTCTTGTATAGATTAGTATATTAGTAAATCAGGACTGTAATGAGGCTGTAAACAACATTTCAGGTGTTTTTTTTTTTTTTTTTTTTTTGGGGGGGGGGGGGGGAGGAAGGAAGGGGGAAGGGAATTTAAGCTCTTTCCAGTTTGTATCTTTGGAACTCTTACTGAAAGTGCCCACATATCTCAGGATCATCATTTGATAAGGATGGAGACATAGTTATGAAAGGTATATATTATCTTATGTATTGTATGTACTTTCATATATTCCATACATAGCTTTGTTTTTGACAGCTGGTAAGGTTCATGTTCAACCATTCCTGTATCAAAAATTCTTCATTTAATTTCATTTGTGCCTGTTTAATATTTCAACAGTTATTCTCTTGACATCCAGCACTGTAAAAATGGACTTCATTTCAGTGTAAACAAAGGTCAAGTCAAGCCATTGATCAGCAGATTTTGGGGTGTTTGTCATCTTAAAATGTGTTTCTGTTAAAAACAGTCTGAACTGTGTACACTCTGATTTTAAACCGAGTAATATGAGACAGTCATTAACTGTTTTACTGTTGCAGCACCCAAAAGACTTTATGATTGCGATGTTATGGAAAATGATGGATTTTTGATAGCTCTTAAAGCCTTCCTGTAAATAGTCTCTATTTAGATTATTATGCTCTGTCTCTTTCATTTTCAGTTTCTCTTCTCCTTTGATTCCTTTATATTTTTGAGGTGTTATTACAAAAGATTTAAAGTGGGTTTTATTTACTAATTGGCATTACTTTAGTATCTTATCGTTAAGGAGCTGTAAACAAATAATTAATAGTTGTAATAGGATGCTACTGTCATGCTGCCCTTGTTAGAGTTGGCTACATTTATTAAGTATTACTGCAATATGGTGATACTGTAATTGATGTGAAAGTCATAAAGTTCAATAAGATTCAACCTAAATTTACAAATATCATGAAACAGCCTGAAATGCTACTTGTACATGAACTGTTCAATATTGATATAAAGTTATGATGAAATTTTTAAGAAAAAATGACATCAAAGACAGGTAATATCTAATCCTTGCCAAAAGCTTTTTCATAAGTTCAGCAACTTTAAAAGGCTCATTGTGGTAGTAGTAGACATTGATAATGAGATGAAGGAAACAGAAAAAGTATTAGAAGATTAACTTTAAAATAGTAAATTCCAGAAAGATGACGTCAAGTAAAGAGTGAAATTTCTATGAAGCTGGTTGGATGCCTATTGTTATACTATGGTGCTACTCCAGTAGGAGTAACTGATTTGTCTCAAGAACACTACAAAGATATCATAGAATCTTAGATTGTGTGGATTCCATGAGACATTGTAAATAACAACTTAAATGTTACTTCCAGAATCTGTCTTTTCGTCATATTGCAATCTTATGATAGCACTGGTTTTTGATTCCTTGCCGAAGGTCAAAGGAATCTATGCGATGGTGATGTCGTGTGTGTGTGTGGGTGTGTATGTATGTGTGTATGTGACGGTTTGGCTTGTAAACACGATATCTCAAGAAGGGTAACTCCGATGGATCTCATACTTGGCAGGTAGATTTCCGATATTGAGTAGATGATCCCTATTGTTTTTGGTGGAGGTCAAAGGTCATTTGGCGCCACGAGAGGTCAAAACCTTGTAAACACGATATCTCAAGAAGGGTAACTGTGAGGGATCTCATACTTGGCAGGTAAGTTGCCCATAATGAGTAGATGATCCCTATTTATTTTGGTGGAGGTGAAAGGTCATTTGGGGTCACAAGGGGTCAAATAGTAAATATGCTGGAAATTGCTTGTTAACACGATAGCTCCAGAAGGATAAATGTGAGGGATCTCATACTTACCATGTGGATTGCCCATATTGAGTAGATGATCCCTATTGTTTTTGGTGGAGGTCAAAGGTCATTTGGGGTCACCAGAGGTAAAAAGGTCAAAACCTTATAAACACTATATCTCAATGAGGGTAACAGTGAGAGATCTCATACTTAACATGAGGATTGCCTGTAATGAGTAGATGATCCTTACAGTTTTTGGTGGAGGTCAAAGGTCATTTGGGGTCACCAGAGGTAAAAAGGTCAAAGCCTTGTAAACGGGATATTTCAAGAAGGGTAACTGTGAGTGATCTCATACTTAGCATGTGGATTGTCCATATTGAGTAGATGATCCCTATTGTTTTTGATGAAGGTCAAAGGTCATTTGGGGTCACCAGAGGTAAAAAGGTCAAAAACTTATAAACACTATGTCAATGAGGGTAACAGTGAGGGATCTCATACTTACCATGAGGATTGCCCATAATGAGTAGATGATCCTTACAGTTTTTGGTGGAGGTCAAAGGTCATTTGGGGTCACCAGAGGTCAAAAGGTCAAAACCTTGTAAACACGATATTTCAAGAGGGGTAACTGTGAGTGATCTCATACTTAGCATGTGGATTGCCCATATTGAGTAGATGATCCCTATATTTTTGGTGGAGGTCAAAGGTCATTTGGGGTCACCAGAGGTAAAAGGTCAAAACCTCGTAAACACGATATTTCAAGAAGGGTAACTGTGAGGGATCACATACTTACCTTGTGTATTGACCATATTGAGAAGATGATCAGTATTATTTTCCGTACAGGTCAAAGGTCATTTGAGGTCACAAAAGGTCAAAACCTAGTAAACATTATATTTTAAAGGAGGGTAACTATGAGGGATCTCATTCTTAGCCAGTGGATTGTTTATATTTAGCATGTAGGTCATTTTGGGTCACAAGATTTGACAGCTTTTGACCTTATTAACATGAATGATATCTTAAGTAGGATAACTATAAGGGATCACATGCTTGTCATGTGGGTGATTCATGTTTGTTACAATATATCCATATGTCAAGGAATCACTAAGCCTTTTGGCTTTCTGGTTGAATTTTTGTGTTTTTGTGCTTTTTGATTCCTTGCCGAAGGCAGGCAAAGAATCTATGCGATGGTGATGTTGTGTGTGTGTGTGTGTGTGTGTGTGTATGTGACGGCTTTGCTTGTTTACACGATATCTCAAGAAGGGAAAGTTGGACGGTTCTCAAACTTGGTACATAGATGGCCCATATTGAGAGGAAGAACCCTATTGTTAGTGGTGGAGGTCAAAGGTCATCTGGGGTCACCGGGGTCAAAATCTGAAAACCTTGTTTACACGATATCTCAAGTTAGAAAGCTTGGATAGATTTCATGCTTGGTATGTAGATGCGTTGTGGTGAGAGAAAGAACCCTATTGTTTTTGGTGGAGGTCAAAGGTCATCTGGGGTCACAAGGGGTCAAATAGTAAATATGCTGGAAATTGCTTGTTAACACGATATCTCCAGAAGGATAAATGTGAGGGATCTCATACTTACCATGTGGATTGCCCATATTGAGTAGATGATCCCTATTGTTTTTGGTGGAGGTCAAAGGTCATTTGGGGTCACCAGAGGTAAAAAGGTCAAAACCTTATAAACACTATATCTCAATGAGGGTAACAGTGAGAGATCTCATACTTAACATGAGAATTGCCTGTAATGAGTAGATGGTCCTTACAGTTTTTGGTGGAGGTCAAAGGTCATTTGGGGTCACCAGAGGTAAAAAGGTCAAAGCCTTGTAAACGGGATATTTCAAGAAGGGTAACTGTGAGTGATCTCATACTTAGCATGTGGATTGTCCATATTGAGTAGATGATCCCTATTGTTTTTGATGAAGGTCAAAGGTCATTTGGGGTCACCAGAGGTAAAAAGGTCAAAAACTTATAAACACTATGTCAATGAGGGTAACAGTGAGGGATCTCATACTTACCATGAGGATTGCCCATAATGAGTAGATGATCCTTACAGTTTTTGGTGGAGGTCAAAGGTCATTTGGGGTCACCAGAGGTCAAAAGGTCAAAACCTTGTAAACACGATATTTCAAGAGGGGTAACTGTGAGTGATCTCATGCTTAGCATGTGGATTGTCCATATTGAGTAGATGATCCCTATATTTTTGGTGGAGGTCAAAGGTCATTTGGGGTCACCAGAGGTAAAAAGGTCAAAACCTTGTAAACACGATATTTCAAGAAGGGTAACTGTGAGGGATCACATACTTACCTTGTGTATTGACCATATTGAGAAGATGATCAGTATTATTTTTCGTGCAGGTTAAAGGTCATTTGAGGTCACAAAAGGTCAAAACCTAGTAAACATCATATTTTAAAGGAGTGTAACTATGAGGGATCTCATTCTTAGCCAGTGGATTGTTTATATTTAGCATGTAGGTCATTTTGGGTCACAAGATTTGACAGCTTTTGACCTTATTAACATGAATGATATCTTAAGTAGGATAACTATAAGGGATCACATGCTTGTCATGTGGGTGATTCATGTTTGTTACAATATATCCATATGTCAAGGAATCACTAAGCCTTTTGGCTTTCTGGTTGAATTTTTGTGTTTTTGTGCTTTTTGATTCCTTGCCGAAGGCAGGCAAAGAATCTATGCGATGGTGATGTCGTGTGTGTGTGTGTGTGTGTGTATGTGACGGCTTTGCTTGTTTACACGATATCTCAAGAAGGGAAAGTTGGACGGTTCTCAAACTTGGTACATAGATGGCCCATATTGAGAGGAAGAACCCTATTGTTAGTGGTGGAGGTCAAAGGTCATCTGGGGTCACCAGGGGTCAAAATCTGAAAACCTTGTTTACACGATATCTCAAGTTAGAAAGCTTGGATAGATTTCATGCTTGGTATGTAGATGCGTTATGGTGAGAGAAAGTACCCTTTTGTTTTTGGTGGAGGTCAAAGGTCATCTGGGGTCACCGGGGGTCAAAATCTGAAAACCTTGTTTAAACGATATCTCAAGTTAGAAAGCTTGGATAGATTTCATGCTTGGTATGTAGATGTGTTGTGGTGAGAGAAAGAACCGTATTGTTTTTGGTGGAGGTCAAAGGTCATGTGGGGTCACCGGGGGTCAAAATCTGAAAACCTTGTTTACACGATATCTCAAGTTAGAAAGCTTGGATAGATTTCATGCTTGGTATGTAGATGCGTTGTGGTGAGAGGAAGAACCCTATCGTTTTTGGTGGAGGTCAAAGGTCATGTGGGGTCACTGGGGGTCAAAATCTGAAAACCTTGTTTACACGATATATCAAGGTAGAAAGCTTGGATAGATTTCATGCTTGGTATGTAGATGCGTTGTGGTGAGAGGAAGAACCTTATTGTTTTTGGTGGAGGTCAAAGGTCATGTGGGGTCACTGGGGGTCAATCTGAAAACCTTGTTTACATGATATCTCAAGTTAGAAAGCTTGGATAGATTTCATACTTGGTATGTAGATGTGTTGTGGTGAGAGGAAGAACCCTATTGTTTTTGGTGGAGGTCAAAGGTCATGTGGGGTCACCGGGGGTCAAAATCTGAAAACCTTGTTTGCACGATATCCCAAGGTAGGAAGCTTGGATAGATTTCATACTTAGTATGTGGATGTGTTGTGGTGAGAGGAAGAACCGTATTGTTTTTGGTGGAGGTCATTTCATACATTCCCTGAACATTTATTTTAAACTACAGTTGGAAAATTGTAGGCCAAACAGAAAAAAGAACAAAAAATTCATCAGAACAAAAAGGAGTTCACTTTTTCGGTTAATGTATATTGTGTAAATGTCCTCAACAGAAATGCACTTGTGAACCCTTTTTTTTGATAGGTTCACTCAAGCAAATGTCAGTTTCAAACCACAGTGCACAAAGTGTATTTCATGAAGGCAAGGAATCTCTAAGCCTTTTGGCTTTCTGGTTCTTATCTGGCTTTGGGCTTCCTATGAACTCTGCTTTTGTAACTTTAAAAATAACATTTAGCTAGGCTGTATGCAAAGCTAATAGAGTCAAAGGATCTAGCAGTTCTTGGGGTATATAGTTTCTGTCAAATTATATAGCATCAAGTACTTTTATTCAGTTGGTGATTATATTCTCTTTGCATGTTTCATTGGAACCCCCCTCCTGCACCCCCAAATATAAACCTGCTGGGTCATAACCTTTAGTAGTCCATTTCTAAGGTCTTTCATTAGGTCATGTATTATTCTATATATGTGACAAAGCTTTTTAAAGTTAGTTCTCTCTGTTTTGTTTTTACCAGATTGGCTGTCCATATGATTAACGAATTACCATACATAAACATCACTGGATTAGATTGTAAGTGTAACCGTTGTTGGTTAACAAAAGCATGATAGCATACAGATGGTCAAATGGGTGTACAATCTTATTTGAATTTTACCAAGACTTTGGCATGGGTTGGTAATATTTCAACCAAGTATGACTGACAGTTACAAAATAAATTGCACTGTACATTACAGACCATAGGGGTTTGTTTTCAATGACCTGTCAATGCTAATTCTGTGACTATCCAAATTTATAGAAGAAAAGATTTAAACTAGTAATTAATAAAATCTATGAAATGACCTTTAGTTCAATCTGACCTAGTTGCTTATAATGTTGTTAGTTCATTGTTTATTGACTCCAGAATTTGGGATAAATATTAACAAATTAATACAAAAAGTTTGTGTACAACTGTTGGGTGTCTGGTGGAAACTTTATAGTAAATAGCAAAATGTTGCCAAGCGGTTGAGGTGTGAAGAACCATCAACCCATCGCCCATGTATCTCAAGTCAGTGTGTAAGAAAGGTGCATCTTTTTAGTTTGACAGACACAGTGATAAAATTAAAATTTTTACAACATTGTTATGGAGTTTGTAATGAAGAAATAAGTGTTGTGTCACTTTGTTCATTTTTTTGGATTTAATTTATGGGTATTTTTATTTTTTTTATTTTGTAACAAAGTATGTTAGATAATGAAGAGAAGATTGTAAAGGATGATGTACTGTATTCATCATAGTGGTATTCTTCATTTGAAGTCATTATATTAGTTTTAGTATTAGAAACTTTAATTAAGGCTACAATTGCTGACAATTATTTTCTCTGTATTTGTTTTCTTTATAGTACAACCAGACAGGTCCCATGTGTTCTATGTCACATTTCCAGCAGAATGGAAGATGAGCGATATTCATAACCTGTTCTCTTCTGTCGGACCTGTTATGATCTCATGGATCAATGACTGCTCAGCTTATGTGGCTCTGAATAGGAGAGATTTGATCCGCAGTGGTAACAGTCCTTTTATTTTGCCATACTATTTAGTGTCCATTCCTGATGTAACTTTTGCAGCTAGGCAAACAATATAAAATGAGCACTTAACCTTATTTATAAAGGAACTGATCATTTCGTGAACAGTGCTTTGCAAAGCCTTTGGCAAATGGAGGAAACACCCTTTCACACTAGGTGCAAGAAGATATGATGATGTAATTAAAATGGAAATGTTGTTATTACTAAAACTTGTTTGTACAGGGCGGACACCATGTTATGCAATGCAACGTGATAAAACTGAGTTGAAAAAATTTGAACTTTTATCTCGTTTTGCCAATTGATATGTTGATGAGACCAGTCATGAGATAGAATTGTCAATCTGTTAAATCACATGACTTAGAATATTGCTGAGTGATGAAAAAATCGCCTGTACTTTGAAATACGTGGTGATATTTTGATTGCATGGTATTGTGTATTGTATCATATTGTATACATTGTGGCAGGGAGTCAACTCTGATTGTGTTCCTTTTCTAGACTCCAGTAAATATATACTAATCTGGTCATATGACACCAGAGTGAAGATGCTTTTTATCTAGGAGGATAAAGCAGATGCAGAGGAAGGGAGGGGAGTTTGGGAAATTTCCCCCTCCCTGAATTTTGATCTTCACTACCCCCATTCCTCTTTTGAACCTATGTTTTCTAAGATGGGTCAATACAAGTGTCCCCTTTCACCAAATGAAAGTTATGCTTCTCCACACAAACAATCTTCCCCTTCAAAATTGACAAGCTTACAACCGACCTGGGTTTAAGCAATACATATAATTTGAATAAAACGTACAATATAGCCCATGTATATTACTTGCAGTTTAACAGTTAAGGAATAAAGCACATCCCTTCATACAACCATTGTATGATATCCTAAATCATTGCATTTAATTTTCACTAACATAACCATCTTTGTAGGAACCAACATAATGGTGTGTTCAGAAGGTTTCTTGTACATTTGTTGAATGTTTGGTACTGCTGTCAATCATGCATTTGGTATCTTCTTTTATTCCAATGACTTTAAGGATATCAAGATATCCATAAAATAAACTATTCTGTTTTTAGTAGAATTGCAAGTTTTCAGTGACACAAAAAAGAACACAAACAAAAACCAACACTGGAAATGAGGAAGAAAATGGAAAACAGAACAATACATTTTCAGATACATCCAATCGAAAATGAAGAAAGATATTAAGAAAAAATCATAAACCAAAATGTGAAGGTGGTACTTCAAATAAAATATATCCAAACACTCCTTTACATCTGGAAGATGTACAAGGCTTAAAGAAAGTGTAGTAGAACATGAAATTTGAAAGGGGGAAAAACATTAGACTTAGTCCTTTTAGACTGCAAAAAAAAAAAAAAAAGAAACCATTTGAAAACTGAAGAAGAAGCTTGAATACTGAAAATCTTGAAGACTGAAAATCTGCCACATAAATTTTTAGTGTTGATTGGCCCCTGGTTTTTTCATTGGAACAGTTGACATCCATTTCTGTTTTCTTTGTAGTTCGTGAGTTTACTAAGTAATAAAAACTTGAATCTTTGTGCCTGTCATGTGACAATCTTTTGTTGCACTCAGTCTTGTTAAATCATTCTCATTTTCATGAAAGACTTTTTCAAGTCTAAGATTTTTGGCCTCAATTTTCAGTTGCTGACATACCAAGCAGTCCAAACCACACCATTATGGGATATGCAGAGTACAAGCAACAGGTTGAATATATGACTGCTCCCTTCCCACCTGAAGTAGCCAGTGCTCCCCAGCCTGATGAACCAAAGGTTGAGGTTAGGGGTGTGAAAAGGTCACATGACTCCATTCAAGAGGTGGATGGACCTGATGATGAGGTTGCTGAGCTGACTCAAGGAGAATCAAAGAAACAGAAAGCAATGAACCCAAAGTAAGAAAAACATCCTTCTATCTTAATTACAGAGGTGGTGAGAAATGGAAGGCTGCAGGAAGGGGGGAGCATGGGTGTTATTTAGGTAGCAATCACCTTCTGTTTAAGATATTCTTAGTTTTGGGCAATTATGCTACTTAAACCTTAGCTAATGAATCAAGCAAGCAATAATATGATAGCAGTTCCTCAGTCCACAACAATCCTGTGTGGCCACAGTTTCTAGTTTTGGCAGGAGTTTACATTTGTAGGTCTGTCCAGTACTCTTCCATCATTTATCCTGTATGCTGGTATTTCACTAGTAGCCGTTTTCTGTTTACATAACTTTGTAATTAACTCTGGTAGTTAACTTTGGTAATTATTTAAAGAGTGTGTATCACATTCCATGATTTTCTTGCTATTGTTGCAAATTCAGAGGAGGAAGCAAACAGTAACTAAGCTTTGGTAACTGTAAGGTCATTTATGCTTGATCTATGCACAGTTGAACCCCATATGTGAGGTCTGATTACAAGTTATGTTGTGTTGATATTCAAGAAGCCGGTGTTACAGATACCAACATTTCAGTTTTCAATATCGGCTGATACTAATCCTGTACAGGTATTTTAGAAATTAGTGTATTGTAGACTAAGCTGTTTACTATTAGGCACTACCAGTAAGTGTTGTGTCATTTGCATGGGGTAACATATTGGGACTTAACTATAACATACTAAAATAATGTAACATTTTTATGAGGTATAGGACAAGGAAAATCACTTAGGTAGCATCGGTACTTTAGGTAAACTTTAGCAGTACCAATACATGACAAAAATGGGGAATGTCAGCTGATACCATTATTGAATACTGATCATAGGCCCAACATTAAGCTTTATCTAGGTCAAATCCCGGAAGTTACATCACATTGATATACAGGAATCAGACCTCCAGCATGGTGTAAAAACAAATCAGTGGTTAACCTTTATCAGTGGTGGTAGTAGTACCTGCCTCTCACTATATACAATACCTCCAGCACATTACTGTTAATGTCCTGTGTTATCTGCTGGAACTCCTTTTTTTCTTCTCAAGAACAAGGTTGGAGGGTGAACATTGGCGGAGTGTAAGTGTGTGTTGGGTTTAACTTTCACAACCTGCGGTTGGTGTTATTGTCAAGCCTCCTCCTCTCCCCTAGATTCTGACCAGCTGCGATGTTGCAATTTGTCACAGTGGATGGTATATGCACCAATGATTTAGAGAAAAAATGAGAAAAAAAAGGTGTATTTTCTTGTGAAATTTTAGCAATGTGAACAACAAAAAACTTAACCAAATATGCACCAAAATGTAAATAATAATTCCAAAGTTTTGCCCCAAGTATTACCAAATAATGTAAGGTACCACAAAACACCAGCAACAGTAGCTACTCCACCTGCCTTCCTACCTATAAGGGCTTGACACTCATATGGAAACTTACATCTTCCTCTTTTGATAGTGAATTGAATGTTTAGATATTGGGCATTTTCCCAGAGGAAGTGCTAATTTCCACACTAGCTTGTATGGAGTAATTGCCATATGGCTTGGGAAACTGGAAACCCTTAATGCACTAAGTGTTTGTGAGGCCATGTTGCTTCACATGACTACAGTGCTGAAATGTTCATAGCCATAAATGTGGTAGAGTTTTATGTAACTGAACACATGCACTGAATGTACTTAGGGTTATGGAGAGTGTTTTGGTAGTGAATGCAGTGTAGGGGACTACTTTCAGTTGGGGCTGAGTACTCAAAATTTTAAGCTTGTGTGCCTGAAAAAAAGCACATTGTTTGCCTTAAAATGACAACTCTTTTGCCCAAAAGGTGAGTCTGCAGGCATCCTCCCCTACAGGACCTCACCTGGAATACCTTTGTATAGACTGTATGTACTGAATGAAGATCATGAGTAAGAAATCCAAAGTGAGTGTTAAAATGTTTTGTGGACATAATTCCGTACTCTTGCTTCTAGATAGTGCAGCACTGACCATTAGAGAGTGTTCATTTAAGTTCTCTCAAGTGTTGGAACACTATCCTGCAAAGAGTCACTGCATTTTTCTGATCTGAATGCTTAATTACTAGAAACATAATCCTTTTTACTTTGATTTAGACTGGTTCATATGGGTGCTGGAAAACCTGATGAAATGAATGCTGTTCTCTGATAGAATCTAGCCTCTCCTTTAACAGTGGATTTGATTGTAAGACTCATTACTCACAGTATGTGGGTGTTTCTTATCACAGTTTATTGGTCAGGGAGGAATATTTCTTGGAATTAATCATACACAAAGCAGGAAAGAGAAAGCCACAAATAGATACTTAATGAAATAAACAAAAGAGACCAGCCTAACCACTCAATTCACTTCATTTCACTAAATAACACTTTCATTTATAGAATTATATAGCCATGTTAACCTTTTGTCTACACAAAGGGTATGCTGTACATACCTTGAGACATAACTATTTTCCATTTTCCAAGGATGTTTCCAATCAACTTCCATTTTCATTGGGTGTTGTCTGTTTCAAATGTAGCAGCATTTTCTCTTTCTTTGTGTGGTTTCATTAGTTTTCTGAAGTGGGTGCTCAAGTGCATATGTGAATCATAGAACAAGCTGTTATGTAGTGGGAATGGTTGCGTCTGTAATTGCTTACTTCGCAGTGCTGGCACAGGTTGACACAAGGGTAATCGGGGAAATTGTTATTATTTTTCCTGTTTCCCGGCTGTTCGTGAAAATTTGAATTGTATGCAGGATAAGTAGGGAGGGGAGTTAGCATGGTTCAAATTCGCTATTGTGCAAGTTCTTTGTATTCTGTTTGTATTATCAGAAAAGATGGTATGTTCACATTTAATCACTGGACTATGACTTGGTTCATCCTCGTAATTCAAGTGGTGTCCTTTTTTTTCATTTCATCATCTTTATTAATTCATTAAACCTCAGCATTGCCATTCAAATGGTTTCAATTAACCTCAAAAATTGGAAATGGCTCCCATAATTCTTTAGTTCTGCGGTTACATTTGAAAGTCGTATTTCAAGATAACATATGTGCTCCATATCCCACAAAAAATTTGGTAAAACTTTCATATACCTTCAAAATTTGCCTAACCAAAGAGTTGAAAAGACATGATATCAGTCTGATACTTGTAAATGTGCAAATTTCATAAAGTAGCAAGTAGGGGTGTGCCCAACATCTGAAGATATGACTCATTAGTGTGGAGCTTGTGCACACATTCCACAGTAACGAGTTGAGTGTTTCGATGCATACACGTGGGTGATCCGTCTCGCTTAGAGCCCTGGAAGCTCACAGGTTGAAGAGTCCTTTTTGGTGCCATATGCGATGTCTTTTGTACTAATGGAAACACACATAAGAATGATGTTCTCCTTTTGGTGCATATTTGATATGTTTCTGCAATTCATGTTGTATCAATTTCAGGATTAAATGAAACTCTGTTAGCTTTTTGGTATGAGCATCAATGCATCAAATTGTGGCCTAGCAGAATGAGAGAGTTGGGGAATTTTCATGAAACATCTTACTGGCTGTTTCCCACCATACCAAAACCTAAAACTTCTCTTAAGGAGTCATGACCCAGGAGGGACATAAAACTTTTAACCAACTTCTCAGCCCTGAGATGTAACATATCTGTTATCATGCTTAGCTCTGCTTCTGACTTGGTGAAAAGAACCGATATATACTTGATCTTAGCCAACAGGCAGAGGTCAGTATTAGACTATTAGTTGTACATACTATAGCTTTTCTTGCATGTACTAATTATAAATTAATTAAAATAGGAATGACAAGACATACTTTCAAGGTATTGATAAATTGTTTTGTACATTTCAGTGAAAATCTTCTTCAACATGTAGTTAAGTGTGGCTTTTAGATGATTTTTGTATTTGCTCAATTACCCTTCTACCAACTTTGCAGATTAGTGAGTCAATTAGATGCTTCACTCTTATGGCAAGGTCTGTAAGGATAGTGTGTGGAATGATGTTTGTAATGAATGGATGGATTTTAAAGGCCACTATAGTTACTCTGAGAAACAGTTGCTTCATGTGTCCATAGTAACTAACTTTTGGCGGGAGCATGAGGTCAGAGAATGGTCAGCTTTCTCCCTCTGCCCATAGCAATACCTGGTAGCGCACTCACATGATCAGGGAGTGACCCCTTGTCTTCACAAAATTCAAGTGGGGGAGAGGTCTAATATAAGAAGATACAATCTGACATATGACCCTATTGTGTCCAATTGCTTTGTTTTAAGCTTAATTAAATATGTAGATAACTAGACAAACCAACCAGGATGGGCTGGGTAGCAGCAGTGGAAGTTGAAAAGGGATGAGTCTGGTAAACAAGAGAGAGTCTTGATTTGAGATCTGAGAGGGAAAGACCTGAATAGATTGATTATGTAGCAGAGAAACTTAATGAAAACTATAGCCAACGAGGAGGAACGTTGTGACAATGTTAACCACAGTACTGTACCATGGATAGAATGATGGTAGTACTTAAGAAGCTGTGACACAGAATACTTCTAAACCAGGGGCGTACACAGGACAAAAATGAACAGTGGCCTATGGCTACTAAAATTTAAAAAAAAAATGGTCGCCAGTCTAACTGAAGCTGGAAATCACACAAGTACTTGAAATAAAAATTGGTCTCCAGTCTAGCTGAAGCTGGAAATAATACAAGCACCTGAAATAAATTTCACAGGTTAAGTTCAGTACTCACTGATGCATAGTCAAGTTAGTGTTGCCCCCCTTGTTGTGAAGAATTTTACCAGTACATATGCGTGATCAAGAGCAACATCTGCTAATGAAATTTGCTATCTCTTTGGGATTTTTCTTGACTGTGAAGATGACACTTTGTGTGTGTCAGGCAGGGAGGGGGTTTTTAGGAAGTGTGTGAAATTGTTAACATAATATCAAGTGGCTTAATGGCAACTTTTTGTGCAATTGTAATAGAAAATTAAATTATCTCTGGGGACCAAAGTGCAAAATGTCACTTGCCATCGGCCTGTGGAAGAAATGAAATGATCACATGAATGCAAAAATTGTTGCCAACGCATCCAAAACATTCTCACTGTATAGACCTGATCTACACCTTGGCTGAGGCTGACCATCTTCAGTGGTATAGATTCAGATGCTGCTCCTGAGAAATGTTTTGTTAGTTTGGTTTATGGTTTCCAGGTTATAAGTTTCAGAGGATTGCAAAAGAAGTGTATTTATCCTAATTTGACTAAGTGCATCCCAGTTTCCTAGTATCATGTGGCAATTTGTTTTTTACTGAATTGTTTAATTCATACCAATAATTTGCAGTATATTCTGAATTATTGTAAAAGATACTTGTAAGGGAATAAGAGATTTGTATGATATATTGTAGCGATGTTTCAACATAAGGGTGGGGCTGACTGCAGCTGGGTGGGGGTGACTGCTTTAGGTGTTATTGACATCTTGGTGTGTATATATGATATAGAGGTTATTTCTTTTTATACATAGAGTATCTTTCCATTGATGGCAACTTCAGCCTTTCTTCAGTAGAAACTGAAAGCAGTTGTATGATTTATATTTCCCATACATACATTCTTAACAACAGCCAGTAATTAATAGCTATGAAAAGATGTAACACAATGTGAACTTACTGGTCATTGCCTCATATTTCATACCATTGTTTACATGACTGAATAAACATACAGGTCTGAACATAATCACACAATTTCTTTCAGTCATAACAGTGTCGAAGCATATTTTCTATTGTAATCTTCAATGGTTTTGGCCTTCTAAAGACTGTCCATGAACTTTGGAAATTTACAAGCATGTGTGACTTTCATAAAAGCTATTTCCTTGAAGAATTTATTGGGAGAGTTGTTCAACTGTGACTGCTAGCATAGCAATACTGTACTCAATCTAATACAAGCTCATGCCATAATAGTGACAGAGTGCATGCATACATACGTATTTTTCAACTTTCCAGTTTTGATACTGGAATAATCACACATTTTTAAGTTTGAGATAAAACTTCTGTTTTATTTACTCTATAAAAGAAAAGAGGATTCCTACATTTCAAGCTACCATTGCAAGAGTAAGCCTCCATAGCTTCCTACATAGATGTTTCATTCAAGTTAACATGTGGAAAGCAGTCTCTGGTACTTTTGTGCCAGATCACCCATCTTATTTTGAGCTTAAGGATATCAAAAACGAACTGATACTTAAATATTAACCTGTCTTCTCAGTTCAGTATAAAGTAGCCTTCAAGAACATGGCCTTACAAAGTGGTTGGAACTGTTTTGCAGAACACTCAAAAAAGAACATAGTTTTATGTTTGCCTTTGTGCTGTACACTTCTATTAGAGTAATTACAGTACCTCCTAATTTCTGCCTTTTGCTAAAATTTCAAAGCAGCAGTAGGCCTACAGATTAAGTTGAAGTCCAACAGACATCTTTATACCTTACTTGTATGTTCCCATAAATGATTGGTTCTCTACTTTGATTGTTCAGAGAGAACAGCTGGTTTGTCAAAACGCTTTAAGATGCCCAGCAGTATACAAAAATTGCATGTATTCTTTTTGAAGATAACAGTTACTCAAGCTGAAAGGTAAAAACAGTTTCCATGCTTCTTCCTTTTTCATACTACATAAAACTATTAAAATAGAATGTTTGGAAGCATGGTTGATAGTTCATGTAAATCACTGTACTGATTATAAATTTTAAAACCAGAATGACAATTTTAAATCTTGAGATATGGTAGAAAGCTAAAAGTCTCTATTAGTCACATGAAATTTGGGTAAATAGTTATTATTGTTAGCAAATGTTTTGTAAGTTTTACCACACAGTTCTTTAAGTTTTTAATTGAATGTGCAGATTTCATAATATTTTGTATGCCTTGCCTATAAGAATGATTAAAATATTCATGAAAATATTGAACCAAGAAAAGTCTGTCATGCCATCCATCATTCAATTGTATTCTGTGGTATTGTCTCATAATCAGGATGGAATGACTTGATGAATTTCAGATAAAACATCTATTGATGTTCTTTTTTTGTTAGCTGTTAAACTTCCCTACACCCTCTACCCAGTTTTATAAGTAACATGTAAGATTGGCAACAGTTTAATCTCACAAAAGCGAATTGACCTTTCTGTTGCATCTTCCTATACCACATTCAACATACAACGAATGATTGAACCGGTTTTAGCAATCTTCAGTCAAACTTGTTTGAATATCCATGTGAACAAATTTTAAATAGCACATTTCACAGACCTTTGTAAAGAGTGTCCAACCTTTTATAATAAACATGTTATTGGAAATGAAAGAAACTCCATATGGTCACTGACAGGAAATGGATAAAAAGTACTTCCTTCACACCACACTGGAAAGCTTGTATCTGATACCCAATATTTTGTCCCAGTTGCATCTTTCCTCAGTTTTTATGTCATGCTAAATTGGCATACAGTATCTGTGTTTATGCCAAAGGTGGAAAAATTACACCTTCAGATAAGCATGTGAAGCATTAATGTGTGATGAAGATAGCCAGTGTAAACTTGCATACTTTCCAGTATGGACTCAGTACTTAAAATAGTCATGGCATGGAAAGAAAAGAGTGATTGAAATTTCCCATCTAGCCAGGTGTGACCAACCTTTCCTGAACTGGGCTGAGGTCTGCTTTTACAGTTGGCATTTTACCAAGATTTTCTAGTCCAAACTGGTGTTATATGCAAGTAACAAATCAAAGTAATCCATATTTAAATTGAGGTGGACTGACAATCAGGCACTGCAATCTGTACTGGTTTGGCAACATTATCAAGTGTTATTTTATCAGACCAGTGGAAGTGACCAAAGCACATTATTAGTTGGCACGCAAAGCAAGATTGAGCCACATGCATGAATCCAGTTATTCTTAATCATTGGGCTATTTGTCAATTAGTTACATTCTCTACCAAATTCCTTTAAAGGCAAAATGCAGTTACCTCAAGACAAATTGACATACCCAGGTATGTTAAATCATGTATGGTTCTTTCTAATCACGTGCCAATTTTTGTTTATCAACTCCTTGGTTTTACTGGTGACATGCAGTACTTGTTTTTTGAAGCATCTTGCGTGGATGATATTTGCAAGGGAAAGAAGGTGAGTTTTGATTGGTTAAACTGACCTATTCAAAGTCAGTTTCAAAATAAGTTTGGGGTGATTGTTTATACCCTGAAACATGTCCTACCTGAAGCCAGGTTTGTTCAAGTAGTGGTTAACTTTATTACTTTAAATTAACGGAAATATCCTGTTACTCATTTTGGGATGTTGGGGGCTATGACTTGGAGGGAGAGAATGTAAAGGTACATATCCATCATTACAATAAAATGTTCAAATATAAGAAATTAAACTTTGAAATACTTTCTAAAAACCTTCCAGCCTTTGGTCAGTAATGTCCAGGGAATACTTTAAGTACATGCTTTCTTCCTGCCCATTTTCATCTTCTGTTCTGGTTACTCAAATGTTTACCAGAAGATTGAAATATGGTAAGATTAGTTATACTATGTGCTATAAAAGCAATAGGCTTCTTTGCCTTCAAGTTTGTGTTCCCTACAAAATGGATCCCCCTACTATGTATTCCTTTGCCATTTTCTATTGCAAACATTGTGATAAATATTTTGTATCTCCAGTTAAATACCAAGGAGCAATTCACACTTCAGGCAGCATGGTCAGTTACAGAATGTTGTAAATGTAGGGCAGTGGTGGAGTATTTGTAAAGTATTGGCTGTCAATACATTACATTTTGATTCATACCTTCCAGTAAAATAAGTCCAATTGCTGGTACAGTATATTGGTTACTGACTGGTACTACTATTATTTCAAAGTAGTTTAGCTAAATTTTTGTACAGTGTGAGAGGTTTCTTGTTTAAGTTCTGGTGGAACAAAAAATTACATAGTTGGATATTCGAAGTAAAAAACATTAAAAATGCAGAAAATATCCGCAATTCCCATCAAAATCCATCAGATATTGACTATTTTAGAGGGTAATTTGTATGTCACACTTGTGTCTTAAATAAACATGAGCTAAATATTCAAATTTGTGATGTCCAAAGATGGACATACCATGTATGGGTAATGTTAGCCTTTGTTTTTCAACCCTCATTTCAAAGACACTTGTAGTGTTGTTCTCCCCTGAGGGATTTACTGTGGAAGTGAAAATTGTTTCCTTGAAAAATATTGATATCACACACCAAACTGTAAACTGTCTGATCAGTAATTAGGAGATGACTATGTAGGGTTAACAAAAGGAATCATAACACTGTGCATCATTATTTTTGTCATAGGTGATGAGTTACTTTAGAAACCATCAACTTTTGAAGAGATTCAGCTTGAAAACAGTAAAAACAAATAGATATTGAAATAATTCCAGTGAATCTTTCATTGGGGGATTTTGTTCTTTAACTGCCAAGTGAAAACAGCTCTTTTTGGTTGCATGTCACCGTAACTTTAAGCATGTAAAATTCTCTACATGCTGTATTGTACAGTAACTGAGCAGTTACTTGGAAGCAAGGTCTTGTGACCAACAAGTTCTAGTTACAATCATTGTTGGTCATGTCATGAAACGTCACAGTACACAAAAAGGAGAAAACTAATATGTACAAATTTAATGTATGTTTGATTTGGATTAAGTTCCAGAAAATGAAAATCTAATGACACAAGTGAGTTGTAATGCTAAAGCAGTATTTTTCTGTCTGAATTGCACAGATCTTGTTCTAAAACAATATAATGGCATAGATTTTATTTAATAGGGTATATACTGTACCGTCTGGTTAACGCTGCGATACTACATTGCCCATCATTAGCTGCTTACTGCTTCAGTGCTCAACCGTGTTCATATAACATTGATTCAACAAGTGACACCTATAGCCTAGTGCAACGAAATGGGAACTCTAGTCATAGGTTTTTAAAAGCGGGTTCATGACAGCTATTTAACGATTATCATGAAGTTGCTAATTCAGCTTTCTTAGACTTCGACTCACTGAAATTAAATGGCTCTTGCAATCATACAGAGCTTGGTGAGCTGGAAAAGTTCATTCGCTTGTATACCTTTAAGTGCAGCAGGCCTGGTCCTATCGCAAGTATTGTTGTATGATTTGGTTATGTATTAAATACATTAATGGACAGGCAATTCTACTAGCCGACAGAGATTTGAGAGGATGTGACTCACCACTTTTTAAACCAGCTGGAAATACCCTTCATCTGGCAAACAGTGAGTTTTGGGAAGTAACCTATAGCTATTGGACAATATTACTGACGTGTTTCCAACTAACAGACTCGGTGTACTGTTGTTTTTGTCGTACCTTCAAAAAAAGAAAAAAAAAATGAATCTAACATGGTACCTTGTTTTTTGAGTTATGAAATTTTAGTGGTGTGCCATTTCATATCTAAAATGAATTCAAGAAATACTGATAGGATTTAAGTGCTCTTTGAAATTTCAAGAAAATAACTGGAATGTCATGAAGGGCCTTAAATTTCTTGAGGAATTGTGCTTGTAGCATGCATGGAATTTTTAGATATAAGGCATGAAATTTGCCCATATTGTTTAGTTCAGGAAGTTGGAATTTACTTAAGCTGTATGAAGTGGTAGAAAAGCTATGGAAGGAGTCTACCACTCTTTGATCCCATAAAGAAGTGTTTTTCAAGAATTAGTTATGAGTGCTAATAAATACATTCAATAACCTGGGTACCTAATTTAAAATAAAAGAGTTGGAATATTCATTGAATTTTCATGTAAAGACTGTAAGTAAAATTGTCAGAACTACATTGTCACAGTTATTTTGATTATCTAAGTAATCATCAATGAATTTTACACTTACCTCTACTCTTTCTGTACTGCATCCTAACCCCCCCCCCCCCACCCTACCATTCTCCATCCCTTGTTCATTCATGTCTAGCTGAGAAATAATGTTTCCTTAAATGTCAGTCTATATCTCATTAAAAGATGTCCATTGATCATGTCTGCTAATGTACTTTATGACAAGCAAAAGAGAGGACAATAAAAAAGTTCAAAACCTGTTTGTTTCATATCATTGTTTTAATATATCCCTGAAACCATAAGATCATATATAAAATAACTGAGAGAAAAGGAGATGGTTTGCATATATTAAATTGTTGTGTTTCCTTCCTATAGCAACACATCAGAAAACGCAGACACAAAAAGGTGAGATCTGCATGAAATGAATGGCGATTTCTGTTTCATTTATTCATCAAGAACCTGCTGCTTTTGACATTGTCACCTTCATAAATACAGATTTTGGTAGCACGTCTTTTTCATCTTTTCAAAAGCAATATTTCATATCTTAATATTTGTGCTTTATTTTTAATAAATCAAGCTTTTTTCATGATTCTAGCAGGTTTTCTTCAAAGCTATCATCAGTGTTAGTAGCATGCTTTTCTTTCTACAAAGGATGTGCTTTTACAGCTTTCATTATGTTTGCATTAACGTCGATATACCTCATTAAATATGAATCGCATTAAAACGCTTCCCATCTCAATCAATCCCTGCAAAATTAATTCTGATCATCTCTTTGTCATTATTGTATCTTGATTGTCATGGTAACATAAGTTGTTAGCAAAGTCTTTCTTTTGAAGGAGGGTCATAAAGTTTTTCAGACATAGAATATAGAGGTTTTTTTTCTTGGGTTTTAAGTAGCAAGACATGATTTATAATATTTGTGTTATTTGGCAAGGAAATATGAAGTGGTAAAGGCTGTTAGGGTATCTATACAGTATATATGTAATGAGAAAAGTATGCTGTGTGACCTTCCTTATGTTGTATGTATGGTCTCTACTGTACTGCAACATATTCTTGCATTTGTCCATATTTGTAATAATGTAATTTTTGGCATAAGTAATGCAGTATCAAATTGTTTTTTAAAATTTTCAAGTTTTCTTTATATAGAATGGATTTGAAATTATGAAATGAAATTCAAAGGAATATATTACTGCAAATAGCCAAGGTATGGTGTTGTTCTCTAATTTGGTAAAGAACAGTTACAAATAAAATTTGATGATCAATGTGAGTAGATAGATGCATGCTTTTTCTCATCAGAAGCTGCTTGGCAAGTTTTTGGGGAATTTTACTGCATCATAATATTCATCACAGCATGTAAGATTCAAGTATTGTAGTACGTAGTGATTGTAGTCAAATGTTGCATGACTGGGGTTATAAGTCATACCATGGTCAATTAAATCGGATAAAGGATGGTGTTTTTCAAAGCTCCTTTTTCTATTGCCTAACTGTGGTATATTAAATACCAACCCCATTGCCTTTAGTTTCCCAGAACAATGCCCCCTGGCAGTTCAGTGATCATTCTGTCCATAGTGCATGTGGAAAAAATGAATACATGGAAAATCAAGCATTCTCTTCAGAAGCACAGACTTCTTTGTTCTAGGTTCTTACTACACTTCTTTGGTTTCCCTTGAGTAGTGAAGTTAATTTGTGTTCTGTTCCTCTGTGTGGCAGAGACTGCACATTTTCCACAAAGTATAATAAATCTGGCACTGCCAGTCACTTACTCCAATGTGAAAGCTGCCTGTATCAGGTGTTTAGGTAATGTCCTGGAGTATCCTCTTTGAGGTGACAAGGTGTAATCCAGCAAGATGTTACTGCTGAATACTTATTTATTGTAATCATTTCATCATGCATAGCAGATAGCATGTTAGTAACCATCTCTCTTTGCACATCGACAATGGATGTGTTAGATGCCATACATCATATTTATGATAGTTATTATAACAATTATTTATTGTAAGTACAGTGTAAGTATATTTTGAAACAAAACTGTCGTCATGCATTTAACTTCAAGCAAAAATTGGTTACTGTAGTTGGAAGTTTGTAAATTAAAACCATTACTAACTTAAAGTAATTAAATGAGTTCAAATAAGAGAGCAGTCTGACTATACATGTGATATAAACTGGTATAATGAAAAGGATTGACATTTAATTTCAGTTGTTTTATATGTAGCTTGTAATTGTCAAATTAGTGAACCATGCTATGTAAAGTTCTTTAAAAAGCAAGGTTACATGAGGTGTGTGAGACCTTTAAGTTCAGTTCAGTTCAGTTTAGTTAAGTTTAGTCTAGTTGAATTCATTGGTGATAAGAAAGAGATAACTGTTAACAGTTTGTAAGGTTTTAATTTACGTCTTTCATGATGTGTCCCTCAGTGTTCGCGCTGAGGAATTGAACCTGGGAGGGAATTCCCTCTCTAGAAATTTTTTTGGGAGGGATTTTCAAAATCAAGGAGGGGGTTATCACTTGGTAAAGATACTATTGCAATTTAATGTGTGTATTATAATTGTAGTTACGATCTCAGCTGCAGAAAAGTGTGCGGGATTTTCCCGCATAAAATTTATTTTTGTGCGGGATTCCAAAGACAAAAGCGGGATTCACGCAATCCCGCACCTTAGCACGAACACTGGTGTCCCTAATAGTTTTAAAGAGTTTCAGTCCTTTGAAGTTAGCTTGTAGTGACTGGGAGATTAAAGAAATTATAGTAAATAATTTATGCACTACATAATCACCCCACAACAGTTTCTTGTGAGGTGATGGCAGTCCCTGCCGTGCATGTGATTAGTAGTTGTGCTGTAATTATACACAGGTTTTAATTTATGCACTACATACTGTAGTCACTCCATAACCTTGTCTTGTGAGGAGGTCGATAGCAATCCTTACCCTGTTAGGTTTGTGAATATTAGTTGTAATACACAGCTCTAGCTTCAGATACTTGAAAGATCATCCCGTAGATCCTGAAAATAAATTGAGTAAAGACAATCATCTTGAAATGGTTAGGGAGGCTATGAAAACGATTAAATGTAGGTCTTGTGAAATGATTCATTTATTGAAAGGCTATCTGTGTGATTGATATACAGTAGTGCCCATTACATGATTAGCCACATGTAGTAAAAAGCTGAAAGACAAGAACCAACCATGTGTAATTTATGTGCTTTGTTTGTCATCTCTCTTTAAAGGAAAAACTGTTTTAGGAGCTTTTTAGTTTACCAGTTGGAAGTAGCTTCCTTTCACTTTGGTCCACAACCTCTTTCAATATTTGTGAAACTTACACAGTTTATATATGAAAGGCAGTTTTATTCTGTGAATCATAGCTTTTCAGTCTCTTCCTGCCCAAGCCTTCAGTTGTGTTTTTTCTGACACCTTAAGCATCATTTTTGGTCACTCTTTTGTATTTTTATGAATGACTCACATGCTATGAAAGAATTGTGGTCTTGTTAGGGATTTCCCCAATTGTAGTAGTATTTCTTTCCCTCCACTGCCAAATGTACAGTTTGTCTTCCATGGGGACATATAGTATGTGTAGAACATTATGGCAAGAGCTCTGGCTTGCATTACATTTGGCACACATATGCTAAGTGAAGACATGTCATTGTAGATGGATTGTAGTTCATTGCAACATGTATGAAGTATTCCAAATTCTTTCATGGAAAAAGAAACTTCCCTTTCAGAGAAATTCTCCTCTTTCGTATCATTGATCTGCATTTATTTAAATGTGCCCAGTGACAGTGTACCTAAACAATTGCCTGTGGAACAGAAAATTTGCATTCCTGTAAAGCTATGATTTTTATAGAATGAGAGCCAGTCTAAAAGTAGGTAGCTAGATAACTTTGTTTTCAAGAAATAAGGTTCTGAGAGAAAGAAATTCGTTGCCTTGAAGCTTTAGCATGTAATCGTTTGTAGTTTATGTTTTATTTATGTTGATTTAAAAAGGTATATTTAGTTATTTTTTGCTCCATAATCATCAATTTTCAAATGATGCAAAATTCATAGCTCAGTGTAGGGTGAAATATTGTGGGAAGTAAAGTTAACCAGAGTTTGGCAGTGAGACTAAGTGGTTTATTAATGGTAAAAGATGTTTTCTGTCCATGCCATGTTAGTACAATGTAAACACATTATGCCATATTGTTAAAGGCATTCAACTTGACATTGCCTTTTAAACTTATTACTGTACTGTGCCATCTGGTGTCAAGCTCCCCTTCTCCTAAGAATGCCCAGTCTCCATGTTGGATGGTTAGGGAAAACCTATCAAATCTTTTTAAAATCATTTCTTTTCAATTAAGAGAGCAAATTTCAAAGGAATTTTTTTCTTTTCCTTTTTTGGTTTTTTCTTGAAAATATAAGTCTGTGAATATGTATAAAATTTTGTTTGCAAAAGTATTGGTAAACAAGTTTTTTCTATCAAATTTGGTTGTAAGGTGAATCCGTACATTTAACCTGTCCCATGCAAAAGAAAGGATAACATTTGACCTATAATAGACTAGCTGGAATTTTAAGTCAGGACTGAATGGAAAAAGAGCCTTTTGCATGTGCAGGATGCATGTGATGTTCAGATAAATATTTAATGTAATTTAAAGGCTACCTTACAAAGTGCAAGGTTCAGTAGTAGTGTATTGTAATGTGGAATTCTCCTTGTAGTCTATATTGTACATAAGGTATTAGCAATATTGAACAAGTACGGGTAGGCTGTGGATCAATTAGATGGATATTGAAAACTGAAGCCTAAATATCCTGTTACTTTGCCGTATTTTGCTAATACCATTACATGCTCCTTACTGTACTTGCAAGTGTGATATGATATACCCTGATAGCTTCTGACGTTGTAGTGCATGTTGCCATGGCGACCTGCCATGTAATATCATTAAACTTTATGTAGTCTTAAATGTTAAAGCTATGTTTCCTTGGCATTTTATTTTTATTCGTTGAACTCCCTTTTTTTGCTCTGTTCACTTTTTTTTCTCTGAAAGTGTGGTAATTTGAAAGTCATGTTTCATTTAGTGAGCAATCACCAGAGTATCTTGCTTACTTTAAAATTCTTACTGAAGATCTACGTTCTTTCTCTACAATGTTTCAAACTTAAATTTCATTGCATTTATTGAAGTATTTGTTGTAAAATTCTCTTCTATAATTGGTACACATGTAACAAAGACAAATGTATGATCTCTCTGAGTGTCAACTGTGCTTCCTGCAGACCACAAGAAATGCAACTTTATATTGATCCTGTTTTTGGTACTTTATTACTTTTTTTTTTAAGCTGCCTATTACATCTCCTACCTCCCTGACAATTATATCCCCTGCCGCCCAGGTCCCTTCCCTGATGTGCATGTATTGTCAATCATGATACAGCTACTGTACCACATAATTGTTTGTGTATGAGTTTTTACAAATACTCAATCACATATCCATATCTTTAACATGTCCATTTGCTTCCAGGAGAACATTTTTGCAGATGTTACAAAAAATTTATCTAACATGAAAACACTTTGAACTAAACTTGTTGCAAGTCTAAAATGTTGATCTTATAAAGCCAACTTTCTCCTGTTGCTTGATCTCAATGATCTGACTCAGAACTTAACTCTGTGTTGAAGTAAATAAATGTGTGCCGTAGTTCATTGTTTTCTGCATTACATCTTGTCAACAGCCTGCATTATGTAGAATTTGCTCAACCCAATGAAATGGGAAACCTTGGAATATTAACATTTTATAGTTATCTGCACAGAAAGGATTTGCTGTTTCCTTAGTCTGGTATTCACTCATTTTAATACATTTATACAGTAAATGATAACCAGCACAGGTTAGCCATGATACTTCACTAGGTTAAAATCATACTTCCTTCAATACTTGGGCTTAACCTCATATCCTCTAATTTTTGTTTACCTGGTATATATTATGAAAGAGCCTAGACCCCAATGCTAAAATGATTAACAATGGCATTGTGTTGAAATTCAGGGGTTTTCCAGATCTGGACTTTGGCAGCAAGGGTGTGTCCATGATTATTCATAATTGAAAATTGTTATAGGTTTAAACAGAGGGGTGGAGCTTCCATCAGGAGTTTGTATATGGCATTGAGAAGGCATTTTTATGCTAGGTTTTGGCAGTTTGCCATATGTATCCATTCATTTCATTTAGGATAAAGTGTGATTACCACATAGTGACTCTAAGGCCTTATATAGGCTTGGCGGGAAAAACACCCATTTATGATTGCTACCTGGTGACTCTTAAGGCAATTTACATCAGCTTGGCGGGAAAACTCTCATTTATTGTAAAGTGTGATTGCCACATAATGATGCTTAAGGCTTTACGTCAGTTTGGCAGGAACAAAAAGAAAGACTTGTTAAGGTCTGGAGCAATGCAAAGTGTCCATATCTACCTACATTTAGGGAAATTTAAGTAAATGTAAGTTGCCAGAAATAGCAACATTCATAGAATCATGTTAGTTGTGTTAAGAGTGTCATGCGCTGCTTAATTATCACGTCTTCCACAGCCACGTGTCCATTGAAATCGTTGTGCATGTGTCCCGTAATCTGCACGTACAGGTCTAGACTGGCGCTGACATTTGCAACACAATGTGATATACAAAGTTCAAATTGGATGGTCATTATAGAATGTAGCTAAGCAACCAAAAATGTTTTCAGGATAATTCTAGAAGAAACATGTCTTAGCCAAAATGATTTCTCTAAGACAAAGAATTCTACTTCCAAGTCTGTATTTCCTATCGCCCATCAGTGGGTTTACCAGTTCAATTTTGCAATGCGACATTCTATAGATATAGTCGGCCATGAGAAAATGGAGACGTGACTGGTCGAGAAAAAGGAGGTTGTTGGAAATGCTGAAACTTGGCAAATGCTGTATTTGTTGAAACTTAGCTTATTTTTAGTACTTATGAATGTGAATGGGATATTTTGTTTACAGCAACTGAGTTGATATCCTGAATTTTTGGTGAGTAATCCTTGGAAAAATTGCACCAAGTGATTACTTTGAAATGCAGATTTGTCCAGAAATTGCTCACCAGAACTTTTTGTGTGTCATTATGTTTTATTTATGCAGCCAAAGCCATACAATATGAGATGGCTAAATCACAGTTGCCCAAGGAATTCAGTCAATACTCTCTGAAATTTCTCTGGAATATGTCTTGCCTAAAAGTAGCCTTTGTAAACTGGTAATGGACAGCACCCATGGTTTGGGGGATTTAGGGGCCCAAAAGGAGAAAACTAGAGGTAAGCCATAAAAAACAAACAACAATTGCAATATAGATTTAGATGAGGTTTTACGGCTTAGTTTCTAACCAGTTGGTGTAAGTCGGGCCGGCCATGGTCTGTTTTCCTGTTGTGGCTCAGGAACAGCTCTCTGTTCTGATGTCTCTCTGTTCCGACATCTCAATGTTCCGAAAGTCTAAATGAAGGTCAGTGTTA
This sequence comes from Holothuria leucospilota, assembly GCA_029531755.1. Lineage (NCBI taxonomy): Eukaryota > Metazoa > Echinodermata > Holothuroidea > Aspidochirotida > Holothuriidae > Holothuria > Holothuria leucospilota. The sequence goes on from CM055968.1 coordinate 55,880,919, forward strand.
GGATAAAGGTAAAGGATAGGGTTAGGGTTAGGTTAGGGTGAGAGTGTTACGGGTACAGGTTTCGGAACATAGAGACGTCGGAATATAGAGGTGTAACCTTGTGGCTCACTGGCTTGTTTTCCATACTCCATTGCTTATGCTGAGCACCAAGCACAATGGCAGTAGGTTCCATTTTTAAAGTCTTCGGTATGACCCAGCTAGTAGTCAAACCCCAGACCTTCCGGCTGCAAGTTGGATGCTCTAACCACTTGACCATGCAGTCGGTCAATTACAATGTAAGACAAAATTGAAAGCTGAACTTTTGAATGCAACTGTTTTTACAACAAATTTGTTTGTTTTACATCAAGTGTTGTGTAATGGGAGTGATCATTTACCTTACTATTCAACTGCTAACATTAATATACATACAAACATGCATGCATGCATAGTTACATACATACGTAGGTATGTACGTACGTACGTACATACATACATACATACATACATACATACATACATACATACATACATACATACATACATACATACATACATACATACATACATACAATATTTATTAAGTGCTAACTTCAAAAGATCAAAGCACTGAAAAGAAAAACAGAAAAAGAATGCAAAAGTTCAGTTAGAACAGGTGAGACTTGAGGAGCTTCTTATAAGTTGTGACTGTTTGAGATTCCCTGATATTTTTGCGGGAGTTTGTTCCAAAGTGAGGGGCCAGCTACTGAGATTTGTCACCAGATATGTTTCTTCCTAGATGGAACTCTCTGGCAGACCTTGTAACAGGACCCTCAGAAGGTAGCGGTCTCTGTATCAAAGAGTTTGCAAGATAAATTGGTCCGCAGTTATTGAGGCATTTGTAAACGTGAAGATATATTTTAAGTTTGATGCATTTTGCAATGGGAAGCCAATGAAGCTTTTTCATGAAAGGTAAAGGACTATATGCAGATATTGTTCATTAATGAAGCTAAAGAGTTTCATGAATGATTGAATCTAAATTACCTTTAAGGATCCAGCCTGGCTGGTGTTCACTCTACATCTACTAGCCAAAGAGAATATTTAAACACAGACACCAGCTGACTTTCATGTTCTTATTTGGCCATCATGTGAGGTGTATGTAGGAAGGCAGGTTGGAGCTGGTAAAAATCTTGCAAAGCCATGCATGTAAGGATAGAATGGGTACATCTGATGTTTGCTTAGATGAAAAAGTAAAAAACAAATTTTGTTTAAAGCAACTTTAAATTTGTTGCTTTGGTTTGCTTTGTACATCTTGAATTTGCATGAACGGCATCTTATAAAGGCTTCGGATGCACTGTATGTGTGTAAGGGGTATATTCTTGATAATACTAATATTATGTAATACATCATATGTTGTTGACCTTCCTCTTGGCTATACCTGTAATATAAACTTGAAGGAATGCCACAATGAATGTGAGGATAAACATACAACAATATATAAAATAAGTAAATGGAATAAACTTTTTAACATCTTCACACAAATCATTTATATGTCTTTGGTATTCTTCAAAGGAGGCATTATGACTCTGTAAGGTCAGAAGCTATAATTTCCATGTAAATAAGAACTCTAATTCTTTTTTATAAGGGAACTGAAATTGATAATTTTGTTTTGACAAATTGACAGTTTTTTTGAACACAGATAAGATAATGAAGGTACACCAGTCTGGTGTCAGCTTTCTTCCAGCCAGGTTGCATTTTATCTTACTTTTGTCTTCTTTTCAATTTTTTACTGAAGTAAAGATCTGTGTTGCTTTATTTGTGTACAAATGATTATGGAAACTTTGCAAACAAACAGGAGAGCAATCTCATAATTTGTTCAAGTATGAAATTACTGTGTGCCTTCAGTATTGGTGTGTATCTCATCATTTAACATGCTTTGTGTTTGAATTTTCCAAAGATATGGAAAAATCAGTTGGTGGTTTTCTTCTCTATTTTTTATTTTATAGTTAATTTTGTGAGGGAGGACTATTTCACAGTCACTTAAATAGGTAATAAGAATGCAAAAATGTTGGTGTGTAGTTTAAAATCCTTCATAGCTCTGTAAATCTGGCATGCCAGCAACACTTTTTCAGAATGGAAAGATTTGTAGTTCATTTAAGGCAAGTTACCATTGCATCCTGGGTAGGATCAGAAAATATTTTTGGTATAAACACATGCATCCTGAAAGGTGTCTGACCTCACCTAATGTTGTACCATGTATGTTGCAAGAACAGATGTTTACCTTACCCAGTGGTATAACTTCCATCTGGCTTTAAAAGAACAGTGATGGTGACTTCATTGTCTCATTTAAAATTAGGTTTGTAGACCACATCTACAGTTACAAGATAGCCACAATTTCACACCCTTAATTTTTATATGCTTCTTGTATTTACTCTTCAAACTACAGTGCTGCACCCTTTGTGTCTCGAAGTAGCATCACCCCACCCGACCCTGCAGGCGACAAAGATAAGCCAAAGGTGAAAATTTTGAAAAGATCTCCGAATGGTAAGATAATAGTCTCTTCCACTTATTAAGCAAAGTTTTGGTTTTGGGAAGGGAGCAACCATGTAATTACCCAATGCTGACCTGGCAAAGCGACTGTAAATTCATATGCTGTGACTCTGATTAGCACACTCTTCCCCTCTCTTGTGCAGACCTTGAAGCGGAGAACCTTTTTGACACTTTTGTCTACAAGTCCATACTGGTTTTCAGTGGTGCCCTTTGGGTGTGCCACGGATACTCCTTTCAAAATGATGAGCTGAACAAGAAGCTTTGTTTGCTCCGCATGTAAGAGGTCATATATCGCAGTGCAATAACTCCATGCTCTTTTGTTATGCTTTTAGTGAACTGTTTCATAACATTGTATTTATCGGTATGCAGTAGTAGACATATTGCTTTTCAATAGAGATGCAGTGGATATAAAAGGAGAAGTATGGTATTGGGAGAGAAATGCTTTCATGACTCATGTGTTGACAGTGTCAAGAAAAAAAAAAGGAAAAGTTTCACAGTTCAGTTTTGATAAGTTGCTTTATCCTTCAAGTCATAGCTTTTATACAAAAGTAATTTTGTGAGATCATTAACCTCAAAAGCAATGACATTGGAAGATCTGTAAAGAGTAGAAAAGTGACAGTGTGAAATGGGTGTTTTCCCAGATGCTTAAATTTCGTTCACTTTTCCAAGACGTTCAAGGTATTTATAAATGATTCTTGATCGCCTTTAATTTTCCTGCATGCTCAAAGAAATATCTTGGAAAATTTAAAATGCTGCAAGGTCTGTCTACAGATAAATTAAAAGGAACATATGTGAGGACACATAATCTTTGCCCCAAAACTAAATTCCTAAATAAAATACTGGCCTCTACTGTTCCTGTACAATTTGACATTAAAGCTCTGTGAAATAAAAACTTGAGTTAACATGGGGATTTCTTTTAAAACTGTACCTTTAAAGGAGGAGGGGGTGGGTGGGGGTAATAAAAAGTTGGTTAAGTCAGATACTGGAAACACACTGTTCATTTGCAAATCACACACTGATCAACTTTTTGTAATGATGGAAGTTAGTGTGACTACACTGGGCTGCTTCTCAGCTAAAAGTATAATTCCAGTTACAAGACAAAAATGAAAGTTGTTGAAATTGCTAGCCTTTTTAAGTTAACAATCAAGTCTCCTGCAGAATAAACATACTGTCTTAGCCTGTCGTTTATTGTTTGATTATTTCTTGGAAATTTGAGAATAAAAGTCAGTTTTATTTGTATTGTTCTGGAGATCAAACACGTGGCATGATAAATAACAGTTATTTCCTTATTCTACTGTGATTTGCAAGGTGCAGAAGGTTTTTGTTTCCAAGCATCAGAAAATTATCATTCTGTAGGGTAATAGGAAACACAAGTGATAGGTATGTTATATGCTTGGGTAGCACCCTCATTCTTTGATACCTGATTGTATCTGCAACGACCTTTTTTTGTAGCTGGTGAGTAGGTTGAAGCTTTAAAGTAATACAATTAAAAAGATGCTGTAATATTTTGGTGTTGTGCTTTTATATTAGATACCTTTTGTTTTGTCTCATCTATTTGTTATGGAGTCATTCATGTTGACAAACTAATGACATCACAGCTGGTAGTCGATAACGCAGGCTTCCAATGTGGTCATAATGAAAAAGTAGATTCTAATTTATTAACTGTCTGCATACAACTTTGCCAGTCTTCACATGCTCAAAACATAAAATGCATATCCTTGTGCATGTTCTATGCCAGCCAGTGCTCACAGTGACATAACCATAAAAGGTCTTGACGACTTCAATTAGAAGAAAACAAAATTTGCAGTTGATTTCCTGGAAGAGTTAAAACTCAAGTTCTAAGAAAGTCATGCTTTTAATAATTATTTTAGGGCAATGGTTAAATTGCATGGTCCCTTATTTTCTTACATGATATACCAGCATGGGCTGAAACTACGTTTGTGTCAAACTGTGGCTGAGTTGAATTGACAGTGGTTTTATATGCAGTTGTTACCAAATTCCTTCTCTTTTAAATAGTGTGCCTTTTACAAGACTAGGGTCAAATTTCTGAAATTTTGGTAAAATGCTGCTCCTGTATGGCTGTAAACTCTTGGTCAGTGCTGACAAGTTTTCAGCAAACAAAGTTCTTGGAAAGCAAAACAACTTTGATTTTGAAAAGGTCTCATAGGTGTACATCATTTGAAGCTTTAAATATTAATGGATTTTCCCTAGAATAAGTAATAGAAGACACAACATTAGAAGGATACTAAAATATGTCCTGGTACTAACTAATGTCTTGAAAACTGGTGGCCTTTACTTTTAATCTTGAACGTGAAACAGTAATGACTTACATTACTTGGTATGTACTCACCGTTTTACTTAGTATTGTCGATAATACCTACAGTAACTAAAATTGGAGCAATGTGATAAATATCAATGGAACTCTAAAAATTAAACAGGTGTTTGGTACTTTTATTTCTAGATGATGCAAGACAGAATTCAGAAAGACTGTTTGAAGAACCAGAAGATTGGTGAAGGTTGTGACTGAAGGAGGGATGCAGATTTCTTTTCTTGTAACAGCCAAACTGTGAAGGTTAATTTGGACAGGACCTGTTTGGATGGATTCATATGATACTAGCTTACAGTATAATCTGATACATGATAACCTATTTTGTTTCATATTACAAGCGAGAATGCAATGCTAAATATCACGGGTCATGTGACATGGGATACATTATTAAAAGCCTTCATAACAGCTGCAGGACTTTGAAATGACCTTCTAAAGTACAGAGATGACCAATTCATGCTTGTATCTGTTTTGCCAGAACTGCATTTGTACAGCTGTGTTTCAAGTTGTGACAAGGTGAAATTGGCATGGACTTATAGCCATTTGCCAAATGTTTATCAGAATAATGTGCTTCAACTTCCTGTTTTGGTCAGTACTAAACTATTACCTTGGAACTATCTTTTTAGCAATGGAATCTATTGTTATGAAAAATACAGATCCAAAGTGACCTCAGGTACTGTAATTGGAATGATAATGTAAATCAGATACATACATAAAACAATAGTGTGGTGTGATAATAATGCTTGCAAGGATTTATAAAGAATGAAATTTAGACCCAAGTTACCTGTGATAGCACTTACTTGTTTATAATATTATTTATTGTCCAAAACAATTCGAGATACAGAAAATGGGTAATTTGTATTGGTTTAAGACTGGAGTAGGCAGCAAACTTCCCTACAGGGTCAATCAGTTTAACGTTTGATGGGGGGGGGGGGGGGAGGGCATGGGCATGGATCATGGAGGGAATGCATCCCCTCACATTTTTGGAAGGGGTAGACATCTCCAGTAAGTTTCCCCACTGTTTCAAAATGATGAAAACTAAAACTGTGATGAATTGTAATATAATATAGATTACAAATTGACACTACTTTTTAAAATCTAAATTGCACTGAAATATGGCACCATTTGCTATAAAGACACCTTTTAATGTCCTTTTTTTCAAAAGGGGGGGAAGGGGAGGTTATACCCCTCCCCCAGGATGGCAATTTGAAAATGGTGAAAAGCCCCCCCTCCCCACCTTGGGAGATGGATCCATGCCACTGGGGGAGGGTGGTGTAGCAAACCTGAATTACAAGCTAATGTAATGATTTGCTGGAGTAATAATGACATTATGGGACATATGGTAAAGGAAAGGTTTGAAGAAAGTTTGCTGTTGGAAAAACTTTTGGAAGAGAGGATGATAGCAAACTTGAAAAACATATGGAAAAAGGGGGGGGGTAGTTGAACAAGTTTGGGCCTAGCCATCAGAGCTGTGAAGGCTGCAGTAACAGGGGTTCAGGCTATCTTGGTGGGCTGCACAAAATTGCCTCTGGGCTGCACTTTGCCTGCCTGCGATTTAATAGGTCATCACAGAGGCAATCATGGGAATTTAAAGGGATTTGCCCGTGACAAAATCAATGACTTTAAAAAATGCAGAAAATTTTCTTTTGTAGGAGGGGAGGTGAAAACTGCATCTCAATAGCTTGTAGCATTTGAAAGATACTAATTTTCAAAGAGGTGTAATTTTTCTCAGGATAAAGTGCATTATGGGAAATCTGTGGTGTCATCACGGCACATTAATTTGACAAAGCATTGAATTTCTTTGTGATACTGACACTGTTGTAGGGAATATTTAGTAACTTTGTTATGCCATACATATGGTGGTGATTTATGCTAAACCCACGTGGAAAGATATTTAAACATTGCAACAGTATCAAATTTGAAGGACAACAGGACATTCAATTATAAAGGAAAACAAAAAAATCTGAGGCAATGTACCCACTTTACATAACATTCTGTGACCTTGATGAGAACTGGAGGTATTTTTTGAAAAAAAAAATAAGTAGTCTTTACTATTAGATATCTGGAGTTAGGGAAAGAGTATGGTTATGGGGTTTAGATGGTATGAACTGAAATTTTTTTCTCATTCACATGGGACCCTTGTGAAAAGCCACTTTAAGAACATGGGAACTGTGGTATTTGTGTAGGGCTTGGGAATTTTGGGTAGCATTGCATCATATTGAGTTACATCAGTGTTTGGTGAATATCTTTGCAAGGAAGTCATTTACCTAGCTGATTGGTTATTCCAACTTTAAGAGATAGCATTCCATGTGGAGTGACAGGAACAGAGGGTTTATAATTTCCAGCTTGAAAACACAGTACTGAAGGGAAGTTCATGCTGCAAATGTAATTCGAAGATGAACCTTATGAAATTGTATTTTTTATTTCCAAATGGGTATGTTTTGTGTTGTTATGTGAAGTAATTCCAAATACTGTACATAGATTTTCTATAGAATAACTTAAAAACCAAAGACATTCAATGAACTGTGGACATGAAAACAGTTAAGACTAAAATACAAGTCGATTTTGATCATAAGGGTTGAAAAGAAAATGATTTTGTTTGTTATATATTTTTGAGCTTTGTATACATAGACATGATGGTATGGGGGATGTAGAATGAATGCACAAGTCTGGGCTCATTCTATGCATAAGGCAAAAGGGCAACTGCCCAGGGCCCTTGTCTTGGAAGGACTCACAGGTTTTGTACGACTACCATTAAGTGCAATGAATTTGACATCTACAATGTTTACAGTTTACAGTTATTATAACTGTTAACAAGTCAAGGATCCATGATGGGCCCATTTAGCTTCCAGTCCTTTAGGTACATTAAACTAAAACTTAAAAATTATGGTCAGGCTTTGTTTTTTGGACATGACCTTTCACAGCAAAAGGAATTTTGCATGGAAAACTAAGGAAGATGGTGTCAGATGGATTTCATAGCAGTAGAAAAAACCAGAAAGAAATCATTCTGGAGTAGATGTGTCCCCAGAGAACATCTGTTTCCTTTAATGCCTTCATGTGGAATGCTTCCTCCTGTTGTCAAGATCTCACTCAACTAACCACTCTCCTCCCTGCCACCTCCTTGCTGCCACCCTCCTTGCCACCCCCTCACTGCCAATCTCCTTGCTGCCAACCTCCTTCTTGCCACCTTGCTGCCACCCTCCTTGCCAACTCCTTGCTGCTACCCTCTTTCTTGCCACCTCCTTGCTGCCACCTTCCTTCTTGCCATCCTCCTAGCAAGTGTGGATGTTTTCCCAGGATGAATGGCGACCACTGCAATATTTTACTCTGAACAATATTTTTTATTTTCGTGAATTCCCTAGAATTGTTTGGAAAGCTCCCCATTCGTCATGGCAAAAACAATTCCGCTCTCCACAATCCCTTCAGAGTATTGCCTGGTGGCTCCAATAACAATGGTTTGTTTTTAACGAGGCAGAGACCACTGTACTCATTGCTCAGTTATCTTGTTTAATATCTGTTGCTATCATGAAATTCATCTGACACCCTCGTCACCAATTGTCCAAGCTTATCGTTGAAACAGTCCTAAGTACAAACCCAGCAGATTTTCCTAAAGAGATACCTGCAAAAAGGTGAAGGAAATAAATATAAGGTGTCAAAGGGCATAATAAAATATTTAGCCCTTCCTATAAACATGGGCGTAGGGGTGAGGGGCACTTGCCCCTCTGGAAAATCAAAAACCAAAAAAAAAAAAAAATAAAAAACCGAAGAAAAAGTGACATCAACTTTTGTATGATATCGCTAGAAGATTTCCTGAACATGAGCTTTCAAAATAGAAAATGATTAGATGCAACTCACAAGGCCTTGGAGGTGCAATTTTCAGTGATCTGGGAGGCATTTCGGGCAAAATATTGTGGCGCTGCGCTTAGATAGTTTGCCCACAGGTTTCACCCCCTGGCAAATTTCTGGCTACAGCCCTGTAAAAGGCGCCAATATTTAGCAATTAAGCTCTTCTGGGTGTAAAAATTTCCCCTAATTTGATCAATTTAGTTTTGCCCCCCCCCCCTTAATTTTTTTTTCTGCGAACGCCCATGTCTATAAAATTTCCAGTTCTGAAGGGCGAAAACCCTACGAATGGCGATCTTCCAGGTTCTCGCTGGTTCTATTTATGAAGAATCATTAGCCGATAGGGTTTATGGTGGCTTCCCGGGACTATTCCAATTGATACAGCTCACGTACAGCTCACGTACTTTCCATAGGAAGTAACTTGCTTTATGATTCAGTGTCAGATAGCTCGACATCAGGAAAACAGTACGAGGAAAGAGCTCAGATAGACTACAGACGTGTAATTTTACTGTAATGCGCACTAAATCATTCAAAAGTTATCAATGAACTGTCCCCTCGGTAGCAACAGCCCGTGCCACTCAAGACGTACACGTTTTAGGCCTAACTTCATTCAAATGTTACGAAAATTCTAGCTCGAGGTAAGTTCGAATGAAAAAGCAACCCTCCCCTTTAGCCTGGTACGAGCCTGGAAAGTGTTAAAAGTAAATCGAATGCACAAATGTTTATCACCGTTAGACCGCATCTTTCTTGTTTAAAGGTTAATCACGATTCGTCGATTTGTATGTTCTACAAGTTAGCCCTTGCAATTTCACGATAAAGAACTCGGCAAATAGGTTTTTCTTCATAAACCATCGCAAGACACGCTTGCAACTTGGAGGTGGAGTTTGACAGTGTCTAGATAAGAAATCATGAAAAGGCAGAGTGAGTTTCTTAACGAAACCTTAATACATAAAAGGTTCCTCAACTGTTAGTTTGAGGATGGATTTGGTAGGGACAGCTCACTGGTTCGCACCGGAAATTTTGCGCGAACTTAACAAGAAAAGCTACATAGGCCTACATGTACGAGATGTGTAGCTGCAGTCCTTCATTCGGGCAGAAAGTTTGTTATGTTGGATCTAAATACATGTTTTTAGGGCATACGTGTATACATGGGCGTCAATCCTGGGGGGGGGGGGACAGGGGGACACGTCCCCCCACATTTTGGAAAAACGCCCATTGACGTAAGATTTTTACACAGTAAATTTTTGACAGAAGTGGCCATGTCCCCCCCCCCCTTCCCCCACATTCGAGTAAAGATTGACGCCCATGCGTGTATACCATTTCAGGCAAATGTAGGCCCCCTACCTATAGGTTCACCCCTAAATGAAAGTGGTCCCACACGCCTGTGATCTTCTGACATGGTTAACAATTACAAGTAGGTGATTCGTGTGCTTCAACCATCAAAAAGCAATTTGTAGTTTCTGGAACATGGTGAAGTTTTTGCTGATCCATTCATGATGTTTTTATCATTTCGGTATTTATTCTCCATTCATTAATAGTGTAACTGATTCTACCAAGTTTCAAGTTTATTGGTCTTTTCTTGATACTCACATTAACCTGCCATGGAAGATTCATATTGATTCACTTTGTAATAAAATCTCCAAAACTGGAGGTATGCTGCATAAGATAAGGTGCTTTATTCCCCAGACGGTACTTCTTTCTTTGTATTATACTCTTATCTACTGTCAAATCTCTTATTGCAACATTCTGTGGGGGAATACATTCCCTCATGTAGTAATAAGCTTTCATTCTCCAAAAGAAAGTAAATCGCATTATAAGCTTTTCTGACTATTCTGCTCATGCTGAACCCATTTTTAAACGATTTCATATCCTCCAGATACATGATTTTTCCTTGTACCAATTAGGTATTTTCATGTTCAAGTATATTCCCACGGACTACTGTCACGTATCTTTAACAACTGGTTTTAACTTAACAGCACAGTGCATGTCATTTTAGCAAAATATCTAGCCATATTCATCTCAACGACATTTCACTGAATATGAGTAAAAGGTCGGTTTGAGTCTATGGTGCTCGGTTTTAGAGTGACATTGACTATAAAATTAAAAATAACCAGCCTCCCAATAGTTTTAAGATCCACTTAAAGAACCATTTGCTGAGCTGTTTTTGTTAATTTATTATTCTGTACTTATCAATTGCATTTGGAATGTTTTTAGGCTGTGCTCCTCTTTATCCCCCTCCCCCTCTTTCTCTCTTTCATTCTCGTTTTCTCCTTTACACTCTTTCTTTCTTTTTATTATGTAAAATAGGAAGTAAACTTTAGTTGCTTTTTCAGCCTTTCCATGTTCCTCCCTGTAAATTGTATATTATGTATTGTGATCTGTATTACATTTTCCACTGCTTTTTAATTTATTACAGTTATTTCGAGTTGATAAAAACCGGAGAGAGTTCGTATTTTTCTCCCTACTATTTCAAAGAAATGTTATCTGCATGTCATATTCTCAATTAAGGGCTACAAAAAATAACAATTAATTGTTGAAGGGTGTAAATGTGATCTTTTGTCCTGGCTGATTTCGAAATCTTTCGATGTCATAAGACAGTTATAGCATTTTAAATGTTAATACATTTCTAAATGGTTAATTTCACCTCACTTCAAAGGAACTGCATTCGACCTTCGTTAACGGTTATCAATTTCAATGAGTAAGAATATATGAATAAAACTAGTGGACAATTTCGTGTTATCTAGATGATTTTCATCCTAGAAATTATTTCAAATTCACTTGAACTCACCAACAACCAAACAAAACTTATTTGTGTAGCCTAAAGGTTTCCTACAGTTCCCTCTTAACAATGTAACTATGTTTTCTACAGCATATGCCAATTCTTTACACCAAAAATTACTGGTATATTATATGTCGAAGTATCCGTTTAAAGCCAAAATTTTGTTCTCTCTCGCGGCGTCATGTAACTTGAATACACACTGGATTATTGCATATACAGCCAACGAAAACTTCCAGGAATTGCCGATATCTAGCTTCTGAAACCTATTTATACATCTGCATAGTTGCAGTACTTATGGCGACAGGCGAAGTATACAAATACTGTACAATCGGAGCGAAATTATATCCAAACTTAGTAGGAGGAAGAAAATTATACTGAAAACATAAAACCAAAACTGAGAAGAGCCGATATTTGTTTTAAATATAAGGCTGAAAGTTTGACGATGCCCGTAGTTTGTTGCTTATGAAAACTACAGACAGATAATGCGACATTTTATTGAACTACAAACAAGCCTGATAGTATGTAGGTTCATAAATCCGCCGGCAGAAGTGATCGTCACGTAGTACAAAGTACATGACATTAACTATATACATGGTAGATCTATGGAAGTGATCGATACAAGCTGTATGATTTGACATTAGCTGGCACCTAGACGTGTAAGTAGTACTAAGGTTACATAGAAGTCACTGTGTGTTTGAATCTAATTTGAGGAAATAGTACTTGGCCTATATGTTGCAACAATGAAAAATTAAATCAAACAGCGAAGTCACTACATGTCATAAATTAGGCAATGAAATTATTGAAATGTAATAGACTTCTAATCTGAGACAAACTCTTTTTGATAATTTATGCATTTCAAATACAAGACATGAGTCATAACTGAAGATAAAACAAATGAACGAATTTACTGTTTGACTGATTGGTCCCTATAAATGCTGAAATTGTAATGTTACAGGAGAAGGAATCCTTTTTAAAAGATGCATATGATAATACAACAATCATATACACATTATAAAAAACGGCATTATCGTATCTTCTTCTGTCCTCAAAATAGCTATTTGTTTACGGCATCAATGAATAGATATATAGATCTGCCAGGCAAGGGCTCGGGGATGTATCTCCCCCTCCCCAACTCATTTGGAGCAGTAAATTCTCTTTGTTGCGAAAATACGCTCTTTTCCGGGCAAAATTTCAGTAAACGTGTTCAGTCCTTTAATTGGAAATACTCCTGTATGCATTATTAGGGCCATACATTTGAAAAATCTGTATTTGCACTGTGTCATGATACAGACCCATAATTGTGAGGCAAGTTACCTTTTTATTAAATTTTGTATTTTAAGAAATGAGATGCCAGTTGGTATATTTAATTACTTTAAAGATGACTGGTGTTCATATTTTTGTAGGGAGCTTACCAAAATTTCGACAGCTTTATACGAGGATGTCAAATGAATCAAAATGCATATTTTGAACTTTAACTTTCGGAAACACATTTTAATGTACGGCAATGGTGTAGTAAATATTCTTAACTGGCACAGAGAGATTTCGAACTATTATCATCTGGAACTATTGTCTACTACAATGACAACCGGTCCTCTTAATTTTTAAAAATCGTATAAAATTGCGTTGATCTGTTGTAGTACTGTTCATGATATGCTTCAGATTTGCTTCTGTTCCTTGCTGCGAATCTTCCAACTGCTAGGTGAAAGTATTTTGATTAACAAAGAATATTTGCCATTAACATAATTTCATTTATCTTTTCAATATTTATTATCAATAAAAACTTTAATATAGATTTCATTTATCTTTTAAGTCCTGTTTATTCTGTAATAATGGAGACTGAAACAGGCTTACACTTTATAATCATTGTCAGTGGCGTATTTAGGGGGGCACTGGGTGATGCATCTCTTCACTGATGCTGATTTTTTTAGTAAATAAGATACGTAAATGTTTGAACACACTTTAACTTCAAAGGTAGCATATGTGGCACCAAATTGCATGTAAGGACACCCAATTTTTCAAAACAATTTCACCCCTTTCCTTAGGTCCCTCCACCAGGCCGGCGATCACACAATATAAAGCATGGCCCCCGCGACATAAATCCTGGCTACGCAGCTGTACATTGTCATGAATTAAATATGGGGCTAACTTACGTCAGCTTGGCATGACATCCAGCAACCTGTCAGACCTGGATTACCCCATAGGTACATTACAGGCACCTTGCCCAGGGTGATGAAAGAAGATGAAGATGGACGAAGTACCACCGATAAGTGTCGAGGAACTTTTATTTTGAAGCTCCCTCTGTCCCAATACCTAAGGCGTGCGAAACAGTTCATTAATCCAGACCTACATACCTTCATGTTATTCTAGTATCATGATGATTGAATAGTTTTGTAGAATGAATAATATCTTTTTTTGTTCGTCTTAACAATCAGTCCTTGTATCATATAAAATGTATAGTGAGATCATTAATGATGTCAAAGCAACACGACAATTGCTTTATCAGAAGGGACTGTCCCAAGGGTCTGTGTATGATAACATTTTCTAGAAAAGTCAAGATTCCCTCAATTTAATTTTTCGTCCTTGTAGAGATCCAGTCCACGTGCCTTTGAACCTTGTCGAAATGCACATTTGTCAGGGTTACTTGTAACTTGAAGCAAGCTTATGCAGTTGTAAATCAAAATGTGTCATGTAATCAGAGTTAGTTGTTAAACAAAATCTGTGGTTGTAAGCCAAATTTTATGCAGTTCTAAATGATGAATAATATTTTTATATCATGATGTTAGATCGAGTCATATCATGATATGACTTTACCGTGCAATATTAACGAGAAATAATTAAAACATTACGTCCATATGAAATTTCATTTTGTTTCAATCAAATAAACTAATTATCAGGAATACGGAAGCAGTTATTCTATGAATTTTTTTAAACTTACTGTAAAATCTCATTACGGTTTGTATGGTAATTTATTTAAAAAGTTAACTCTTTTGCATGATTCGGAATTCATCTTGAACAATCTAAAAACGTCAGCTTCTTGGGCCTTGGGCGGTACAGGTCTAATAACCCTAAGGACATTCGTCCTTCGAGATTATTTTTGCTCTTCTCATGTATAGGACTAGAAATTTGTTAGAACATGGAGACCTAATATATGTTGTAACGTTCAATATCGATTTAATGGGTTTAACAAGGGAGTTTTGAGACTGAGGTCCTTAAAACTCCCCTGGTTTAGCTATGTATTGAATTTCCCCAACAATGACAGTAGTCAACTGTAGTTTCGTCATAAGAGTGTGGGACTACTCCCAATGGGGAACACCTATCCCTAAACTATGTATTTGTGACCGAAAATAACGTATATTCAGTTTGCCCCCAAATGCAAACATTCTGTACAAATAGGATGGGACAACTGATAATGTAGTAATTGACCGATAATGTATCACTAACCGATGATGTAGTAAAACTTGACCGATAATGTAGTAAAAGCTACCTCTTCCGCCTCATAACTTGCGTGATATGTGTTTTAAAACGAATGAATTAACCTGTAAGCTTTCTCTTACAACTACCGGAATGAACTGGTAGAATGTAGCACGAAGACACCAGTTAATTGCATATACTTGCACTGTGCACTGTGGATACTGAGAATGTGTCCGTGGAAGTTGGCCAAATTATATTTCTAACATTCTGCGGGAAGATTTTCCTAATTAACTACAAATAAACTTTAAGTAATAAAATATCATACCACAGCCTGCATGTAATGGATTATGCCTCTCCTTGCTACAAGCTAAAAGATTAAAAGTATGTCTTAAGCATAAACACTAAAAATAGTTGGGTAAAAATTTCAGCTGCACTGCACTACACTGCACTTGTGTGAAAATAGGATGACGTTTGGTAAAGCTTGCCCAATAACTGTTGATTTCTGGGTTAATCGAGCGGATGGTTTCCCAGTTAAGTGGTAAGCAGCCTTCCTGTAAACCCATAACTACTTGAATTGTTGGGCAAACTTTACCCAGTTTCAGTATTTTCACATACGCGCTGAGTGTCGGTGAACATTTTACCCAACTGTGTTCAGCGTATAGCAATCCTACATACCCTTTTGCGTAGGCGTATATTGCAAATGTACGAGTTGTGTAACCTCCTCCAAGGGGTGGGAGTGTCTAGCCCAGACCCAAAATAATGTCGGGGAAAAACAAAAATGTGGTCTTCAGGGCAAGAAACTGTCACTGCAAGGCAAATACCGTTCGTCTCCCGGCTTATGAAATTTCTTCCCATAATTATGCTTATGCACTTCCTTTTAATCTGGCTTAAGCTGAACGAATTCTACATAGCTCTTAAGGGAAGTCCGAGCCTAGAATTCAGTAAGATAATGTTTACAAGTATAGACCAGTATAAAGATATCTCATAACATATAAAACAAAGTTAAGCTGGTAGAGAGGTTTTCTTACTAGATTTATTTTATATAGCTCAGGCTATTGAAGGTTTTCGAGCTGAAATGTGATAAGAGAATCATTCATCTATAATACTTAAACCGTTTAATCGATGTACACTATGTACAGTGAAGAAGATTACATATGTACTTACTCAACAATATTGTCATAAATGTACAAAGGAACTTTGCCCAGCTCTCTCAAAGTTCGTTCAAGGTAACTGATACTGGTTTTGAATGCGATTCAACCTGCTTAATCTCATATGTAAATGACTTAGTACAGTATTAATGGAAGAGGGATTGTTTTAAAATGTTTCGATGTTTTCTTGTGGTGTTGTCAATTTCCGGATTAAACGTCATAGCTGATCATGGTCATCTAAGAAGGATTGATTTCCAAAGTTATGAAGATTCTCCTACGTCAGGTAAGCTACGTATAAACCATATTCGAGTACGATAAACGAGAATATGTAAAGACTAAAAAGATATCTACAGGATTTGTAAATAAATGTAAGCATATCAAAACAATGGGATATAGGATGCATACAGAGATTAGGGGAATGGTTACAACAGCATACAATTTGTAAATTCAGATTGATATGTTGGTTTTCTGCGGAGTAGCTTTAATGAAATCACAACAACTATAACCCTATCCTTGCAACCTCCCACGAATCCAATTTCAGTCACTCACAATTGAAGACAGGCATGGGCGTCCGCAGGTTAGGGCAAAGGGGGCCACTTGCCCCCCTGGAAAATAAAAACTTGAAAAAAAAAACTTGAAGAAAACAAAGTAACTGAACCTTCAAGACTAATTCTGTCTAAAGTTGAAAATCTCGCACCATTTTGCATCTAGGCTCCTTGAAAAAGGCAAAACCTTTTCAAAGGGGAGGGGGACGACCCCTCCCCTTACACCCCTCCCCTTACACCCCTCCCCCAGGTCAGCGACAATACTACATTGATGTGACCCGTCTAAGTGGTTACTCCAGCTACAGGCCTGCTGATCTGATCAATTAAAAATTTTGCCCCCCTGCGGAGGTCCATGGAGACAGATCAAGTTTTATCCCAGACTTTGAAAGTGTGGGTGTAAAAATGTGTTCACACTCATAAAAATGTGATATCTTCCCCAGGACAACATCCACTCAGACGATATGCCCCGACAGACTACCCTTGGACAATTGTCACCAGGGAAATTACCAACCATGACATATGACCCAAGACAACCCACCGGAAACTCGAAATTTGAGAAACTGTGTCCAGGACGGAAATGTCCTGGAGTGAACTGGTGTAAAGCTTGTCGGGGAAAGTTGTCCGTTTTAAGTTGTCATGTGGGGTACGGTCAGGGTGGGGTTCTGGGGAAATGTTCGGGAACCCATGAAAAGGACGAAAACTCGTACTTACGACCAGAGGAACTAGTCACTAGCTTCCTCGCCATACACAAGATGATTAACTTCATGTCCCATCATAGCAGTCACTCTGTAGGTTGTAAATTGTATACTGTTTCGTTTATGTTTCAATGGAAAACTTTTAAAGGTATTCATTCAAACAGGTGGCTGCGGAATTCGTTCATCAAGAAATATTTTGCGAAGAGCATACCAAGGCTCCTATTTTTACAATATTGAAGGATGGCCCTGGGTTGGATCTTTGAGAGATCACCTGAACCAGCATCTCTGCAGTGCTGTGTTAATATCACAGAATATTGCCTTGACCACGGCTAGCTGTTTTGATTAGTAAGTGTAGGCTGTACTTTTTACCTGTGACAATTGAAACCCCTTGGTGTAATTTTGAAAAATCCTGATGCAATTTTTCCAGTATGTAGACTTCCCATAACTTTTGGAATCCGAACAGACTCGATAAATGAGCATAAGCCGTTGAGTCTTTTTGAATTTTTACCTCTCCTTTTCAGTCGGGTAGCATGAGTCATCTTATATTCTACCCGATACACATAGCATGTCCAGTTTAAACTGATCTGTGTTACAGAAACTGTAACACGTGTTACGAGAACTGTTAATGGTATATTCAGGCAGTCAGGCCTACTCTTATTGCTAAAACTTTGTTTTGTGTACACCCCACTGCCTATCCGTAAGGGAGAAACAAATTTCTGGGGGTATCCACTCTGCACCTCATTTGACTACAAAGTGTCTCTCTCTTTCCTCGACGTGGATAGATTTACAGATCTGGGGAGGGGGGGGGTGGACGGGTTACCCGAATTTTCAATACATACTATACGAACAGCATGAAACATGCTGGCACTCATCTCACGGTATTCTGTATCTTGGGGGAAGATCTAAGGGGAGGCTTATATTTTCACATAATAATGGTTTTAATAAAAGATTTTAGTGCAGCTATATTCAGTCAAAAAATTGTTCATTTGGTAGGAACATTTATGTCACAGATTGATAGGTGTCCTCATGATTAACGTGTTTTAAATTTACATAGGGCAAAAAAGAGGCTTTTATGAAGTCTTTCTTGTGAACTGATGAAAAAAACCTACAATAGTTTAGTGCACCTCATGTCGGATGTCTTCGATATGATTCTGCCACTGAGAGATGCTTTAAGCAAGCCTTCGTTTTGAGGAAGAATCGAAGGAATTTCAGACAATTTTAGTCGACTTTCATCTTTGTCCCTCTGTATTTCCGAAAAGTAGGACAGATGCCCGATAACTGTGCTGATTGGAGGAGAGGTAGGGACTTCGCAACATGCACCTCTTTTCTGAACAGTATTATTTTATGTACCGTTTATACTAAGTGGAGTGACTGTCAATAGAGAAAGTCCCAAAAAGTATTATTCTGAGAAGTCAAAGTATGGGGACCTAAAGCAATGCCGAGCGCAGCAATTCACCTCTATAATTATAGTTGTCTTAGTATATCCCGGTAGTGTTTTAATAATTGGGTAGAACAAAGTACGGTCTTGAATTGCGGTTTACTTTTTCCGTCAACTTCATGTAGGCTTAGGTCTATATATGTGTGATTTTGCCGAGTCTAGCAACTTCCCACGTAGCTGTCATACCCCGATACTAAAATCACTTTTTCCGTTTATCCTTTAAACAGTGAAAACGATGTTGAAAAAGGATCATTGCCAGTGATTGCCGTCTTCGGTAGCACAGACAAACGACTGATCTACGCAGCCTATCAGCACGCTTCCCCCTTCGACCTGACAATACACTCAGGCTATAGGATGCACCAAGATTTTAAGGATGATATAGCGATATTACACCTTCACCAACCAGTCAAAGAATTCACGAGCTACGTAAAACCAGTCTGTGTGAATACCATCACAAATGAATTAGATATGTATACTAGATGTACACTAGCCGGCTGGGGTTGGATGGAAGGTACTAGAATATATTTTTGGTTTGTAACTTAACTTGGATCTTTCTTTTAGTCATAAGTGATGGCGAAAATGCAGAACCTGGAGAAGATAATTTCTCTTAATCATTTTTTTCGAGATACATATATTATCTTTAACAAAGTAATGAAATTACACAGCCATGTTTGCTTTAACAATGGATTACTCCCCCTTCCCTCGCTCCTCACAAAAATTTGGATCATTTGTCTTAAGACTTCATGTAAATGTTTCGAATTGTTAATGTGCTTATAAAATACCGTAGCATCGATTCTTTAATTAAGGAATCATCCAATTTACCACAAGTTACAAAATTGGACAAAACATGCTATTTTAGTACCGGACCCCCCCCCCCCTACCATTTTGAAAAAGAACCATCAGATTTATTGCAATTTGGAAAAACACTTTTCGGGCCTCGACCTTCTCTTTTTTAGCAAAAAAAGTCATTTGCTACACTTTGAAAAAGTGCACATGGATCTTTGAGCCACCCTTTCCCAGTACGTTTTGAAAGCTTGTAAAACTGATAAACAAAGGTTGACTCTAAAGTCAAGCAAAACAACCACCATAACAAAAGGTGATGCCACAAGTCGACGGGGCAACTCCTTGCCTACACAAGTCTGAATCAATTTCGCGCGTCCCAAAAGTAAGTCTCGATATAAGAACCAAGGGTCTATGACATGATCGCACTGGAAATCCTTGTCGAGTCAGGGGCAACTCCTTGCCTACACAAGTCTGAATCAATTTCGCGCGTCCCAAAAGTAAGTCTCGATATAAGAACCAAGGGTCTATGACATGATCGCACTGGAAATCCTAGTCGAGTCAATCATATTTGTGGATTAAGTTGTAGCTTAAACATTCCACAGCTGTATGCATGAGTTGATATGTTTTCGGTCAATCTATATTGAATATTGAAACTTTTTTCAGAAATTTCTTTAATAAGTTATTTTTCGTCAGTGCCCTCGGTTCCCACCCTACCATGACCTTGCAGACTAGTCACACTGCATTACCTGCTTGCCCACCCTCCCCGAGTCTAAGGGCACAAATAATTTACCTCAACTTTCCGTAACCTGTCACATCTCGTATGGCCTTCATTAGTGTACAAGCCTCTTTCACGATGTTAGGCCACACATTCATTGCATATCGCAGGTAAACCATAGAGTAATCTTGTGCAAACATTCAACAGTTCAGTAACAACATGTGCCGTCATATAAATAAAAGGAGGCATCCTGCCCAACCATTACTCTATAAAAAACCCCAATTTATTCATGCAGTTTGTTTCCTGCACGTACACTCAAGCCTGCTTGTAATCGCGGAAATCTGCATACTTCGTAGTATTATTAACACATAAACTCATAAGCAAACCTGCAGTATACTTAAAAGATCTTTCATTTCAAGTTGCCCAGTTTTTGTTAAACTATCAAACTTTTGTACCAAAAGCCGCCCTATCAGGCCGCACCAAACTAAAATTAATCTTATTACCATGCATAACAACCATTTATAACTCTCTTTGTAACATGTCAAAAGCACCAAAGAAAGATTCCCTGTGCTTTGTTCAAATACGGACGTCCACAACTTTGTGCAATCTTCAGAGACTGGGACAATCGCCTGTCCAGTGCCTATCGCACTGAAAGGAAAATATGCAAAGCATAGACGAAATGCCCGCGATACAAAGAATAAAGGTCATGCCACGCTGGAACCACGTCAGTTTGATTTCTTATATTACCGTATGACCTGCTATAATTATATACTGAACTGTAGTGATGGTAATCCGCTTCTCGGCAGTTTGGCTAAGATCATGCGTAGTATCTGTTCTTTTCAGCCAGTCTAGAATGGAACCACGCATGACAAACCCTTGATGTAGAGGTCTGAGGGTCGAGAGGTTGGCCAGTTAAGTTTGTTGTCCCTTGGGGACGTAGCTCCTTGGGGAGCAGAACTCCTTCGGGGGTAGTGTTTGGTTTCACCCCTTGGCTCTTCGCCAGAGCGTCGAGGGGACTTTAGAAAAAGTATAGCCTACTAAACTGTATCGATTGTAAATGTCTATATTAACAAAGGTTTTTAAAGATAATACACGTTTCATAGTTTTTTGCATGTGCAGAGAGTTTGCCCAGTCAAAGTAAATCTGTTTGTTACGAATAGCCTGTCTAACGACTTACTTGGTCTGACTTTTTGTTCTGATTACAAAGGAATAAGGCAATTTGGTTAAAACAAAATGCTTTTCTAAAGTTTTCTCGACTCTCTGGCGAAGAGCCGAAGGTCGAAAACCAAACGAAACTTAAAGGAGCCACTCCCCAGGGACAACTAAGAGTGGACATGACCAACCTCTTGACCTTCAGACCTCTACATATTCATGGCTCTGTCATGTGTGGTCCCGTTCTAGACTGGCTGAAAAGAACAAAAACTGGCACATATGATCTTAGCCAAAAGGTTAAGAGACAAAAACTGACCACCAGGTGTGGTTTCCGCTGTTAAAACAAAATGTTTCACTTTAAAGGGGATATGACATCCCCCCCCCCCACCAAGGAGTTACTAACAACTCTCTGCCCAAACATTTAGAAATAGTCCTAGAGTTCTAAATACAGTTGATAACTGCACTTCGATCGACATTCATTCATACAATACAGTTTCACTCTGGTTGGTCAATAATGACTTGTACAGTCAGCAGAGTTCCCAATTAAACTCACACACACTAATTGACAATATTGCCGCAAGCAATTTAAACTCAGTGAGACTAGAGGCTACTGTGCCGGGCTCTGTCTTAGAGATATAATAGACATGAGATTTGGTTTAAGTTGGAAGGAGGGCTAGAAGTTAACTTAGCAGGGAGAATTTTTACTGTCTAGGGTGAGATTAAAGAGCCTTTAAGGCGATATGTTGAAGGATAATGTTGCCCAATTATCACGTAGCTACAACAAAACAGAGACATAGGTATGCCACCTAGTTAATTTATGGTTGACTTTTCTAGAATAAATGAGAACCAAGAGATGGAACGAGCTGCCGAACGAATAAATTTAACGAGAAAAACCAAGCTTTTTAAGGACGAGGTATGAGTATTATGGTACTTCTAGCAATCAATCCGTGTATGTCTGATATAAGGGCAACTAGGGTTCTCTCAAATAAATACGATTTTCCATAATTTCATTTGATGGGAAAAGTTGTGCATTTTGACGGTACCTGGAAAACATAAACACCAGAAAGATTTAGTCCCAACGTTTTCTGAAAAACATAGCATTGTAGCCACTAAAAACAGGTAACATTATTTTAAATGGGTAAAATGGTCCATTGATCATCTTTCCACAGATGTGCGCATGCCTCATGACCTCCAAACTGTAGATATTTCTCTGAGTCATCCAGCCGTTTGTGAATCAGTCTACGGAGTTTTCAACAATGCCTCATTTCTTTGCGTTGGCGCTACTACCAAGATATGTTCGGTAGGTCGTCTCTCATTTGCTAAACTTCTTTTCTATAACTAGTAGACCCATACAACATGAAGAATTTTCCCTTTGCATCGGCAGGGACTTGGGAGGGGTGGGAGTGATTCGACTCAAAGTTAAACAGTGTTAAAAAAGGCATTCTAGGATTTTTTTCTCGGTATGGGGTATGGGGGGGGGTTGCTCAAAATACTGATGAACATCTTTCCTAGATTTCTTTCCCTATAAAACGTTTGACAAGCCTCGAAATTTTACAGTGTCCTCACCTCTTGTTTAATTCTGTTTCCTCAACTCCTTCGAAAACTTTATAGACGCCCGTGTATGCATACGGGAGTCAGGAATTGCATTTCAATCATACCGCCTCCTCCCATCACTCCTCCCTCCTCGCTGCCCTTCCTCAGATTCACTGTTCACAAAAATACTTAAGATACCGATTTTGTCAACATTCCCATCCCCGCAGGGCGTCATGGAAGCGTTGCGCTCCCTGTTGAACCCTACATCACTATACAGGATTACGTGCCTTTTAGGCGCCGGGGGAGGGGGGTCGGCGAAAATTATGACTGAGCTTTTCCATCATGAAGGTTTTGATACCCTTCCATGGCAAAGGGAAGAGGACTATACTGATCCTGTGCATATACATACTTGAGGACCAAGATAATCGAGTGGGTATCTTAGTATGTAGTAGTTGGTCTACTACACTTTTCTCTGTGGTACTGCTCTCAGTCAGGAAATACTGACCGCGCATGCATTGACCATGGGGCTGTAAAGGGGGTGTGGGGCTGTAAAAAAATCCAGAAAAAAACGTTTTTTTCTCCTTTGAAAATAGGTGTTTTGCTGACACTTAAGCTTCGCATTGTCTGTTTCCTAAATTGCTCTAAAACTTAGAGGGATTAGTGAAGACAATTGTTCTTGTCTGCTACATCTGTTAGGAAGGGGAGACAACGAACAAATCTGACAGACAATATGTTCTTGATAATGATTTAATTCTTTTCAAGCACCGCCATTTAATTGACAGGTCTCTTTGTTCCTATTGTTAAGTCTCGTTTGACTAAACTCTTTTAATGATAAACCCCTCTTTTCTTTTTCAAGTAATCTCAAGACAAAGGTGGTTGTTTATACATGCTTTGAAGTGAGGTTTGTTTCCGTCAATGGCCAAAATTTAACCAGGATTTTCAGTAAAACGACTGGCAATAAACGTTTGAGTAATGTACTTCAATTGTACCCCCGTTTTAATACGTTATTTGCGCTGGAAACATTGATCATGAAAATACATTTCTCTCAGTCCTTAGCAAATTTTCCATCAGAAAGAAACATTCAAAAAGTAAATTGTGAAGAAGCTCTTTTCTGACTTTAATTAAATGAAATGATATTTGGTGTGACGAATAAACGACGAAAGTTTAAAAGTTCACATTTTTGCATGACGGCTGGCAAAAAAGTTAACGAGTTCAACGTAAGAGGTGTGTCTTCTCATTATCATTTTGACAATGCATCACTGATCCTAGCTGGCGTATTGAGATAAGAATTTTGAGAAGAAAGGCAAGATTACTGTCGGAAGCGAACATTGCTTCAAAGAGTCTGTAGAACGTTGGATCTCCTTCCTAATACCTTCTTGATCTGAGAGCTCACAGGATGATTTCACCCATTAGTATCACATTGCAAGTCGTCAAGGAGACTAAAATTTATTTCATCTTATGCAGTCAGGTGCCACTTTTGAAAAAGGCACAGTGTACCTTCATGTTACTTTTTGAACATAAACACATTTTGCTGCTTTTTCACTGAGGAACAATCAGGAATCGTTTGAAATATTCTCATCAAAAGTTAGACTCCTAATGGTTTTCAAAAGGGTATTTACTTAAATGAAGAAATTGCAATAATAATAAAATTGTGCAGCTTAGGAGTTTATGAACAGTCGGTTGATGTAAAACGGTGAAAATGTTTCACATTTATCGGCTGGGCAGTTATCTTCAAAGCAGTATCTTGACACTGGTTTTTGTTTAGGACTACCAGAAGGAAGGAAAGTCAGCAGTGGCTAAACAACAGGAACAAATAGACCTGTCAATCAAATTTTGGTACCTGAAAAGGATTTAATTATCCTCAAGTACATATTGTTTGACAGATTTGGTCGATGTTTCTCCATCTCTCACAGCTCCCTGCACTGACTTCACCACTCAGTTGCGACAGCAGTGTTATTTATCTTGGTGCGAGAGGAACCATTTTATACTGGGGCAAATACATTACAGTACAAGTATATAAGGCTGACATCATCACTAACTTGGATGTAAGTGAGCCGCCAGTGAGCCGCCAAGTTAACAACTTGCTACCGAGACTATAAATCATTGTTCCGCTGGTAGCTCCCACAAATTCATGTGATATGTATATCATTCATGTTTCTCATTCACGTTTTGAAGTCTGTTCAAAGACAAAACTGACGAAGACTTCGATTAAAAATTATGACGAGATTCTGGACTCATTTTTCATAATTTTGTTACGAAAGATTACTTTTTTAAGTTCTACGATTTTTTCTCTTTGAAGTGGATGGACACTTATTTTGCCCTCCCATATAACTGTGTGCTGGAGGTAGCTGTACAACTTCATTAGTCATTTAAAGAGAACTTGGTAAATATGATACTGACTTTACTATTAACAGGAATAGCGATGGTCAGATAAATTTTTTTTTTAAAAAAGAAATTTGTACGACATTGGTTACTCCATATGCTTCCACCTCATACCTATGCTATACAGACAGTATAGTAGACACCAAGAATACAAGAATTGCAAGAATGGTTAATAGTTATGCTTTATGAATATCATGTGAACTGTAAAGCTAGACACAACTTGAAAACTATCCCATTTTCACTTTTACCACATTCAGAATGACAAAGGTAGCCCTCTTATCTGTCAGGAGAACACAGGAAGATGGGTCCTGGTAGGATTGTCGTCGTACGAGACAACGGACTGTGATTTCAGGCCGGTAGGATACACCAGAATCTCCACGTACTTGGATTTTATACCTAGTAATGGAAGTGCGATGATACCAATCAGCTTGACATTGACGTTGATGGAGCTTGTATTAATGGTCTTCTTTGTACAGTGAGATCAGGAAATTGCCGTGGCAACTCCTTTATGAGAAGGCGAGAGCGCACTTTAACTTTGGCTGGAGTTCGAAGTTTCGTTAGTGGCTTACACTACGAGGTCACAAAAGCCGTGTCATGAAATGATAGCAGTACCAGAAAGTCCAAAGGCTTAGTGATTCCTTGCTGAAAAGGAATGATTTGTTGCTCTGACTCGGTTCATCCCTCAAATTTACACTTCTTGACTTTTTCATTTTTACGATCTTTTCACATCTTGATCTCTGCTGACCTCATATGACCTTTGAACCCTAACAAAAAGTGAATAAAAACAATTAAAAAATGTAATGGGGAATGGTACCCGGGATCGTATGCGTGAAAACCGTGCACTAATCCACTACGCCATCAAAGAACTCGTTCAGCATATAGTATTTCTAATCATCCTATAGTCACAGTATCCTTTACATGTGTTCATAATTAGGTAATTCAAATAAGTATTATTGCTGTAATAGTAATGTTTGTGAAAAAGAAATTGTTTTTCTCTATAATTTTATCTTTGGAGTGGTACAAAGTTCAACCTTAACTTTTTGTTTGTAACCAAACGCCGGACTCAATTTGAAGGTACAGCTCACTCTCTATTTACTTTACAACCGACTGCATGGTCAAGTGGTTAGAGCATCCGACTTGCAGCCGGAAGGTCTGGGGTTCTACTCCTGGCCGGGTCATACCAAAGACTTTCAAAATGGAACCTTCTGCCATTGTGCTTGGTGCTCAGCATAAGCAATGGAGTAGGGAAAACAAGCCAGTGAGCCACGCTGGGAAAAAAGGCCGTGGCCGGCCCCACTTAAACCAATTGATTAGAAACTTAGCCGTGAAACCTCATCTAACTCTACCTCCAACTGTATTTAGTTTACGAGGTTTTCGTAGTTTCACCTCTGATGACCTCAGATGACTTTAACCTCCAAAACACCGAACGGTTCTCTTTCTCTTAAACAGTTAAAGTAACACATCTATATACCAAATATGAAAGGGACTCATCATCCCTGTCTTGAAATATCGTGTTTTTTTTTTCAAGATTTTAGGTTTCTTACCTCTGATGACATCAAATGACCTTTGACCTCCACTGAAAACAATAGGGCTTTCCTTCTATATGATATTGTTATAAATTCAGTATGAAGATTGTCCGTCATTGCTATTTTGAGATATCGTGTTTACAAGCAGTTTTAAGAATTTCGTATTGTCACGTCCGGTCCTTAGATAACCTTTGACCTTTGCCAAAATCAACAGGGTTTATCTTTTGATTATAACGCATCCATGCCAAGTATGAAAAGCATCCATGCTTCCTACCTAGAGATATCTTGTTTATAAGTTATTAGCTTTTCGGTTTTTTGACCTCTTGTGACCTCACATGTCCTTGAACCTTCACCAAAAACAGTAGGGATGTTTTTCTTAACATAATAATTCTGTATGTCAAGTATGAAAATTATCCATCACTGCTATTTTGAGATAGGCCTATCGTGTTTACAAACAAGCGTCACAAACACACATCCATACCCATACATATGGATACAGTCGCCCTCGTGATTGCATAGATTTGGCTTCTGCCTTCGGCGAGGAATAAAAAAAAAACGTCTTTATTCAAGAACAATAAATGAAAGGTTTAGTTTTATTATCAATTTTCTTTGACCAAAGAGGTTTATAGACTCCATTGTGTTTGTTCTGGGCCGGTTCCCTGGGCGCGCCGGACTGCATGAAGTCCGCAGGTTTTTGCTTGTTGACAAAGCCACAGTAGCCTCACTGAGTTTCAATTTTTCAAGACCATATGGACAAGCAACTGTGTGTGAGCTTACCTGGGAACACGACTGTACAAGTCATCATTGACCAACCAGAGTGGAGCTATTGTTTGAACGAATGTCAATCAAAGTGCAGTCATCAATGTCTTTAGAACTATAGGGCTATTCCTAAATGTATTTTGGGAATGCCATAGCCCCTTTAAGGAAACGAATGGCTTTTCAATTACATTGATATGTTAATTTGATCTGCATAGTCGGTATGTTGTTTGACTCCTGGTAGATGAAGTCAATTTTAGTAGTGTAAATTCATAAACTTAAACGTTTTGATTTAATTTTCTTAAATAAATGTGCCAACCTGTAAACCAAGGCCTTGGATCCTTGCTCCCGAAGGAGACAATGTTGCTACGAACAAATACAAACACAGCGATTTGAAATATAATGTAAATGTATTGAGATTTTATTGCATCCTTTGTTAAGTGTTCTTTGACAATTGAGTATGTTTTGATTTTTACTATGCGTTGCCAAAATAGTAAAAGAGAAAATTGTTGCTAAAAAAGGCAATTCTTCATAAAAACGGCTTTATTAAATTAGAAATTCCAAAGTGAGTGCATTAAATAATACTGAATACGACTTTTTCTGTTGGATTATAGTTAGTCTGGTTATACAAGGTTTTTGGTACACCCACAGAGTATGGAACGCCGCAATGACAATGACTTTTCTGTGAACAATCGGTGAATAGTCTTTAGGAACATTGTTTTGACTCTACTTCTCCTCTTTACATTTTTCTTCTCTTCATTATCTGCATATTATATAGACTTGTCATAGGATAAATTGTAAACTTCATCATAAGAAATATTAAATCATCATCGAAAGTTTCTCTTTTGGCGTTCCGTAGACGAATACTCGCTGTTTGTTATAGTTTATATTCCTATTGGCAATATGCAATACTTCCGTTATAGTCAATGGCGTAGTATGTCAGAACACGAAAAGGTTATTGACTCTTCAGCTTACTCGTAGCTTTTTTTCAATGTTAGATGGTATCAGTTGAAAGCACTTACCTTGTAGGCAGATGTGTAAATAAAGCTTTCTAAAATCAACAAACCAATAGCAACATAAAAAGTGTTCAGTCGTTTTGTTTAAGAGGAGACAAGTACTCTACAGTTACAGTCAGCTTTATCCTAAAATGGCCTTTGTTCTTTACACGTCATAGAATCTGTTTCGTTTTCATTTTATCGCTCTTTATCGGTCAAAGACTCTGGATATCAGAATTAACTATATTGAATATTACCGCTGTCAATAAGTGCTTGATGAAAGGTTTGTGCTGTAGGTAGAAATAACGTTAAAATTATTACGTGATAAGTGCGTAAAACATGCGAATGTATGTAAGGCACCCCTTACTAACAGTAAGAAATTAGTAGCTTACCGACCATTGAATTTGACGCTCTTAGCATGTCAAAAAGACACGGCAGCAAGTCTAAAGTTGACTGACATACTAGGCTATCTACTACTTGAAACTAACTTCGTTAATTAGAAACCAAAACTCATCACCACGTTTATCAAATTTGCAATACTCCTAAATTTTTAGCAGCGAAGATACTGTCATTGTGTAAACCCATTGGCTTCTTTCATAAAACTATGAAGCCTGATGCAATCTTGGTCTATATCTAGAGATGTTTCCTATTACACACATGTATCTCGTTTACATGCATGTTAGCTCGGCTTTGCTGTCATACAAACTCATAAGTCATAAGTCGAGAACTGTCTAAACAGTTACCTGTTCTACAAATGATTTTCTTGGTAGACGAGGTGGACTGATTTTAATCTTGAGTTCTTAGAATGCAGTTGCAGCCAGAATTCTCCAAGCTGATTTAAATACAGGGCTGCCAAGATTTCTAGAATATTTTCCAAGCAGTAGATAACCACTCAAACGTCTCCTCACCGTTCTTAAATCATGGAAGACGGTAGAAGTCCCCCCTCAGTCGGGAAGAGGGGTGGGTACCACTAGGTCCCTTTAACTTCTTTAAAAAATATAAAATTGAATTGTCATAAATAAGGAATTGTGCTGTATTGGCTGCGCTGAAAATGTTGTTTTGAAAGCCCAGTAGATGATTGCTTTACCGGGGTAGATAAAATTACAAGTGGATTTGACTGGGATGTCAACTTTCCGTTCTGTAGCTGTACAAACATGTAAAATCTAGACAGTTGACTTCATCTCTCGGGAAGTAGTTTTAATTGCTTATCCCGCTCCCCTTACTGCTCTGCTATACCTTATATCATGACATGGTTGGAGAGTGTTCACTCTAAGCAGTTGGTGTAATGGAGACGAGGAATAGGAGAACTGATCACTTTTGGAGGAACCAATTCCCCATGTAAAATGCAGAATATCCAACCCTGCACTTTAAACGTTCATTTGCGTCAGTGAGTCTTCAGAAACCTATTTTGGGGAAATTTACTTTGGACCTTATGAAACCATCTCGTAGATATGGTCCACGATAGTTCCATGATCAAACAAAAATGACTGTGACACTTTTAAGTTTTCAGATTGGCTTATCTATATGGGGCTCATCTACGGTCCTGGACCCCACTCATTATGCTGGTCCCCCACAGTTCCCGGGACGACTCCACACCCACCCTTGCGTCTCGTTTGAAGAAGAATAAAAGGTGATATGAAGTGACGTAACAAGGAATTGTGGACAGAGGATGCACTATTTTACTCCTCAGAGGGGAATTTACGCTTAAAGTTACTTTTTGCCAATTGAAGAAGGTGTTTCCCTTTCTGCCCCTTATGGTGATAACTAATTTTTTATGAAAAAATCTTACACACTCATCAAATTTTATATGAACAATACAGGAATACATTGTAACCTTATATCTATCTGTATATAAATATGACCAATGAAAGCAGCAAGGTACCACTGGTGATGATCAGAGACTCCCTTCATATTCGCATGTTTTCAATATCTCATTGGCCTATCCTAGGTGGGGGCTGTAGGACGTGTAAAATTGAACTACAGTATGCATTTGCCCCACTTTTCAAGGACAAAACCCCGTATTTGTTTCTGTGAAATGCATCAAGTTTGTTTTCAATATTTCATCGGACTAGAAAGCTGGGTGGGCTGGGGGACGTGTAAAAATGAGCTATAATATACCTTTTCCCTACTTTTCAGGGACGAAAACCGTGTTTCTGTGAACTATATCAAATTCTTTTACTAAAATATCGCTTTTCAAAAGCTGTATTTCAAAAAATACACGAAATCCAGTTTCAAATCGCATCTAATTATGATCAAATAAAACTAACTTCTACAGGGAGGGGGAACTGGCCCTCCCTTTAACTCTCTCCTCTTAAACTCCCCCAACCAGGGCGGTGGTCTGAAGCATTACCCCCCGGATAAGAACAGCTCCTTCACCTATTTTTCATCAACATCTGCTTCAGCATGGTGGGGGTTGCGGTTAGGGATGCAATGCCCCCTGCCCCAGTTCCCCATTCAAATATCGTTTGTTTCGTATGCTTTTGTTACTTTATAAGATTAGTACTGCTTCCTTTTGGGGGGTATGACCACATGACTTTAAAAGAAGGGTTTAAGCAAAAATGTACTTTTCATATGTGAAAGAGGAACTAAATCGATGCATTTTGGTAAAACTTTCATTCGTTTGTTGTCTTTACCTTAAAATTAATAGGGATAGGACCTCCCCATTGGGTGTGTGAGTTTTTAATTTTCTCATGCCTCTCATGCAATCGTATTCCAATAAAACTTGATTGTTGAGGAAAAAATTGGCGATAAAGTTTAAAGCAAAACAAAAGACTGCTCATTAATGTGAGGCTATGACATCATATGTGTTTGCTTCAAGTTCTCTTTGTGTTGAAATGTGGCAACTTTATCTGCTGATATCTTGAGAACCACAAATCGGATTTCAATGGAAATTTCACCAGATTGCTTAGAATAAATACCCCTCTAATATATCAAAGCTTGATTTGAGCTTAGACCCTTCTTACAACATTATGCTGTGACAAGTGTACCTACTGACGGATAACAGCAGACTACAAGTACACTTCATAAAGAAGAAGACTTCAAACAAATTTTTTCTTCTCCACAAGAAAATAGTTGTGTTTTTCGCACCCCGTTGAATCTGGCGGTTTCTTATTTCTTTTCTATGTATTTTTGCGTTAGAGCAGAGATTGTTTGACACTGCAAATATCCTTATCCAGCGTGGTTCATATTCACTCATCAAAATTTACTTTTCGCCACTCTTCTTGGCACAAGAATCGTCTAAAAATCATACAAGTTTTGATTTACTTAGAGATATTGCAACATTTATCGTATCCTTCCCTAGTTATCTGCTTCATACCGTCTTGCTATTTGACTTTTAGATTTATTAAAGCGCTTTGTATATATCAATAAGGGAATGAAATCACGCGGCTGTAATCAGAGCAATATTTGTGTTATATTGAAGGACAACGGTCAATACTGCCTTCTGAAAAACTTTGAGGGCTGCCGCCCCTAAGCCCCCTACTTGTGCACCAGTACAACGGCCAATCAAAGTGGTTTGTGATTTGCAGTTGTAGCTTACATTTGCCCACCTTTTGTGTCACTCAAGGTACGTTCACCAATCACATATTTTAAAGTGTATTCTGACACGATCAAAGCTGCCATTTGGATGAGTCACTTCTTGGACAGTTAGATGGATGTAAAAGATGGTGCCTAATTCTTTGATACAACAGCAAGAGCAGTATCACCAGTAACGCCATAGCATGACTAATACCAGGGGCCATGGGGTCAAAAGGTGGGGCGGGGGCGGGGAACTTCCCCCACTATTGAAAGTGGTGGGGATTTCTCCCTCCGTCCCCCTTTTTCCAGAATCCTTACAAAAGCAATATCGATATATTTGTTTCCGTAGCTTACAACATAGCTTATTAAATAAAATTAAACTCGAAAATAATGGAAACAGCCATTAACAGACTAAGATCGTAAAAAAATGTCTTAGATTACATTACAGATCATCTCAAATCCAAATTTATCCACTTCCCTTAAGGGAGCCGAGGATCCCGCGCCCCTGGGGCTTCGCGATTCGAGCTTGAAGTAGTCTGCTCAAGGACAGCCCCCACTTTTGAGAAGCTGTCGACTCTCTTGCGGGGGGGGGGACGAGCATGTGGTAGGTTACAGCTATATAACATGAATAAAATTAAGCTGATTCAAACACCAAATACTCACAGGAAGTCTATAGTTGGGATAAAAATAAATAGGTTATCGATCGAAAATGTAGTTCTTATAGCAGAAAAGTGATAACCGAGTAGGGAAGTAGTTAATGTTCAAGGTCCTACTGAGAGCTCTCAGCATTTATAGGAATAAACTATTATTCACAACTTTTAGTGGTCATTAAATTCAGAATTGCTGGATGTATATTTTAAATTTTTATCTCTAGCAACCTCATAATTATTCTTAGTTTACGTTTTACTGTTAAACTTGACAGGCACGGCTCATAAAAGTAGCTATCTGTCGTATCTAACTCATGCGAATCACACATTTGAATGTGTCCAAATATCAAACTGCAATTTTAATACATTCTTTTTTTCTTAATCATAGTACGTGACTTTTTAGTAGGTTCGTGATATGGAAGAATATGCGTGTTCAAAAGAAATCAAGGTATAGATTGACCTATTTTGTGTTTTTTAAGCTTGAAAGTTGTACAAACTTTAAAAACAGTTTGAAGAAGTGTGTTTGATGGAAAACTTCATCGAGTTGTAGTCAAGAAATAGGCCTATGTTGGCAAAATTCACGCGTTAAATTTTCACTTTCAGAGACAGAGAAACGACTTTGATGAAAAATCCATTATCTCTTTCTTCAATAGCCATATACATAGGTTTTTGGATTGCTCTTTGTTTTCCCAACTTTGACGAGTGGGATTAAACCATGGTCGGCTCATGTACCAACTACTGTAACCAGGGAGGTGTTCCTGCGTGGTATAACTTTCAAACCTGTTACCTTCTCACTTGCTGCATTGCTTAAGATCAATGTAACAGAATAATAGTTGCAATATCTTGTGTGGGTTTTAAACGTGCATACCTTGTAACCTACAGGTTTAGAACGTTTAAGAATAAGAATATGGTTGTAAAATTTTCGTAAAACCGTTTTTAAACGTTTTTTATGTAAAATGCTTCCCAAGAAGCATTAAAATTATCTTGCTGCTGTTTTGTAGTTCAAATAAGGAAATCTGAAGCTTGACAAAGGCGGCAATTGTATTTCCCACGGTGTAATAACTGTTTTTTCCACGATAATTGCAGTTATGGCGTGGGCAGCAAGATTATTTTTTAGCCTACTGAATTTCACATATCAGACGCGGAGGTATTCGCCAAAATTTATATTCTGTTTAGTTAAGTGAGTTTAATTACCACCTTTTCAGAAACATAAGCAGCTTCCCCTTTTCGAAATGAGTCAAGATTTCCGTACACAAATAGTTCTATATCTGGTCTTGTGAAGGGTTGCTCCCTTTATAAAATATTTCAAAATTACTGCCTGCCTTCCTAAGTAAATTTAGTGATGATGACCACAAGGTTATTACTTTATTCCCCTTTAAATAATTATAAAAGCACTGCTGGAGTGACTTACCAGCTGTTTGGAAACAGTTTTACACTGAGAGATTGCGTAACTTTAACCATAATCAACGTCAAGCATTTTATGATAAAGAGATCTAGTTTACGAAATACAGATCAGTAAACTTAGGAAATGCTACCGTATGAGGTGACGTCAGAATGAATCAGTTCCTAGAAATAAAGAGGCTCACCGGAGTATGGTAGCTTTGATTGGTCTTACAGTATATTCATTCTGCATGCCACAAGTTCATACCCTAGAAGTACGCCGGATTCTGATCGAGATTAACAATAAAAGGTCGGTTGTCTTTTAGGTTTAATGCTAGTCCTTTGAAAAGGAATTTAAGACATTCCCAGGGTGGCGAGGAGGCAAGTAATAATTTCTTCGACTGATCCATTTTCAACCCCCCCCCCCCTCCCCGTTGAGGTAACTTTATTAAAATATCCTTGAAATACCGTAGATTAAAGATTTTTCAAATATATTTTTAAAGAGCCAATTATATCATATAGAATGTAGTAATACTCTTCCAAGTTTACTTCTAGTCTGCTATCACAAAAGAAACTTAAGTGTGTCCACTGCACCTCCCAGACAAAACTACAGTAGCTTTATAGTTTAAGGGGCTAAAGACCATATTCTACTGCATTTGCGTGAAAAGCTGTTCGAGACTGGGGGAAGAGGGCTGAACAATGTTTCGGACCGCCTTGCGGGGGAGGGGTCTAAGCTAAGGGGAGGGGATGTACCCCCTCCCCTTTGGGAAATTTTGGAATATTTGAGGGTCCTTAGATGCAATTTGGCTCAACATGTTGGGCAAATTTTAAGGAAACTTACTTCAAATTGTTGGCATTTTATACACAGGAAACAAATAAGGGGTTTCCGTCCTCGTATGGAGGGGGGGGGGGGACGGAAGCATAATCCCGCCCACTACATTTTTGACTAGGGGATTAAGCCCCCAACCCCCGATTCAGGTTACGCCTATATTCTACTGAGTACAATAATGTGCGTAATTTAATGATACTGCATTTTGGCCGCAATGCAATGAGCTACACTACATTACATTCTCTCATCTGCACAAGTCATGAAAGAGCAATCACAGTGTCTTAAATATTTGAAGGTATTGATTGAATTTCTCTCAATCAAAGTACAATCACCAATTGGGAATAGTGATACCATGTGGTTGCTGATATGTTTTAGGTGATGCGAACAGCCTCTTTAACCACCTGCTCGACAAACCAGTCATTCAGAACAGTTTTCAATTCCAAACAGGGTCTCAGATGTCACAGTGTAAGGGGACTATCTCTTTTCAGAAAGATTTCCTTTACAGACTGTTTTTTATTAATTTTATGACAAAATACATTTTGTACGTTTTACTTTATCTGCCTCATAAGCCCCATCCCGTCCCCTTTCCAAGAAATTCTGGGTCCGCCACGGAACTTTGCATTCTTGCTTGGCCCGGGCAAGAAGCCGAGATCAAAAGAAATCATTTAAGCTTGTATTATGAAAAAACGGATAGTATTGTTACCTATCAGCAGAAAGTAAAAATTTGTCGTGTTTCCTGGAAAAGGGAAAGTTACCAACTTCTCAAAAAGGAATAAGTATATCCGATGTAACGTTTATAGAATCGGCAATTCCCACTACCGCAGAAGTTCAGTTATGTGACCTTTACAACGCCATATTGTTGACACAATACCTCAACTGTACTTAAGTTGAGAAATATGATGTGTAGTACCTCCAACCTTTGTGCACGATTTGAATGGTTGAAAATAAAGATGCAAGTCATTTTACGGTTAATGACCCATATCAGAATTACCTATAAACATTTTAGCTTCCTTCTTTTCTCAGAACGGATAGGCTAATCATTAAATACCGTCTATACAGCACATGTCTTTAATTCAGTTCGCCTCATTTGTACGTGTACCTGTTTCCTTTATTCCAAGCTGTACTTAGATAGTTAAACTAGTTTCACTTTTATTTTGTTCTTTGTAAAAGCTAGTTATACGTTTCAAGTTAGGAGTGGGAAGCCTAATGCTATTGTTATGAAGCTAGGCCTAAACTAAGAAGTTGGGCAGGTCGCTAGGGCACGTGCCGCAGTGCAGTCCAAGTCAGCTCAGCTGACGTGGCTGAGAAATGTCTGTCACTTTTGGAGGGTGTGTTTCTTTGGTTGGCACGGGGTGAATTCTGCCCTTTTCCTTAGATAAAATTTGTTCAATATATTGTCAGAGTAAAGGTGTAAATTCTTAAGTGTGCATGAACATTTAGTACATTTTACAGACCTTTGAAGTTAGGAGAGATCTTTTTCGGAAATCATACAAGTGTTGTAAATTTTAGTTCAAATTTGCTGAAAGATTGTAGATTGGTACTAAAAAGAGTGTTAAACCATTCTTCTCAGCTTGGAAGAAGTTTCTTTCTCTTGTAACTGTGTAAAGGCCCAAAGTCGTGGTTTTTGGAGACGAGTTTGAGCCACCCTGTCAAGATTTTTTATTGTAAACAATGGATTCAATTTTCCTTACTCGTTTGATGCAGCTCTTTTTGTTTTCCATTTTTGAAGAAGTCTTCGTTAATTTGTGTATGAATTTATATTGCCTCTAAAAGAGAATTGTCTACAACTTTTTACTCAGCAATGATAGATTAAAATTCCCAGATGAAAAAAACCGTTCGAAAAATTTAAGTATCTTTTACAGTTCTCCGAATATTCTTTTCAAAAATTGACCATTTATGAGATTTCTTATTTGCTATGGAAACATTGTGATGTGGAGTGTTGCAGAGAGACTGATGTTCTGTTGCTAATCCTTTACTTGTTAATTACTTACACCATGTAATTTCTTGTTTGGTGTTTACGTGGTTATTTTGCCAGTAACTACTACCAAAATAAACACTCCTCGGGGCATGCCAACATACAACTTACCTTGGAATTAATTACTTACACCATGTAATTTCTTGTTTGGTGTTTATGTGGTTATTTTGCCAGTAACTAATACCAAAATAAACACTCCTCGGGGCATGCCAACATACAACTTACCTTGGAATTAAGGTTAAACAAACAAAGGGTAACATAACACATATCTCATGAGTCCCTCTTTCTACGTCACAGATTTGCATGTGTAGATCATGTTTATTCATGGCGTAAGAGAAAAAACAGTAATTGTGTTGTAAATTGGTCAATATTTGATGGGAACTGCGACTATCTATAACGTTTTAAATGCTTTTCATTAAATAAGCAAGTACGACATTCACATGTCCACAGTCCATTACGTTCAGCCTAGACTTCTCATATTTTTTAAAGGGTGAGATCGGCACTGGTTTAATAGATACGTCCATGGGCGGCGATTTGTTCTCCGTATGGGGGGGGGGGGAGGGAGACATGACCCCGTTTTCACATAATTTCCTGTGTGAAAAATAAAAGTCATTGGGCTATTTCTCAAATATTGGGAGGACATGGCTCCCTGTCCCCCTCCCTATCGCCGCCTATTGTTACTACAACAGAGATGTCTTTCGTGATAAATGCAAATGGACAAACGTTTCCAACAGTGAGTGAGTAATGTAAATGTGCAAGCAATTCTGTTAAAATATTACAATTTACAGAAAGGTTTTCAAAAGTAAACATACTGCTTGAGAGATTTTCCCTCGTTCGACAATTTTTTTCCAACAACAAACATTAATTAAATAAAAGTAGCATGCAGTAAATAACAAACAAAACAAAGATACTGTAAAAATGTATGAAAATTAACAGTTTGGAAGACATGGGTGGCGCAAAATCCTAACTTAGAGTTAGATACAATAATTAAAGCCAGGGTGAGGGGAGATGTAATTTATAATAGTTAACGCTGCATTGTCCATTGCCGTAACGTGGAATTATGAATAACGGACAAAATGCGCGTGGATGGCAAAGGATAAAGTTCGAGAGTAATTTATCGGATTTTCAAAATAACTTGCTTGTAAAACTTGAGTGAATGATAAGGTAAAGCTAGAGTTTCAAAGTGATAGATTTTGAAGTTACCCAGTCTGCCGTGCGTGTGCCCCCACCCTACTGCAGGGGAAAGGGCACAAAGCTAGTCACGGTGGCTAAACTTAAACTAGCGTCTACCTTTGCACCAAGGTCAAAATGTTACGAATTATCGATTTAAGGTAAATCAAGAAATGAGTGAGATTATTATCCACAGTAAATATATGGAGCTACTAACTCTACCGTTAAACCCATGCAAAAAAGTACCAGCTTAGCTGAACTTCAGCAGCGTCCCTGCTGTTGTTCAATTGATATCTTGTCAAGTGTATTTCAAAAATAGGAGTCAGCTGTTTTAACAGGGGCAAAAGTTCAGTGTTTTCCATGCCATGGGTATACCCTTTGCCCCAGCTTAGGTTGGCTACCCCCTGTTCCTTAATGCATAAAATACGTCACTGCTTTACAGCAAACTTGTACAATTAATTGTCTCGTACGATGCACAGAAAAGTGATGAAACTTTCAGTCCTTTGAAGTGAGAACAAGTATTCTGATGTTTTTCTTATTCTTTTAGTTTTCTAGACTTTCGTTTTAAGGCATTCGCTGCAAACCCCTTATATGGAAGCACTCAATCTCTACTATTAGGATGTTATATAATAATACAAGCAATCTATACTGTCGCTGACCTAACTCTCCTGCCCAAGTAATGTCGCCAGGGAAGCTTGGGTTACATCTGGTCAGTGCTTTATGTGAGGCCAGCTATATCTGATTAGACCATAGTGCGCTTAACCAGGGACGTAGCCACGGGAGCAGAGGGAGTGACTGCTCCCCCTTTCAGTGTCGAAAAAAAAATGTTAAAACTGTGATGTTTTGTAGGGTATTTTGTCAGTGCTCTTTTGATCTTAAATTCTCGTCAGCTCTGTTAACTCCATCATAATCGTAGTAACATTCAAGCCTCCTGCCTGAGCTACTTTACATAATGCGTCACCCTAACTAGAAAGGATCACACCACACATGTTTGTATGATTCGTTGTTTATGAAGCTAAGCTAGCGCACGTATAGAAGTGTTACGTATGGCAGTCGCTAACTAGCACTTTTGGGGAGTTTTTCTTTTGGGATATCTCCCATCTTACAATGGGTTGTCGCTTTACATGCACCAACAAATGCCTCTGTAAATATGTTATATATGTTATTCTTTTTTATAATAGGGCTTACTGTACATATATGGGCAATTGTTTTCAATAAATACTCCCAACGTTTTCTAATCCTATCCAGATATCTGACAATTCGAATCAGTAACGACCAGGTCCAAATCCATCACATTTTGAAGGAGCTCAGCAAGTTTATTCTCTTATCAAATTATCGACTTCTCCCAAATCTACTCTGTTGTGGTTGGTACTAAGTACTTTTTGTAAACATGGGTTGCCTCAACTTGTCCAGATGGTAACATTAGTCTTCCTTAGTCAGGGAATTTCAAAGACAAAAGAACATGTAAAAGGTGCAATGTTTTGCCAGTTTCATCATTATCATGTGATATCATATTACCAAGCAGATTTTTTTCCTGTTTGAATTTTTTAACATGTTCTTAATTCAAACAGGAAAAACTTTGCTGATAATATGATATATGATAATAATGAAACTGGCAAAACATTGCACCGGATTGCATCTAAGGACCGTCAATTGTTCAAAAATTTCTCAAAGGGCAGGGTGACACCCCTCCCCTTAGACCCCTCCCCCATATCAGTCACAAATGTGCTCCCCCTTGCAAATTTCTGGCTAAGTCGCTGCGCTTTACAAAGTATAATTGTTGACAATACCCCACTGTTTATGCATTTATTTGTATTTACATTTATATTTATAAATGCTTTGGAAAGGGCAGGGAATGACGTTATTTCGGTCTTTTCGTATTAATATCAAAGGTTGAATTGCCAAGTTACTATTCATAAGTAATTTGCGTTGGATCAAACTCTCTATGGGTACATACGAGCACGAACTCTTAAAATCTACCTCCACTTTTGTGCTCTTAAGAGAGTAATGTTCCCATTTTTCAGTGTTCTCCTTCTTTTCATTGTATTTACCGAAAGACCAGTTGGTGATCCCTTGGTATGCCGCTCCTTCATATTTTAATGCTTAAATACTGCACCAATGATAAGCATGTTCTGAATATAGTATTAAGAACCGGGGCATTCGTGGTGGACATTTTTCTTATGTTTGTGAAAAGTAGAGAGGTCAGAAACCCTTTCCTCACCCTACTGACTGTCCTATCTATTCTTACCCTGCTACCCTATTTTAACCCTTCTACCCTATCTATTTTAACCCTACTGCCCTATCTGTTCTTATCCTTCTTCCCTATCTATTCTTACTCTACTGCCCTATCTATATATTTTAACCCTACTGCCCAATCTATTTAACCTTCTGCCCTAGCCGTTCTTACCCCTCTGCCCTATCTATTCTTACCCTACTGCCCTATCTATTCTTAATGGTGGTGGCCTTGATGAAGTGTTA
Organism: Holothuria leucospilota; assembly: GCA_029531755.1. NCBI lineage: Eukaryota > Metazoa > Echinodermata > Holothuroidea > Aspidochirotida > Holothuriidae > Holothuria > Holothuria leucospilota. The sequence continues at coordinate 55,921,446 of CM055968.1, forward strand.
ATGTAGGGCAGAACAAAATATGAACATACACAAGTGTAAATGACATATGACATTTTAGACAAGGTTAAATACAACACAAGGTGATCTTCACCTGCAATATATAGCCGTGTTCCCATTTGAGTGAGCGCGGTGGATCAAGACCTACCGCGGTAGATCAAACTCTAATGGGAACGCAGATCAACAACACTCACTCAAGATCAAGATCCACCGATTTTGATCGACCGTTCGGGGTAGATCAGATCGACCGCGCTGGATCAAAGTTTGTAATGGGAACACATCGGTAGATCAAATGACCCCGGATCTCCGGTTTATTCCTTCTCGGCAGGCCAACTTGTAAACATTGGTGACCTTTTCGCGCTTGCGCAATGTGTTCATATAACATGTTGATCTATCGCGCTCACTCAAATCGGAACACGGCTCTGGATCAAGTTATTCGACACCGCTTGATGCAGTAAAACCCTGATCCACCGCGCTCACTCAAATGGGAACACGGCTTATCTCTTAACCGCCCGTTATAAAATGAGTCTGTTAGGTTTATGAGTATTGTAACGATGTGATTAAATTAAATACATGTATAGAGTAGGAAATGGCATTTTCTTTGAAGGATTGTCTTCAAGAGCATATTGATTGTAAGTTAATTAAAACATTACCACTGGGACTTAAGTTACAAACCACTCTTTTCCTGTTTCAGACCTCTGTGTGGTTTTTTGGCAGATAAATGAATGCAAAATAAATTATTGGAAAAGTAAATTTATACTTCTGTGGTTGAAGTTCTTCATACTTTTATCATTTGCACCGTCTGGCGAAGCAACAATAGAGGTACTTAATTTCAGTGCAGAAGACAAATCGTCTGTGTTTTACAAGTAAGGCAACACATTGCAACTCCAAGTGATGCAACTGGGAACGTCACTGAATTTGACAAGTCATTGTTTCACTCTCTTTCCAAATTGCACTACATTCAAACATTATGTCGTAATAGATTTATGAAACACAGAGTGATGATGCATCGCCCTAATGGGGAGGAGGACAAATGATTCAAGGGGGTAACTGATCTATTAGGGAAAAGTCATAGCATGGAAGTATCCGAGGTAGTACTTCAGTGGTTAAAGCCTGGTAGTAAGAGCTTTAGGCCTACTTTTTCAAGCACATGGCCTGTGCCTCTTGAACTTTCTCTATACTAAAATTTAGGTATTACATCGTAATAAGGTAAACGTTGTCTAATTTAGCTAAATCCATTTGAGAGACAAGCGGACATTTTCAATCTAGCAAATGTATCTTCTTGTTTTGAAGCACTAAGTAATGAAAACTTCAAACTTCTAACTTTACCTTGCTTTGTAAAATGAAACAGTTTTGCTTAAATTTACTTACAATGAACATTAAACAATCCATCCAGAAACAAAACTAAGCAAGTTTTTACTTCACTGAAAAAACTACCAAAGTTAACTTTTTACTTATATTGTGATCTTTAAATTTATTTTTAATGAAGACCTTTTCCTTACAAATTGTAACTCAGAGTCTGTGCTAGATGATCTGGTTTTTCTCATATAGCAATTTTTACTAAATATTTTTCACATTTTTTGTGCTTCAAGTTAATCTCAGTCCTGCATCATTTATATTCACATCAAAATGTATGTCAGAGGTGAGCGACAAATGGAAGAGCAAAACCTGTTACAATCACCCCTTGCGTTGTTTAGATATAAGTAATTCATGCTTCTTAGTGCTTCAAGATTAATAATGACATAGATGCAGATGAAATCTCACTTGAGAAAACAAACTCATTCCAAATTTTAACCACCTGCTGCTGTATATGCCAGCCAACACTGTAGTTGCAATACTAGCCCTTTGATCAAGAACTTGTCGTCTCTAGTAATAAAAAGCTAAAACGTGAGATCCTCCAAATCTTGACTTTAGTCTAAAATTACAACCACATCCTTTAAAACGTACCAACGGACAACAACTGACTTCCCTATAAAAGCCTTCTTGATATAACTGCTGTTTTTGTTGATACATGCCCAGCAACCAAAAAATATATCTTGAATATGCCGAGGAGAAGCAATAAGTGGACTCAAAAAGCCAAGAAAAGACAACAATACAAAGTTAACATTAAAGTGGACACGTGGTAGATAGGCCTAGTTCATTTAAGATTACGCCATTTTATATTTACATGAACTTACAAGAAAATCTTAATTTTAGTACCCGATTCTCACAGCACTTATTCAGTTCCTTTCTCTCAAATGTATCCCAACTGCTAAGACTACTGAGTTTACATTATTTTCCAAGTTACTAAACAGCTTCTAATCAAGAAGGTGACTGGTGTTGGACGCTAGGAGGAAGGGGGGGGGGGAGGGGGAAGAAATCAGTCGCGAGAAAATTTGTAGCCTTGTCCAGATATAAAGTATGAGGCAATATGGGTATACGACAATATGTCTATTAACGTAAAATAAGGCATGGGTGTAGAAATAAGATGGAGTATATCAATGGCTCAAGTATTATAAAACACAAATTAAAGCACTCTTGCAAAAGCTAGCAAGTTTTACCAGGGATTTGTTACTGTGTAACTGGTTTTCAGTGACGTAATCAGAACTTTTTATAGAAAAACAAGGGGTTTCACCATTTCATGCGGGCGGAGGGAGGGGGTCAAATGCAGGACAGGTACATTTTTCAATCTTGAATTTTCCAATGAAGCCACTGGGATATGGGCGTTGTGAGGAATGGGGCCTTCGAGCCCCCTCCCCCATCGCTACCTCACTGCTTGTTTTACCTTACTCATAAAAACAAGCAGAAAGATGAACATTGTCCAATGTTTTCCAGTGGATGGTAAGGGAGGGGAACTAAAGGAGCTTTGCTAGGGAATAATAAATATTGCAGGAAAACGACGTCTCCTCTGTCTCCCCTCCTTCCCTGCTTATGTTTTTAGACTAACAGGCAAATAAATCTCCGGAGCTAAACATTTACATACACTAAAGGCGTTATCTGGTTATTAAGACTAAGGATTCTCAACGAATAGTAACAATACTTTAAAATATTTACGTCACAGCAGCCTGAGCAGTATGATCAAACCAGGGAGCTGCAAGCTCCCTGATCAAACAGATTAGGCCTTTGAATGAGGTCAAATAGACAGATATCTATGCTTTGCTCAAGGTAGCTGGATATATTTCTACATGCAAAAAGTACAAAGTTAGAAATGTTTCATTTATAATAAAGGATAGCTACGAGTCTCTTCGGTATTGAAATTGTATTTTCATGGGGCCAAACTCTGACACGCTTTCGTATAAGCATGCCAGTTCATTGTATTCCGGTCACCTACAACTAAGTAAATACACGCACTTTTGTGAATGGTTCCATGCTTGTAAACAAATGTATGTATGCATGCTTAGAAACACATTCTACATATGTGAGCTTAATTGTCAATTACAGCTTGAAAAATGTAGCTATTGCAAATTACGATTTGTCTCCCCTTAAGCATTCTGACAGCTTTCCTTTAGATCTTGACCTCTTGCCAAAACAATTAAAAGGTATTCAAAAATGTCTCGAAGATGACTCTACTGCGCCTAGTACATCATAGACAAAATATCCTGGGAGATGACAATAAGATGTTAATGGCACTAATGGTCTGTTTTAGAAGTTACTTAAAGATAAACGCAATGTTTACTTGTTGAAACTTACTGCAGTGTTACTTTCTACGGAGGAGAATGTACCACGTTTTTCAAACCATTCAATATCCACGAACTCGTACGTAATAGGGAATTCCCGAAGACGTAATTCTGACCAATAATGACATCATAAGTTGAAACCATGTAATGGAGTAATATACGTGTAAGTTGACAATATGATTTTTGTATGGATGTGATGACATCTTCGTTATTCACTAATTTTTCTTTCTACTGCACGTCGCATGGTATTTTCTTCAAAATGTAATATGACTTTGAAAATGTGGAAACAGTTTGTCCTTTAATAAAACACTTTCTACACTGTAAAAAAACGTTTGGTGAAATTTCACCAGTCCGAGTTGATATGCCACCTACACAATCCTGGTTATTTATTTTACCAGGAAATAATAGTCATGTGAACCAATACACCGGTGAATTTAACCAAATAGCTGGTTATTATTCTAGTTTTAACCAGTTTTTTCGTTAAGTCGAATAAGAATTCCTGGTTAAATTAACCAGGATTGTGTGGGTGGCATGTGAACACGGAATCTGGTGAAAATTTCACCAGATAGTTTTAGAGTGTAGGTCGCAAGGTCACTCCTAGTTTATGTTAATGATCTGTTAAACAACTTCCATGTCATAAGAATGTGTGCCCTTTGGATTTTTGTTGCAAAAATCTTAGCAATATCTTCACAGAATTGAAAACAGATGGCAAACTCTGCCATATGCTCATACCCGGAGTTGCAACTCCTGCTCATACCAAGTAATGATGGGCTATAAAAAGTTTATGCTGGACTGTAAACACGATGACATAGGAGTTCAAATTGCGAGTATATAGACGCTGCGACATAAAACTAAATGATCACCCAAATTTTCTGATAAATTTACTGTTCTAAGAGACTGTCAAAGTGACAAACGATGATTATACATGGATATAATAGCACGGAAGATTACAAAAATCTTTTATGTAGTTCAAGTTTGCGTATGAAATTTTGTGAATAAAAGATATGTTTTGTCGGAAATTAAATTGGACAAAATATATCTGATATGTATTTCCCCCCCAAAACACAGAAAATATACGATTGTTTTGATTGTACTTTTCATATAAAATTAAGATTTCTTGAAGCATTATCTTTACTCTTTTATTTTAAACATTTTTATTTATGGTCATGTTGTATAGTTTTACGTGTTATAGGTTTCGTGGAACAGAATCCCATACCTTTCATAAGAAAAAGAAGAATTTGTTGAGAAGAAACTTTTGAGTTAGAAATTGGTACACATGTGATATAAGATCAAAAAAGCAAGTGTGTGCTGGAAAGGTGAAGATGTTCAATAAGGGTGGAATCACATACAGCCTATACAAAATATGGACAGAAGATCACGTGACCAAGTGTCGCCACCGTTCAAAGTTTCAGTTTCAGTTTCAGTTTATTCTGTTTACCTCTCTTGAGGTGCGAGAATCATAATACAATATTTACAAAAAGTTGCAAAAAGGGAAAAAACAATACAAGTTTACAAAATTCACAAAATAAGAAGAAAGAGAAAAAGAGAGAAAAACAAGAAACATAAGTATGACCTGGGAAGCTTGGTAGCAAAAGACCTATGCCACCAGCCTAAACAGAAAGGTGAATTAATTAGCTAAAGGATTTCATAATAACAATTACAAACTTAGTGAGATTTCTGAGAATGGATCTTTTTCTAGTCTGAAAGAGTTGTCTCATTTTAATTGCATTTGAGTTAACTGTAAAAAAACGTTTTAAGAAAATTTTTCTTTCCTTCTGAAACCTATTACATTCAAATAAGTAATGAAATTCATCCCCTAGTTTCTCGGTACTACAATAATGGCAAATTCTTTCGTTAAAAGTGATGTTGAGAAATCTTCCAGTGACAACAGGGAGTTTGTGATTAGCACATCGGAACTTGCACAAATTTATACAGTCTTTAATAGGTAAGCATTCAAGATATCTTTCTAGTTCTAATTTTGTCTTAAACTGAAACTGAAACTGAAACTGATAGAAAATGAATGAATAGACACATCCAAATGTTTCACACCTTTCTTTTATTTTAACCGAACCTTTCTTTTATTTTAACCGAACCTTGCTCCCATTTTATTTGAAAATTTCCAAAGTTTCTAGTATAATCTGTCAATACCCAGCCACTTGAGCAAGTCCAAAGTTTACACAGAAGACATAGGACGCAGCTAAATTAGTAAGCCCAAACGTGTGGCGGCTCTCTACAAATTGGATGTTAGTGCAGGATGCTCTGTCCATATTATAAGAAGTCCGTGGATGGAATTCATTATAAGGACAGTTTTACATGCAAATACAGTTATATTACTCTGTTAGTGATTAAGTTTATGATCACAGGGAAGCTTAAGCATGGCAAACCAAATAGAAAGGTAAAATGTTTGTTGAATATCAAACATTTATACTAATGTTAGATGAACAGAGGGTATCCAAAACAACATTGGAGTAAAATTACGGGAACTAAGTGAATTTAAATAAAGGAAATATAATGAAAAATGATAAAAAAATAAATAACCACAATGCAAAAATGCATTGACGTTTCGACGATATATGTTCTAATCCAAATAATGCCATGATGTCCCATATCTTTCAGTCACTGGTCAAATGCTATCTTAGCGTGTTGGAAAAATATGGTTTTGTGTTCATATTTTATCTTGGCAATTCTTGGGAAATTTTGCTTTTTGACCTCTGGTGAGCCCAGATGACAATCTTGAAAAAAAAAACAAAGGAGAGAATAGAAACTTTAAAAGAGAAATTCTAAAGACAATTAAGAGTACTCAATAGTTATGTTTTTTAATACATTTATTGTTTCTGTTGAATAAGATGTTAATCAATAGAAGTTCATAAAAAATCCATGCGTAATAGAGTTTCATAAAATTACGAATAGTTTTTGCTTTCCAGCCGCTTAGACAGACGAAAATCTAAAGATAGCCCATGCTCCCTTGTCCATCCCGTAATTGCTTACAAGACTTCTGGTGCCGTGGAAAGCAAAGAAGAATTGTATCTAAATTACACCGAGCTGTTTTTAGGTATTTAACCGTTTGGGGTCATTAAATTAAGGAATGTGGAACATTTAGTAACATTATTAAAATCATTGACGGAGAAGTAGCTTGACCTCCCCTGGGGGGACACCAGTTTTAAAACTAAAACACAAACCAACATTATCGTCGTCTTTGAAGAGCTGCTTCGAAGTATAAGAATTGTTATCTTTAAGACTGCTAAAAAGGATAACACCATGGACCCTATACTATTCAGCTATGAATATAATAGAATCCTGTGACCTACAGTATTACACATTTTGACATATCTTTAACACAGCTAGCGAATTCGACATTTCGGAATTACAATGCATGCTGTAAATGATTACACTTTTGCTGTACCAAACACAGAGACAATGTACAGTAATATGTATGAATTACGCACACACACTTTACATAACAATCGTTATTTTGGACATACATGGCAGGGTAAGGTGCATGATTGGCTTGAAAGGGGCTGTTGCATTGCCTGAAACATATTTAGGAATATCCCTATATGTCTAAATACCATTGGTGCTGACACTTTCATTGACATTTATGATGATCCGTGCAGTCAACTTTGTTTTTAATTAATCTCACACACAGTTGGGTGTAGATACGTCCCCGACAATTCAAATCAGTTTAGACTCCTATTAGGCATGTGTGTTTTGTGTAAATTTGGAGGAAGGGTTAGAAGTAAACTTAGTTGGGAGAATTTTTACTGTTTGCGGTGAGATTAGTGAGCCTTTACAGAAAATGTGAAAGTTAATCTCATCTTGAACTGGGAAAATTACATACGGAAACTTTTTAGTGTATAAGGAAAAGAAAACAGCCACTTGAGGCGTGTGTAAGTATGCAAAAAAATGGGGAGTATGCCCAAAAAATCGCGGAATAGGTCTTGAGGTGCAGTAAAATGCACCTCAAGACCTATTCCGCGATTTTTTGGGCATACTCAGTAAAATGCATCGTAAGTGTTCAGAATCTAACTTCGCTAACACAATTTTATCCACCAATAATTATAAAAATGCAAAATATGGTATGTTAGCATGAGATGCTGAAAGCATTGGAAAATCTAGCGAGAAAAGATATTCTCATTAATAGAAGGTATCAAAGGTAAACGAAGAAACTGCCAATTTTAACAAGGTTTTTGGTAACAACAGAAAGACTATGAAAAATTCAGTTTTCAGCTCTGATAAGCATGAAGCAATAGATGACACAAACTTTTAATTTTGATTGGTCTTTATTCTCTTTTGTGGCTTTAAAACTCAAAGAAAAGAAAAGAATACATCACTGACGTGTTCCTTTACTTCTTCATTATATGAATTTTACAATTACTCGGCTGAAAAATATTGTTAAAAGAAGGGTCTAATCTCAAATCAAGTTTTGGTATATTGGAGGGGTACTTATTCTAAGCATTTTAGTGAAAGTTGCATTGAAATTCGATGTCTGGTTCTGAAGATATTAGCAGTTAAAGTTGTCACATTTTCAACACAAATTGAACTTGAAGCAAGCACATATGACGACATACCCTCACATTAATGACCAGTCTTTTGTTTTTCTTTAAACTTTGCAACCAATTTTCTCCTCCACAATCACATGTTATCGGAATGTAATTGCATCAGAGGCATGAGAATTTTACAAACTTCACATTCCACATGGGAAGGTCCTATCCCTATTAACTTCAAGGTCAGCACAACAGACTGAAAATACAAAGGAAACAAAGCATTTCTCATCAATGTGAGGAAGTGATATAACCCCTGCTTGCCTCAAGCTCACTTTGGGTTACAAATGTAGTAATAGCTTCATTTGCTGATATCTCGAGTACCACATGTCCAATTTGAATTAAAGTTTCACCAAATTGCGTAGATTTAGTTCCTCTTTTACATATGAAAATTAATATTTTGCTGAAACCCTTCCTTTAAGTACTCATATAGCGAAAATGTTTTCTCTTTTCTGTTTTTGAAGTCGGTCTTGGGGTCAAGAAGTGACATTAGTCACATTGAATTGCTCTTCAGTGTTTGCGGATATTTTTAACAGATGAAGATAAGCAGGGAAAGTCCCTCGAAGGAAGTTTCTTCAATAAAATGTAAACTTCAAGATGTACATTACAATGATACTTTTACAAACAACCATAATGGATTAGAACTGTTGAATTTTCTCATACAAAACTTTTACTGAAAAAATACTCTGTATTCAAAATCATTGTACGTAACTCTTGTATAACACTAAATGATAAAGAAAGCTGAGGCTTTGTTAGTATGAACTTTATACAATTCACTTTAATTCCTACTGCAATTGAATTGGAATCGTAACGTTAGTTTGCGCTAATTTATGCCCGGATGTTTCCAGAAATGTTTTAATGTCATTAATAGACGCCATAGAAAAGACAAATGAATGACACATGAAACCCTACAACCTTTTGTATCAATTTATTTGGATAAAAAATAAAACTTTCATTAATATCCACTTTCACTATAAATTTAGGAGTTTTTTATCTTCCAAAATGGCTCAAATAGGATGCACATTTTACAACAATAAATTTAAAGGAGCCTTCGAACATATGAATAAGATAGTATATCTCACAAAACTTGAAAATGGGTCTAGTGTCAATTGCAACTGTTTGAACAAGCTTGGAGATTGAATAAATATGCAGAATGACAGTAAAATGAAGTTATTAAGGAAAAATTCTGACATAATCTTGAAACCATTTCAGTTGGAATAAAAGTGAAATGGGACACTAAAACAATTTTACCATTGCAGATCAGGAGATTGAATTAAGCAAGCTGGGCTTGTTCTACTTGTAGTGTGGTACAGGAGGTTTTATACAGCGAAGAGATATTTCTTTCAGGCCTAAAGTTTAAGTACTGGCAAGCATTCATGTACAACTAATCAAACAATGCTTATGTAAGTGAGATTCAAATGTGGTATAAACAGTTCAAGTATGAAACTATTGAAGATGAATCGGACACCTTCATTTAAAATGACCACCATCAACTGAAAATGCAAATCATTACACTCACATGACAATGACGATTTCCTTGAAATGATGAGATAAGTAAAAAAAGAAGAATATTTTAAAAAGTTATTTAATTTAACCAGGCCCTGGGGCAGATATGGCGCTAAGCAATAGCAAATGTGAGAAGGGGCTAAGAGGCTATATTTGTATAATACAGATATTATATTTATTTAGATATAATATTTTATTTTATTATTTCATAATTATTTCATATATTTTATTAGATATTATATTTTGCATTTTGTATAGTATAGATATTTGTATAAGCTACGTTTTGGAGGGAGATACTTTTGGTCCAATCGAGTATTTCCAAACCAGAAGGTCATTTGCCCCCAAATGAGCTGATTTTAGAGAAAATATGAACATGTTCTTTAACAAAATATTACATCAAATGTTGCAAAACATTGCTTCTGAGTAACCTTACTTATACAAAAGATATCAAAAGAAGGCCCCTTCCCTTAGACCTAATCCTTGAATTGTACCTTAAATTCACCTCCTGTGGGTTTTTGGACCACGAAAGAGAGAATGAACAGTTGGGTAATAGTTGTAAAACGGTTGGAAAACTCTAGTCTTTAAAAATGAAATATACAGCTTTTCTCTTTCACGAAGGTGACAAAGTCTGCGACTGTCCAGCCTGAGGGCACAACCTCTCGCTAAACCACTGCTTATGGATATCAAGGAAAGTGGTTTCTAATTCCTCAGTGTAACTCATACTTAGATTCTTCTCTAACATGTACTGTATCAATATTGAACACTTACCTGATAGATTATATTCTCGCTCGATTCGAGTCACCGTAGAAGTAGTTCAGTCAAAATGGTTTAAAATCGTTATCTCAACATGTTGTGTAATTGGTGGCATGCATTTTGGGATTTCACGGGGCATTACGTTCTCATATGTACAGCCTTTCATGGCAAAGCCGCAATGCACCCAGGAGACCCCAGAATCAAGTCCAATTAAAGACTAAAATTTCCACACCATCTGATGAGTAGGGAAAGCATTCTGCACATGTCTATTACCTTCCTTCGATCGTATTACAATCGGGTCCGGCACAAGTTCCTTGCAGCTTATAAGTGATACGTCTTTACTTTCCATTCTCCTTGTACAATAATAGTTAAAACTGCATATTTATGTGAGTTTCAGTCTAGGAAGCTTATCCAAGTGTTCAAAGACTTGTGTCTTGATAAATCTAATAGATAAATATGCAAAAGTGTCATTTTCGTTTCTTACTTCAATCTTTTCTCCTGATCAGTTTGTGATCAAATCACATCACATTACAATTCCTTTTCTGTACATCGATTTGAGTACAAAAAGTATTCGGTATCGGTACAGAAAAACATCTTTGTCCCACGATAAGCAAAAGTCAATCCACAACCCTTAACTCAACGTGGAACAATTTTGGGACATAGCAATATTCAACTGAGTTCAGTACACCATTCGTATGTAAGACGCTTCATCAATTTAATCTTTTGGAGAAGTTGCACGAAGTATAACCTGTCACCGCCTAACGAAGTGTTTTATAAACAGTCCTATGAATTCTTAGCACAAATATCCACGGTGAAGAACCAACGAACAAAGTGTTTCTTTTTCCAACCATTCAACTACTTTTGTAGCTTAGGTTATTATAAAGTCACATATTATTTCAATTTTGAAGAGTGGAATTTATCCAATCGTGTAATGAATTTCTCTCTGTAGATGGGTGCTAGTGGGTTGTTTGAAGTGGATCCAAATAACCTGCCCACTCACGCAATGATTTCAACATTTATCAGACAATACACGTCACTGATATTTTTACACCCTGAATGGATATTTGCTCACAAATATGTTTGTCCAGGTCATCTGTGCATCTTGCTGGATTAAGCTCAAAACTGTATCGGGTCATTTGATTGGGATCCACATCGGGTGTTTTTGTCGATAGCACAGTAAATTGCTATCCATGTGAAATTGTACCGAGGACTATCGGTCGATCAATTCTCCACAGTTTCAGTCGCTGCCTAAACGCCAGAAATATATAGGTCCTTTCGAACCCTACACAAAATTGCTACTATTGATATCCTTCCGTAACGTTGCTTTTATTGTATAAGGGTTTTTTTCCATGCGTTCATTTTTCGTGCTACTGATACAGTACACTTGTACATTGTACCACGTAATCACAACCTTTGGTGAAACAGAAACTTTGTGGCAAGCCAGTTTCACAGTAGATACAAGTGTACGTACTTCGTGGAAATGGGCTGATCAACATTTCATATGAGTTACAAACTTCCCAAATAATCATTCATATGCTTCAATGGCATTTTCGATTCAAATTTCAGAGAAAATAAAGACTATGACAGAGTGTTGGAAACGTTTCAATGTAATGTGAACTGCTTTCTTTTCTTAACTTTTCTGAATAGAACCCTGCTGCACGTGTCATCTTTGCTTCACTGAAAGCTAATTAAACTGAGAAAGTTACGCCTATTTTCATTCTGCACGAAGTTTTCAAAACTTTGGACTATTCTGAATTCCCTAGTAAGCATTCTTGGAAATTTTTTGACACTGATTGTACTACCAGATGGCCAGAGTAACTTTAAATCTTTGAACAGACATTCTTCTGAACTTGCATTCTTTCATATGAGTAGGCAAGACTCCCTTGGTTATAGGTTCACTAGCCCAAATATCCCAACTCTAAACTTGATCCTAGCCCTTACCATCATCCTAACTTAAACCCTAATCCTACTCGAGACCAAAACTTATACTTATCCTAAACCTAATTCTGTATCTAAGCCGAATGCAAACCCTAACTCTAAAATTTCTATTCAAGCTAATCTTTTGTCCAGTGGGCACAGGCCTTCTATATTTGGAGGTGGAAATGAAGACTGAATATTCTGGTGTCGTTAAGTCTCCAATGGTCGGCTTCAATTCACTTTTTTTTCGTCATCTCAAGTGCTTTAGTGAATGTGGTCGTTGGACACACAGAATAAACCATTCGAATAGCTCTGTTTAGGTTTCCTGATAGCGTTTTAAACTTGAACGATTTCACCTTACCAGACGGAGATGGCTTAGTGAGATCGGATGCTCACGAAAGTGCACAACTATCTAATGAAATATGCTAAGTGATTAAACAATTTGGACGGAATTGTTATATGTTTTTCACCAACTTGAATATATTTGTGAGTAAACAGAATGATGTGCTGTGCCAGGGGTTCCACAACATTAAAACCAGTTCGGCAAACTTTTAGCCAAGTTGGGAACGTTGGCCACTTTCTAAAAAGGAACTAGTCAAGTTTGTTTCAAAATAACCCTTAGCTGGGTAAAACTTAATCTAACATGGGTACTTTTTAACCAAATTTCTGTGGTTCTTTCCCAAACAGTTAAATATGGGGCATACGTCCCCAACGTGGGTAAAAGTTTACCCAACTGCTTTTAGAGTAAAGTCTTTGACTTTTGTTTATACTTAATAGCAACTATAGCTAGAAATCCCTCATGAGTGCAGTTCCTACAGAAGGGCGTCGTGAGGACAAAGCCGTACGGTACCAGGACAGATCTCAGTACCACCATGACATGGTCTAAGCTGAGATCAGAAAATGTGGAGTTCCAAACGCCCTCTCATTGCATTCTGAAACATAAATTTGCCAGGCTACATTTATGAGTCTGTCATTTGTGGGACACTAGCAAAGAAGAAAAATTGAAGTCTCAAACGCCAGAGATTACAGGAAATTTTACCTTAAAAGCACAAAATAATCACAATTTAACTAAATTAGAGAAAACTTCGGGCTCTCGAGAATCTTTCACAGGGTATTTCGATGCATGACGCGGACCGCGAATGGAAAGCGATCCGCTATTCGAATTTATGTAAGTGATACAGTTCCATATCGAGCCAAAGGAATCGTGGGGTGTCAACAATGGCTATACGTTAATGCATAGCCTCGTAGGTTTAACATTCATTCTATGGCACTAAGTTCTTTTCGAAATACCAATACTGATATCGCTTTGAACAGGCCATATGTACAATTGTACTTTAAACTTTACAAGTAAATGAATCTAGTTTATTATTCATCGTGCCTAAAAAGAAAGTGCGTTCCACAAGTGATAAGGAGTGTACATAATCTGTGACTCATGTTAAGATGGAATGTAGTTTCATTTCGTGAAACTGTAATTGTTCTTATACTCTAGAAGGTGTACAAACAACACAAAAACTAGTGAAAGAATCCAGTTTTATGTTAAAGAAGCCGCAACTGTATCCCCAGCCCCTGCCATGAGAAAGCAGGGTTGACTTTAGAAAAAATGGAGTTAAACAAAGCACTTAAAAGAGCAGTTTTCTGGCTCTTAACGAGAGCCCTAATAAAGACTGCACCCTTAGTGCCAGGAATAGGCCATGTATGGATGTTATTTTATCCAGCACTTTGAAAGTGCCACACCAATTTAGGTGTCCACTAAGTGCGTATTTTGTATCATTTTTTTGTAAATAAATGCTTAGCTGGTGCTTTAATTGCCCCATGCAGTAAAATCTTCAAAACATGGGTACGAGTTTTCCCAAAGTCTGAGGGGGCTCATGGGATGATTTTACCCATTGGTATCACATTGCCAGTCGTCAAGGAGAGTAAAATTTATTTTCATCTTGTGCCGCCAGGTACCTCTTTTTAAAGGGTATAGTGCATCTTCATGTTACTTCACTAAGGTACAGTTTTCGCTATTTAAGGAACAATCCCGAATCGTTTGAAATATCATCATCAAAATTTAGACTCCGAATGGTTCACCAAAAGGATATATTCCTTACTTAATGAAGAATTAGAATTAGAAATGGTATTGTGAAGCTTAAGAGTGCGTGTACAGTCATTTTGATATAAAACGGTGAAAAAGTTTCACTTTTATCGGCTGTGCAGTTATCGTCAAAGGATTACCCTGACGATGGTCTTTGATTCAGAATCACTGGGTTTTAAAAGAAAGGGATCATCATTAAGAAAAAAGTCAACAGTGGCTAAACAACAAGAAGAAAGGGATCTCAAACTTTGGTATCCGAAAAGTATTTGTTTATACTCAAGTACACATTGTCTGACAAATTTGGTAGATGTTTCTCCATCTCTCACAGCTCCCTGCCGAAATGACAACACTTAACTGACCAACATCTCGACCCTCAGACCTCTGCATCAAGGGTCTGTCATGCGTAGTCCCGTTCTTGACTGGTTGAAAAGAACAGATATCATGGCATGGAAATGACCCACGATGAAAAAGCTTACTCTACTACTTAATGTAGAAGGTCTTCGAAAATCTATTTTGTCAGTATATTTTTCTCAAAGAGTGAAAACACTCTTGGAATAAAAACCATACAAATACAAAACTATTGAAGGAATTCTTAACAAAATCAAAATCAAAATCAAGCACAAAATCAAGCACACTGTGCATCATTTAATCCATATTAATCTTTGTAGAAAATAAATGACTGAATAAATTGGCTCCGTCTACTTTACTGATATTGTCCGTTATTTCAAACAGCTGAAATTAGCACCATACAAGTGCTAAAACAAAACGTTTGCCATCAGTACCATAAAAGTGCTATGGAAATTACTCAAATTGGCATCCATGCACGTACAAATTGAACATGTCTGGTGCTGATATGAAATAGCAACCACTAAGTGCTATCAAATCAGCACTTTATTTTCTAGAGTGTGCCTATCTTAAACAACAGAAATACCTCACCATTTTCTCCACTCCTTTGAAAATACTTCAGATTCATTTTTGGAGAAAAAATCTAAATTTTGTAACTTAGCTATAGAAGAGGCATAGGCCTATGTTTGGAAAAGCATGAAAAGAGACGCACATGTTATCAATTTTGTGCCAATATACTGTTACTAAATTTTAATACAAAGAATTTAACACTGTTTACCCTTTTAAAATAACTGTTACTACGTTATAATTATACTACACTTAATATTTTTTATACATTTTTGTCCTGTTCACTTGAAATTTGTGTACTTTCATGAGCTGTTTTTGCCAAGAATTGGTTTATAGAGAGTTCTACGTGCAAATATAACAGATATCTTTCGTCAAATGTTACTCATCGTTCGCTAGAGAATTCTTCCCTAATGGTATTTTGTCAAGGTATGCAACGCGCTTCAATTCCTGAGTTTGCATTTTTCATACTTCCCTTCCGATCTGCTAATACAGCATTAATCTTTGTCTTTTCTTGCTTTTTTTTTACAAATTATTTTACGTTTAGGAGACTAGTATCATACCGTCTGAATAAATTGTAAACTAGACCACGTCGCAGTGACTTTTGGAAATGTCTTCATATTCACCAGTTTTTGGTCAGGTGACAAAAAGTGAGGAAAGTCCCTTTTAGTTAGCGCGGGAAGTTAGATCACCTTACAACTTGGGGCTTCTCCAAAATTAAGAGAACGCTTATGCAATTTTGCCCCAACCTGAAGAAATCTATTTTTAAGCAATGAGGAAAACAGTTATCGGACACCACGAAATTATAGTCACAATGTCACTAAATCTACAAAGCAATATAGAACAGTCAACAGTACATGAAGTAATACGTTTTGCGCCATTGTCAGATTCTTACATCCTTTAAATAACCCGTACAATGTATGATAAACTTCAAGTGTTTAATCTATGAACAAATGTTTGAAATATATTATGTAACTTACAGAAAACATAATAAATATAACTTGTTCATCAGAGTTCAAGATGTAATCAGTAATAAAGAATTCGACATAAATGAAGTATCAAGGGAGCAATTCATCAAACGGAGGACTATTTCAAGTAGAATAAGCATTTTTGCTTCAACCAAAGTAAACATTATGTCAAAACAAAGAAGGTATTGACTAAACTAAAATGCAGGTAGTATATGCATGTAATATATAGCCATATGGTCTAGATAAAACGTGTATTCCTCACGGTTAACTGTAAAATGTCTCATACTAATGAAAACAATACATTACATACCTGCTTGAGTCCGGTATAAACAACCGTCTTTCAATAAAATCAAACTTTGTAACATACAAATGAGCATGATACCAACTACCATTAGTGTATAACTTGTAGTGCCTATTTATCACCACTACACAATAATTCTTGCCAGCGGGGATATTCTTCATAAACAGTTTCAAGAGATTGTTAAAGTGTCTTTTCTTTAAAGTTTCTGCTAAATGTCACCTATGTCCTCATCCAGCTGCCGACGGGTATTTAATACGTACGTGTAAGTCCTTTTCCTGGATATCATAAGTCAAACATATTTGTTTTTTTCTGACCGCATAACATGCAAGCAGACCATATCTTCAACCTTTTTCAAAGGACATTTGTTCACAAAGGTTATCCACTTATTTCCTTCCCACATACATTGCCGTTCATATTCAACTTTCTACACAGTCCGGGATACATCACTTTGACAAGTACGTCAACTTTACTCTATGGCAAATGTAAGATGTAGTAAACTTGTAGGTTTATGAGACCATAAAGTTTACCCGACTGCAAACAACCATTTTTTCACATTCATTTTACACACATATGCAACCACTTCTTTCGCCATATTTCCGGCAAGTTTTGGGAGATATCAGAAAAGAAATGGAGGAACACTTTCCGAAACCAGCAAGTTCCTGGGAGACATTTTAAGTAGCCGAAGGGTGTGTATGATATTGTTTAGAACGACTTCTCTTGGGATAAACACTGACAGATGAACACGGAAGAAAGTGAAATTCCTTCTTTTTTTTTTTGGTTGCTTTGGGCAATGTTAATGTGCGAAAAACTTAGAAAAGCGACTATGGGTTGGTGTTTAAGCTCTGAATTACAACTTTAAGCCCGAGAAACATTAAGATTGCAGATTGTACTAGGTAAAATTGTTTAGAAAAGTAAAATCAATTTGTTTTATGAAAACTGCTGACCTTTCACATATGTTTCTTAATCTGAGACCTTAATTGATCAACTCTCTTTTGTTGTGGAGAAACGGGGGTGGGGGGTGGGGGGGGGGGTTGGAGAGCCAGCACTTCTGATATCGGTATCAAACCAAGTGCTCATCGCATTACTGTAAGCCAAAAACACGTGTGTTTTATCCCCTGCAGATTGTTTTGTCCTGGTCACCAGGAAGTACATGAAGTTGGATGCACTTGTGACAACAACTTATATCGGCTTCGTCATTCATGATGAACATTTAATACAATTCTGAACAATGCAAAACCGATCTGTACTCGGTGTCATTATGAAATCGGATTGAGAGTGCAAGGAATGATTTATGATGGTAGTTGACAGCTAACGTCGGTTTGTTATAGATATGTTGAAACTTCCTCCTTTGAGTTTTACGGCATTGACGTAAAACCCACATAACTTATACGACTCTCTAGTCTTCTGAGACAATATAATACGGTTATAAGTGCGACACGAAACAAAAGGAACCACATACACCCTTCCGTAAGAAACTGATCCTTTTTTTGGAATAGCCTGCTTCAATTTAAAGGGCAAGTGCAAAATATGAATATTATGGGACTCAGTTTATATTTTAAGAATCGTTATAATTCATAACTGTCGATATCGAAAACAAATTTATGTAACAACCTCAGCCAAAACGTAACATATTTGTATTAACAACGATCCGGCAAATGACTTCACATTATTTGAATTATACACTTGCCTGTAGGCCTACTTACGAAGCAAGCATCACTATGTTGGACTCCATTGAAAAGGAAAACAATAGACTATCACTTGGAAAACAGTTTCAGTAATATCTGACAAAAGTTTAATATACAAATTAACATAATAAAAGACATTTTGGTTCCGTTTTGATACTAGTTAAGCACACTCATGATTGTGATCTGCACTTTTTCACGTCGTTGTACAGCTAAAGCTACTCCTCACGAAATGGCGAACAACGACATGAAAATAACAGCCATAGTATTGTACAAGTTGAATAGAAACACTATTTATCTTTCACCAAAAGGTTGGTTTCTTTTGTTACACTGCAACTGCTATATCGTGGTAAGCAAATCATTTACTGATCGCTTTAGAAAAAAATAAGCCTTCAATTGAATGGAATACATAGAAAAAGATCCATTTAAGATAACATATATACCTAGTTATACAGTCACATGACTCAACAATTATGTGAAATTTTAACAGTACCTATACAACATAATCACAGGACTTAAGATATGAAAACGATGAGCTTACGTACCTCAGTGGTATTGTTACGTTGCACTTTAACACACTGCCATATGCAATCGTGGAATTAACCGTCTGTAATCCACTGAACAGTAGCAACTTGTGGTTCGTTTCTTTCTGTTCAGAAAACAATTTCACGGAAATTTCAATCATTTTGAACCATTTTTTCTCCACAAGATTCTATTAAATAGACTAGACTTCGATGGCATTAAAATGTACAGACCAAGCCCATGACAAACTCTGCCTGTATACATATACACTGCACATGCCTATATTTCAAAGAAATTGGCTCAGCTGCTAATTTTAGATTCGGGATTTGTCCACACTTTCGGTACGGAAGCTTTGATACGACTTTATCCTGTGGAAGGTGAGTACCATTCGCAAAATACGGGAGTCCAAGGCATGTTGATACTTACAACTCCATAAATGTTAAAAGCTTCTCCAGTAATTATACATACATATTTTAATCCAATCGCAGATTTTAAATTTTAGTAAAGTCTATTAACTTTTCGAGAAATTGAAGGCGATAAAATTTGATCTACCGTGACTTTCCCTCCAACTTGAGCATTAATCAAAGTGACAACGGCACGTTAAAACCACGGGTAAACCTAACTGGCGTCAAGAGTAGTAGTTGAGTAGAATAAGAGCCCGTGACGTCGACGAAAAAAATCATCCGCGTGGCCATACAAGTTTATTCTATCACGAATTCTTTATATACAGCCTTCTGTTTTTGTTTTCTTTTTTACTGTATATGTGCCGAAGTACAACAAAATAATGAAAAAGTACAGGCATCGTAGTCACGTGATTTGAACCCGCGAAAAGGTATACGTATTCTTTTCGTTAACAATTAATGTTGATTTAAATACCGTGTATAAGTAACCTTTGCACTTGAAAAGTTTAAATTGCATATCAAACATCCGGTGATATTATCTTTGTAACGTTCAACTGTCCATCAGTTAAGGCTTTAACAATGTAGGCCCACTCTTTGCTCTGGTTTAGTCAAGTAAAGGAAATAAAGAAACTTTCATAGCGGTGCCAATTCATGTTTGTGACTTCCGAATTCTAAAAGTGAGTAAGCAGAACCAAGGAGCACTATCTCGTCTAAACAAGGTCGCCTTGCTCCTGCGAGACCCATCTTTAGTTAAATTAAATAGAAAATGGAAACTAGCCATAGTGAGGTTCGCTCTAACAGAAAAAAGTTAAACTTTTCCTCCTTGACACCTCTCTTCTTGAAATGTCGATGTCTTGTAAAGCTTACAGCATTCTTTTTTCGTTTTATTTTCAAGAAATGTAATTGTAGTTCCCTAAAGTATCTTTCTCGTCACCGGATTTCTGGGGGTGAGAAAAGTTTTACGAAATGTTCAGGTCGCCTGTCTTTCTGGATTTCCGAATGGTAGTTTCGCACTGTGTGTGCACAGTCTTAGGAAATAGCTAAATAGAAAGCCTACCTATCAGAGATATTGCTAGCCTATAGAAAATGATATAATTCAAAATCGTGCACTGACGTTATCATTGTTCCGCCGTTATTACACCCCAAACTACTTGAAACAAATAGATCAATTAGGTCAGAACTTTGATGAATATCCCACCAACATAGAGAAGTTGACGTATAATACGGCAGTTTAGCACGATAAACATCGGTAGGTAGTTGATATATATCCCCGACTCTTGCGTGTGTCACTGCTAGGTTTTCGCAGGATAACCTGTCTGCCTGTTAGCCGCAATAACCTATAATAAGCAAGATTTCTGGATTTCGCAAACTTTACCAATACAATTAATAGGCCTTTACATGGCTGAAATCTGGGAGAGTAGAATTTCGTCCCTCACTTTCCCACCCCGGGCTTCGCTTCAGATAATCTTATTATTTGGAGTGGAGGGGATGGGGGAACTAGGGGACTATCAATGTCAGAAGACTAGGCCCGTGATGTCCCCTTGACATTTTTCGTTCCCCTTAAAATAAAAACTACCATTGCTTTAGACCATCCTAGTATACCTCGCTACCCCCCTTCCTAAACTGTTCTACTATATAAGATACATATAGGCAGTCAATCAGTAACTCAATCAGTAACTCAGTCAGTCACTCAGTCACTATAAGTCACACGGTCAACCAGCCAGTCAGTCAGTCATTCAAGTCAGTCTTTCAGTCAGTCATTCAGTCAGTCAGTTAATCAGTCAGTCATTCAGCCAGCCAGTCAGTCAGTCAGTCAGCCAGCCAGCTAGCCAGTCAGTCAGTCAGTCAGTCAGCCAGTCAGTCAGTCAGTCAGTCAGCCAGCCAGCCAGCTAGCCAGCCAGCCAGTCAGTCAGTCAGTCAGTCAGTCATTCAGCCAGCCAGTCAGTCAGTCAGCCAGCCAGCCAGTCAGTCAGTCAGCCAGTCAGTCAGTCAGCCAGTCATTCAGCCAGCCAGTCAGTCAGTCAGTCAGTCAGTCAGTTAGTGCTGCATTTATGTGTTTTCGATACTTGCTCCTTTGCACCAAACAGTAACCTATGGTGCTGCAATTCTACTTATTTGCTAAGATTATTATCGACTACTGTAACTAATGAAACCATGCGTTAAGTTTCTCTAGCACTCTTGATTAGTTAATACTTTTGTGTCTCTTATTCTAGCACTTCCTGTTTCATGCAGATAATTATTCGAAGATAGCAATATCGTTTCCGGTATCTTACCACCTCAATCGCGAAACGCTTCTCCGCTTCACAATGCGGTATTAAAGGGTGCATTAAACTTGTCAAAAAGTCATAACGCTGAAGTGCCCACGTATAAGGAGTCCGCATTAGGGCTAATTCATTTCGGCCTGCTGAACGCTATCTTCATCCCCACTAACGACAGATCTTGAGACAGGTTTATGAAAAAATGAACATGGGAGGAACGAATTTTAGTCACGTAAAAAGGTTAAAATACCACCGACACATTACACTTTTCTTAAAACGACTTGAAGGTAATACTGTTCTTCTTACGTCAGTATTTGTACGTCCTGTGTAAGGTAGTGTGTGTCTACTGCTATACGTTTTCTATCACTAAGATTATTAACAGCAAGCGTCGCTTCGAGTACATATATATGCTACATACATACAGAATAAAGTGAGAGCTTAACCTCTCCAGCCTTTACATGTACAAACTGGGAACGTCTACTCAATACACAAAATTTAGCAGTTGAAAGATTGCGATGTACTCCAGTTTTATTCACCTCACTCTGTGTACCGGTATATACTCTAGGGCCAGAACTCAGCACTCTTATTCAAGGTAGGCGGTGTGCATAGTTGGAAAAATCCCCGTCCCGGCCCATTGGGTACATTTGCCCCAGGAAGAAACAGAGAACAATATGCCTACCAATAGTGAATAGTATGTAAAAATTACATCCCCACGTAGATGGGCAAATCTTCCACCTTGCCAACCACCAGCCACTACCATATATAGGTTTATATCCCTGTATAGGCCTTCACTCTCATCCCTACAAGAACTCACATCAATATGTTGAACATAAAGACTTCAAAGCTACGCACTTAGCACCGTTGGTTAAGCTGACGTGCTTTCAACAGAAGCATGTGCGTTCTAAGCTACTTAAACACAGCGGGGGTTTGTGTTAGCAATCCTCATTACTTGGTATTTAATTGTCAACTATGATCATGCAATTCTGTCAGTCTATATGGTTAGAGGATGATGCCGGAATCCTTGTACTTCTCTCCTTTAGCCTGATGAATGAAAAGTGCCGATGATATCTCCTGGTGCCGTCTGGGATTGTGCTGGCCAGTATGTCAATTACGTAACAGACTCTCCAGCACGACCCCGGACGGTTACAGGTATGTCACCCCCATGGGTAGATCCAGAGCACGATTCCTTTGTAACGGCGTGCTCCCATCTCTCTGGTCCATCAGTAAAGTTTCGTTTTGTCTTCTTGGGTCAGCTTTCAATGACTCTTCGGGATCAGTATCATTTCTTCACTGCAGTTGTTCAAATATTTTTTCTTACAAAAGACTTGAGGTGTCATTTCTTCACTGCAGTTGTTCAAATATTTTTTCTTGCAAAAAACTTGAGGTGTCATCTCTTTTAAAGGCATCCTAATTACCAGCAGACTCAAGGCATATACAAGGAAGTCCTAAGATGGCCGAGTTTAACCCTCATCTTATATACGAGAAATGGAAAAAACCTGTCAATTTTTGTAGATACAATAATGTTGGAAGGAGCAGAATGAGTAAGTTTTCCTTTATCCTTCTAGTTCCTATCTTCGCAATATTTACAGTAGTCAAGACTTCAACTCTCTGTCGTTCAGGAAGAAATCTATAACACACAGAACTCAAGATGTTCTGGTTCATTCTGTGTGAAGAGGAATATGATAAAAGTTAACCGCCTCTGTTCTCGAAGTAAATTATCTTAAAAATTCTACCATAAATTGTCGGAAAGTGAGACTCTGCCTGTTTGCAGCAAAAGAAACGCCAAATGTAGGTAGGATGCATGAAATACTTTTCCTATGAAATTTCTGAAACTAGGAGGAAGTTTATATGAAAATTTATACACGTCTTAAGTTTTTAATTCCACATTTCCACTGCCGCAGTGGCTTAGGCAGAAAACTTTCCTGGGGGTGCTAGAGGGAGGGGTATCCACTATTTAATGGATGACCTCAAATATGGTAAACGTCTATTCTTTCACTCTTCAGTTTTCTAGTAGGGCCAAGCCCCCAAAGCTATACTGGACCGTCGCTATTTAGGTAGTTTTGTATCAGCAACGGAATAAAATTATCCTCGTATCCTAATGAAATAAAACAAACAAGTCGTACAATGGTACATACGTGCATTGTAGTAAGTTAACTTTTTGTCTAAACAATACCTCTGCCATAATTCATAGCGTTCAGTTTATTTCCATCAGGTGAGCTTTTCCTCCAGTAAAGTGTGATACTTCAAGACGACCTCCCTCCATCCCGCAATATTTTGAGATCTGTTGTCATGGTAACCTCTTGAAGATTCCTTTTGCACTAATGTTTATTGCAAGTGTTTCCATATTAGTCAGTGAACTGGATACTTAGTACACAATTGCTATGTTTTATTAAGGGAGTGGTACTTTTTATTAACTCGCAAATTCAAAATAAACTACAAGAATCATTCCTTAACTTGCATTTGAGCCCTTGTGCAATCTCTTTCGTTGAACGAAACTATTGTATGACTCAGAGAGAAGAGCCGGAAGCCATGTTATTGAAAAAATGCGGGCGTTGTTGAATTATCGCGTTGAGGAGTAAAATCAACTCAGACTCAGTCAAGATGCTCCGAAATCTTATGAAGCATTATGACATGTTCCATTAACAAGCTACAGGCCTAAATCACATTTACGGACTTTTGTTATTTTATATACCTCTCTTCTACAAATGAATGTGCAAGAAGAATGTTATTGTTCAAAAGTGTTAAGCGGTTATTTACTCAAAGTACTGACCGAAAGTGTTTTCCGAAAATCACTGCATTAGTTATGTATAAGTTTAATAAGTAAAATATCACAAGGTTGTTCGCCTGATAGTAAGGTATGTTCCAGAGGTATTGAATACTGGACTGAGATACGCTTTTTCTTATACTGACTGGGCACAGTATGTACGGTTGTCTGGTTGTCCTTGAGCATTACAATGGGAAGGTGCTGAATAGAAAAGTGACACTACAAATGTCCAATACAGGTTGCAGCCCAATCGCAGTCTTAAACACAAGATTTGTCATATCTTCTCCGTCTACCATGGGGTCGGTGAGAGAATGGAGAACATTTGACATCCTAAGTGACAAATGCCCTCTATATGCCTTGCTTAGTACAATTTTACTACCATAACTTTCTGGTCGGGTTGGAAAACGTAACAAAATATCAGTTAAAGCTGAAAGTGGTTAAGTGCGGACATCTGTTGAGAAATCAGTTGCCGCTTTTGAAGCATCGCTACTTATTGTCAAGTCCTTTATAAGTTGATGTTTCTGTATAAGACACATTTTTTGTTACTACACATGAGTCGTTCGTCACTGCATTTTTAGTTTATCATGCCTAATAAAATTACGTATGACATCCGCCGTGTTTAATAAAGAGAATTCCTTTAAAAAGTCATTGCAAAACAACACTTAATGATGGTTCCACACAATCCCACTGGACACATATAATATTTTCAGTGTGTGTGTGTGTCACTGGCACACCAGTATATTTATGATTAATTGCGGTTGTTTTCAAAACACGACTCCATCACACCTTTAGTATTTTGTCCTACTTAAAGGCAGTAGGCAGTCACCCCAAACAGAGTGAGTGTATCCTGTCACTCTAGTTCATGAATGGCTTATTTTGATCATGTGACACTATTTTTGTTAGTGAATTGTGGAATTCAAGGAGAATTTCGCCTTGCTTTACCTATTGTCTGTAATAGTTATGTTCAAAACGTCTTCAGAGGTGCTTGTAATGCAATAAGAGGAGATTTGCAAGAGTTTGCTGATTTTTCAAAGAAAATTTTGGGGCGACTGCCTATTGCCTTTAATCTTCGATGATACCTTTTCATGCTATAAGAAGCTTTCTTTGTTGAGTGCACTAGTTCTGAGCATTTCTCTATTCTGAGTATAGTAACTTCTAACTTGTCACCAAAATCATACAAGGTCCCCATTGCAACATCCACTTCAGTGTGCCTACTTCAGTAGCATACCTGACTTGAAAAACAAACTATGTTTTTAATCGTTTGGTTTTAACACACCCCTTTCTCGGCCATTCACTCATGAAGTTAACAATTAATCCTCAAGTACAACCTAATTGCTTTCTCTCTACATAAAAGAGAAGAAACACGGGGTATACATCTTACTGGAAACCGTTAACCAGATGTAGTTATTCTCGTTCCTCATGAAACTAATGTGGGCGCTATTTTAATTTAAGCGTTTGCATCTATACATATACTTATCGAAGTCAACCATTCCCACTGCCTTGCAAAAAGAAACTTGATTCATACATTTCTTTGTGGTTTACTGAGCTCTGACGATTTCTATATCATTTATCGAAAGTGAGGATGTGATACTAACGATCCCGGAAGACATCAGCTCCCTTGTGGCATGAAGACGGCGAGTAGGCCCTCGTGTTAGAATGGACTGCTAGTTCACGAGTTTGTGTAGTGATTATTTGCATTGTTAGACACGAGTTTTTCCCTAAAGGGAGGGGGAGGGTCCCTAAAAGGAGGGAGAGAGGATTCTGTGCAGTGGTGAAACGGTTGCTGTGCCCTTGATAGAGCATAGCATGCACTTATGAAATGACACAAGTCTCGAAAATCAACCATGACATGAGAGGAGACTAAAATGTTTTCATTTCACACGTAGTGTGTCTTAACAATAAAGAAGGAAACGGTAGCTCTATGTCATTGTCAGGTAGGGACTGAAAACAGCCATATTTAACCACCAATGCCTTCACTACAAATTTCACGCAGCTTGTAGGTGGCATCCATAAGAAAAAAAAAACCGTTAATTAAAGGTACTTTGGCTTGAGCTGAACTTTGTCATTCCTTTACGTCCGGATTGCAATAATATTCCTAAAGTTAAGACGTTTCCTCGTCCACCCTGTAGTTCAATTCTCCATCATCATTTGCTTCAGTTCAGAAGTATTCAGGCCTGACATTGTGAAAGGGTCAGATTCAGGAAACAATAACCATTGTTTATTAATTATGCTTATTTTTGTGAAGTGTTTGGAAAATGGGGGGGGGGGCATGACCCGGATCTCTCTACCCACTCGGTAACAAAAGTCCCATTCGTTATCCAACAGTACCTCTTCGTTGAAGGTCTGGTGACATGAGCATGACATAATTGGTTATGTGCTGTAAACAAACATTAAACACCTAGAAATAGCCACAATTCCTATCAAAATACATAAAAAATTGACCACTTAAGAGGGTATTTTCTATATCACACTTTAATTATGAATAAACATAAGCTAAGCACTCCAATTTGTGGAGGAACTGGCCAAATATGGCTTATGTTATCATTTGTTTTCGCAACCTTCATTTCAAGGGCAGTTGTAACATTAGAATGTCCCAAGGGATTTATTTTAGAAGTTAAAATTGTCACCTAGAAAAATATCAGTGTCACTCAGCAAATTGTAAACTATCCGATAAGTAATTAAGAGATAACTAATATAGGGTTAAAGAAATGCCAACACTGTGTAACACTACACATCATTATTTTTGAATAGGCGCTGAGTTACTTCAGAAACCATCCAACTTTGATGAGGGGTATCTTGAGAACTGTAAAAGATATTGAAATAACTCTAATGGAAATATCTTTGGAAAATCTTACTCTCTAATTGCAAAGTAGAATCAAGCCATAATGATAACATGTCACCATAACTTTAAAACTGACAAGACGTAAGGTAAGCTTGCTCTTGTAAATGATCAATCTCTCTTTACTATTTGAGCAAAATAGTACTGAAAAGTTCGTTTTTCTCACAAAAATTGCAAAGAAACGATCGCAAACACAGCTTACTATTTACTCATTGCACTGTTTTGAAAAACTTACTAAATTA
Organism: Holothuria leucospilota; assembly: GCA_029531755.1. Classification (NCBI taxonomy): domain Eukaryota; kingdom Metazoa; phylum Echinodermata; class Holothuroidea; order Aspidochirotida; family Holothuriidae; genus Holothuria; species Holothuria leucospilota. The sequence goes on from CM055968.1 coordinate 55,948,779, forward strand.
TTCATTCTCGTTATGAATGTTTTCTGCGTAATATGTTCTCCAACACACGCGTATTCATATTGTTATATCTTTCAGCAAATTTCCGTCTTACAGTATCCCTCATACTTTATTTCCCAGTCTCTTTATGTTATTTTTTTTATAAAGTTGTAAGTCCCTGTGTCGCTGATGAATTAGAATGTATTAATTTTATGGAGCTTATCGATTGCACGCCCTCTTATTTGTATTTAAACTCCCTAACGTCACGTTAAAAACAAATGAATTGAAATGCGCAAATTTCTTTGATTATTTAAACTGTTGTCAGTGTTTATTTCAATCGTTTGGGACAGTTTCTTCCTTAAATCAATAAACATTAGAAAAGTTGATAAATTTAAAACTTCTAAACGTAATACCATCAAGAAATATGAGTTAGAAATGAAAAGTTTGTTTCATAATTCTGCTGCAGCCCCCAACAAAATATTTTTGTGAAAATTCGGGTAGTATCTGAGAATTTTTTGGATACCTACTGAAAGAAAAATAATACAATGATGTAATTAAAGGTAATCAATAGTTAAAAAACTTTCTTGGTAATTGAAATAAAGTTCTGATTTAAACTTCACCAGCACCTACATATTCGGTATTAATTCACCAGTGTGTTTTTTAATAGTTAAACTTGTATTGTGGTTATAGGGGGTGTATTTAGGGGTCATTGAGCCATACCCCTCACTAATGCCAATTTTATTTTTAGTACCTAAAATACGTATATTTTTTAACACAATTTTACTTCAAAGGTAGCATATATAACACCAGTTTGCATGTAAGGACACCTGACTTTTCAAAAATTTTCAAATGGGAGGGGGTCAGTTGTTCCCCTTACACCCCTCCCCAGGCCAGCGATCACACAACATAATGCATGTCCCTACCCCCATGGAAGAAATCCTGACTACACCACTGATTATTATCATTATTATTGTAACGATTTCCCCCAAAATTATGACTAATATGAAAGGTAGTACGATGGCAAATGATGTAATTGGCATGCGGCGTGATAACCGATGCATGCCCATATAATATGTACAGTAACATGTGGAGCGCGCGTGGAGCGCGCGGAAATTTTTGGTTATATTTTTCGGGTAAGTCGTTACGGCCCCCAAATTAACTTGGACTCCTACGCCCATGGGGACAATTCTGAACGATACTTTTCAGAACATGTCACTCCAAAAGATCTTATTAATGGCACTTTATTATTCCAAGTGATTTCCTTCACCAAAAACGTAAACCGGCAAATATAGTTCCTAAATATTTTGGGACACATGGTATGACTTCCCGCTGCTGAAGGGATGAACTCAATTTGTGGATGAAAATTGTAGCAAATGAACTGGAGTGCTGGTTATGCAAAATCTAAAGGTAGCTTAGGCACTGTCTGCATAGTATCGTTCTTAGTTAATTGACATTTTCAGTGAAATGTCAAGAGGGAAACTACCGCCCTCACACGGACGCCTCTGTGGCTTAGAATTTCAATAGGAGTAATACAAACATTTGAAAAGAGTATGAAAGACTTTTTATAACCTGTCATATGAGGGATAGCTTGTACCTCTTGAAAACTTCTACTAAGGTCCAGAGAACGACCAAATTTAGTGTGTAAACGTTGTAAGTCAGGAAACTTGGGCGTACCAAAGGTAGCTAGTAACCAGACTTGGAGGGCAAAGGGGGGGGGGGTAAACCAAGCTCAGAGGGCACTAAGTATAAGCTATTACACAGAGGCCTGGCCGAGGCCGCAGAGCAGGGGGACAAGCCAAGGAGCAGGTGGTCTGGCCCCCAAATGCCCCCTTGGTTACGGGCCTGACCAAAGAGCCGCAACTTTAACGCCTTATATTTGGTGGGTGTTGTAAGGTGTTATCAGTGAAGCACTTGTGTAATCTAAGCACCCAATCCTCACAGCCTGTACAGTAATTACTGATCTGAGAATTGCCTGGTCTAAGAGGTAGTGCGAATGGTGTGTACGGGTAATTCTTTGAAATCTTATGCAATTTCTATAATTTATCTGTGCTTACTAGTGTATAAATCATCGAAACTCCATTTAAATAAATAATTTCATTTAGGCACTGTCTTTGGCTCCAACTAGTAAACGGTAGGTTTGGTGCAGGATACAAACCTTTTTCAAAGATCAGTAGCGCCCTTTCCTAATTTACCCCACTCAAATTTGAAATAAATTAGCGATATGAGATAACAATTTGAACTTTGCAAAGATAAAAATTAAAATACTTTAAAATGATACATGGATTAAGTCCTTCCCCTCCTTCCAATCATGAAAGTGTTTTCAACCCCTTATCAGAAATTCCAGGAAATCGGTAAGATGATCACTTGAGAATAGTATCGGTTCTACCGTGAATGTTTACATTAAAAAATCAATATTGGGATGGTACACAGGATACCCAAAGGTGAACTGACATCACTCTAATACAGTGAATTGTCTTTAATTGCTGCTACGCCTTACAGTAGAAGTTAAGGAAAGATAGAGAGTATTGTAACACTAATGAAACGGCTGTCAGTCAAGTCGCCCCTACAAGTCGTCCCTTACAAAGTCGCTCCTCATTTCAGCAAAGTCTCCCCCGCAAAATTTTATCAAAATAATTAAGGCAGTAATAATAGATAAAAACATAACCGTGTTAATTAGCTCTAAATAACTGCCTAAGCACTTCAATTGTGTTCTACAGTGTTTGAAATTAACATCTTGCAAATTTTTTTAAGTTATTTGGGGGGGGGGGAGTTTGAAAAAAAATCAGTCCTTTAGTTTTAATTACTTAAAAGATTTCTTTCCTAACATATGGTGAATTGACGTAACGTTCAAATAGAGGTGTAAATTTGCCAACAATTCTGCGAAAAGTTTATCCATCGCTCGACTCAGCTAATGTCGATCAGTTTTATTCAAAACGCGGGAGTACATAAAGTGTAGTACGGGAGCATAGCATAGATTGTAATATATGTCATTGTACGTACATACATATTAAGACCGAGGCATACATTATTACAGTACAGAATGATGCATTACCACAGAATCTGATCTACATGTGTCCTGTACCACTGTACTACCGACAGCACTGTACCTCGTTAATTCCGTCGGTGGTTATATCATGGAGCTACTGCCTGGACCACGCATTAGCTCCATGGTCATATTACCTTCATACTTCAACGCAGTATCCATTGTGTATGCAAACGCTTTCATTTGTCACTTTTCATTTATCATTGAAAGAATTTTTGTAGCCATTTTTGCGTTTTTCAAATGAGGAGTGACTCTGTTGAACTGAGGGGACGACTTTGACAGGGGCGACTTTGTCAGGGGCGACTTTGTAAGGGACGAATTCGCTAAGGGGCGATTTTGTTGGCCGAGGGGGCACCTTTTTTAGGTTCGACTTTGTAAGTGGCGACTTTGTAAGGGAAGACTTTGATAGGGGGCGACTTGACTGGTCTCCATACGTGTTACAGCACAAAATTATGCTTTCAGATGGATAGGACATCAAGCAACTTTTTTCTCAGCCTACATTTCTAAAGCCATATTCCTGGTGTGCGAATCCTTTAGCCTATATCTATATCTCATTGGAAAGATATTACAGGCCTTAGTTTGCTCTAAAATCCATGAACCTGACTTTTCAATTCATACCATAACATATGATGGCTGATGCGAGAACGACTTAATGTGACTGTAACACTTGAAAACAGCAAATGTGCCAAAACTTCACCTTCTTGGTAGAAAAGAGGGAAAGCAACTATTTATTATAATGATGTAAATATCAACAGGTAAGCCGACCAATACGGTTTCTCAATTTCTAACCATCTCTGAGGTTCTCATAACTACATGTCTTATGTCTTTCAGAACACCACTATGTCGTGAAAAATTGAAAAAGTCAAGTTGCACCAAATATTCAGGACTTTATTTGTAACAATAATTATCCTATTATCTTTATAAATATTCGCATGAATAGTTAGCGTAACAGAGGTCAAGTTTAACCGTTGTATGCAACGCTTGCATAGTGCCAAGCAAATATAAGTATTTAGATTTTATCACTCACCCATACCATCCATGGTGTCAGGTATCCCAATTATATATACAGCAGTATCTGAGAAACTTAAAGGGACATTGTAGAATGAAAACCGTGGGTGCAACTTACCTAAAAGATATAGACGACACCATTTTTAGTTGACTAGGCATTTTTTCTTCGTAGTCGACCAGAAAACTGCATCGCGGGACTATTCTGATCTACTCTAGCCTATCGGAGGTAATGTCTTTGAAAAAGGAAAAGAAGGAATGGACCAATGTTTATTTCCTCAACAAATGTCCATACAAAGATTTCACAGCAGAGGTGGCGCCAGGCGGGGTGGGGGCATGGCCACCGTCGTGGAAGGCAGCCCTCATCGGGAAAGGGTACCCATTTGGGGAAAAAATCCAATTGGGAGACGTACTGGGTGTGATAAAGTAGGCAATCCCGACGGCGAGCAGGGTAGATTTTACTTTGCTTTCAAGGAAAGCAGATTCTTTAATAAAACCCAAATTTTTATACTTTCATCGACAAAATCGCCATAAAAACCCACAATCTTCCTTTTTAAAAAGTTGAAACGGAGAGTTTTCGGGGTTTCCGTCACTCATCGGCGTTGTCGTTTTTGCGGGTTGCTGGCAATAACGTCGGGGAGTTTACCCCCCTCCCTTCCCTGTCCTCCCGGTCGGTCATATCCTGGCGTAAACATTGCTTTGCAGTACGTCTGAGTACGTCTTGATCTAGAACGAGAACACGAACTCTCACTATTCATTATTAGTACGAGATTCTACATTACATCATCAATGCTCCAATTTATCTTACGGAAATAAGGACTGAAAATGCAATTTTCCAGAAGAAAATCAGTGACTTGCTAGTGACTTCCTAATCAATATTCCGCGTACAGAGTAGGCCTACAGGAACATTCGCGGAAGCCTTTTAAGTATATAATGTAGGTTTGGTATTCACTGCAAGTCTTTCGATGCAACGTTATTCCTTTAAATTCGGAATTCCCACCGCCTTGTAGACCTACGATAATTCAAAAATCAGTTATGCCTGAATAAAACCGAGCTTTTTAAGTTTTTCTTAGCGGATGTAGATGAAAGCTGCTAAGTACAAAGACCAAACCAATCAATGAAAACATATTGTTTGCTTTCCACGGTTCCACTTACAACTATGATGACGCACGCTGTATTGTTGTCGAAGGGCATGGCCTTTTTATGAAGTACGGTATGACACGGATTTAAAAAAAAGAAGTTGGACTATGCCATAAAGAAATGACCGCGAAGGAAGTGATGGGATTACTATAAGGGGAAGGGAACAGTCTCCACCCTTTCACAAAACTTGCGTTGGTCTTTTTATGGGATACTGTAGATAATTTGATCCATTGTCTACTGAGGGAAATGAGCTATAACACTGCACTTCATCATAGGGGCTTTATAAAATCCAGACATTTCTCAAAGGGGAGGCTGACGTCCTTACCCTTTAAGCCCGGTCCATGAATGACTCTAGTATAGCGTTATAAAGCTATGAAAGTTGAAGACTGTTTAACTCTGAGCTAGGTCCGTGATTGGCCTGGGAGAGCAAGGGATGACTATGTATGAGAACATAGCTTTATAGCGCGTGAAAATGTGGAAGTGGCCTTTAGACCACCTTGGTCCCTTCCTTGATTTCCTACGATCTAACATCGAATCCCATAACTGCATGTAGGAATCTTCTGAATTATTTTATGGGCATCCAAAAAAGTAAATAAATCAATCCATAGTGGTTTTGAATGACTGAGATTTTCGTAGGATGACACAAGAGCAGTCTTTCACTCATGTTATAAATAAAGGACACACGTGACCAGAATTTCAACAATGTGATGGGCGACTTTAAATATAAATAATATATGGTAGGGCACCTATATATCAGTTTTTGCTAAAAAGGAAGAAGAAATATCCACAATATTTATTTCTCTGAAACCTAAAAACAAATGCAGTCATCTCACTGACCTCAGTATGAACTTGTATACCGAACATAGGCGGACATCCCGAAGTACGAAGGTGGGAGGGGGATATATCCCCTCACGTTTTGGAAATGCTCCCATTGACTTTCATCTTTTCAGATAGTAAATTCTTCCTGAAGGGTCCATTATCCCCCACTTTTTTCACACAAATCTCCGATACTGATACCGAGGTATCTTACTTCATGGTTCTTTATAAAGATGTGACAATGGTTTTGTTAGTAACGGTTGATTAACTCAGGCAAGGAATTCCTTGTTATTACAATGTTATTTTGTGATTAATTATGAGAAGAATTGTAGTATCAACCGGTTTGTTTTCAAAGTAGGGGCGGGATTGCAGCTTAAGGCTTGTACCACAACCTAAACCACAAGTAATCTGCGGTCTACGGATGCAAATATTAGAACTACCGACATAGATTTAAAACTGACATGGTAACTATTTCGAGTGAAATGTAGAAAAGTAATAAGAAAATGGCCAAGTCTCCTTCCTCCGTCCAGGTCCCCTCGCCCGTTTGTCGGAGAAGTCTTAATTGCGGTAATTTCAGATAGCGACACATGACTAATAGCCTATCTAACATTAAAAAGTCCTACCTGTAAGTAATAAACGATTGACATGCTTAAAATAAAATCGTTCCTAGAATCACGAAAAGCCTCTCCTTGAATTCCTTTAATTTCGAAGCAATATCGTGGATGTGGCAAGGTCTCAGTAGTGACTATCTATGGCTATTACAACAGTTCTGTGTCAGTACAGGAATGTATACAACATATGTATACATCTTTACAAACTTGCTTCACATGAATGCAATTTTGATCTTACGAATATTATACTTTTTGTCTAAACTTGTCAACTATATCAAATCCTCTCTGTCTTTCCTGACTTCCTATGACGTCAGACTCTTTACAAAGGAACTTAAAATTTCACCCCTCCTTCCCTTTCCTTTATGTGTATGTCTTTGAATTGTTTAAAAGTATAATAGCCTATATCTGCAGAAAATCGGTCAGATTATAGTGCACACGTTCAAGAACTTAATGTAATTCAAATAGCCTTCAGGTGACGAAGAACCGGCGGTCATTGGCCAAACGTAAAAACTAACGGGTATACGAGCCCCCAGTCTCAGGAAAAAATTTTTTATACATTTAACGTTTCGCATCATGAAATGTTGTTATCACTTTTTCCCTAAGTTTCCTAATAGACTTTCAGCAATACAGATCTGATACTTAAGAATTATAACAAACGTTATGATTGAGAACCTTTTAACTTGAGTGTTAAAAGTGTACACCATTCTTGTCTCAGCAGCCGTGATGTGGGGGTCAGGGGGTTGGTCATGTTGGGTCTTGGTGTCCCTTCGGGACGTGGCTCGTTTGGGGAACAGGACTCCCTCAAGAGTAACGTTTAGTTTTTCGCCCTTCGGCTCTTCTCCAGAGACTGGTGAGAGGGTCACGTAGGGGCAGATCAATGGCCAGACTTAGTGTTCAAGGTGCGGTTGACATTACTCAGGGGAGAGGAGGAGTGTTATAGGCAATAGAAATTTTCTTCTCAACAATCTTCTAGGGAGCTGTAGTGCCCTTAGCTCCCTCTTCATGTAAAGGAGCCCCACAAAGGTGAACATAGGCAATGTTGGCTATTGGGACTGATTACATGAAATGTTGCCTTTATGTATAACCTAAAAGTAACATGACACTGATCACTACTGTAAGAGACTCTTCATTCAGTGAGTCCTTGCCTCCTTCCTCCCCTTCCTCCTCCTCCTCCTCCTCCTTTTTACCCCCATTTTCTCTGAGTCCCCCTCCCTTCTGCTACTTGTCAGTGTAGCAAGTTAGCAACAGAGAGGTGGTCAAGTGCACTCTGTCCTGTGAACTGGTTGCAAATCATTCAACACTACTGAGGTCTACCCCCTTTCAACAAAGTTTATTAACTACGGTATACCTTACTGGCAAAAGGTTCATCAAAGTCTATTTAACAGCTCAAGCCTATCATTTCATTTTTCTCCATGGCAGGTGGATTTCAGTCGATTAGATGATGCTAAAAATACAGACTGGTTTACACACTTCATAAAATAGTTTTTTTTTTTTTTTTTGTAAAAGGATCTCACCGTGAATGGAAAGAACCCTGACACCAGGGTAATACTTTGTTCATTCATCACGATAGAAGTATGATTTCTTAAAGGAAAAATGCAGTCACCCCTATCAGAATTAGTATACCCCGCAATCCTAATTTATGATGAGTGGCTCTTTTTGATCACGTGACAATATTTTTGTTACTAAATTGTTAATTCATGGAGAATAACTCCTTTTTTACCTTTTGATTGTAATCTTTATGTTCAAAAACAGCTTCAAAGGTAATTGTAACGCAGATAAGAGGAGATGTGCAGGATTTGTTGATTTTTCAAAGCAAATTTTGGGGTGACTGTCTATTACCTTTAAGTAAAATAATATACAACTGTTTGGAAGAAAGCCATACAACCTGACTTCTGTACTGATTCATGGAGTGAAAGCACTCTGAAATTGTATGAAAAAAGATTTGATAGAAAAGGTAATACCCTGAATAAACCTTTACGAAGATCACTAATGAATGTGATGAAATAGAGTCTTCCTGTGCGTTTGGCCTCTCATCTCAACACAAAAGCACAGATTGAAAAGCGTCTCTGGTTTCCGTGGCAACGAAAAAGTCAAGTCGATATTGTATAGCACAAAGAGGAGAAACGGCAGACAGTATTGTTTAATATTAAGATGAGCTTTAGCGCAGTATGTTATAGCCGAAGCTGGATAGTAGCGAGCAATGAATTTTATAGTAGGACAGCAACATCACTTCATACCATAGTCAATGAAAATAGACCCAAGGGTGGTTATTTCTACTACTTATTTATAGTACATGGCTTGATTGAATGCCTTGATCGTTGTTGTTAGCACAAATGCTCAAATCCGAGGCACAGTTTACAACATTTAGTTTTCATGGACGGTGGATCATTTTATTTTTCCACACAAAAGCTCATCGATACAACAAATTGAAATCATAGAGCATGTTTGAGTCAGGGGCATAGCAAGCAGGTGGACAGGGTGGACGATGCCCAGGGGCCCCGAATGAGATTAACAAAACCTTTTTGTGTTTTGGGCCCAACTATGATGCTCAATGTTTGTACTTAGGCCTAATTGACGCTTATCTTTCAGTTTTTTAACACAATTTTTATATGACTTTTTTTTATCGAGTTATAAGAGCGTCAGTAGACAACAGGAAAAGGTATCTCATGTAGCAGGTATAGTACCATACATTCTTTTTAGGTAATTTGTAAATATTTGCGTTGATGGCCGGAAAGGCCTTATGCAATTGGGTTTGTGATACCATTGGTTTTGGAGCCCCTCACTGCTCCTTGTCAATGGGCTCCCAAAGGAACTTGCCCGTTTTGAGTTATGCTAACAACACTCAGTCCAAACTTGAGCACTAAAAATGCTCTCTTCAATGTGACACAGATTTATTTGATATACAGGATTTTAATCAGTAGAATAAGCTTAGAATAAACTTTCGAGAGTTTTTCGATCATTTTTGCAAACAAGTAAAATGGTCGGTAACGGAAGCGGAAGTCAAAAGAAAAAGTGGTTGGTGAAGAGGCAGGGTTCATGTTTGTAAAAGAATTACTGGCTTGTCGATCTCTCAAAAAGGCCTGCAATACATGTGAAAACAAACGGGAGGGGAAGGCCTAATTTGGGGTGGCATTACCACCCTCTACTGTTGCTACGGGGCCTTTTGTCCACCCTTAAAGAGATGGCGATGTCGGAGGCTTGAGATGCACATTATGCTCTGCATGTCTGAACAATTTAGAGATGTCAGCAACAATGTAAAATGTCTTTTGGAGAATTAAAGAAAAAAATAAAGAAATACAAGAGGAAACGGAAAACGTGCTGTAAATTTTTGAATCAAATTGATAGCACCTTTCTGTTTTAGGTTTGTATTTCTATATTTTTTAAATTGTACTACATGTGTGGTACCGTACGTTGTAGAGTCGTTTACGGTGCATACGGAGTTCCCTGTTCTGGATAGGTAGGTATGCAGTACATGTGTGTCATCATGGAAGTACTACCATGGCATAATAAACGCCCCCGAAACCTACGATCCCACACAGGGCACATGCACGGGCTGATTGCCAGGATGGCGTAACTTGGTAGGTATGCAGTGCAGGTATCTCATCACGGAAGTGCTACCATGGTATCATAAAAAGCCCCTGAAATCTACGATTCCACACAGGGCACATGCAGGGGCTGATTGCCAGGATGGCGTTACCCGGTAGGTGTGTAGTACAGGTATCTCATCATGAAAGTGCTACCATGGTATCATAAAAAGCCCCTGAAATCTACGATTCCACACAGGGCACATGCAGGGGCTGATTGCCAGGATGGCGTAACTTGGTAGGTATGCAGTGCAGGTATCTCATCATGAAAGTGCTACCATGGTATCATAAAAAGCCCCTGAAATCTACGATTCCACACAGGGCACATGCAGGGGCTGATTGCCAGGATAGCGTAACTCGTCAAACCATCTTGCGACGAATAGGGTAAGCATAAAATGGACACGACTATGTCAGAATTGAAGTTTAAAGTCTATATGCTCTAATACTCGAGCGGCAGAAAGAGGAGAGGATTAATTGAAAAAGAACGAAAATTTTCGTCAGTTGTTAAAATTATACATGTGCAATTGGTGATACTCACAGCTGCCGAAATCGCTGTTCTCAGTCATGCGTTGAAATAATTCAAAGTGTAAAACAGCACACCTCAAGTTTATATATATATATATATATATAGATATATAGATAGATATATATATATGTATATATATATATATATATATATATATATATATATATATATATATATATATATATATATATATATATATATATATATATATATATAAGAATTCGTGAAAAAGCTAATGAACAGGAAACATTCTATAGTTCACCTCCGTTTTTAAACATGACACCTAACTTGTTAAATCATACTTACTTGACTGTAATAGCCTATTCAAATTTGACGGAAGCAAACCTTGTAGCAAACTGTAAGAGTTAATCTGAGCAATAGCACTAATAAGCACTAATTACAGATGTGATTTCATTACACAGTTTTCTCCATGTTAAGACTATGTAAGTTGTTCATAGTAGGCATCCAGGGTGCTCGGCTGTATGTGCAACAAGATCCAACAATTAAAATACCCGTGTAGGTTTGCTTCCCTCTTCCTCAGAACCTACATCGAAGTGCGGTTACATCCATAACCTCTGGGACTCCTACAGTCTATTGTTCAATACCTTTACAGGCTAAAAAGCCGAAATTTTAGTTTAAATAATCAACAGGAATCCTTTTAGTTACATATAAAAGAGGACTACAGTTTGTTATGCACTTTTAAAATTTATTCTTGATTTACCGAATGAACGGAGAAGTGGATGGAATTAACCGTTATACTTTCTTCAAACCACTTTCTGTTCAAGGCGCGGTACTGTTACCATTCAGGTTTGCAGCAAAACAGCCGCTGCATTGAATTTACACCTGATGATTTTAGCATACCATAGCATAGCAGGATTCTGTAACTGTATGCTAAAAGCCTGTAGTAGGTCTTGACAGGAAACAAGTGTGCAACATGGTGAACCACTACGCCATAAGACTTTCTTTCACCATAAAATTGATAACCATAAGAGTAAGCTACGAAGTTGCAAGCTAATAACCTTTAGAAAACGAGCAGAGCTGTAAGCCTGAGTGTGATCAGTGACTCTGGTCATTACGAGAACATTCTGTCGTATCGTAAAAAGCCGAGGCCGCTTTACCCACTATCGTTAAACTGAGTTGTGGTCTCTTTGTTAGGTGTTTTGCTACAGCATAGCTGGATTGTTACGGTACGTGATACTTATAAATCGACATCTACGTACACACTGTTCTCGTAATACCAGAGAGCTGGAACCCCTCCATATCGCAGTTTTGACTTCAAATGTAACTACACTCGTAAACACTATCTTAAAGGGTACTACAAATCGATGAATTTTACTCACAAATAACAATATGCTACAGTAATCAAAATAATTGTTCTCTGACAAAATTCCTTCTTTTATTTGGAATTTTGTACAGAATGTAGAAGGTCCAATCGTTATGTAGCTGTTGGGGTTAGTAAACACGCTTCAAATCACAAACTGCATTTTAATGTTTCAATTGTAACGCCTGCCGACTAGTGTGTGAAGCGGACGAAGGTCTCTTGTCTTTCTTGCTTTTTGCTATAGTTCGACAGACTTCAGCTCCGTTGGGAGCCGCTGCATGGAGTATAAATAGCAAAGATGTGTCACAGGAAAGTGCAATTTCCTAAAAGTGCTTGTGTTTCTTTTGCCCTAGGATAAGTGGGAAAACCGCAGATCTCTGTTTATAAATGATCCCTTGAAATGTATTATGGATTCACCACTACCGCCATCAGGTGCTATTAATTCATATTCACAGCTTTAAAGTTTTAATAAAACATAGAAATGTTGATAAACATCTCAACCACGTAAGGACATTATAAAATATAGCCACTCATTACAACTCAGTCTTCATGTAACTTGGATGCCATTCTTATATTCATAGAGAAAGTTGATCAAAAAAGAAAGATTTAATTAGAATAATAAATAAAATTATGTTGGAAGCCACTTTCTGGGGCGGCATCGTACTTGCATGACTTCACGCTGCTCTATATTTCGTCTATCAGTGCGACATTGAATTAAGAAAATATAAGTTAATTAAAACCGTGTATCTGTGATGGGTTATGACTGAAAGTAACTTAGGGGAAGGGGTTGACAGGGAGAGGAAATCATCCCTGCTTTGGTACCGTAACACTTTTTCTCTTCCTCGCATTTCTACTCCCAAATTATGATTTCAATAAAAAGTTAATACACAAGTCGGCAAACTTTCTATCACTTTCTCCGGACTATTTCCGTGGATGTTTTTCTTCTCTGTGTGTGAATTATTCTTTAACGATGATTCAAAGACTTATCAAAACACAAGTTTACACATGCCACGATGACTTTGAAAAAGGAAGTTTACTCAACCATTCACTGAGATGCAGATGAAAGTTTGAAGAAAGGATGATCAATGTACAAAAGTGAAACCATCGCACACTAGTACACTGGGATTATAAAAATGACTTCCTTAAACGTAACAACCACATTGCGTTTCACAACGTGAAGGTGTTGTAGAAACCATTCATAAAAGTTATCGTTTCCAAGAAGTGTTAAATTTAGCTGGTGTAGTTTCCAGTGGAATTACAAAGCCGTGACAATCGACAATTCTTTTTAAGTATCATCGTTTGATTTTTACAAGAAAATGAAAGAAACGAAAAAGTATTGCGTGTGCGTTGAGATAACCTCAGTTCACAAAAAGCACGTTATAGAATCTATTTTCCTTCTTTAAAGAAAATTTTGTTTCTTGGAACCTTTGAGGATTCTTAAAATAACTACTGACCTTTTCGCCGCGAGCCCGTCTGTTAAGGTACAACTCGTAGGGCAAAAGTTTATAACTCTATTTTCAATTAAAACTCTTAAATATTTGAGGGGGTCTCACCGACTTCGCTTCCAGCTAGTAACAACTGCTCGATCTCACTGATGCCGTCAAAATGTCATTTTATAGTAAAAGTAGTAATGGGAATTTTTTCTTAAGTTACCGTTGCATTTGTTCTATCTTGGACCCGTCGGAGAGCTCTTAACTCCAGACGAAATATAAAATGCATTGCGAACATAACACGTAATATGTCTATTACTTAAAAAAAAACGTTAATTTTTAAAACATTCAAATCGTTGAAATAGATCGAGATTGAAAAGTTAACTTATCATACCTTTCTACTTCACACGAAAGATGACTTGACTCCACCACCGTCTTCAACTTCATCTCACCTGTTGAACAGAGACAGAAGCAGAATTGGAAGAGAACATCGAATTTATTGGTGTCATTGTTATCTAACTGATATCATAATTGAAGAGAAAAACCACTGCACGGCGGAAGTTGAGATGATTGCGAGAAATAAGAAGTTTACACGTGTACCAAGAGGAGAGGCAGTATTGATTAAAGGGGAGGATGATATAACATCACAAGTAGATTGATACTAAGAGCAAGGAGTCAATGGTGTCTTGTGAGACAATAAGACGTATGGCCACAAAAACGTATTGTATTGACTGAGATCAGGAAAGCCTTGAGCTATTAAAAATTAGGAAGGACTTTATTTGCGGTCGTAAGGTGTAATGTCTATCTTTTTTTTTGTTCTATTATCTCTGACTAAATGTACTTGTAATAATAAGAAATAGCTAGTAGCATCAAATAATCGTGGCAGTTTATCTCATAAACATGATATTTACATACATTTCGAGCCGAATTGCAATTGTATAAATCAGTAACTGTTTTTTTTTAATTTTATTGTCAACCCTTTGAGCGCGCAGTGAAGCTAGACATTTTTATAACTGCTCTTTATTCAGAACATTAAATCATAAAATTATATTCCAAGAATACGTTGAAAGGTTATAAACAGGCAAATATTAGATTGAAAAACTAATACTGGAGATCAAACGATTTGTTATGGTTACGTATGTGTGTGGCGTCAAGGCATCACATGCAAAGTAGGAAAGGCATCGAGTGGTAGTCAATGGAAATTTTGCAAGGCTTTACCACTTTAGAAAGGTATGAGACAGTAAGAAATTAAATGAACTAAGACTTATCACCTAGGCAGAAAATTAAACCAAATGAAAGTGCGCCTTATCTCTTAAATAATGGTGATATGAATATCCTAGAAATAATGTGCGAAAAGAGGATTAAACACGTTTAAAAGAGGTTTTTTGTAAAGTACGAAGATCGAATTGTGATTTAGTTATAGGATTAACTCCCTTTATTTGTCCATAAAATACAAAGGATTCCCTGCATCCAGTCAAAATTAATAGAACTGTAAATCAATCTATCTTGTTAAAATATTCTGTAAGCATGTAAGATAAGTACTTCAGAATCGAGTGTCTTTGCAGATTTCGCAATTAAATTACATTTTTAACTTTTTTTTGACATAATATTTTCTTTGATACATGTCTACCCACATTTATCATGACAAATCGAGTACACTACATGACTGCCTACTTTATATTTGGAGAGGTTGATCAATTTGGTGTCGTTTCTTACATTATGATATTTTTCATATTTTGCAAAGTAGCGAAAGAGAAGGACAATGCAAAGACTTTTTCATTAAATTCATTTACATTGTTTTCAGCTTTTCAAAAAGACAAATGTCTCCCATCTACATTGAGACTTCTGTCTCTTGATGGGTCAGATGCAGTCATTCAATTTTGAATCGACATACTGTGGTATATGCTATGACAGGAATGTTTGTTTTATTCATGTAACAAATGTGTCGTTAAATCAATGGCTTGATACATGTATACATGAAAAATCCTTATTCCAATGGTTTCAAGCAGTACTTTGTGTATCATGTGTAACTTCATTTAAAGGTCGTGTGGCATGCCATCAAAATAAGCTGTTTCACTTGTCAGTTAAAGAATTAAGTCCTCCAATTAAAGATCCGTTCGAATTATTTCAATATCTTTTACCGTTCTCAAAGGAGACGTCCTCAAACTTTGATGGTTTCTGAAGAAACTAATTGCCTATGCAAAAATAACGATGTGGACTGTTGTACAGTGTTAAGATTTCTTTTGTTAACCCTATATAAATCATTTCTTAATTAGTGATCGTATAGATTACTGTTTGCTGAGTGATATTAATATTTTTCAAGGAAAAAATTTTAACTTTTATAATAAACCCCTCAGGGAATAATAATGCTTCCAGTGTCCTTGAAATGAAGGTTGAAAAAACAAAGGCCAGCATGTGCCATGCATGGTATGTCCATCTTTCGATGTCACATATTTGCATATTTAGCTCATGTTTATTCAAAATACAAGTGTGAAATAAAAATTTCCCTGTAAAATGGTCAGTATTTAATGGATTTTACTGGGAATTGAGGCTATTTTCTGGATTTTTAATGCTTTTTACATCAAATATCCAACTATGTTATTTTCATGTCACCAGACCTTTAAACATATGTGTACGGGAGGTAGAAACTCTAGCAATTCCACAAGCTCCTTAATCTAAAAAGACGCACTAAACCTAGCTAATAGATGTTTACATAGTCTAAATAATTTCTTAATTTAAACACGTCTTGAAGAGGCTATCTCTCCATCTTAGAAACAGACGATTAGAAATAATTAATCAAGTGGAAAATTCAGTAAAAACAAACAACTGAAAATAAGCTTCAACATAACACCAATCGCTTTCTGGTGTTCTATGCCATTTGCATTTAGACGAACGCATGTAATGAAAAGAAACCAAAAAACTCAAATATGTATTATTTTTGAACCAACTGTCCAAATGTACATAGATTTGCAGCAAGAAATTAATTCAGACGACCATTATCTTGGGTTTACATAATATTTAATTTTCTTAGGTTCTATGTGTACCACTCATAAAAGAAGTTTTCATCATAGAATACACGATTTGTTAATTTTTCTAAGCCATTTTCGGTTTCGGTTCCTGTGGTGATTTATTCATCAGTGAAATCACACAGAATGAAGTTATTTCAATAGGGGAGTAATACAGCATAATAGGTAAAAGTTTAAAGGGAAGAGGAAAGGGGAACAAAATGTTCTGTAACAGTTTAAAGGGAAATACTGCGTTTGTTTTACAGAAAATTTTCATATTTTTAAACCAATATTAATAGATACAGAATGATAGACAATTCAAAATAAGGCAGTACGGTAGCTTTCCTTTCAAGAAATAAGGCTCTCACAGGGAGTAATTTGTTTATTTGTTGCACAAAAGCAATTTGTTCACCCAAACTTTCAAAAATTCAAATGATGCAACATCCATTACTCTTGTAATGCATTATAGTGTGAGGAGATAAAGCTATTGCTGGAGTTTATTGGTGAGACTGAATAGTTTAATAATGATTCAAGCTATTTTCTTTGTATGCCATGTTGGTGCATTTTAAACGCAATATTTCCCTTTAACACTCAGTCAATAGTAATAATTAAAATTCAAACATTCAACGTTGTCTAAACATAATTTGACAAAATTCGCACTTCGTCAACGACTTTTAAGCCCTATTTACATGGCTGGTGATATTTCATAATGAGTTGTAATTCAATAGTTCCAAGTGGGAGGGGAGGGGGAGAGTATGCGTCTACGGCACGGCGAGTTTGAGGGAAGCAAACAGATGTTGTTTTCAGGACAAAAAATCTCGTATCGAGGGGAACATTCATGTAATGGCTTTTTTGGCACTTAGAGAAAAGTTCAGGGTAGATACCTTCCCGCCCCTTGTGAAAAGTCTTTCCTTATCCCATGATGTGAGGCAGGGGACGGTCTTCTCTCACTAGTCATAAAGGTAATCCCTCAGTTTCTAGCCTCAAAGAAAAGCTCGGAGGAAGATTTTCTTTGCAAAGTGTTGTAATTTCGGTATCAAACAGAGGATTCTGTAACACATGTTATGAATCCATATGGAGCTCTCACGATTAAAAAAGATATTTCTGTTTCATAATGTGAAAAACTGTTTAAACAACGTAGTTCCAGAAGTTCTTTTGTGATATATTTCTCAGGTTGTAGAGGTAATGATTATTTGACATGTTGTCCGACCTCCCTCTATCTTCATCCATACCCTTTCCCGTTCCCGGCAGCATTTATCCGGTAATCATTCGAGACGGATTATTCATCCCAATCAACGGGTGACGTAGACTAAGGAAACTGTTCTTTGTTCTGGATTAAGCCAATGACGACACCATGACTCTATTGACCGTGGGAAAAATACTACCTGTATTTATCATTAAAAGTGGGGATTCCCTATCAAGACCTTTTTCATACATGTAAAAGACAACTAACGTTGGCAACAGGTATTGTAGAGCAGCATTTTCTACGAGTAATATGCTGTCTCGAGCCTTCTGGACTCTAGTACTAAACTACTAATGCTACTTCAGAAGTAAGCGCAAAAAAAATATGAAGTGTTGTCATATTCTCAACATGCATATGTGAAATAATTGGCAGACATTTTTCAAAAACAATCGAGGTTAATGGGCAATTGCATTTAAATCGGTACTTTATTGAATAAAGAAAGAGGGTAGCATTAAATTTCACTTCATAAACCGACTCAAAACTCATTGTCAATAAATTTGTGACTCTGCTGCGAACGTGCGACTTCGGTGACTATATGATCTATAATTTTTGTCAATAAACTGAGAACTTGCTCCCTCTCGTTAGTTACCCTCCCTATATATAAATATATATATAAATATATATATATATATATATATATATATATATATATATATATATATATATATATATATATATATATATATGAATCAATCCACGCTATATTAAATAGTCGCACAGAGACCTTAGGCGAAGTGATATATATATATATATATATATATATACATTCTTACTTCGATCTACCAAACTCAACCTGTTATATATGTATATATACTATATATATATATATATAGTTATATATGTTATATATATATATATAGAATATATAGTTGTGAAACAACACTGGAAATAGTGTTCAACCGATGGGAGCGAGTATAAATCCAAATAATAAGTGAAAATGTCATAGAGTTTACTTATTATTTGGATTTATATATATATATATATATATATATATATATATATAACTTTACACAGTCAGGATTTTGGGAACTCCTTCCCTTTAACTGTCTTCATCTATGTCTATATTATAAACGTATTATTTAACCAGCCAACAAGATTGTAAAGCGTAACTGTTGTATACAGTGCATTCATGCTTTGTTCCCGTTTCTTGAGAAAAGATTTTGTCTTTCATTTTTTAAAGATATATTAGCTCCTACGATAAAGATATCAAAGATTTTGCTATTCAAACAGTGTTGAATGATTAACGGTGTTTACCATGAAGATGATGACTTGGAAGAGATGAGTTAAACTGAGAAACTTGACAATTGCTCAACAAGCCTCGTCAAGAGAACAAAACCTTTGATATATTGTGCAGTCAAGACTTTTGACGAATCTTTCATTAATAGTCAGTTTTATTAGCTATTCTGCGAATATTGTCGGCAGGGCACACAATATTCAGTACTTCGGTTTGAACTTGTATAAGCCGTGAAGTGAGTTACACAATGAAGCTGAGATCGCTTTTATGGATCCCTGCTGAAAAGCTACATAAGTTTCTATGAAAGGATGAAAGTCCGTCATCAACCTTATAAAAGGGAGAAGACGCTAAATTAAAAATAGAAATCATCGTCTAGTCTTATTAGTAAAGCAAGAGGAATTAATTATCATTGTGAGATTTATTATACATCTATTTGCTGAAGGTAAATACAACGTACTGTTTCACTCTTGATACACTGACATATAAACAAGTTGATCGCTTCTTAAGAAAGGCAATGAGCACGAATGCATTAGATCCATTTTATTTTTCGACTGTAATAGTCTGATGAGTGCGGATTCAGGGTGGTCTTTGCTACTGTAAGTGCAAATTTGCTGTCCTCTCAAGATTACAGACGGTGTATGATAAGGCCCACACTCAAAACACAAATTTATGCATGACGTGTGAATAATTCTTGAAAAACTGACACATACAGTTGTAGTATTTGGCACCCAATGATTTAATAGTAATATGTAGTACGTTAAACATATAGGGAGTATGTAAACCATGCGGGGTCACTGAACTGGTTATAAATCATAATTTAGGGTGTTTAGTAACAAAATTAGTATCAAGTATATCAATTTTCTGAAAACAAGACATACTCATATTTGGATTGAAAGAATATAAGGTAAGTAAGATTTTATAATTCAGTCAAAATGATTCTTTCAACTGCAACAGGTAACTTTTCCCCCACAAACTTGTTGCCCAGTATATCCAATACGATAAGTGGTACCAGGCAATAAGAAATATGATCGCACGTGGCACTGTTATTCAGATTGTGTGCAGTACTTGGATACAGTGCAGGCATTACCTCACAAATAACATGTTTATCTGAATATGTTCCTGTTTAGCCTATGTAAATCTTAAAAATTTAACAAATATTTTATACATTTGAAACTAATGATTTAAATACAGAGAAGTGAATTGAAACGGGCTGTATTAGATAATCATCCAGGGATTCGTTACAACTTACCATCGAAAAGCATAAGGGACGCGGGGGGGGGGGGGGGGATTAATGACGAAACATGAAAAGTGGTGTAGGATCTGAGGGTTTGGATATCCACCACCTAAAAGTGTCATGAACATGCCCCGACCCATATTTGGCTTCAAAGGAGATATACAGACGTAGTCCACACATTACTTGAAAATGCCATTTGAACGTAACACATGTTGTCTGTGTGTAGGAAACTTCCAAGTATTTCAGATTATACAGGTCTCACACTTTACTGAGAAGCAAGTGAGTTTTTCATTGTCAAATTTAGACATTTGCAGACGAACAATGTACTCCATGGGTTTTGGAAATTCGAACTATTAGACGAAAACGCTGTAATTAAACCAACCTGGGGAGCAGTATCTATCCTTGGAATAAAGATCGCACAAGGAAGATACATCTTGAGTATCTTAGCATCTCCTGCCAAGTTGTTTTAACAAAATAATCACAAGGACGTAATACGATATATTCGAAGATTTTCAATCATTTTCAAATTCACATCAAGAAATACTTAAAAAATTGACAAAGAGTGACAGAAAGACCTTCATCAGAAAGCATGGAGGATATTCAGTGATATAATTCTATGTTCCTCTCTGTCACCAAAATACCCAAAGCTATCCACGAAAATTATTATTCTACCTTTGTTTAATATATGACTGGTGTCTTAGTCACTAAACTGACCATACATGGACCCTGACTTCACCCCAAATTGTTCACGCCCAAAGAAATAAGAAAAGTGCCAGATGCCTCACCACGTTAAAAAGATGGCCCATGAAGGTTGCCTGTCCACCACCGTAACCCACAGTGTTATGAAAATTTAAAATATTCTTAACTTCATATAATTTTTCATACATGTTCTTCAGAAGTTTCGTGGATTTCTACAATTAAAGGACAGTTCCTACATGTATCTCAAACGTTGCACGAATAGGTCAGTCATTTACAGCAGTAGTGTAAGCAACGTTAAGAATTAAATAAGTGGTGTTAAACCGGGTTATCAATGTAAAGGCAGCACCTTGCATTTTTCGACTAATTATTATAGATGCAGTTTGTTGGTTCTTTGTTGTGGGAACCTTATATATTTTTGTTTTTGGTTTTTAAATTGGAAGCTTATGAATTTATTTTAGTCGTTTACCTTCGGTATTTTGGGATGACACTTAATTCTGAATCTTTATGGTTGAACCCTGAGGCCTGTAGACTGCGGCTTCATGGATCACATTAACAGGCGGTATACACCATCATTTACGAAGATATTCGAAATTTAAAGACAAAGAGACATTTGTCACATTAAGGGGACATCTCCGAATGACCCTATCTATTTACTCCAGTGATATAAACTTTCAGAAAAGTTAGAATTATTGCACCTATGCAAGTTTGCAAGTGTACGCTGCCGCATGTGCTGACTAAAAAAGACACTTTATTTCATATAACTTGACCGTTGTGAGTCCATTCTTTATTGAATTTCGTCTGTAGTTTATCCAGATCTACACTGATAAAGTTGATAAAGTTGGTAAGTTATATTCAAAATCTAAGGGTTATCTTGCCCAACGTATTGGAAAAATATAAATTAGATTCCTCTTATCCTAATCCGAAAATCTTTTTAATATTGCGATTGTTTATATCATGACTTCCATTAGGTGCAGAAAGCAGAACAGTCGTGACGGTCTGTCTAGCAGCCATGTTTTTATGGTGGTATGTATACTTACTATGTGTGCATCGGTTTTGCTTTGGACTATGGATTCAAATAAACTGCAGTATTAGCACAAACGTTAATGGTATATACGTATATCATGCTACCTGTTTAGTTCAACTGGTTATAGAGCTAATAGCTGTACGTGAGCAGGCATGGCCCTTTGCTATAGTCATCAATGTTTGGTTACCTAAAGAATGGGTGTATAGCTGGTGTTAACTGCCAATAAACGTGAATATCGAAAGGCTGCTGTATCAACCGGTAGTCTCTAAAACTAACATCACTGAATATTTGTTGGTTTCTCGTTATCTTATACATAGTTGTTTATAACAGTTTTTCCATTACTCTGTTTCACTGGCTTAGTTTGGCTCATGTTCAAGATCACCAACTACCTGTCCCGAGCCCCTTGCTGAAGACTTTGGGGGTAACATAAAGTAACACAGTTCGACTTTTCAGGTTCATTATTACGCCCGGTGCTTCTGGGTTGCATCCTACACGCTTAATTGTGTGAAGTCCACGTAATGTTGCCATGAAGGTGAAATTTATATCATCCATTTTAGGTAAAATTATCTCAGCTTAAAGGCTACTGGGAAGAGTTTATTTTCAAGTTACGCTCACTATCTAGGTAGCCTAATTCGTGAAAGTAAGGTCGTTACGTATTCAATATGGCCGACGTTTGAAGATCCAAAGCTACCAAGGTCACACGTAGTAAAAACCCGTACAAAATTATTATATACCCAAGACAATAAATACAGTGCAATTTGGAGGACGTTTTAGAGATTTACTGTAAATATATTAAGCTTAGAGCTGATGGGTATTTTAGAAAATGCATTGTGGTGGAGAGATGACGAATAAAAGTATCTACTTCGAAGAAACAAGGAAACCAAATGCTCATAGAAAGTACATATTAGCAGGCAACAAATTACAAATTCCCATAAAGGGGAATTGCAGAAGAAGCGGAAAATTGGTCTGACTCATCCCTCTGTCCTTGATAAGTGAGGTGAAGGTAGCAGAGAACCTCATAGGGAATCAATTGGTCATAGTTTTAGGATAAAGTGAATTGAAACCCTTAAAGAAACAAAGTTTGGTTCCCCTTCCCACACATACTAGGAATAGACAGCTGCCCCCTCTCCCCGTTGCAACACCTTCTACACTTGATATTTTCTTTAGCTATCTTTAAACTTTTTTAATTGCTGAGCAAAAGGAGAACAGTTACCAGATAAATATATTTAACAAAAAAAAAATGAAAGATTTATCGAAAGATATATTTTAGGAATGCATACAGAGATTTATACCTTGAAAAATCTCCAAAGAACACTAAACATGATAAATTATGCTATGTTCATAGCTGTTCAAATTGACTTTAAGACATGACAGCATTTGAAGATGAAGAGTACATATATTATTGGATCATAGCTGAACGTACGGTAATGTTGTGAAAGAAGATACGGTACCAAAACTATCAATGGTGTTTTAGAATAAGTTCACCAGGAATGTTGTTTTCCATTGACATAACATTTCCTTAAACACATTCAATAGAAATTCAGAATACAAAAATTTAGTGATTATTCTTGTACAAGCATACTTTTCCAGCTCTTCATTAAAAATTTCACCCTGAATGATGGAGGCTTAAATCAGATTTATTACTCTCTAAATTCAAAAGAGTGAAATCAGGGACGGATCTAACATTAAGACTGAATATTTACTCTAAAAGAGTAAGAATGACTCTTTTTTTATTGAAATCTTTCAATCCAAATTTACATTGGTCCCAATTCACTCTAAAAGAGTGAATTTTCACTCTAAGGGATTACTAGAGTATGCATGGATTTTAGGAGACGTATAAAGGGTAATTGTGTGATCTAAGGGCCCTGGCATTAATAGTAAAAGGTGAGGGATATTAAAACTGTTCACATTAAGTTCGAACATTGTACAATAATCTTCCAAAATAATCAAATAATGTCACAGCTAAAAAAGCCAGATGGTTAAAACACGAGCTATTTTCTGGCAACAACTTTACTCAAGTAGTGAAACTGAGGGAGAATGAAGAATGATGTAGAACGCAAAGTTAACGTTTTTAGTAGTGGCTTTTGAAATAATTTATATGCTTTTTCGGTCAATTATCATTGGCCCTTCATCATCTTACTGAAAATGTCAAAAGCCCGTCAGCTTCCTCTCCTTAACTTTTACTGCAACGCAGTCTTAAATTTCAAAATAAATTAGCCCTTTACGGATTATGTTCTGTCCCTGTAATCGTCGTTACCAGCTCAGAATACTAGCCACATCATATTTATTATATATGATGAAAACTCTATTAGTTTGGTTTGTATGAGTAGGTATAATACCAACAAAGATTTACATTAGTACAGGGAGCTACAATCGCTATTAGGGAATAGTGAGAATTAAAATTGGCATGATTTTCCTTGTTTTGCAAATCCATTGAAATAACTGTTAAAACGCTGATCTCTTTACCTAGATATATATTCAAACAGCGCCTCATTAGTGAGTGATAATTAGTATACACTATCATGCAATATTCGAATCTCTTTTCTGTTCTTATTATGAGACCCATCTTTACTCAGTCTTAAGTCTGGTACAATTAAGACACGTCTTAATGATGTTCTGTTGGTGAACATGCCTACTTAAAGATTTCATTATTAGTATTCCTCTCAGAATTATGAACAATGCCAAACAGCTTTAAGACCCGGGACATATTTTGCATTTCCCAAGTAACTTGAATACCGACAAATGACATTTAAAAAGTACAGTAACCTAAAACATAAATCCAATCCAAAATACATATACATTACCATGTGTGATACTAGCTATAGTCAATACCATATACTGTAGTTACTGTTGGCCTTGATTTACTGGTTCTTCAGTGTCGCCCATGTGATCTCTATAGTAAATCCACGTGTACATTTAGCTTTTCATACTTTGTGCCTAGTCACTTAAGTTTAAAATGCGGTTTCACTCTGGTAAAAACATCGTAAAGCACTGCTTATGTGTCCGTACGTTACTATATGTAACGTGCTGAGAATTAAACTAGTGGGTATGGATGATTTACTGCCTCGCACGACAGAGTCAAGAAAACTAAAGCGAATGTCTTTGTTTGGTGTGTTTGTTTTAAATGAAATAATGTTAATTTTATTGTCTCATTCAAAATGAAATAAAAACATGTGTTGTTTTGTTTCGGAAATTCCATTCGTCTATTTTGTTCTGAATTGTGTTGGGTACGCCTTGCAAAGTAAATAAACTATTTAGATGTTCTTATTTGATTTAATCAATATTTATGTAGACCAGGAAGAAATTCTTTGAGATTTCTTGATTTCATGAATTCATGTGCTGTCTATCGAAGCATTAGGCTGCCTGTATGGAAACTTGACACGGCAGAGGTCAGACATAATATCTTTTTCTCTCAGCTTGCGGAGTAGAATGTAAACAAACTGATAACTGCCAATTATTAATGATTAAAAACACTTGATTTAATGCTAGTAACTTTTTGAAATCAGTAGCTCTTAATTGATGTTTAGCAATTAAACCTATTGGAAACTTTATTTAAGGTGTTTGATTCAAAGCAAGTGTGTGACAAAAGATTTGACCACCCGGACCCAGAATCGGAAACTGGTCAACTATTCGACTAGATAATAATAATAATTGGCCAGTTCTTGTAATTTTCTAGCGAATCTAATCAACTGATTGATTAAAGTCTACTGTAGATCGGTGCCCGGTTGACCAGATTCGTACATATCTTATCAGGACTTTTTAGTAGGCAATTGCTAAATTTTAAATAACAACTCCCTGGTCTTGAGAATATATGGCCCAATTGAGGATGAATCTTCTTCGATACATTTTATATTAGCTCAATACAAAGTATTCTACCAAAGTGGCTTTGTAGAGTAAATAAAAGCAAAGTTTCTTGTGGAATCAGTAGAAATTTTAATTTTACATAATTTATCCTAAAGTTGATTTTTAACATATAAAAAAGGACTTGAAGTAAACATTCTTGGGAATTTTTTTACTGATTTCCTATGCAAGTTCTGATTATTTTAGTAGTTGATTCTATTACACAGTCTACACAAAGTTGAACTAGAATTAAGCTCGGGGACAGTACAGCCTCATTCTTAACATGAATCAACTGCTTCTTGTGTTTGGAATTGTTTTGATTTACTTAAAAAATTCAAATTGAATATTCTTTCCTCTATTTTCTGATTCTTTCATAATGTAAATCCATCAGAGATATTACACTTTTACAAACTTCACATTCCACGTACACTTTAATAGAAGTTTGGCTCAAATTTCTTTCACTTCAAGGTCAAAACAAAAGGTAGAAACTAAAAGAAAAAATATATTTTTCTACAATATGAGGACATGGCATTACTCATGTTAACTTTGCGAAGAAACATTGGTAATGTATAAGTACCATCTTCTCCAAAACTTAACATTCACACGAAGCGTATGAAAATTTCTCATACTGCCATGATACTAAAACTAAGTTCCTATTCTACATAGTAGACGTAATATCCAATTTAACCTTTCCTTTTAAAATTGAAGACATTGGTACTTTGTTCTTTTGAAAATTTAATGACTGATTCTTCGGCTACTACTGAGCAATCTCATAGTTAATGGACATCATTAGTTATGACTGGATCAGGTACATAGCTACGGGGTCTGGGGGCGGCCCCACCAGATGTTTGCTAGGCCTCCTAAATTGCTTGTATCCTAATAAAATGTGTACGAATTAAGGAAGGAGATCGATGCCGTGACCCCCCCCCCATTTGACACCTAGGCCCCCCTAAAAATTTCATCCTAGCTACTGTACGCCCCTGGACTGGATTGAACCATGGAGCTCATACCCTTCCGTAGGGTATTACCTCCATGATTGTACTTTCTCTTGGGTCTTGGTCCAGAGGGCATCTTATGGTTTGTTAGCCCTCCTTTGCCCTCGAACTTGTTACTTTGTTGTAATATGCGAAGAACACTTAGTAACAATGACTACCTTAAACTTGGAATCCACTCATACTAATTTCGTGTGGTAAATTGTTAAGTCACAAATTTAAATCATCCATTGGCAAACGGACCACGCATAAATTCAAAAGACTTTTGAACTTTTTATTATTCCCTTAGTATAAGGTTCAAAGTGAGGGACTTTGGTAGTCATTTGCTTACCATTGCTGGCAACCTATTATACGCATATCATTACAATGACTCAGTAACTGTCTTTCCATAACTGTGATTATCATATTGTTGTAATTCGTGAGTGACCTAGGATAACACGATGCAGTCAAGGGGAGGGGTTGGAGGTCAGGGCTTCAAGACATGATGTAACTTTCGCAAACCGCTGTTATTTAGTACCTCTTGGTAATCAAACCAACATTGCTGTCGAGACGTGCTAATGTAACCGATGATCCCTAACCCCTTTAAACTTCCCAATGTTTCATGATGTTCATGCTGTTACTGCGGATGTAAATACTATGTCATATTTTAAAGCCCTCTTGCAGTTAAAATGAGACTATATTCTTGCAGGGGACATTATATAACTACACACAAGGTCATCCATGTTCGCAATGTGTCGATCAAACACCACGGACTATTTGGAAAATGATACAGGCAGGTAAGTACAGAAGCTGTTGTACAGCTGTATGTGCCTCTCTAGGGGTGACTGTAAAAGAGATGGAATTACTTCTTGATCATGCATATTCATAAACAGTGGTATAACATCACTTCAGCCTGTGTTCCCTCAAGGTAACTCAACCTGCTACCATCTTACTATACACTAGACTGTTTATGAGTAAGGATCATGTATGGCTTAGGATCATGTATGGCTTTTGACTACTTATGACTAATGATTATTTATGAGTTAAGGGAAATTAAATGTTTACTTTATTTGTTTACAAAATCATCCCCTCTCTTCCTGTAAATGCTAAACTGTTGATTGTGACTGGCAAACTGATCTTGGTAATCACTCTGTTCAAGAGGTTAAATCGAGTGAGGTTCTCCTCATTTAATTTAAGTACAGTTTAAATCCTTTGAACTTGACACTCTTATGTAAGCAAAAGTTCCTTTGAATGCCACTCGAAAAAAAGCAACCGCTATTTTGGTTGATTTTCACTTTCTTTGTAAATTTAAGAAAGTAATAAGACTGTCTTTAACTAAATTATGGTCCACGGGAGATGGAAAATCAAACAAGACTACTGAATAACTTTAAAAGTATCCAGTATTATACAAAAGGAGTATAAATCGAGAAAGAGCTCTCCCTAAACTTCATTGATGCATGAAAGGTCGAAAAAATAGTTACGACGGCTCATTTCTTATGCTACATATCTTGGCAATGAATAACAGATGACAATTAAGACATAAAGCAGGTTAACCTAAATTTTGGAAGTTATTTAGACATGTATGAATTTGAGTGGGTTTAAAAGTTGAGTGCATTCATCACATAGGCTCTTTCAGGAAACTAAAGAGACTGCAACAAAACTGGGTGTGTTGTGCCTTCGTTTTAATAATTGTTTTTTTGAGGATTTTTTCGGATTTGTTTCAAAGGGTTAAATATTGATAACTATTTGCTATGACTGTTTCATGTACTTCATCTAGTTAGGAACGACTGAAGGGTAAACGTGTAATATATGCCCCTATAAGTCGCAGAAATGTGTCTAAAGGACCTTATTGCCTCTGACTTCAACTTCTCAAGAACACAAACTCATGCAATAATTATTCCGACGACATTTTAAAGGTCAAATGTTATCACTGCACTTCAAATCTGGATGTTCTGGAATCGTATAATGTATGGAAGGTGTTCGTGGCATATA
Organism: Holothuria leucospilota; assembly: GCA_029531755.1. Classification (NCBI taxonomy): domain Eukaryota; kingdom Metazoa; phylum Echinodermata; class Holothuroidea; order Aspidochirotida; family Holothuriidae; genus Holothuria; species Holothuria leucospilota. The sequence goes on from CM055968.1 coordinate 55,977,473, forward strand.
TAAATATTTTTGTTATTGAAAGTGTTAAATTACACACAATTACTCCTTGGTTTATCATCTATGCACAATATTTGTTTCTGAAACCTGATGAGAGATACTTGCAGGCATGCCCGTTTGAGGGGACACACTGATGTTGGAGTTTCGCCGGCCTGGGGGAGGGTATAAGAGGAGGGGGTATCCCAGTCCCCTTAGAAAACTTTTGCCTATCTCAAGGACTATAGAAGCAAAATGATGCCAGATTTTTCATTTTTTCTTCCTATATTTGTATTAAAAAATGCTGGTCTTATAATAAAATTTTCCTCCTTCAATGCAAGACCTTTTATTGAAAGTTTTTGTGGGGGGCACGTGCCCCACCCCACCCCGTGGCTACGTGCCTGCTTGCGGGTTGAGAAAAGATTTGTAAGATGAAAAAAAATTAAGCTGATGCTTCAATGTTAAGGCGACTACTTACTCTCTTAAAATTTGAGTGCTATATGTAATATCTTAATGTTGCTGAAATCAACCTTGGTTCCATTGTTTACTCCCCGTTCCTCAAAAGGGATACACTTGACCGCTGAGTTTCTCATAATTGGTGAAAATTTCACAATATTGAGTTACTAACGTTTTTTTCACAAGAGAATCACTCATTGTCAACATTATATTTGATATAGTGTAGAAATGATATAGTGTAGAAAAAATAACAGCGAAATTCTAAGACATGAACAATGGTGGAATTAGGTTTATTTCCATTATTAAAATATGTAAACAAAAAAAAAACATGTCAAAACATTAGTTGAACTGTTCAAAGTGTGTTGTCAAGGTGATTGTGTTTGGCGCACTCAACCTCTCTCTACAATCTCAAATATAATTAAATATATTGGAAAATATCTTTAATATTAATTAGGCTACTTCCTTTCTTATTACTCCATTCTAAATCTATGAAGGTACTGTAAACTTGTTTGTTGCACAACGCATAAACATACGATATCATGAGAGGCACCACTTACGCTGTTCATTAATTTGTAAAGACCTATACACCTATGCACGTGAACCCAGCGTCAGCTTCGTACCTTTCCATTCTTTGTACACGTGTTTCGTCACATACTTTTAAAACTGACGTCACACCACCCAGTATTTTTATATATTAGTACATTTTCCCTCCTTGGCAAGTGAATATAACTAATAATTGCTTGTTATATTTCGAATCAAGGTACAGTGTACATTCACAGTCGGCATTTGATTTCAAAAGTAGTTTTAAACTGGCTATATGTCGCCTTATAGTGCATCGCTTTTTGCCGTGCAGGTAAAGAAAAAATATCGAAATATATTGTACTGTATTATCACTTCAGATAGCTAAGATTTCACTTTCAAGTTTCAGATGATGCGAATCCGTTTCCCAAGGATTCCAAAGCTGGTTTTAGTTGAAGAGAAGGAAAGGGAAGGACCGTATTTGGAGCAGCTCAAATGGTGCCCAAAAATGGCGCATATAAAATATTTACAAATAAAGCTTTGAAAATTACTTGCAAAGCATTACACATCCACCCTTATTCTTTTACAGAATCGGTTATACACATATTTTGGATATTAATTTTAGGGGTAGTGTTAAACAGCCTTTTAAGACTGGCACTTGTTGACAAATGTGCAGTCTGTAAGCAATAGATGAAAGATTTAAAATGAGAAATTGTCACTATTACCAGGAAGTACATTGATAAACATTTAATAATAAATACAAGTCTTGGAGTGTATTGATGTGCTATCCTTCCTTGTCCATAGTATACGCATACATCATAATAATCCAGGTATGTAAAACAAATAGCCATTATAATCCAAGTCTCCAATATTTTACAACGGAAATTTCACTTTCTCTTCGAATTAAACTAAATTGTTGCTACTTGGGTTTCATGTCACTTCACAAAGGGTAATCCTTGCTAGACATGATTTTAATCAAGTGTAATACAATGCGTACATTAAGTTGTTATTTTAAGGAAATTCAAATTTTAGTGCTGCACACACAAACAAGACTAGATCAGAAGGGTAGAGGGCACTACGCCAGAGGATGGACGCTTTAAGCCCCCAAAATCTGACGAGTGTTACATTTTTTACATGAATTTTGAAGATCCAATTAAATTCTTTCTCATATAATGGTGTAGTGTAATATGAAAATCGTAGTGTAATCTTCAAATAAAATACTCAATATTTAGCACTTCTCAAAACCTAATTTGTAACTGCATATTTTTATTCACAACTGTACAAGTGAGGGTTTGGTGTTCGTTACAATAAACCGTGGCGTCAATGTAAGAGTGAATACTGTAATACAGTAAGTAAAATGACGGGTGGGTAATTGAGGGATTAATCGCCTTTATTTTATTGTGATAGTTAACATGATAATAGGAGTAGGAGTGAATATTTTCATTTGGAAAATGTCTACCTCAAAAAGCTTTTTAAATCTAGATGGTTGGGTCTACTTGCAAGGTTTTTTTGCTAACACACCGATACGTCCATATTTTTGTTTGTAAGTGGGGAACGAAATTCCTTACATATGCATGTTAATAACATAGAATTTTGTGTTGTGTTCCTACACCCAACTGGCATTCATTGTGTGAAAAAATATATCAAACATTATAATCAGGCACACTAACCCCATTAAGCGTTTAAAAATATAGTATAAAAGGTGTAAGAAAATAAACCACCTACCTAAACTAAAGAAACTTAGAAAGGGAACATGACTGAGAGAGTATTTACTACAAGTTGATCACAGCGTTTGAAGTATTTAATTTCACAAATTTATTGACTGACGGGTAGGATTTGTTTCTTACAAATGCCAACATAAGTAGGTTTTAAGTGGCAAGCACATCAATTTATTAGTTTAAAAAGTTCGCTATACTAATTACCAAAAATAACCCAATACTGAAATTTATAATAAAAGGAAAGCAATTTCTGACCTTATTTTTGGCCCATTTTTTTGTAGAAGTAAAAGTTTCAGCATGTGAAGTAATTAAATTTACCATTTGGAAACAAGTTCTGAGATTCATATAGCAGTGGTATATCGGATCACTACGAGGAATGCCGTACCCTTAATAGCTCGGATTTGTTCAGTAAAAATGTTTGCTGTCTTCGCCTTAGTTCTGTAGGCTATTTGTTATTTCTTAAGAAATGTTCAGAGATGTTCCATAAAAGTCACAAATAAACATCACTCTTTGTGCTGAAGGATGGATAGACGGTTGCAAAGAAATAAAAACTGGATCATTCTCCCTGAATATATAGAGGAGGTAGAGCAATTAAACTTGTCCTTTCTTTCTCTGTTCTTAAGGGACACCACCCAGCTCGCTTAAGTGATAAAGCCAAATTGGTTGAAGTGATTCAGATGAGGCCCAGAACCATCGGACACCCTAGCAAAGCACGGTACATGCTTCGTCACTGAATAACGCAAATGTAATTTTTTCAGCCCTTGCCTATTATCCTTTAGAAGCGAATATTCTAGCCGATGTCAAGGCAAGCTGAACCTAGAAAGCTGCAGTCTTTGGTGTTCTGCCGAAAGAAAGGGGTCTTTGTAGCCTGTAGCTGGACTGAGCAAATTCATCCCTTCGTCAAATTAAGTTCTAATCTCGAACTTATTGCATTTAATGCATTCAAGTTTTGCACATTATACCTCTATAGAAGTAAACGTGACATTTTTTGCGCACTTTCTCTGTATTGGCATCAAGCATTTCCCCTCATGCTTCATAAGTATCGATGGGTGTTCCATGTTTTATACATGTTTAATTTACACGGTAGGTCTAACGGGTTTATTATTAGGATATAAAGTTGAGGGCATATTGGGGTACCAGGAGCTTTGGACTAGACGCTGAAGTCCCCGAGGCTTTTCAAAACAGTGTTGTTTTAAAACAAAGTATGACTCCAACAAAAGGCAAATATTTTACAGATTAAATCCGCTTAATTTTGTCACTTATTGTCATATAATGCTCTGCTAAATCAGCTCACCCCCTCTCTTCCACATAAAATATTTCCGCTCATTATGACACTGGATAGTGATCGAAACAATTTGCAAAATGTAATGCTTTGCTCATCGAACCCCCCCCCCATACCAACAAACAAATTGGAGTAAAATATAAATTAATGAGGTTCAATCGATCGAAAACATGTCGATTTCGGGTTAAAAAGTGACTCTTCCAGAACAGTGGCTTTTATTAAAGGGAGAAGGCAGTCGACCCAGGTTTATTTCCAAAAATTTGCTAAATCTTACAGATTTCCTCTTATTTCTCTCACAATTACTTTTCATAATGTTCCTGTATAAAATCATTGAATATTGAAGGTAAACCAAGGAATTATTCTACATAAATTTAAGAAATAAGAAACAAAAATATTGTCACATGATTGATAGAAGCCATTCCTGAACTAGTGTGACGGGATACACTAATAAAAAAAATCAGGATGAACACCTTCCGCCCCCCCCCCCTTGTGAAATGTCTCCCTATACGCCTGTTGTGTAGTTTACCCAAGATGTCAGTACAGACATGGAGTAGCAGGGCATCTTATCCAAAGACAGTGAAACAAAAGTTAGATTTATATACTAGGTCGTAAAAAAACAGAAACCTTACCTGGCCATTACAAGATTCTTTTTCCTGTTAAATCCGAAAAATGTAACTTCGTATGGCAGCTTATATCCATAAAATCCTTTGAATTGTTTTTCCTCAAGGGTTGCCACATGTCATATGAAGGGCATACTCAACTAGGAGGTGACTGTTGTGAAGTTTAGGAGAATAAATCGAAGTCAAGTTACAGGAACGACAGCATTTCCTGAGGAAAATTATGCGAACAAGAATTAGTCTCGTACAGTATCCAAGTCGCTCAATCATATGATAAATTAAGATGATGAACATTTTTTATTACTTAGCCCGGTGTCAATTGTGTACGCATAAAACCACCTCTATTCTGAACCCGCATATATTTTTCTATTGAAGCGTATTTCTTACAAGGAATTTGTTATTACAAGGACACACCTATGTAGTCCACACTTGCATGAATAAACCAAAGGCTAATTGCAAATCGTTATGGATGTATTATTGGTTTAGGCATACATAGTATAATAATATTATGTGATGTCAAATTCATTACTGATGTTTTCATAAGGTCTCAAATACAAGTGGCTGTGGTCACAACTTAACAGTCACGAGGAACTGAAAATAGGCCTTAAGTCTGGAATATAAATTTATTGAAGGAGATTTATATCCTTATAACGAAGACACAATGATTCTTTGCAAGGGTGGCCTTAAGAAAATGCTGAGTCCAGAGCAAATTATCTCTGAGACTAAGGTTTATGCCTATAATAGTATGGTGGTATTATTTTGGTATTATTTCCCTCCTACGACTTGACATGTACTTGATACCGTACGTGATATCGTTTGATTAAAGAACCTTTTCCGCGAAATGATGTTTTCGGTGCCTAGTTCTAGGCCTACTCCCCATACCAAAGATTCTTTGAGTTACGTTTAAAACGTATAGGTCGACGGAGTATCATTAGAAGTTTGGTCGGCTTCCTTTTTCAGGCTATGTGTGTGCATTCCAAAATTTCACACAGTAAAAGTTGATGTTTTATTAACAAAAAGCTCTTACCACCCCAGAAAAACTTTGGGTGGGTTTTCCTCAAAATAATATAATAAGTTAAATTGCAAAGGAGGGCAAAAGCGACAAACGATGCCCTGTAGTCCAAATCCAAAACAACAGACAATCCAACCAAAGATAAGACCAGTACAATCAGATTCTGCCGCAGTCGTAACAGAACTTCTTAAGTGTTAATGTTAAGACTGAAACGTGGCGCTGACGTGGAGTTAACTTAAAAACCATACATATAATTGTATACTTATGAAAACAACGTATATGCATTCAATGAATCACATATAGGTGAGTGTCAATTGTTTTTCACAAATAGGCAACCTATCAGAAGAAAATAAATGCTGCTTATTTCATCTCATAATTATATGTTGCCATAGGTGACATCATTAAGTAACGTTTAATTTTTCTTATGATAGGCTTACATTAACTGTAAACATCTATGCTACACTCGAGGTTTCATTTAGCACTTATGCACAACACTCATTGACACCTTCGACCCAGATTCAATTATAGAGTAGGTTGCAATCTAACTTAATGCTACACCTCGAAAATCCGACAGAACTGAACTGTTGTCACGAATTGAAGGTATTCTTACAACAATTATCGTGCACGGAATTGTTCAGCTAATAGAGCTGCTGATCGTTACGCCAGTGAGTTGTTCCGTAACAACTCCCTGGTTACACGTTAGCAATTCTAACGTTAAGACTTGGGCCTAACCTTGACGATGATAAATCATGGTCCTTTAACGTACTCCCTTTCCCTTCTAGCTGAGATAATTCATCTTTGACCACGTCCCCGTGATAATTATTGGCCAGGGCATATGCCTAGCCTATGCCTTGGATCTTCATATATATATATATCACAGGTTCACGACATGTATAATTACCATAGTAGAACCTAAACTTGTCCCTGGCTTCAGAGCCTGAATAAAGAAGTCCAAATGATCATATATGATCCTTCACGCTTAGACATGAATCTATGAATTTTGCTTGGGTATGTATACATTTCAATAACCTGCTGTGATAGGTCCTGTCTGTCACTATTAAGCCTGAATATGCTTTGTTATTTATGCCAATGATGAAGACAGCTAGGCTATGAGAGGACTTCAATTATCCTTCCTCAGCCCGTTAGCTCAAGATGCACTCACGTATCTTAAACACCACCGTCTTTTAAATCGTGACGAATAATGAAGTTAGGCATAAATAATTAATGTAATGGAAATTGACTATATTTCAAGGAAACGTGGCCTATGGTGGGATATTTTATCATGAATGCGGTAAATCTCCAGCTCAGTTTGTTCATATTTAACTCACACTAAACTGTACTATCTCATGTCCTCCCTACACTTTCCATTGTACTGACTTAGATGCTCTCAACTCACCATTACAAGACAGAGCAAAACCAAACTGAAATTTTGACAGTCTGCAGTCCTAGGATTTAGTTTCCTGTGCACGGCGGCTGATGACCTCAACACGCAGCTTGTACCGTATGTTTTCAAATTTACAGCCAGTATTACCTCGTGTTACAACTCTCATTCACAAGCGTTGCTAGCCGAGCCTCAGTAAACACGACCTTTGACACACCCAGAAGGGAAGCGACGGGGAAATTCCCTGTGAATACCCACAGCCGTATAACGTCATTGCGTAAAAGTACGGTAGCAAATCAGCACCATTGATGTTTTCTTACGTAACGTTTTTGTTGTTATTTCATTGAGGAGATGATTTTTCACGCCAATGGTTCTTTAATGAATGAAGGTACTTCTTCCGTTTTATCAATGAATCCATAAGATCTCTTTCTGTAGTAAGCTAAGTGACCACGCATTGGTAAATAACCTCCCTACTCTAGGTAAACAATAGACTAGGATCATGAGCAGCAATGAATGCGAATGGTTGCGAAAGGAGAGTTACACTGAGGAGTGAGGACATAGTACATTACTGTGAAAGTCAATCGTGGAACAGCTCAGTTGACTTGTGAATGCAAAGGGATAATTTTTTTTATCCAATTGAGGATTGTCAGAATATTTAAATGTTATACATACCGAAAATTACAGTTTTAAGAGAGGGTAAGAGAGGAGTTCGTTGTGATCTATCCCCAATGATGGCTCAGGGAGATGGTTAAATGGTACTGTGCGTCTCACAAATGTAATTAGCAGAGGCGAACTAACGGAGAGGGCGTAGGAGGAGGTCTGCCAAGGGTGCAAGGCTAGGAGGGGTGCTGTGCCGTAGTAAAAAAGCATGCACAAATAATGAATATTAAGTTCTGAAAAGGTGCAAAAATAGGGCCACTTATTTGCCTCTGCAATTCACCTTGCAAAAATATAATTTTGAAAGGAAAGGGGGTAACCCCTCTTCTAAGAAGCCTCTTCGCCTAGTCCTTGCTTAATAGGACACCAAATATGAGAATTTTTATACATAGCGTGCGGGCTATTTTGAGAGTGGGGCAGAGCCTTTTTCGTCCGGGTCCCGTACTCCGAGAAAATTGCCTGATTGTTTCCAAAATTTTCCCCATGCAGAAATACATTTTACTTCAACGCCACTTTGGGAAGCCCGTATGCCTATGTTTCTAAACATATAATTATTTCAAAGCGCTTGTCAAAGATATTACATCAAAGCCAACTAACGTGATCCATTCCACCCCTCATAACCCTCCCTCAGAACGATTACCGGGGGACAAAGTGACAAAGGAAAATATTCAACCCCCGAAAGGGGCTGCCACTTATACTCGGTACGGTAATGAATATTATTGTATCACAATTTTAAGTGTTTCAACCAACTGGAAATGGTGGTAAAACAGCTACTTTTACGTAGCCTAATTATAGATTTAATTTGTATCTGTACGTTAGTACTAATCCGCAAATTTTGCTCTGACACACATCTTGTGCTATGCATAATACAGTTATCACAGGTTGGACCGTGGTCCAGGACCAGTAAGGTAAACAGTTATCGCTATATCGCAAGTTGGACCGTAGATCAGGACTAGTAAGGCAGATACATATCACAGGTTGGACATTGAACCAGGACTAGTAAGGTGGACACTTATTACAGGTTGGACCATGGGTCAGGACCAGTAAGGTAGACAGTTATCGCAGGTTGAAACTTGGACCAGGCCGCCAGACGGAGGTAAGGACTGAGAGGTTACCCTGCGAAGCTTTTAATGAGACCTCGTTTTGTGAAATAGATTGACAAAACAATCGACTCGTAGCACAAATTTTTAAACCCTTGCCTATGCCCAATTCAGGCGCGGATCCATGGGGGGGCCTGGGGGGCCCGCCCCCCCCCTCGCCACGAAAAAAAAAAGAAAGGAGAAAAAAAAAGAAGAAAAAGAAAAAAAAAGAAAAGGAGAAAGAAAAATTAAGAGCAAAAATGAATAAACGTGTCTAAGAACGTATTCAAAGTATATATTTCTGTAGGGGTTGGGTGGAGCTATCGCTGGATTATCTCTTTAGATATCTTTCAAAGTGGTTGGCGACGAAAGGAGCTCTACAATGTTCGAAAACAGGTGAATAGCTGAGTAATGATCCTTGACTTAAGATCTAAATAAGTAAACACCGTGACATATGTAGTACGGGCTAGCTGCACTGAAATTTTGTAACAATTTTGTGTTAAAGAGTGAAATTTTTTGTAATCAAGAGGGATTGAGAGGCAAAGTTTTCGCCATACAGACCTTGCAGATTGAATACAGAAGACAAGCTGTTAGGTGACGTGCTATTGTGCACAGTGGCACCAGCTGTTGCAGGCAAAGTAGCGGCGTGCATACCCTATTCGATTTTGAAACTGTCTGAAAAGTTTTAAAATGAACTCAAAAGGCTTTTAAGCTACAGACAGTGGCGTCGGCACAGTGGGCAATGGATGACGTGTGTCCCCCTCCCCCATTGTTTCTTGAAAATTTTTAAAATGGTCCCAAAAGTCGTTTAAGCTACAGATTTCTGTGGAGGGTGTAGGGTGAGATGTATTTTTGATGACTGGTTTATTTGTTCTAACCATTTTCTTTCACAAACTGTTCTCAAACTATCATAAGTTTTGGAAATTCTTGACAAATTCCAAATTTTTGCACCGCTCCGCTAGCGTCAAGCCTTGTGTCAGAGTTGTCCTTATTATCAATAGCTTTCGGTAACTACACACGGGGGAACAAAGGAGCACCAGTACTTTTTCAGAATTCTCAGTCAGAAGATTCGTTTCTGAATAGCATAGGTTGGTGGGAAAGTGACAGTGTCCGATGCAGGTTCTGAAATGCAGGTTTTGTCATGGACTAATATTTTATTCAAAATTTCGGCGCGCTTCGCGCACATACGACAAGATTAAACCCGATTTTATATACCATTGACACAGCTATGACGCAAGAAATTATTTCAATGCAACATTTTTCTAAAAAGTACATCTCCTTCTCTGTAGGGCTCTCATCATTATGGGATCTTTGACTAATCTAGTCTAGCACATGATCTGAAAGATTGAAAGTACGTAATTGCCGTTGCTTATTTTCCAAACATCTTACCGCGACGTTCAATAATGACGAAAATCTTTTCTGAAACGAATTTTGCCTGTCCACCATCCCTCTTGCTATACCTAAAAAGAAGGTGATATATCATATCTCCTCCCATATGGATGTCGGGTAGTGAGAATCCCATTGGTCCCTCTTTTGTATACTGTAACTAATTTAGAGCTCCCGGGAGGCTCTATACTGTTCTCTGTCAACCTTGTGTATCCTTTTAAAATGTAAAGGAAAAATTTTACTGTAGTCCAAGAATTTTTCTGTGGACTCCACGCAGGTATAATTGCGTGTAAAATTTTCCCATGGGCGTGGATCATGGGGGACGGGGGACGCGTCCCCCTCACTTTTTTGGAAGGGGGGACATCGTCAAAAAGTCCCCCTCACTTTTTCAAAAATGATGGAACAGACTGCAATTATTCCTAGGAAAACGAAATTTTTAGAAGAAAAATAACCTAAAAATCGTACATTTTTGTTGCACCAAATCGCATCTGGTTGCATTCAGTTCTAGAAAAATTTCCCTTAGACCCCTCCCCCATGCCGACGATCACAAACCTTATTGCCTTCCCGTGACGCAAATTCTGGCTACCACCAACTGCTTCTTCCACGCCACCAGGACGGCGATTCACAAATGTGAAAAAGTCCGCCCCCACACATACATACACACACACACATTTGGAGATGGATCCAAGCCCATGATTTTTCCTGGGACTTAAGGGGTTTGAAGACAATATGTTAACCGTCTCTTACTCCCCTTTTTCACCCGAACAAAAGTTAGAATTCACTAAAATGTGGACATTTTCTAAACATACAATCACTTTAGAATGACCCAAAGATACCACCATTTTGCATATAGGCCCCCTAAAATTAACAAAAATTTCTCAAAGGGGAGGGTAAACCCCTTCCTGGGATTGCACTCTCATGTACTAATAAGAAAAGGCTCTCCCACTCTTGTATATAGCGTATACAAAATCCCACCGCCTAAAGAGGCACGGTTTAGCAGTTTTCTGCGGTTCCCCCAATCACCAACTCCCGCCGGCTCCAACGGTCATAGATTTCTGAAGGGTATACACTTCAGAAGTCAATATAGAAGGTGATATATCATCTCTCCTCCCATATGGATGTAAGGTTGTGAGAGTCCTGTTGGTCCCCCTTTTCAGTGTACAATTAATGCAGAGCTCCCGGGAGGCTCTTTACCGAAGATTTTCGGCGCGCTTGGCGCAATTGTTTACGCTTACGGAGAGTGGTACGTTTTTATTGAGTGATGGATTTATTTTTATCACTTTTTACCAAAAATCATTTGAAATCTTTCACAATTTTTGAAAAGTCTTTTCAATATTTCTTGATTTTTGCTTGATCTGCGCACTGTTAGCCTTGCATTGCTCCTTTTACTATCAATAAGGTCCCAAACGTATTCGCATTACTCATCGGTGGGATTCTACCATAAGCCAATTATTCGTGTGCATAAACGTGATAAACGTCAGCATTGTAAGGATGTAAAACAACTGATATTCATTTTTTATGAAAACTGAAAACTTCTTATGAAAACTGAAAACTTAGTATTGAACCCACCTTCTAATTGATAGACACACATAAAGGGAATTGACACCGTTAGTCATAGCAATGGTATTAAATGTAAATTCAAATTTTCGGCGCGCTTAGCGCGCAATTGTTTCATCTGACGTCCTATACCCGAATACCGTATAACGAAAATAAAACACTCATTATGGCAAAAATCATTTCAAGTTATCTACACGGGCTCATAATGTTGGCCTGTAAGTTTTAAGATAATTTAGATTCTCCGTAATTTCTGCAGGTACATATAGTAACTCATACTGAGCCATACACATCAAATTCCATGCAACATGAAAAGGTATAAAATCTCACTGACATAAGAACTGGAGCCGATTTCTGTGCTCTTAAAATGCAATATTGCGAGAGCTTCCGGAGGCTCCGCACCTGGACCCCGCCAGGGGCCCTAACGCGGGCCCCTTGACCCCACGCGTAGGGACTCGCTCTTCGCGCTCGTGGTGCACCTTCGGTGCACATGAGGTTTTCCATCTTGGGCCCCCCCCCTTAAAATTTCTGGATCCGCGCCTGGCCCAATTTAACCGCCCCCCCCCCCCGCATCTCAGAGTCGCTGGCTATGAATCCGTGTACTACATAAGTAAATAACCGTGTTTGTCTTGGTTTCTGAACGGGTCATATCCTTCAAGCTTACCATCTGAAAATAGGTCAGTTCTGCAAGGGTCTAAAGTCACAAGGCCTATTCAGTTTGCCAATGTACTTCCTTAGGTAACCCTCTCCCACCGTACTTACATAGTCCCCCCACTAATGAAATTTTTGCCTCAATCAAACATCCCGGCAATTTGGGTTTTTGTGAATAATTCACAGTCCTCTTAATCTGGCCACTCCCAACCCCTACTTAGAAATTAACAAAAAAAAAATACTTCGTAGGCGCTCTTCGCCTGCAGATATCTTAGTGTGTAATTGATAACTGTTATGGTTGCAAAAGCCAAAACTACTATTAAATCAATTGTAACATCCTCAGGCCCCTCGTGTTGTCATTCCTTTTTGCGTCCCACTCGGTGTCTACTCTGTGCGCAGGCAGCTAAACTGATTGTACGTTACTGCTCAAACACTGCATGCATACGTCAAGAAATGATGAAGTCACATCCACAATTTTGTCACCGGGGAGATTGTATGCGTTTCCGATATTAATAGTTTATGGTAGGGCCCAAAGTTTTTCTGTTTGTAAATTCTGAATTCCGGTTTTCTTCTGCTTTATAAGTGACAATCCGTTTTCTTCCGATTTCTTAATTTCGCATCTTCAAAAGTTCTTATTGTTCCTCAAAAGCTGTATAAAACCTCAAACTTCCATTTTTAAAAGGATATGCCGGAATACAATGCTGTACTGCACAATACGTAAGTTGGTAGTACAAAAATGCTCGATCGACCGCGGTTATAGGGTGTTGTAGAGGGTTTCGTCATCATTTTATTACGGTACGTGATTCTGTGATTTACTTATACATAATAGAGAGGGTAATTATGTTTTTTACGATGTTTTTTGAAACATGTTATTTTTTTATTTATTAAAACCGCTCAGATAACGATAACTTATAACAATTAAATTCCTATTTATTTTTGCAACTTTTTTTTCAAAACTTCATTTCCCGTTTTTTAATGCCAATTCCGCGATTTCCCCGGAAATTCGGCTTCGGTCCATCAATTGACAATATTTTTGTTTCTTATTTGTTAAATTCAGGCAGAACAACTCCTTGGTTACCTTCAATATTCGATGTTTTTTTTAAAGAAACATAACGAAAGATCCTTGTGAGCGAAATAAGAGAAGACTGGTAATTTAACAGATTCTTGAAAATAAAACTTAGGGTGACTACTTTCTCTCTTTGAATGGATTGGTTCAGTGCTGTAGCATTCAAGACGGGTCTCCATTTAATCAGAGGAAAGGGAAAAGGGCCGAGGTGCCCCCGTCTGAGAATTTTCCAATTTTTTCAATAGCCATCTCCAAGACAGTCGGTACGATAAAATGTGTAATCTTTTGTTTCCCTTTGGGAACGCAAATCCTTCATTACGATTACAAAACTTTCCGTGCGCTTCGCGCGCTGTCGAGTTTCTCAGTTGAGTTTCACTCATAATTTGCTTTCATGTAGGAAATATATTATATAAACATCACATCGGGTGCTTACTTGTAGTAAACAGTACATAGAAGGCCTAAATTAACTGTACACCAGATGATCTGTGCAAAGTGGGTCGTAACATTTGGGAGTAGTTTCAGGTTTTGGGAGAGAACCCAGAGGACTTTTCTTACAAAGAGTCAATGTCCTTCCACCTTTCCTAGTAACCTTGGCATACTTGGTTATCCTACAATATTTTTTTTACTGTTGGATAGTTCATCCTCGATCGTGTAGTTGTTCTCCTGTATGTGACACGATACAATCCAAAACAAATTATCCCCTACCGACGCGGGTTCTATTTTATGTCACCATCAATACTGATTTTTCAACTGGTATTTCAACTTTTACCGCCCTTTGCAATTCTGCTGTCCTTTATAGAAAAAAAAAACACTCGGTCAGTACTACACTGCTACCGAACATGCTGTGTCAGTGGGGAATTAACAGCGCCGGTCACTCATGACGAAATAGTGTTCACTTTATCGTTATTCCTAAATATGTTTTGCTGTATTTTACGAAACATGTTGGTTTCCTGGATACCAAAAATGTTACTTGTAGTGAATGAACACACGTTAGTAGATAAAGTATAATAATTTCAGCATCATCTTGCTTCTAAGCCCTTTCTAAGTGCAACAATTTTCACTGAGGCGAGGGGTACACCCCCCTTACGAATGCCTTTTCAAGGACGGGCGACTCGGATGTCAAAGTAGTCTTTCAAAGGGAAACTCCCCCAGCCTGGGTTATGCCTGAAGTGAAATGTTAATTTACCTTTCTTTGGGAAGTGTGCCTTTACTTAATTTCTACAGCATGAGGTGTCAAAATGAAGGACGTTAAAATGCACTTTCAAGGTCTGAAAAGCCCCATTCCCTACAATCTGGGAGGCATTTTGGGCGTAAACTTTCTTGCTACACTATACCCGCCAACTTATGGTGGTGCTCGGCTTAGACAGTATCACCTCCCTTTCATGAGGCCTCTGATCATGCACATTTCGTCCCACACTTCAAAATACCCTCCTCTGAATTTTTTTCTTAGTGTATACTTTCCATAGAGGGTACTAGGAAAGTCGGACTCGGACTCGGACCCTGTGAATTCCACTCGTACTGTGATACCAGTGACTCGGTAGCCTAAGAACTCTGAAGTTAGGGACTCGACTACAGCATTGATTCCAGTACGCTCTGTATGTTTTGAAATATAGGGTCGTGCACCCAATAGACGTCCATCACAGGTGAGGGTCTCGGGAGGAAGCTCGTCTCTCCACTTTGCGAAAAACAATCTCAAGTATACCCAGATTAAATGACTGAACTGCATTTGTGCTGGTGATGGCGGGGGAGGGGGGAGGGGGTGGGAAAGTTGAACTAATTTCGCCCTCACTAGTCACTTTTTGACCAACATTTTAAAATGGCTCAATATGCTGTAAAGCTGAAAATTTCCCTGTATGAGTGATGTGGGGTATCACTTTGAATGAATGATACATGCATTTCCATTGTTTTCTGTCACACAAAGACAAATCTCAACTATCACAACTTCCGCATGTTCCGCGCGATGTCACCTTCAGTTCTTATTCATTTTATCAAGAGCATACGACTTGCAGCCGGAAGGTCTTGGGTTCGACTACTGGCCGGTCATACCACAGACTTAAAAAATGGAACCTACTGCCAAAAGCAGTGGAGTGGGGAAAACAAGCCAGCGAGCCACAACTGGAAAAAGGCCGTGGTAGGCCGTGGTCGGCCGTGGTCGGCCCGACTTAAATCAATTGGTTAGAATCTGAGCCGTAAGACCTCATCTAACTCTAACTCAGTTTCGCCTCAATAGGCAGATTTCGTCCAAATCGCATACTGAAGGGGGGGGGGGGTTACTGGCGTGTAAACAAGGAGGGAGGGTGGAATGAAGGGGAGACCCCCTTGAGCAAACTTTTCTTAGTTTTTCGATTACTCTTATCGCTACTTTGCTGTGTAGATGGACAACCTTTCATCTAAAATGGGGTGAAACAATACAAAAATGTCTAAATGACGCTAAATTACCTGATTACATGCGTTATTCTGGTGCCCACAATTTTTAGTACCTCAGAGCTTTTGGGGGCTCCGTCCTCTGATCCTACTCCGCGACGTTGCCCCTGTGCTCTAAGGCGGGCCCTTGGACTACAAGCCGAAGGTAGGAGCTCTTCGCACTCCCGGGGCGTCCCTGTGTCATTTCGCTTTCACCAGAAGTATTTAAGACGCTAACCTTATAAGTATGTATGTATTAGTTTTCAATCAGAAGGTCTCCTGAACATGGGAAGGGTGAAGGCCACTCTTTATAACACGAGAATTAAACAAGAGAATTAAATCTGGTCGGTGCCCCTGTACATAAATACTAAGTTATGTTAGCTCGTCAAAAGTCTTTGTCCTTTCGTTTTTTAAAGAACGATTAGCTAGAATTGCAACGCACCGGTGTCACATCGAGGGTTGGAATGACACCCCCCTCCCCCGTATTAAGATCATTCTGTTAGTAATTACCCTTGCTGAAATTTTTCCTTTCTACTTATAAAATCTTTCAAATCTACAAAGGACGTAACTCGAAGGGGTCGGCGTAACTCGAGGAGAAGGGGCTTCTTGCGTACTGAGTAAATTCATTGTAGTTCCAGCCCACTTTAGGGCCTCTTTGGAGTCCAGGGACAAAGCTTTATGACTGGAGAAACCTCCAGAAGGTGAGAAACATATGTTAGGTTGTGAAAATCAGCATGTGTTTTCATTATTAGCTATCTTTAATACCTCTAGAGCGCAGTAGACGTACCACAAAGATTGTAGCTTTATCACATTAAAAGAAGATAAAACAACTGGAGGGAAGAGGGTGTAGGCTAATCAACACGATATGGTTATAGAGAGGAAGGTTCGGAGAGGTGTCAGTGAGTTTCAAAATGGGCTTGTTTAGTGTCCTAGGCAGAAGTTCTTTTAGATTATCCTAGGAAAGGCACGAGAGAAGTACAACGTTGTGTGTGTGTTTGTATGTGTGTGAAACGATTGTACATTAGGAACGTTGATTTACTTTATATATAGTTTATAGTTTTTCGTGCACTTTTCATACTTTCCCCTTTTCTTTTTTGTATAATTATGCGAGCCACTTTTTCTGTAACATACGAGAAAGAGGCCACCTTTGCAGGCTAATTTCCTACTTAGTGTCCTACCCAAATTTTGAAATGCTTAAATAACATCTGTTTTAACGAACTTAGGAAAAAAGCAGCTTGATCAATGCAATCACGTGGCTCAAATGGCTGAGAAAACCTGATGTGAGAAGAATGACTGAGGGTGAGTAACTTTATTAGTGTATATGAGGTTTTCCACTTGACGTTTCTCAGTAGCAACGAGCTTTTGTACCACCATGTTGAATGACCGGATTTTTCTCCTAAACTATTCAAGCCCGTAGTCATGTGCATTACTACAAATGGAATTGGTGCCCAGTGTTTTTTTTTTTGTTTTTGTTTTTTGTGTGTGTGTGTGTTTCTTTTTTTTTGGGGGGGGGGGTTGAAAATATCTACTAGTAGACAATGAGCCTGAACTATGTGGCCAAATCTGGACTTCACAAATTGGAGGTAAAAACACCAAGGTTAACATTTCATAGATTCTCAGCCCGTGCCAACATGAGGAAAATGGGATAGCTACCGTCAAACGATGTGAACAGCGCTGGCCCTTCTCGTACGAAGCTATGGCGTCTAGCAGCAAACAGTTGCACTTGCGGTAAACATCTCGTCGGTATTGCGTAGTGTAAATCAGCTTGATATTATTCCAGAGCTATCACAGTATCACTATTTTAAGCTGCTTTTTCAAAAATCTCAACTGCCAAGGTCGAAAACGAAATCCCTAAGGGTAATGTTTTAAGAAATTTAAATTGCAATTAGGCCTTACCAGAAAAATGAAGTAAGGGAGAATGATGCCCTGCGATGTGGGCTGAAGTCACTCATTTAGCTCTCTGTACGGTAAGAAAGCAACCGTACCTCGTTGCTTTGCCCTGATTATTGCAGAGAAATAACAAGTTTTCAAAGGTAGGAGTATTAAACGAAAATATAAGGAATAATGATTTATTTCTGTTGCGAAGTTTGCTCCTAATGTTTTGAAAAAAAGGACAAAGTGACATTTAACTTCCATAGTTGAATGTATGCTGTACGTGGTGACACACAAATCATCTGGCTCTTTGCCGAACCGGAGAAGCGCCCTCACACATTGTGGGTTTACTCTTTAAACACACAGGGATACACTATGTCAGCTACTCTCTTACAGTTGTACGGGACTTCAATTTGTATGGGACTTGCCCATTAGTAGGCTTATAGCCTACATAATACCAATAACGTTACACCTAGATCAAACCCTAGTCGGTCGATCTATGCCTAGTTTGGGGAAACAAGTTCGTTCAAGTCCTGCGAGCAGTAGTTTCAATATATGGTATCTTATTAAACATTTTTATGTTACAAGTTAGATACAACGCAAAACAATATTTCTCGCTGCACTGTACGTATGGAGCAAAGTAAATAACTCTCATTCCACTATGGTGGACTTATACGTTTCACGGTGGAGATCGTGACGTCACTGCAAACCTCTAATGTCGTAACCGTATCTCTAATTTTTTTCAATAAAGTGTTCAAGGGGGAGGGGGAGGGATAACCATGCGTCCTGTAAATTCCAGCAAAACGGAACAAAACATCAGTATATATCCTGTGCAGCAAAAATTTTCACAGACGGGAGAGGGGGTGTCCTCCTAAAGGCCCCTATAGATCTGTCCATACAGCGTATACTTGCCAGTGGGTGCTCTAAAAATAATTTTGAATCATTCTAAACCGGGACAGAAAGTAGGGCCTTAAAAGACAAATAGTATTATAAACCCTCCACATCCAGGGTGGTAACTCCATGTATAAACGTGTACACTATACACCAAATGCAAGTTTGAACCATACCTGATGGGATGTGGCTTATTCTCAGTGGTGGGGTTCAGGAGAACAGTGGTGGTCACTAAAATTATATCCCTGTGAATTCTAAAAGAAAGCTACCTCTACGATGAGAAATTTCACACACTTCATATGTCATAATATGTAATTGTTAGGAAGGAATTAAGTTGGACGAAGGCAAAATGTAGGCCTACTCGAAATAGGGCAGAACCCATTTCATATACGAAAAATCGTTTCACTTCAAATATTCAGATCATCCAATAGCACCGTTACCAAGAAGAAAATCGGACACAAAACTTTGTCTTGTTATGTCCTCAGACCTTCGGATGTAGTATAACTGGATTTATAGATGTGTGATGAATGTTTATATTGGAGGTTTACATACACGTGATGTACGAGAGGATTTACTTGCTTTTCGTTACTCCAGTCTGGTCTAAAAGCACTAGATTCTGTAGGATAATTTTGAAATTGAGGCTTCCAACTCAGTGTCGTAGCTAGGGGGGACTGGGGGTAGGACCCCCACATATTCGTCAGGCCCCCCAGATTTTTTGTGTCCTAATAAAATGTGTAAGAATTAAGAAAAAATAAATGTTTGAACGGAATTAAACTTTGAAGTATTTCCTTCAAAAAATAAATAAAATGTGTAAGAATTAAGAAGAAGTAAATGTGTGAAAAACACATTTTGCACACGTATGAAATCAACTTTAAAATGCCTACTTCCACTTAATTAGGTATATAATCCGCACTGTCGTTTAATTCGCGTATAATTCACTTGGACGATGAAACGAACGTCCCGACGACAAATTCGGGTGTGACATTGTCAGGTTTAGACCCTTTCTGCCTTTCGGATGGCTGGTTGATTTACTGAAAACCTGGCAACCATATACTGAAGACCGTTCTTACGTACACGAACATTCCTATACGGTATCAAACACAAAATATGCCGTACGGTAAGGTAATGCGTTCGAATAATTCTTCTATCCTTAACAAGTATGTCGTTTCTCTCTCCTTACCTATGACAAGTGCACTGCAGAACGATTGTTTTCGACAAGTCCTCTTTTTGCTATTTTGCACTGGCGTCCGGGCGGATTTGTAAAATTGCCAACAAGGCATATAGCTACAATGTTGCTGTTGTTGCTATAGGTAGCTACAATCATCAATGGCTTAAAAACGTTTTAAACCGTGCCAGTTTAGTCAAAAAACGTTTTATAACCAATAACACTCCCTCCCCTCCCTTAAACCTCCCCCACAACGTAGTTCAATGGCTGACGTCATGCTTCACATCATATCCACCTCGCTCTCAAAAATGACTTTTGTCGCACTAAGTCACAATTACTTTTCGTTTTCCTTTTAAATCTGAAATCCCTCAAATATTGCACCATTTGCTATCTATACGTCCTCCTGAAATTACGAATTTTCGCCAGTGGGGAGGGAGAAACCCGTTCCCTTTAGTCCCCTCCCCCAGGCCACAGATCAGTAATGCCCTTTTGCCCCCTAGCAAAAAAGTGTATGTGCGATCTTGTGTATTACCATTTTTATGGATTTATTTTTTCCCATTATTTGAGAAATGGCGGACATGAGATCTGAACTTCAAGGCTGGGTACACGCAGCTTAAAACACGTGGGAAGTGCCGTTTCCGGCCATCTGGAGGGTTTGTAAAGCCAAAAGTTTTCTTGCACGCTCCGCGCCAACTGATGGTGGCACTCCGCTTAGATAGTCTTGACAAGCCTGACCCTCGGTGGTACCGCCCCCTCCCCATTTGTTACCTAGGCCCCCTAAAATTTCATCCTAGCTACGCCCCTGTACCAACTGAGCAAGTGAAAATGGCTAGCCGATATATGAAACAAACGAAGTTGATCTGTTTCTCGAAACGACTGTCTTTTAAAAAGCGGTTGATAATTTAAGACCGTGGCTCCCTACCCATTTACTTTTCTCTGCAAACACCGTCTTGAGGTATGAATCTTTAAGAAACAGGTCCCAAAATGATTTCATAAGTGAAGGAATCGTAATGAGAATGACAACTTAATTGCCCGTAAAGAATGGATTACAATGGATGTAATTGGCAGACACGTGACCTTATAAAATTGAGAGAGTGAAGAAGGAAAGAAAGTAGAGATGAATTAAAAAAAACATTAGTTCATACCTTTTCAAAAATAGATAAAGTAATAAATAAAACAAAAGGAAACCTTGGTAAAGTTAGTAAACATGATAAATGCAAATGCAAATGCATATATTTTATTGTTAAAGAGGGAGAAAATGAGGGGCAAAACGAGGGGCACGGTGTGTAAAGAGAATGAAATGCTCTTGTAAGTTACCAAGAGCAAGTTTATACTTCCATTTTTTTCGGTATAACGTATTATCTGGAGGTAAGAGAGCAATTCAGCGGCAGAAAGAATAACGTAATCAGAACTTATTTATCTCTTATCAAAGGGTTTCAATTGCAACCCCTGATGTTTTTGTATACATTACACTAGCTTGGCGAAAGAGCTTCTGATGGGTAGTGAAACATTTGATATTATGTAACATACAGTAAGTGAAGTATCTTTTGAGCGCATATTTTGTAAGTAAACACCATAGGAGGGGTTGCTCCGCCTGTTCTTAATCCCACACCGAGAACGGTTTTTATTCGAGTTCAGGAACATAGCAGCATTAACTAAAGTTTAAAGGGTTTAATATAAGGTAAATACAATTGAACTTTCCAAGTACGCCCTTTACCCTGTAATATTTCTTGTAATCTCCGAAGGCACATTGTTTTCCACAAAAGGCATCCTTTTTTGTACTGAATGTATCCTGAACAGTCAGTGTCATTGGTTGCAAAGACATACTGTGGTGTACCGATTTTGCGAAACAGCCTCGATGTACGCATATTTATATTAATAATAAATACGTGGTGGTCAAACATATACTTTCTAAGTTCAATGCAGAAACGTCTAAGGCTTTTAAGCATAAGAATGATAGATTTAAAAAGGAAACAGATGAACAAAAAAAAAAAAAAAAAAGCAAACCTTACAAAATGGGGGCGATGCGCACTGTCTAAGAAGAATTTTTGTGACTGGCTAACGATAGCCCTAATCCCTAACTAATCCCTAACCTTAACAATGGATACAGTCGATACAATAGAATCAGCCAATCAGAAAATACCTTCTTAGACAGTGCGCATCAGCTGACAAAATGTGCAGCTTTGAACATATCAATGATAAACATATTTCTATGAACGTACGTGACAGAAAATTAGTTGGTCTAAAATGAGGTTTGATGTACCATGTGCTTTTTTACCACGTGAAGACTCTTTACTAAATTTAAACTTGGAAAATGGTCTCGATTTTTAAGATAAACCACTTTATGAAGCATTTTTTGCTTTACTGAAATCAGTCATAACTACCGAAGTTTTTAGGCAAAAATGCTGTTGGTAATGTATCCGACCAATGGTTCTTTATTCCAATTAAACACTTGAATAACTAGCAGCAATTACATTTAAATGAACAGCAAGTTCTGCTCTGAAAGTAGTCCTGGCGAATAAAGGTTTCAAACTACTCATGGACATTAAAGTTCGACTACCATCCAGCTTAATGATAGCTTCATGAGATAAACTGCCATGTAATGTCAATTCTGATTCATCTTTAGGGCAATTTACAAATGCATAACTTGATTCTCATCACCGGCAGGGCTGATTTTGGACGCCGGGTGATTTTTTTTTTATTTTTTATTAATGAATAAAAACCTCCCGGACCTGTGCAATTCGTTTCCATGGGCATTTTTTAAAGAAAATCTGACCTCAAACATCGTTTCTGATGGTTTTTGCATAAATATATTGCCTCAAATCACTCCGACCAAATCCCACAATCAAACTTTCCTTGCGACCGACAGGTCGACTTGACAAGAGCAGTCTGGATACACGATATACAGTATAAAATAGGGCCCAGAAAGAACACACTGAAAATTGATTTGTAACAAAAAATAAAAAATACAAAAGGACCGGGCGACGGATGTTTTCAGATGTCAGTGATGAGAATTAAGTAATTTTTTATGTGGCCCAATTGAAAGTGATTACAACTGTTGACTATCTTCGGCATGGGAAGATTCTGCCTATAAAATGTCGTAAAAGCGTGCGTAGCAATTATTTTATCCTCACTTCATACTGTCATAATCAGTTTTAAATTCTGATATTTTTAAGCAATTAAAAAATGCATGTGTAGAAATCAAACTCGTTGACGCGCAGATTGTTTAAAAATTTGACTTGTAGGTGTTTGGCATGCAAACGTGTTTACAAAGTGGGGGAAAACATTGTTTTTTGCAAAATGTTTCATTCTTAACAATATTTTCGGAGTGCATGGTACAATTCAGGGTAGCATCTTGGTGAAAATGCTTTCATTTTGTGAACAATATATTTTTAAAAACTCTAACGTCAAAGCCGTTTCACAAGTCTACAAAAAACGACATTACTTTTGTTATACAGGTTAACCACAAGCCATATTATAAAAAAAAAAAATCCACGCGAGATAATGCCAACCTACGAAAGTCATATTGCCCGGAGAAAAACAAAACTTTGTTTACTAATACCAAAAGCTTATCGATATTCCCTTAAGTTTGAGGCCTATAATGCAAGCCTAACGTAGCCTTAATTTATCAAAGCTTGTAGAACAACTGCATGAAGTTCCTACAAAGAAAATAGTTTCATGATGTGAATTTTAAGTAGAAATCAAAATTTAAACGAAATGTTACGACTTATTTACAAACGACGATCGAGCGCATGTAGATCCTTTCGTTCTCCCAGCGAGACTGCAAGAACTTTGGTAAAAGCACGGTGAGGTATGGTTACTTAATGCATGAAAAAAATCAATTTCTTGGCAGTTCTGGAACTGGTTAAAAGCTGACGCTTATCTCATTAATAAACCTCAATGACTTCCCTTCAATCAAAATGAAACAGTTAGAATTACATAAACGTTTTAATAGTGTAAGAGATTCAGAGGCTGGGTAAGCTTTTTAACTTCAAAAAACTGTGAAAAGTTTAAACTGTAAATAGCAATAATCTGTAAAATGCGACCTTTTAAAACTGATTACTTACTATATCTGAAGCTCCTTAGATAATAGAAGAGAAAAGTATAAGGAGTGATTCCATATTTAAGAAAGGTGCAATATTTTTTTTTTTTTTTTTTGAGACAACATCAGCAGTATGCTTCAGTTCAGCAATTGACGGTTCATTTGTAATGGGAAAATCCCTTCAAAAGTACCATACTGTTCAGTTCGAACATTAATTTTCAGTCATCCAGACAAGACTTGTTCCGGTCATCCAAAGTTACCTTGCTTTCAAACAATTTTCTTCGAAACGAGTCTCTAAACTAAGATGTCCATAAATATGCAGCGGTCCTTTTGAAAGTTGTGTAATGGTATGTGACATTAATCCATGAGCAAGTGAGATTTACGTCACAATGGCAAAGAGACGACAGCCTAATTTATTTCACTTTGCAGCTCAACTCAGTTAACTCAGTTAGCCCCAACTGTGTGTTATTTCTGAAGATCACAGGGTGATCGAAACGTCAATATATATATATATATATATATATATATATATATATATATATATATATATATATTATATATATATATATATATATATATATATATTATATATATATATATATATATATATATATATATATATATATATATATATATATATAGTAGGTAGAGTGACGTAGCGACTTCATACATACCAGCGACCTACCGCATACAAGGCGGATGCTCTGACCACTGAGCCATTGAGGCCTATGTGACAAAGCGCGGCCAATTAAGTTTAAATACTGATGGGTTAAGTTCTCCATTGTCAGAGCATCCGCCTTGTATGCGGGAGGTCGTTGGTTCGAATCCTGCTTGAAGCTAAGTTTTCCAGCTCATATAATCATCCTCTTTCAGTATAAGGCTATGCCAATGTTTGAGGAACAATGGCCTAAGATCTTCATGCGACTATTCAATACAACGTTGATTGACTCATTTATATATATATATATATTATATATATATATATATATATATTATATATATATATATATATATATATAAATAAGGCAAGCGCTTTGTTAGAGGAAAATGGCCTAAGGTCTCTATGCGACTATTTAATACAAGTTATAAGGCAAGTGCCTATGTTAGAGGAAAAAATGGCCTAAGGTCTCTATGCGACTATTTAATACAGCGTTGATTTGACTCATATATATATATATATATATATATATATATATATATATATATATATATATATATATATATATATATATATATATATATAATATATATATATATATATATATATATATATATATATATATATACTGGTGTCACCTATAAAATCTTTAACTCAGTTACTTGTACTTCTACTTCTGTTGTTTTCTTACCTACTTACCTACCTACTATGTTCCCTCTGTGTTTTGTTAAGGCCCTCGACCGATTGAATGGCGATTGAATTGAAATCCTTAAAGCTCGTGTTAAAATGTGTTCCTAGAAGGGTGTTAGCTTTTTTCAGTTCCTGCCTATGACCCTTGTGTCTCTGTCGTAACTGGTCCTCCGTTTCCCCCACGTACTGTTTCCCACAATCGTTACAATTTATAAGGTAAATGACCCCACTTCACATACAGTTAAAAGTACCTAGTATTTTAAAAGTACCGAGTATTCTAAACACTGTTCCAGTATGGAAACTGCTAAAGGAATCCGTAACTAACATGGCCTCACACGTTACTCAGTTCTACCGAGTAACCTGTAATTACCCAAATTTTGCTGGTTTGTTTCTCGGCAATCTAACACTTACAAACAAATCTTTTAAATTGGGAGGTTGCATGTAAATGACTTTTGGTGACGACTGAAAAATCTTGCTTATTTTGTCGGACAATTAAAGAATATGGAAATGTTTATTAATAATTTCTTGTAAGTTGTATAAGCGAGGATTTCGATCAACAACAAAGGGGGTTTTGGGTGCTGTCGAGACGATCTTAGTTCTGTTAGTTTTCAAGAAAGAAGTGCGGGAGAATGCTTTAGCCTTCCCGATCTTAATTTTGATAAACCCTGTAGGAAAACCTTTTTTACTTAAACCGTTTTCTTAAGTTTTGAAGTTTTCGTTTCAATTATCCTCATTGGAACAAATGTTTTTTTTAATACGGGACTGAAAAAAGGAATGTTTTCTTTATCTGACTCTATAGATATCTTTACTTGGGGTAGCTTTCTGCTCACAGTGTTCCTAACGAAGGACAGTTGATCTGTTCGAGACGTTGTATTCTCTACTTCTTTGATCAAAGTTTTGTGGTGGATATATTTAGTCAGTGTTTTTTATTTGTCTGTTTATCGTCCTGGAAACACGAAGAGAGCTTTTGAGTTGTACCGTGGAATTTATTTGTTTATTTGTTATTCATTAATATATATATATATATATATATATATTTAAGTTACAATATGGTAGATCGACTATGGACAAGTAGGTCGAAAGTAAAGTAATTAAATTCGACCATAACTAAATCAATTCCAAGTACTGGCGATAGCCTTTATGAAGGAGGAAAGAGAAACGAAAAAATAAATTCAGAGAGAAAATTAAGCAACGAGCAGGACTCGAACCTGCGTCGGCCGCGTTCCTTGCGACCGCCTTTAAAGAAGAGTCTAAGCTCGAATTAAGTTTTGATATATTAAAGGGGTACTTATTCTGAGTATTCTGAGGAAATTCGCATTGGAATCCGATGTGGGTTTCTCAAGATATTAACAGATATTAACATATGATGTCATCACCTCACATAAATGAGCACTCTTTTGTTTTCTTTAAACTTTCTTTAAAATATGCGTGGTGTGTGGAATTGCTAGCTTCTGTTCCACGCATAGGTTGCATTGCCCCAATTCACGTTGGCTTGTGTTCGATTTGTTTACTATTTTCCACTCTATTTTGAAGTTAATACCTCTTCTTTTCAGATCCCATATGTAGGCTATTAGATAGCTCTCTTTCTTTTTCGTATCTCTCGTGTTTGAAGGATTTGGTAATGTCGTTGAAACGCCACTTAAAGCGCTCCTCTCGAGATGCCGATGTAAGATTTAGATTCTGTGCCTGAGGTACCTTGGGCTTTGTACACCACGGAGCTTGTTAAGCACTCCCCGCGGAGGGGGCAGGTGTCCTTTACTCTACACTTGCATAGATCTGTGAAGGCTGCGTTGCTGTTGTTCTGCTTGGCGATGGTATAGTTGTGGGATTGTATCATTGACTTGATATTCTTAAGGCAGCTGTAGCCTTTTTCACTGCACTTTTGTTGAATATTTTGTGGAGTTTATGGTCTAGTGAAAAGTTCTTAGCTATCAAATTGAGAGGAAGATTCCACCCACATTAGTTTTAACACACTTGCTAAACGGCGAGGGGGTGGGGTCATCTTAAAAACCGGAAGTTTGCTTTCGATTTACTGACGACTTTTTATGATTTGGACTCACGGAAGGGAGAAACTTATGCAGTTTTCTGATTTCATTAATAGTGCCTATTCTTGTATTAAATTTGCTTGTGATTATTCTTTAAAGTAATATTACCCGTTTAAGGAAATGGAAATACATAACACTGCTTGTCCAAAGTACTGGAATAACGTTTAAGCAGTCCATTCGAACAATAAAGATAAATAAAGATCCCTAACAGAAGTAAGTCTTCCAAATATTGTTCAATTATCATAAAAAATGACGACAAAAAGTATTAAATCGATAATGCTTGCAAACAATCTTTATTCCAAGGAATCCCACTACTGGATGAACAAACCAATGGGAGTGCTCTAATATATGAATATGCAAAAGGCTTAAGCCAAAACAGCACAACGAAAGGCCAGTGAATGAGCACTGAACACAGTATATTCACGCATTAGCCTAGCTACGTACTTGAAGACTGACCTTATATTACCATGGTGCTAATATTTGAAAAGTATTATTGGTTCCATGGTGAATCGAAGGGACTTATTTCCGTTGAAGCCCACCTGACCAATTTCGGAACAAACTGCAGCCCTCGTAAGCTAGTCGACAACACCACAAAGGGACTAGGTATCAGCGGGAGTTGCTACCTGGAAGAGAGCGGACGGTAAAATTTGCCCAATTAGTGACCTTTTGTGATCACAGAAGAGTGTTGGCCGACTGTTTGTATGATTACGAAGGTAGATTCAAAGAGAATACGAGTTACTTCTAACTCTACTAACGAGAATCGCCATCGATATAATATGTGAGTTCAGATCTACTTCCGAGGAAAAAAATCCCGGTCACACTATGCAACGAATAAATCTGATGCGATAGCGATTATCGCTTTTGATTATAGTGCTGTGGAGAGCGGTCACCATTAATATATTAGTGAAAGATATCATGTCCGTTATATGCTAATTTTGAGAAGCTAGACGGGCTACAACGACGGATAATGAAACCTCGAGGATTATTTTACACAATCCTTGTAGTTTTCCTACGGGTTTGTTTTACATCACTAGTCCCTTCTTTCAAGGAACAAATAAGGTCAATTATGAACTAGATCGCTCACCCTTGAGACTAAGAACCTAGCCTAAATGCTCCTGTGAACAAACTGTTCAAGCTATACAGTATCACCTCGAGTCGAACATGTAAATGTAGGCTACCACTTACTTTCTACACGTCCGAGCGCTTCATGTCGCTCTTCCTCTAAAATCAGAGCATCACAAACAGGCCTAGGCCTACACAGTTTACACATGCAACGTTCCATGTCTACTTTGTATGTATACAGTGTTTGCACAGTGTAGCATTACAACAAGGGGGAGAGAGAGAGATGCTACGTCACATGGAAACAAAGCATCTCATGGGCTTAGAATTTTATCGTATCGGTTTGTCTTGTGTTTTTCGCTCTTCAAACAATTCGAACGATATTACGACGGTTATCGATTCGTTTATCGCTTTGGTGTGACTGCTCTATTGTTGCACGGTAACTATTTCTGTGCTGAAATCGTTATCGTATCGGATTTGTTATTGCTGCCTGGTGTGACCGTGCTTAATATTGAACAATTCTTGAGTCATTCAAATCCTCGATGGTCAAACGGTATTAGCTAGGAGTCTGACATCCGAGATGTTTTTCCTCCGTCGGAAGATCATATTTTTCCTGTTACGTTTCCCAACTGAAAGGTACACAGTTGCATTGATTCAACAGGTACAAATTGTTTTACATGTTGGAAACTCTGGAGAGACCATCTGCAACAACCGAAATTAACCGAGGGAAAAAACATTGTTCACAGAGGAAATCCATTCGAGCCGTATGCATGTGCCTGAAACTTCTGCCTGCATTCTACTAGCGCCCCTGTAAGCTGGGGGTTGTAGAATATGTCCACGGTATTCCCCGCCTGTCGTAAGAGGCGATTTAAGGGGAGGACTTGCACTGTGTTTGAACAATATCTGAAACCGAACTTGAACCGTATTTGATCTAGTTGACAATAACACATTCTTGTTGGTGTGTCGTTAATTTGTATCTAACTGCATTCTACTAGCCTACTACTAAGGAAGTGTTTGGACTTATTCTAGATTAGATTGCATGGCCGTGCGGGCCGGGGGATGGGGACGGCCGCCCCCCCCCCCCCAAATGTTAGAAACCTGACTAAATCGGGCAGATGTTTTGTCCCAGTCAGGCGGAAAATTAGACAGTTAAATTAGGTCTTGAGACGGGCAAAAATCACCGCCCTCCCTGAGAAAAACAGTCCCGTACGGCCATGTTGGATTGTCATTATTCAGTCAGTGCCCCTTGCTAAAGTAATCGGCATCTCTACTCATTACACATTTTTCTTCAATTAGTGTATCGTTGTACATTCTACGTGGGATATTTGATATGTACCTGCAAGGACAAAACTTAAGATATGGCGAAGTATACAAGTGTACAGTTTAACTGGTAACTGTTACTAGCGTTAGTATGCAAGTGTCTTCTTGAATTGTGTTAGAGGGTGAAATCTACTAACATGGGCATTATGATGGAAATATATTTGTTTCTTTTGTTTCAAAAACTCAAGTGTACTGTGCAGTATACATCCTTCAAAATCACACTATTCGCAGCTAATGTATGAATAACCGTGGCAATATAAGCCCACTAAAATGAACAGTACTTCGGTGCATGCAGCTGCGTGACCCATTGATAGGCGTGGTTTAAGATAGTTGTGATGAGAATGGGGTTTTTTTTTGTCAAAGTAGCCTGCAGATTCTGACTATTTTTTGCACCGTTTGTTTATAGATTACCATTCACACTATCATTTTCAGTCACTAAATAAACAATTTCATCCATGATTAGCTTAGTCAGTATATTGACAAATAAAGAAAAACATTGGAACTTATATTTTCGTTTTTCGATGCACGCAATATCACTGTAAGATCTGTTAATTTTCTTAATGTACAGGTATTGACTTCCCAGGATGGTGGGATCTTCATTGACCTTTTCACTAAGCCTACTGATACTAATCGGTTTCAGGACGCCCATGACCCCTAGAAAATCTACAAAAATTAGTCTTTATCTTCATCGTCCAGTTCCCCGCTTTACCGGACATTAAGGGAATTCTAACAAAGTTTTTACCACTCCTACATCAGTCGGATAGATTGAAGTTTGCTGTCCCTGCTGCCCCAGTTATGAGCTTCAACCAGCCTCCCAATCTTAAAAGGTCCCTATATCGGGCTAAATTCTTGGACCCTATTAAGGTTACTTTTAACAAGGCCGTTGATTCTTCATTTAATTTCATTTATTTTCCACAAACATCATAAAAATATATACAGACACAAATTTACAGAAAGCGGTGGAGGAAGCCTGTAAAAAACAAAATGTTTGTCCTTAGCAGGCCACCTTTATAATAAAACGTTAACAAGAAATACAGACACAAAAATGAAACCAAATAACACAGACATAGTAACAGCCCCCTTTCCTCCCAATAAGCCCCAACCACCCACCACCCATGGCACAGTAAAATAGGTTACAAAATGACATTAATACTTATCAATTAAACATAATTTGAATTTCTTGGTAAATAAGGGAAGTGAGGAGATGCTTTTTACCTAGGGACGAGGTTATTCCAGAGTTGAGAGCTACAAGTAACAAATTACTTTTTACTGACATCAGTATTAACTCTATATAAGTGATAGTTTTCCGAATACCTGTTACAGTAGTTGTGGACAGTTTTATTAAGATGAAAGATATTCTGAAACATAGAAGGTAATAACCCATGACTAATTTTAAACATAAAGATACCACCTGGTGCTTATACTATGTCGAAAACATTCAAAACATTCAAATTCTTTAAAAAGGTCAGCTGTGTTAGCCCTATAGTGAGAGGAAGTAATTAAACGAATGGCCCTTTTATTGCAGTACGTAAAGTCTATTAACATAAGATTGGAAGGTGTTTCCCCAAGCAATATTGCAATAAGATAAGTGAGGAAGGATAAGAGTATTGTACAAAGAAAGTAGAACACGACGAGGTACAAGATGCTTGATTTTATGAAGGACGCCTAGAGTCTTAGAGATTTCGTTACATAATAAATCATCGTGGCACTTCCAAGTCAAGTTGGAATCGATAAGAAGCCTTAAGAACTTTACAGAATCGGATTGTCTGATAACAGAACCGTCAATGCAAATACTTATATCGGGTGGTTTCTTTCTACTAGACTGGAACAGCATGAAATGCGTCTTTTTGACATTCAGAGAAAGTTTATTGGCATTGAACCAATGACACACAAGCTCAGCATTTACTATAGAAACATTAAAGGTGGGATCATCGGTTTTAAAGAATACTATTATCATCTGCAAATAGTACAGATTTTAACTTTCCTTGTCGTGGTTGTGGCAAGAACAGGTGTCAATATTGTAGTCAACTGACTTTATCATGACTACTTTCTCTGGTAAGAATTCTAAATGTAAGAATTCTCCTATTCGTGACTCACTCTGGGTAAGCTACGTTTTTTCATGTCCAGTCTGTCAGTTTCAAAACGTGGGTAGGTCTTATGATTTCCTTTTAAGGTTTAATGGGCACAAGAGTGATTTTAGACTTTTTATGACTGGTACATCAAACAAATTAGACTCACAAATTCTTCATGATCACCTAATTTCTCATAACTGTGACTCATTTTTAAGGTTCAGAGTGTTGATTGTATTTCCAAACCAGCCGTAACAATACCTTGGGAAAATGGCTTATTATAAAAGAAAGGGAATGGATTTGGAAACAAGACACTGCAATCCTCCAAGATAAGACTTAATATGGATGGTGGTATTTACTATCAAAATAAACATTTAGAAAAGTTCGTTAAGCTGTCCTCTTTCCTTGCTGTTTTATTTAATTATTATTTGCTTCAGTTACATTTTTACCTTTTTTGTGTTAGGTTTTATTTTTTTAAATATCATATTCATTTTTTTCTTGCTTGATTTTTGGTTGTTTCTTATATTTTTCATTTGTAAGTTATTTTTTTGGCTTATCATGTACTAGAGCTTTCAGTCTTCTCTGGTTTATTTTCTCCGTTTTTAAAACTTGTTTATTTTTTCTTAGCTAACTGTATACGTGACCCGAAGAAAGACGGTTTAGCGTCGGAAAAGTTGAATAAACGTTTTTGGAATGCACTGGACTTATGTGGTATATTTTGTGTCCTGTTGTGATGCGTGTTAGGTTTACATGTATGTATGTGTATATATATATATATATATATATATATATATATATATATATATATATATATATATATGTATGTATGTATCGTTCGATAAAAGTGAGGAAAATTCCTATATGTATATATAAATATATACAAATTACTTCTCTCAATGCTCTCAAAAATGATAGTCCTAATTGACTTATCAGTGGGGCTCTTTGTCCTCACAATTTAAAAGCTGTAAGTTTCGTACACTCCTTGTCACTCCTGTGATCAAGCACTGAAGAAGAGCTAGTATTGCTCGAAAGCTTTGCAAAAACCTTTCATGGCTGTTTATTTACCAATTTCCAAGCCTCTACTGCTGTTACGTATCTCTTTCGAGATCCAGCCATTCATTTCTGTAGCACTGTTGTTATACAGTATTTCCGTTACAATGTATATATAAATATATATATACGTGTATTGTACCTTTACGTTTACATGTATATAGATACTTATACGTGTGTGTGTGTACACATGCAAATAGCCTAGCTCAACCCCCCCCCCCCTCGTCCACAATGTCTAACACAGACCGCCGACCTCGGGCAAAATCCTTTACCAGGAGTGACCGACCTGTCAATGGCGGACTGATGCCCATTCAATAGCGAGAAGCCTAGCGTATTGTACGAATGAGCTTTGCTCTTCCTTACCATCGCCCTTTGAAATGTTATGTTTCTAAAATAATAGATGCTTAGTTGCAACAAAAAAGGCCTTGGGAGTGCCATTTCTGGCAAAGTGGGAGGAATTTTAATTTTTAAAAGGAAAAAATGTGGTGGGCTGCTCTCCAACTAATGATAGCTCACGCTCAAGTTCAAGTTTATTAAAATAAAATACATATCGGAACTATTACCGACCTTGCCTAGCTATTCCGAACAAAGGGCAACAAAAGAAAAGATTGCGCCAAAAAGTCGATTTGTTTTTTGTTTTGTAATTTCGCGGAGGGTTCCTATGGTCCAAATGAGCCAAAATTTGGTACTCATGCTCGTGAATATGTATACTTTCAGATTCCGTTCGAACTAGAATTTTAGCTGAATGCAATAAAAAGTTACGGCAGTTTAAACGAGTAAAAATACTCCCAAAACAGCATTTTGACGACTAGCCCCATTGAAAAATCCTGAAAATTCACTTTTTATTCGAATTTCGCATAGTGTTCCTGAAACACTTCTAGAAAAAACTTACTATTGGTAGAAAGAACACAAATTAAACATTCAAATTCCGTGCGAACTAGAATGATAGGGTGAACGAACGATTTTTGGTAAACAAATATATGCCAAAAATGGCAAATGCGCTACACAGTTAAGGATGAGTTCGGAGAGCCGGGAGCGCTATGTTCCGATATGTAAATACATGCAAGAACACCTTTGCAAATAGGACAATTAAAGAGTGATTTACAAAGATAAAAGTAGACAGAAATAGTTGGCCCCAATTGAAAATGTTCACATTCATAGTTGGAATCGGGACACGAGCTGGAATATTTTCAAATATTTGCAATAATTTACTATAGATTCTAATCCGTACACGAATTAATGATAGTGTTTTAAGACTGTAAGGCAATATTCATGCCTGCTGCAGAATGTGTGAATCTCCCTTACTACGGGTATATCCTACCATGGCCAACTAATTTGCAGCGTTACCGTAATTTGCAGTGACTCATCACATAGGTTCCCCTTTAAGAAACAAGAAACTGAAACCAATACAAACTGTACCATATAACCATGGGTGATCAGAATAGCATAATTTAAAGTGTTTTGCCATTGACAAAATGCAATAACTTTCAAAAGTGCAGAAAATTGTTCTTTAGGAGGTAAAGACCACCTCTCAGTAGCATAACAATTTTCAAAGAAATGTATTTTTTCTAGAGGTGCAATACATTGTGGGAAATCTGTGATGTCATCGCGGCATTTTTATTTATGATATTGACACCGTTGTAGGAAACATTTAAGTTGTTTGCTATAACCTACATATGGTGCAGTTCTGTGCCAGATCTACATGGAAATATATTCAAACTACATGATGTACATGGAAATACATTCAAACTTTCCAAAGGTATCAAATTTCAAAGAGAAACAGGACTCCAATTGTAGAGAAAAACAAAAGGAATCTGAAGCAATGTGCCCACTTCACTTTACATTCTGTGACCTTGACGAGAACTGGAAGTATTTTTGACGGAAATAACCAGTCTTTAAATTGAGGTATCTTTAGTTAGAAATATACTAATGGTAAAGGGTTTGAAGGACTTGAAGTGGAATATTTTTCTTTGTCACATACGACCCTTGTGAAATGCCACTGAAATATGCCTTTAAAAACAGGATTCGGACTTGATTCAGAATAAAGTCATATGATTTCTAGTGTTTCGAGATTGTCTCTAGTTACCACAACCAATGGACTCAGATTCTAGAAGTGAGAATCGAGCGTGATTATATTGCGAAGATTAGTTTTCTTAGAGCTGACCACTGCCAAACTTAAAGAGGTAACCATGGTAACGGCAGACATCAAACATGCTTCGGGAGTACACGTTTTCAAAGAATGCCATCTTTTCTTCTATTTTTTGTAGTATCTCTTTTTATCACACCTTGTAAAGACTTAATCAGTTCCTACACAGACATTGTTTTTCGCTCTTTCCCTATAGGCTAGGTTAGGTGGATTTAGTCCGTCCGATGCCCTTGTTCGTACGGATCACCGAGATGTCTTACTTGCTCTCATCTGCGCGGACCCACTTCAGTGATTCTGATAGAGAAAGTAGGTGCGGATCCAAAAGGGAGGGGGCTTTCCCGGCCTCAGCCCCCCTTTTTTGCCACATCAACAATAACAAATACGCGAAAATTAGCATAATGTTAATCTAAGAGAATATTTAAGGGGGCTTTTAGCCCGCCCTCCCCCCTTTTCGAAATGTCTGGATCCGCGCCTGGAAAGAAACCTGTTTAAGGTCGGGTTTCCTGGAGCCAAACTTTTGGAAGCTCCAGGTGCAACTTTGTTAGAAATGCTTTGCTGTTTCACGCCTGTCAAGCCGGCATCATTGAGTCCTTAAGTATCATAACCACACTACTTTAGCAATGATACCATATTCATGTCCGTGATCCCTTAGCTTAACCCCCTAAATAACGTTGTACCAACACCTACCGAAGCAGGCAGTTCAAGCCACTAGCAACCCCTGACCCATAGGGCCAATGATACAGCTAAATACTGGCTTCACATGTAGAGATAAAACATGAACTCCTGAGTCATTGGATTTAGATTTGAAACCGACTTTACATCCCCTACCTGATAAAAGGCGACGAACAATGAACCTTTTTGAAAATATTTGTTGATTTAATACAGAGTGAGCACACTATTGAGGCTAATTGTGGGCTATTTTTAAAGTTATGTGGACCCAAGATTGTTTCAGTGTCAAATTAAACCATCTGACACGTATTTTACATCTACAAGGTGAAAATAAGACTGGTAGACACTCAAAAATGACAAAGTCACTTAGTGCACAGTGCACCAGTTTGAGAAATTTCGGTGAAAATCGGACAAAATGGGCCCCTTTCTCTTTTAGTCTTCGGTAGACTGATCGTTGTCCACTCGGACTAAATTTCTTTTTTAGACCTAGAGCTTTCGATTGATACCAAAAAATAAACTTCTGCACGAATTTGAAATGACTGGCTCCCAGGACACCCCATTAATAATAGGTCCTATCGTCTCTGTAGGGCAAGTGCACTCAAGGCACGAACAATCTGGGGAATCAGTCCTTTGAAGGTACAATTTTTTTACTCTTTGAAAGGGTCAATTCTTCGATTATGATTGAATTGTCACGTTTGCAAAGGCGCTTCAACAATTAAAACACACACACACACACATAGAGATGCAATCACTGACTTCACGCACTTAAACGCTCCACGAAAAATTGTTCTATGGGGACATTATACGGGTTTCGCGTGTGTTTCATTTTACTTTGAAGGCAAGAATGGTTATATGATTGACATACATTGTGGCTCACTGTGACATCGAGTCATAGGCGGGAAAATGAGAATAGCTGAATTAAATGGCGTGAAAATATATCACCTCCGTAGCTTTTCAAATTCATTTTATTTCACCTACTGGTGGTGTTCATTCCTATCGAATGCTATATAACTGTATATCCAAACTTAATAGGAACGCCAACCCACTTACTCACGGTTTAATCTGTTCCCTTCCATTCAGTAGTACATGATATTAGAATTCGCTCGACCTTATACAGTTTCTTCCTTCAAGTCAATGTAAAGCGTTAAAGTAGTCTTAAGATGTAGGCTTGTCGCAAGATATGAGTACCTTGCAAGTTGTCCCGTTTCTTACGCTTTTCTTCCTTTTTATCTCCTTATCTTCTCGTTTTAGCCTTTTATCTTTCTATGGGATTGGAAGGGCTCAGTGAAGGTTCCATTTAAAAAGGTCACAAATGCTAACGGTCATGACAGCATGATAACATTGCGAGGGTGTGTGCATGGTCACGGTGTGTCTGGGAATTTTTCATAAATTAATTTTGGGTAGATTGATGAGACCGGACCACTGAAAAGGATTGGTAAACTTGCCCCCTAAAGAAAATTGCTCATCTATAAATTTTGAGAAAATGGATAACTCATAGATAAGTCATTCCCGCTAATCGCCTTTGTAGATGGATGGAACTATTTAAGATTTTCTGCTGATAAACATTGATGCATTTCAATTTTCTCCATTGGTATACATCGAGGTTATACTAGATGTTGCAGTGTACTTAAATGCAAATGGTAATCTTCATTTGTGGAAGAGACCGGACAAAAGGAAATGAAAATCATTCAGCACCGAGGCGAGCGGGCCTTATACATAAATTATGATACAACTTATAAGATGGTCAAATGTTAACGTACCTTGCATGCAGATGGTTTTCGGATAGACGACAGAGAGGCCTAGCTTGTACACAATATTCCCTGACGCTAAGAGAAACACGCAAACAGACACATTATATCATTATTCGTTACTTTAATATAATCAAACAGGTCAAACGTGCGGCCGGTTTGAAGCCTACATCAGCATCATTTATTTTACTTCCTGTTTTAAATATCGAATTGTTTGTTTGTCTTATTCTTCCCTCTCTGTCTATTACATTGTCCTCTCCTTTTAATCTGGGGCGTATATACATGAATTCGCAGGAAGGGTGTGACCTTTTTTTTTTTTTTGGACCAACTACATTTCTTGGAGACTGACTCCCGCTGACATAGTTGTACGACCCCAATTTTGCAAGAACTTTCTTTTTTCTTCTTTTTTTTTTCTTTCTTTTTTTTCACTTCAAATGTTGTTCCAAATTTTCGGGGACTTCTTGTTTTCTTCTTCTTTTTTCTTCTTCTGTGAGCATTAGTTCTAGGTTTTACCAGTGGTTGGATAAATCATTCGCAACAACCCTGGATATGAGGATAAATAATGTAGGTTGGTGCTCGCTTTTATGTCTTAACAGACATGATAAGGGC
Organism: Holothuria leucospilota; assembly: GCA_029531755.1. Taxonomy (NCBI): domain Eukaryota; kingdom Metazoa; phylum Echinodermata; class Holothuroidea; order Aspidochirotida; family Holothuriidae; genus Holothuria; species Holothuria leucospilota. The sequence goes on from CM055968.1 coordinate 56,015,260, forward strand.
TATTGTTAGATCCGGAGGTAGGCGACCGCGCAAGTGGATTCAGATTCATAGTGGATTTAATTAAATCAAAACCCCATACGAGACGTAGCAGTGGAGTATTTTCCAGCTGGCCTAAATCATTCCTGCTTGATAATAGACCCCGAACAATAAAACTTCATCCTTCACCCTCTCTTGTATTTGATGCTATTAATAGCTCCGATTTACAATAAAAATTTGTAGTGAAAAAATATATCACCGTCAACATTATTCACCCAGTGGTTCAGCCTTCGTCATTCCATTAAAGACGGTGACAGTGAGATGTTAGACCGACTCCCTGGTTAGACTGAGTTATCTATCTTTTGAAGGAAAACAGACAACCTAAGAAGCATGTATGAGGCCACTAGCCCAACTGTGCTTTGCTTTGGTTTGAAGAAATGGGTACAATGTCGTTAAAAGTGAAAGCAATTGGTATTTACACAATGAGCAATGCATGTTTGGCAGGTTGCACATGACTGCCCAGCACTTTTTGTATGAGACCTTTTGCAGGCATTTTGCAATCTAGCGAAAACGAAACTTGTCCCTCACTACAAACGCGTAAGGTGATTCAGCCTCTTAACAACTCCCCGATTTGAGTGAAGCTCCATTCATGCATTCGTTTCTGGCGTATGCATAGGAAGTGGTAAATAAATACCTTGAGGATATTTTCCCCAATTTGATCAATGTCCCAAAGGTAGTCTAAGCTTACTAGACTTATTGTTTATCAAGTTTGTTGTGGTGACTAGTGGCGCTATGCAAAATTGATGAGAACATTATAGTTCTACACAATATTATCTAGGGAGCACATAACAATTGGATGCTTCATTGACTTGCACACTTGTTTTGCCTCTGTGTCATGCGGCTACACAGCCTAGTCAAAGTTCACAGCCCAGACAAGCTGTTCCTCACAGGGTAGGAGGATTTAGGGTCTCCTATGAGCGGGGTCCAATATAAAAAAAGGCACATCCCCAAATTTTACTCTTGAGATCATCATATAGGTTAGAATATTGTGACAAAAATGAATACACCGACGACGAAACCTCTAAAACAGTGTCATGCACGTACATTCATTGCTCTGGTGAAAGATCTATAGGTGTCTATCTGCCTTAAAAGTATACTGAAAGTACACTGCCCTACCAGGCCCGTAACCTAAAAAACCTAAAAAAATCTAAAAAGGCAGCCCAGTCGCGTAACTGGGGGATTTGGCAATCTCGCGGATCCTTCCTTCCTACTACCCTGCTACGGGTACCTTATTGCGGAGGTTTCTATGGGAAGAGGTGATCTATGTAATGTGGCTTAAATACAAAATGGTACTATTGACAACTCTTTGAAATGGTTGTTCAGAAATCCTCAATATCAAGTGGATTTTCCTTTTTGTGGCTAGGTGTAATGGAAGGCGTGTCGTCTGAGTCGAGGGGTCACACTGTACTTGGTGCGAAAATTTGTTTATGTGAGGTAGCTTAGATGGAGAATGGTTTCATTATTGGCAAAGCTTTGATTTCATAATGTATTTGGAAAATTCTTTTGTCCTTTCATTTGGCCCGATGTATGAGGTGGTGGCACACCTATCCTTTGAAATTTTTTTGTTAATATGATGTGGTACAAAATGGTGCTCTATTGCATGCTGTAGATTTCTTTATAATTTCAGGCCTTGAAGGCTGGTGTTCTACGACGCTAAGCGACCACGAACGTGGAGGAAGCCTTTGGCTCATGAATAACAACTTTACGTCAGGTGGCAGCCAACTCAACAATTTAGATCAAATCTGGTTTCTTTTCAAAGGCCATGCAGTTCAGATGGGAAATCCGTAGATTTCTTTTGGATTATAAATCCACCTTACTTTGACCCGGCCGGAGATCGAACCCCGAACCTACCGGTTGCTAACCTTCAAATGCCACCCCCTTTATCCAATCGGCCACAGCACTTTTCGTATGATATGGGGGTTAAGACAGTCACACAATCTAGGCGGAGAACTGATCGGCCTTTTGCTAATCAAGAAAATTATCTCCGTTAATTGCAGGAAGTAGCGCATCTGTGGTCTGATTAAGTGGCATGCATGTACATATTCTTTATTTTGATTTCTCATTATTGAAACATTCACACTTGCCCTAGACGAGTATATGCGGGGACTCTGTTTGCTCATCCCTTTTTAAGGCTTCCCACACACCAATTAAAAGGGGTAGGCGGTAGCATTATCTAATACTACGTAGGCAGTCCCTTGTGGCAAGGCAATAATTTTTCAAAAAAGCGTTTTTAACGGACATTGTGTCTGTTAGTATCTGTTAAGTAGACAAATAGCATTTTGTGCTGTTGGATGGGATTAGAGACCCCAGCTACTTTGTTGTACTGTTATTCTAGGTTTTTCAGCCTTTAATTAGCCATTTAAGTGCTCTTGGTTTTAGACTTTGAGCTTCAGTAGTCGAGGGACTTTTCAGTTTCTCCTGGTCGTAATTCAAAATTAGCTCGTTTAGAGAGCCTCGGTAGGGCATCGAGATAGCTATCTTCTTCAACCCAGGCTCGTGACTGGTTGTTTCCAGTTCGTGGTCACTTTTCAGTCTAGATTTTACTAGGTAATCTTTTAGGTTGGGCGCCCTCCTTTAGGTTATAAACGGTGGTTTCGGGAAAATTTGACACAAGATTCGGGCCACCCGATATTAAGTGCCAAAGTATTAGCTTCTTTTATCTCTTTGGTTTTAATGAGGGGTGTATAGGTTACTTTGAAAACAATTTGTATTTTATTTTCAAGTGGTTTAGGCAAAAGTAGATTTTACGGTTCTTTGTATTTAATGCCTTTAATGGCGAGATAAAATTCTTGGCTCGTGTGGTTACGTGCAATGAGTCTTTCTCTGAAAGAGTCCCTTGACAGAAAACTGTGTAGGCCATGTCACCCCTCTCAGAGACGAAATCGTTCTCATTATTTGACAATCTCACACATCTTAAAACTTTTCCCTTAACAAAACCTTTAAAGGTTGCGAGTGGGTGAGCAAAGGTCCTATCGAGGTATCAATAGGTTTCTGTTGGCTTCGTAGACTTTGGTGTCCAGCCGCCAGTGGGTTTCAGAGTTCTTGCCCTTGAAAATAGTGAGGTCTAGATGTGTGGCCTATACGTGAAACACTTTCATCGTGAAATTAATCATTTCGTGAATTTTATTCAATCCTTCCACTAGTGAGAAAAGTTCCGTAATATTGCCTTTGTAACCAAAAAAAAAAATGTTATCTCTATAGCGAAACCAAAGAATGGCTTTCGGATCTGTCGGTTCAATGCTTCTTTCAAGTTTATACATGAAAATGTCACATATATCTGGCCAGGCAAGTTGGCTGCCCAGTGCACAACCAATTTTTGTAGATAAAATTTTCCGAAAAATTCGAAACAGTAACTTTCTACAATGAACTTAACTGGGAGGTTGCGGAGAGAGGCAGTTGAAATTTTTGGTATCTCGTAGAGGCTTTATTTAGCTTGCGTTTTCATATGTTTTGCAAAAAACATTTATTGGCTCCTCTTGGGGAGTATTTATATACATATAGGAACCACGTGTAGCTTCGCTAGAAGTACGTTTTATGATGTAGCCGGGTCTTTTCTAGAAGACTGATGATATGATTTGCGTCCTTCACATTTGCCTACGTAGCAGGCTGTACGGCATATTACTTGTTCAGTCTTTGGGAAGCTGAGGAGCTGAGCAAACAGAGTCCGCTCCTCGGGGAACCTTCACATAAGTCTCTCTCTACCTCTCTCTCTCCACCTCTCTCTCTCCACCTCTCTCTCTCCACCTCTCTCTCTCTCGAGGTTTTTTTCGGTGGGTGATCCATTGCCACTTAAGGGGGTATGACCTAACAAGGAATATGCCGTACAGCCTGCTATTTAGGCAAACTTTATTCGATAAAATCACGTTATAGGAGGAACAGATCTCTGCTTCACTCATCGTTTTACCAATGTAACATAGGTGTATGGTTTATTGAGAAAAAAAAAACTTTTTGTATGATACTGAGACCGAATCGACCCATAAGTCATCATATATAGCATGAACAAAGAATCAGTGCTTTAGCCAGATTTTTTCGAAGAGGAAGGGAACTGGACAGCAAAGGCTTATGAGGCGGAGAGGTCTACTGGTCGGCAGCCCAATGAGCAAAATTCATGTCATGGGTTTGTGTCAGCAAAGTTTTTCAGAAGAAACACCTACCCCCCTTCTGAAGTGTTTTCCCATACGAACAAGCCGGGGAGCATATATGTTTGGTGTCATTCCTCCAAAACTGAGGATGCCACAAATACAAAGACGGAAAGAGGAGGGCGAACGAAATAGCTTAGACGAGCGGTACCGGGTTTGGCATGGGAAGGAAGCTTTCTATAAGTTTCTTGTCATATCTCAGGCCTTCTGGAAACAATAAGCATATTTGTATCAAAGTTAAGGGCTGTTGTAGTATCTGAAAATCTGGCTTGAAGGTTTTACTAAAGGATTTGCCATAAATTTAGAGCAAAATCAAGTAAATCGCAGGGCGACTGGTCGCCGTCGAAACGGCAAACTTTTCTCTAGGGGGACACCCTTCCCAGATGGGGGGATGTCCCCTGCCCCACACCTGGCTTTATACCTCTTTTAAATATAAAAGAAAAGAAATCATTTTACAGCGCACGATTCAAATGTACAGCTGCTGAGAAGGCCTCATCCAGCTCGATATCACATACTTGAAACATTCAGTTTGCGCCGTACGTAGGCTGCAGGTCAAACCTTTTGGGGTTCAGCATAACACCGCAGTGACACCACAGGTAACACATTGCCGGTGTAAAAGGAAATTATGTTTGCAATGTAAAAATTCTGTCCGGCCAGACAATGTTTCCCTGGAAATAATGTCTCAAGGACAACATTTAGAGGAAACATTGTCCCCCCCCCCACAGGAAGAACTGTCCGTGGGACTAGATTTTACAAGGAAATAGTGACCCCGATACAGTCAACAAAACATCTGTCCGCATGAAATGAGCGTTAAAAGAACGTCGGTATCGAGCCAGAAATCAGAAAATTGAAAAGATGGAAGTTGCCAATAAGGCTTCTGTTTAGAAGTGACACGCCTTTACCCTATCCCCTTAATAATCAGGGGGAGGAAATGGGGACACGATGTCCCAAAAATATTTAGATAACCCAAACTTTGGGCAGAATCCGTGGAAATTCGGCTAAAATTTTTCTTAAAGGTTCAGAGATTCGCGGAGGGCAATAAAAGCTCATGCTCACCTTCCCCAAAGGAAAAACAAACCCGAACGATCGCACATGGTCAAGTTAGAAACAATATGCACATGCCTTTTGTGATGGTGATTCAATTCCTGAACATTTTGAAAGTGGGGAAGCTATATGCCGTGCTGTGAGGGGGTGGAGACCCAAATGAATGTAAAGCAATCATCCACAGGGTCTAGGAGTCCACAGAAATCTCCTGATGGAGTCCAGGGACCTTCAGGGATAAGCGAAAGGAGAACCGCTCCCTTCCTTTTCCCGTCAACTCCTCTGGAGTGTTATGAAAGGAGCGTTTGGCTATCTTCTCAGAATCTAATAGCCTTAAATTTGCACTTAACATATTCAAATGAAGTGACCGATTGATCAGTTGGCCACTACAGTAACAACCAACGAATGGGGAGATACTTCATGTAAGGCTACCTCAAACTGAGATGAATAGACAACTGAAGGGAAATGAATAGGCTAGGCTGAATAGCCTGAAGTGAATAGGACTGGAAGGTGTCTATTCACCAACGAATGGCCCTTTTGATGCTGATGCAGACTTAACTTGCCGGCGAGGAGGAAGAGGTGCGGTTGATATTGCACGAGCTTTGAAAGTCACATGCTACACAAGTTGAATTACAGCCTAGTAAGAGACAGATGACCGAAACAAGCGCGCTAAAATAGTACCTGGAAACCTGTTAACAATGTTTCACTTCATTTCATATTGCGAAATTGCATACCATATTGCTCAACTATAGGAAACTGGGCCCTTTCTACCTTTTTCATATCATTTTAACCCCCCTCCCCATTGTAGCCATTATAGTATTTATCACCCTCATCTTCTTCAAGTTGCTGGAATGTACGGGAAAACATAAATTGGACGAGTACAGGGGTTACATTGCTACCCCCACGCGTTGGGAACCATAGGTTTCAACCATGACAAACATCAAAATTGATACTGTCTGTTGACAGATGCACAGACAGTGTTACCTCTGCGGAGATAAAGGTTGTCTCTTCTTGACGGGAACTACATTTATGTCTAGGCTTGCAAGATTCCTTCGGCCATGAGTGAATGAGTTTCTGTGGATGGGGTTTTAAGCTGGTCTATCAATTGTTCCCTTCTATTGTTTTCATTCATGATCAGTCTATCTTAGCCAAGGGGGCTTTGCATTTAGGTTCGCTTGCGTGTATGGCTTGGGGTAAATTCCACTTTTTGAGCTGTGTTTAGGCAGTGTTCCTTATCTGTCAAGAGAGCCATTCCTGGATACAGAGCTGTTTGAACTGTTTGAACAAGTCAGCTCTTGGATGCGCTCTCTGAATGATCCTGTATGCCGCTGTTACCCCTGAATGTGTTTCGTGTACTATGTGTTCTAGATGTCAGTCAGTAGCGTAGCCAGGTTTTTTGTCAGGGGGGGGGGCAAGAGCGCCAAAATTTCCCCCAATTAGAGATCTGCTTCCTAAAAATCAGTGTTCTCCGCAGGTCCAAATTTTGTCAGGGTGCTTTCCTCTGACCTAGCTGATGTGACTGATCGCCGTCCTGGGGGAGAGGTCTAAGGGGAGGGGTGTCCCCCTCCCCCTTTGGAAAATTTTTGCTCATATAAGGTGGGCTAGATGCAAAATGGTGCCACATTTGGTGCTAAATGTAAACTGAATACATCACCAAGAATTCCTATTTTTTAGGAAGCTTTTTTATCTTGCTTGTCCGACTGCAGTGGTCAAGTGGTTAGGGCATCCGACTTGCAGCCGGAAGGTCTAGGGTTCAAATCCTGGCCGGGTCATACCAAAGACTTTAAAAATGGAACCTACTGCCTCTGTGCTTGGTGCTCAGCATAAACAATGGAGTAGGGAAAACAAGCCAGTGAGCCACAACTGGAAAAAAGGCCGTGGTCGTCTCGACTTGAACCAATTGGTTGGAAACTGGGACGTTAAACCTCATCTAACCTAACCTAACCTAACGTCTTCAGATCTTAGTGAATTTTTCTTGAGTCCTACTGGTAGATCAGAATCACAATGGGTGACGTACAGTAATTAAGTGAACCCTGGTACACCTTTCCCTTCATCAGTTCACCACATTCACCACAATCAGTCCAAATTTTACGAGGACCTGCCCTTGTAGCAGAGTATAGCACTTGACCACTGACCCATTCTAACAAACTGCATATACCACAATGCTGCTGCTTAATTATCAAGAAACATTGGAAGTATACAGTAGAAGGACAAAGTCTCTTGTCAGAGGTCCAGAGATCCCATGCTGTATAAAACAGTAATTAAAACATAACTAGTACAACTATAAGCATGGTGTCATCATTCCATCTCTGAAAACCTTAATGAGGACTGGGTTGTGTCAGTGTGGCATATACTTTTAAATAAGTAAAGTGTACTGGTTGAGAAATTTAAAATTTTACCAGATTATGCGCAAATTTCACCATATATTCACTTTCAAAATTTCCCCCAAGATTTTTCCAGAGGGGGAAACTTGCCCCCTGTCCCCCCTGGCTACGCCACTGATGTCAGTGTTGGCCATTTTCAGTGGAGATCAAAACAATTTGTAAGTGTATACGATTTGTTTAATATTTTTGGGGGGGGGGTATCAATAATTTAGATGTGTTTGTTTAAGTAAGAATTAATTTTTAATGATAAAATATTGTTCAGAGAATATGCTTACATAGTTTTGTAAAGGCCGTTAGTGGGTCATGTTATTTTATTGCCCTTGTTTCTTTTTTTTGTAGGTCACCGATTACCTGAATGGAGTGCAATAGACATTCTCCACTACCGCAAACACTCTTGTCTTCGTGTTTTTCCTGGCCGCACATCACAATGAAAAATTCTTTGTGGGCGTCTGTGAACCCAGCCAACATTCCCAGGTGGGTCCCAACTGGGTCCCTGCTGGGCTACATTCTGGGTCCCAGCTGGGGCCAATCTGTGTTTGTCAGGTGTTCCCAGCTGGGCCCTAACTGGGCTAGCCCATCTGGGCTGAAGTCAGGCCCCATCTGGGCCCCTGCTGGGGCCCAGATTGGGGTCGTTGGTGTTGTGATATTCTGCATTGCGGTATCTCCTGTGGCAAAATCGTCTAGCATTTTGGCGAGTTACAAGCATAAGCGTAAATCCCTGGGGGGGGGGGAAGGATGGTGGGATATATTCCCCCAACATTTGACTAGGGGGGATGGCCCATGTAATCATCCCCCCCCCCCAATGTTTCAGTCTACAGATACGTGTATGATGGAAAGTATATTTTATTCTTCGTTTCGTAAGAAATTTTTCAATCTCGCTTCACTCTCTATCATCAAATGTTTCTCAAACTATCAGAATTTTAGCAAATCGTTGGCAATCTATCAAAATTTTCGCGCGCTCCGCGCACTTCCAACCTTACGTCAGTGTCACTCATATTATCAGTATCTTCCGATAGCAACTTCGGAGAAGCAGAACAGCAAAAAGTTGAAAGTTTACGAATTAATAGGTAAACGACTGGCTTATGGCAGTGACAGTTAGGTTTGTTGGGCAATTGAAAGTGTCTCGATGTAGAGTCTGAATGCAGGTTTTGTAATGGATATATTATTCATCACTGTTTACACTCCATGTCATGACTTCTCCAAACATCTGTGGGGACGTCACATCAGTATGGGATCTTTCAATCTAATATATCGTAGCATGATGTAGAAGGTTGAAAGTATCTGCCGTTATACATTTTTCAAAAATTTTTACCAGAGCTTCGCCAGTTCCCGCTGAGCCATTATCGGTATAGATGGTAATTGTTAATACACTTATGACAAAAACAGCACTCTGTAACGCTCTTATTAGTCCTTCACCCCTTTTGCTACACCTATCAGGAAGGTCTAATATCACCTCCCTGCACCTATACTCTCCCTCCCTCTCATTTTCCTTTGCTGGCAGCTGTTCTTCCGGATTTTAGTTCAAAAGTAGTAAAAATACAATAGCTGTAAAGTGTTCGGCGTCGTACTTTATTTTATCATTTGGATGTCAGGTAGTATACGCATTATGTCATTGCCCCCGCCCCAATTAATATGATTAATGCAGAGCTTCCAGGAGGTTCTATTCAGGTATCTGCTAGCCTTAGATGCCCTTTCATAATGCACAATGAGGGAAAGGACACATTTCTTAATAACTCAAGAATGTTTCTGTGGACTCCACGCACATCGTTTTGTGTAAAAACTTTCCCGAAATAGAAGGCAGTAAAATAGACAGAAGGGAGGAGGCTTCAGGAGATTTGCTGACAAGGTATCTGTTTCTTAATAGACAACATATTCTCCTCTTTTACCTTACCAAAAATTAGCATTTACTAAATTATGGACATTTTCCTGCTATACATGATCAGTTCCAAAAAAATTTACACCATTTTGCATGTAAAGGACCTTAAATTAATAAAAAAAAATCTTAAAGGGAAGGGAAAACCCCTTCCCCAAGACGACACCTTTATGTAGTGACAAACAAAAGGTCAAAACTGCTGCATGTAAATGCAGGAACGTATGAAAAATAAAGGTGTAATTTACACAGACTTGGGGGAACTGAGGTATTATTACGACATCATCTATGGCGCCCCCAATTCACAAAAAACCTGGAGACGCCACTGATCTCAAGCCAACTTGCAGGTCTTGTAATGATCTCCGAATTCAAAATCCAGTTGTCTGGGATGACCGCCTGTATGTTGATCCCTGCCTTTTTAAGCTTAACAGGACATTGTTGTTCTTGTACAATTTCAATCCAGTGCAACTTATCAACGAGTTTTGTGCTCAAAATAGCACTTTCTAAATGTATGAATATACCAATAGCTTACCAAAGAACATTACCACTAAAATTAACCCCTTAAAACAGTCTTCCTGGCACTGCTGAGACAGTAAAACCCACGAGCTTCCGGGGGCTTTGCCCCTCGACCCCACCAGGGGCCCTAAGGCGGGCCCCTGGACCCCACCCGTCATGGGCTCGCGCTTCGCGCTCGCCGCTCGCCGTGCACGCTTCGCGTGCACATTTTCCACATTTGCGATAGTTCACCCCATCCCCCAAATGTTGAAAAGAAATCTACGCCCTTGGTTACAAGGGCTTTGATTTCGTTGTGACCAATCCTACTAGCTGCAACCATGGCTAAGCAAGGAAGGACAAATGCAAAGCGTGCGTTCACTGTACAAATGAATTTCATTCGTCAGTCTCGCTGAGGGTGATATTGGGTCTTATGCCGATGAAGTGAACAAATTGAAAGAGCTATTTAAAGACTTTAAAAGCAAATGGCAGGCATATCACGACACTCTTGGGTCTGAAGAAGACTTTGAAACCAGTGATGAGTATTTTTATAAAGAACAAGATAACTACATTAAGATTCTGGAACTGGTTAGTGTTAAAGTTAAAGTGTTAAAGTGTTAAAGTTAAACAAGAAGAAAAGCCTCAATCTGTTAGCAAAGACCTCATCGCTGCTTTAAGTACGCCTAAAGTTGATTTGGAAATTTTTAAAGGCGATCCCATCAAATACCATCAGTTTTTGAAATCGTTCGATTCGAATGTTGACTGCGTGTGTGATGACGGTAACTTGAAACTAACCAGATTAATGCAGTATACTGCTGGTTTGGCTAAAGATGCCATAAGGTGTTGCTCATTGATTAGTGGTGATAAAGGTTACCAGCAAGCCAGATCTATTCTTGAAATCAGGTTTGGGAATCCTCATCTTGTCACCGAACATATAATTCATGAGTAGACAAGTTAGGTCACCTGTGGATATACAAGGCTTGGCAGATGGAGCGAGTAATGCAATTAACAGGCAAGAATCTCCTAAAAATGGGACAACTCACTTAGCAGTAATATAATTCCCTAGAGAAGGCATCAACAGTAACTGGAGAGGGTGATATTTCACTGGGGAATTAACAGCTTGTAAACTATCATATCATCACAAACTGGTAAAGGTTCTCATTGGGTCTTTGCTTTAGAGGGAACAGTGGCTTGTACTTCCAATTCTTCCTCATTGTACTGTAGCTTGTGTGACAATAATCAGGTAAATCTGAAATAATATTTAATTAAATAAGCACAGCTTGTGCCATGTCCCTTTTCTGTAACTAACTAAAGAAGCAGTACACCTGAACAAACATGTGATCAGGCTATCGTTTAACTAGTCAGTGGTTCCAGCCTTTTCCAGCTCATCGCCCCCTTTCACCAGATGGGTTGGGCAAACGTCCCCTTCCATGTCCTTTCCAAGAAATGCTATAAATGAGACGAAACAAGTTGAAGCACATGTTGAAATAAAAGGTACGCATACAGCCTTTGCAGGACGGTGTGGGCCTGGCCCAGGGTAGTACAAAAAGACAAAAGTGGTACGGGATCTTCCTCTTGTGATAGCAAATCCAAAGCTCTCAAATTTAAAAAAGGTGTGAAGTCTTTATTGGAGTCAAGGGTGAAGAAACGTTTTTACTAAAAGAAGGGAAGACTTTGGGGATCCACAGTGCAAAGGGTTGCCCCCGCCATAGGCAGGTAGTCTAGAGACCCTCCTTAGCTGCCCCTGATGGGGCAATGTCCCAGTAGGGGACCAGAGGCGAAACCCCCTGAAGTTGTGCAGTATTTATGAGACATATGCTACTCAAGGTGTCCACACATTGTTACAAAAAGCCCACATTCGCTGGCCAAAAATAACGTTTTGGAAGACATTTTAAAACCCTACTTCCTTTATCATTGCAAGCGTTTTCTATTTTTTCAATTCTCTGCAGTTGTCGATGGTGTCAGTATGTACTAATGTGAACAACACTGCAAGAATTACATATGAGATTGAAGTGGCAGGACAATTTTATCTATAGATCCATACCCTCCACCCCGGTTCACCGATGAAGGTATGAGGGGTCCTCAATAGGAAAAGTTCGAATCCAACAGTTTGATGCAACTTCCTGGCAGCTGGCAGACGAGATAATTCACAACTTTGTAGAGGACCTAAGGAGGAAATGTTAGACCTACCCGACTTGTTAACTAAATTTTATTGAATACTTATTTGAAAATTCAGCTAGAGGAAAATATCTATTGTAGCCACGTTGCAATTTAGTATGATCTCATTTTTTCAAACGCCCATCTGCCGCCCCTTTGCTCTCATTACCCCCTCCTTAGTTGCGATACCGCCCGTTCGGAACCACTGATCTATGGGTACGGTATGAGTACAAATCTGACGCATACTTTTATTCAGTATTTGCTAAAGGAAGTAAACCTTTTGCAATCCGTTTAACAAAGTTTGTGCGATTATGTCTTCATTATACATATTAAATTGTGAAAACTAACAAGACCAGGGAAGTATTTAAATAGGTGGGAATCATCAAACGTAACAACAACTTGAATAACTTCTCATGAATATTATTTCCAGAATCTGTGGTGAGGTTATCAGTAATAACATCCCTGTCTTTCCTGCTTTACTAATGAATGAAATAACAAAATTATTATTTCAAAACATGCATAATAATTTTTGCAGATTTTTTAAGGGATTCGGATAATCTCTGGTTACAAATTTGTTACACACTTCAGGTCGTTTCCTGCAAGCTAATACACATGATTTATTTGACAGCTGTTGCCACAAATCCACTTTACCTAGTAAGTTATGTCTTCAAGGAAAAGGGTGGAGTTTAATAGAGCAGACGTCCTCATTCCAAAGGCTAAAAAGCAAGAGCAACATTTTAACATCTCCCCTTATTTCAATTTCTCCGACCCACAAAAAAGCTTCCTTTCCCGGCAGGAGAAATCATCCATGAGCTGCGCTCCTTAGATGGACATTCACTTCCAAAATGTTATCTGGTCTTTAGCTCAAGTACACGGCCTCGCTATTGTTATATCATGTACGGCTGCGAAACAACTGCTACTTTCAGGCCATGTGTTCCAAACAATGTTGTAGTCCAAACTTCAGTATCCGATACCGAGACTACCCCTTCCGAGACTGAGACACCGCTTCAGAGACTGGGTACTTTTCAACTGAAATCGACTTTCAACATAATTAGGTGTACCTTAGGTCCCATATCTGCAACACATGCCGTCAGTAACTTCAAGTCTCAAAACTCTGATATTGCATGAAGTGTTGCCTTCGGCACATTCATTGTGGCATCTTTTGTGACCACGTGGTAGCATATATAACTTCATCATGGGGGCCTTACAAGGAAACTTTTGAAATGCAACACCCTTAAATGCGATTCCTCGAATCTAGCAGGTGACATATTTCACCAACTTTGTACTAAACCTAAAGGGGTGGGCATTAGACCAACTTCACTGGTGGACTCCATTATATCTCCAACTTATAGTGTAATAGTTTGAAAGTTCAGCTAAAGGAAAACAGTTGACACATTTTTAAGCCTTAAGTAAATTTATTATCTCATTTTTTCAAACTCCCCTGCCGCACTTATGACTCTTATCGCCCCCTGAATTACGAAAACGCCGCCAAGAGCGATACCTCCCCCGTTGGTAACCACTGATCAACGAAGATCAACGAAGGAGAATTTGAGAAGGTACAATGTTAATTACATTAAAAATTTTGCATGAAATTGATTATCAGTTTTCTTAATGGTCCTAAAGAACATACCCAAAGAAAAACACTATCATCCACGTCTTTTCACATGAGGGTACCGAACAGGTTATGTTAGAGGAGCCCTATTTTACTGGGCAGTGAGGTTGATATTTCAGAAACTTGTCTTCTGAGTACAGTAGATAGATAAAATTAGTATTTGTGGAAGTTATTCCCTCTTAACTGTCGAAGAAATTGTCCACATTCATATGGGGGACTCAATGGTAGGGATAAGTAAAGTATGAAATCTCTGATGGCCACAGGTTGCCCTAATCCTTGTAACTATACTAGTCTTTACAACAAGCAAATATACCATGCAATGTGATGACCGGAGTGTTATGAAATCAGCATATTGACAGCATGTAAGGGCTGTGTGAGGCTTATGCAAGGCTCAGTCAATTCTAATACATGCCGTATTGAACCCGTTAAAAATGTTAGATTTCCGACCCCAAAGAATTGGACATTCGTGGGGTAAGATTATATGTCACTTTTTAACGCCCGAGGTATCTCCATCGCTGAGCCAACTAATTATCTCTTTCCAACAAGCTGTATCACATGTCACATGTCATGATCTGGACAATGCCAGCGTCCAGCCTTGAGACAATTGGTGTAATAGAGAAGGGGAGAGAGGTTTTTAGTAGTTTTTAAGGTGACCAATGAAGCTGTTTATTAACATATACTGTAGGCTACGTGTATGTACACTTACTGTACAAGTACATATTATTCCGAGCTAGGTTGAGTAACTTGAGTTGGTTACTATATACCATATCCCTGAAGTGTGACTTGACAAAGTATTGACACTGGTAAGTTTTTAAATATACAGCATTACCAAGACCTTGAGAATAATAGCTTAGTTGCATAGATGTCGGTTGAAAAGACCTATAGCTGAAAATATCAGCAGTCTAGTACGTATGTGGATGCAAGCAACTCAATCAAGGCCCTGCTCAAGAGCTAGGGACTTCCAATCCATACATGCTTCATACATGCTTTATATAAGCATTCAATCGGGGCTGTGCGTTATGTTACATGGCCAAGATACATAGAACTTCATTTCACAAGCGTGTAATGTGCCATAGACCCTTTTCCAAATAGCAATTGCAATGGATTGTGGGATGGAATTCTGGTAGGCGATGTTGTTGTCGATGGCATTTTGCTGTGGCAAAAAACGATGCACACCAAAATTCTATCCCACAATCCTTTGTAATTCCTATTGGGAAAAGAGTCTATGGTCAAGTAACATACTAACCGCACAGCCCTGTTCGAGGGCTAGAAACTCCCTGGTTTATGCTACACACATTGCTCACGAATGCTCATTGTAGTAAGATGCACTACTTTTATCATTGGTTAAGCCTATATACAAATCTTGCTGAATTGTATTGTTACCATGAGTCTGTCACTTAAGGGGAATTTCACTCACAATATTCACATATGAAAGAAATATTTTATTCAAACTTACTTCTGTCTGTCTCTCTCTTAATCTTCTCTCTCCTAATCCTCTCTTTCTTAATCCTCTCTCTTAATTCTCTCTCTCAATCCTCCCTCTCAGTCCTCTCTCTCAATCCTCTCTCTCTTAATCCTTTCTTTCTTAATCCTATCTCTATTAATCCTCTCTATTAATCATCTCTCTATTAATCCTCTCTCTTTATCCTCCAATTTAGAATGTCTATCTTAATCCTCTAACTTAGAATGTATTTCAAGAAAGAGAAATTCCAACCACCAGTTCCTGATGTCTAATTAGGTTCAAGAATGGTACTTTGAGGGGTCACCTAAACATTACCCAAACCAATAAGAAAAATTTCAAAATATACTCAATGAAATGATGAACTATTACGAAAAATCCTCAAATAATAGAGGAAGACAATTAACAGTGATTTCAGGGAATATTTTAAGATCTTGAGGCTTTGTTTGAGACGGTTTGAAGTCAAGCTTAAGTTAGATGTAAGCTAAGCTGAGTAACTTTCCTCCAAATACGAGACTAAAATGCTTATTTTTGTCCGGACTTGAACTGTTTTCATATCCTTCTGGAGTTGCTTTACTAGAATGTGTTTTTATGGGCCATGGAACTCTCATTGTATGTTTTGTATGCAGTGGCCGAATAAAGGTACCGTCCCGACCGACTCAAGATACACTCACTATACTAGGGTTGACCTCGGTGGATAGGCTGGTAGTTGGGTAATAATGTATACGCCTGCATGCCAGCGTGTCACTGGATGACTCCAGTGCTAAACGTGAAGCACACTATATGAGCTGAAATAAGGCAAGCGGTATGCTACTGACGACTTACAGTGCAGCACTCTGCCCACATTTAGGCAAGAAAAGCAAACTTAAAGTAATTAACTGGTCCGTCCGAGGGCGCTGCCACCAACTTAGTCGGCTGGGCAAGCCAATTGCCATGGGGGGGGGGGAGCCGGAGTACTCGGGGGAAACCCACGTACATCGAACGGGACGTGAGCCCACGCCCGTGTGAAACACACTGATGCACAGCAGCTGGAATGGATCAATGTGCCGTTCGACGGCCCTTCTTAGTCCTTGCAATATTTACGGTATTACGTTATGTCCATCCTAATCCTCAGTCTGCTGACCTAGTATTCGTTTCGCTTTGTGGCTTCCCATACTAAGTCATATAGTAAAATATACCACCGCAAAGTTGGACTACCTGTCTTAAAAACCATCTTTGATTGGTCTCCATTTTAAGTTGGCAGTGTCACACTACTCAATCGTTGATTCATATATTAATTTCAAGAAATCTTCATTTTAAGAATACTCGCAATTAGTGTCCTAAACATGTCCAAAAGGAATGATTTATTTTTTCAACATTCTAAAGAGAGGCTAAGTCTTGTCGCTAGGACGTTCACACCATTGTATGCTAAGTAGAACGCAGGGTTGTTCAATTGTGACATAATCAAATACTATGGATAGGTTCTTAACGCGCATACGCGTACGTAAAATTAAAAACAACTACTGCAGCAACGCAAGCTGACGCATGTTACTCTCACAGTAGTATGCAGCCAAAAATTGGATACTCTATAGCCTATACCTAGTTTAGGAAACAAAGGGTATATGAGATCTAGAAGGCCTAGGCTAGGTCTATCCTAGTCCGCAGTCTGCTTACGTAGTATTTGGCTCGCCTTGGGGCTTCCGATAGGCCTACTAGTTCAGGGAACAAAGTGTACGTGAGAACTAGGCCTAGGTGACCTAGGCTAGGTCTATCCCAACAAAGTACTACGCGTAGGCTATGCACTTGGAACTCCTTTCAAAATATTCCCTTTCCTCATTTTAAGGCCAGCAAATCACACACTAATGTGTTTCTCCTTTCAAGTCCTGTGCATTCGTTTGTAGGAAACTTACTTTTCTTAAAGTTAGCAAAACATTTACCCTTGTCTTTCGTTTCCAAAAGAATACATGTTGATCCGCTTGTCTTGTCGAAGGTCGGATCAGAGAGAAAAAAACGAGTACGGATCGAAGCTGTAGCGTGTCGTGTCCTATAATTGTTCATAAACACATCAGCACGTATCTCTTTAGGACATTACTCAAGAAGAAAGTGTTTCCGTGGCCTCGACAACGCCTTGTCCTTCCAAATAAATGTCCTGGGGACAGATATTCCCAGTTTGTTGAAAAAATCGTCTACCCAGACAGTTTTTCTAGGGCAGACCCCAGAGAGATTGTCCGATCGGACCAGGTAGTTGCAACAGAGCCAGGCCCGTAGCCAAGCCGGAGCACGGAGGGGCCGTCCCCCCCCCGTGCGGACCACTGTGCCCCCCATACGGAAAATTAATCAAAAATAAAATTTAAGTACATGTAAACGGTGGCCCTGGTATGACACCAGGTGATTTTTGACCGAAAATGATCCCAAAAAGAGTTTAATAATGAACGTATTTTGTTCTCTAACATTTTTGTTTTAAAATTACAAAAATTTCGCGCTTTACGCGAGCCCTTTCACCTTCATTTACATATAGCTTTAGCACCCGTTTCAGATATATAGGCTTAATTTATAAATGCAAAGGTTCCACAGTTAGGCTATTGTTCTTTAGTGATTCCCGGAAAAACACAAAATTGCATCCATGAGAAGTTCCATCCTCTTTCTCTTACGATCTGGAAGATTTTTAATTCAGACTCAGCATCATGATAAACATTTTTGTAAGATGAAACGTGAAGTGTCTCGATTTCCAGGGATGGTGGAAGGAGCCTCCCCTGGCGATTAGTCGCTCGACGTCTTGGTTTTGCTCTTAAAGATAGACACTTATAACCCCATATACATTTTGGTTGGGAGAAAACAAAATTCTCAATTGATTATTGGTGAATGCTCTTTGACTGACATCAAAGCTCGCAATACACAGCATGCGCAAAGAACGTTCTGGTTACATATTATGGCCTTGTATGCCCACCAGGATATGACCTTAAGCAATAAACTAGGTTTGTGTCTGCATAAGGGTGTCTGCACAAGGAGGGGCTCAAGACAGTTTTGGAAGGAATAACTTAGTCGGGAGAATGGGAACTGTGTAGGACGAGGAGGGACAGATTCTTCCATAGATACCCGAATTTTCTAACTTTCCTCAATAAGAACCAAACATTTTCAATTTTTCTTCAACAGAACCCCAAAATTTTCGCGTTCGGCATCCTTTCTGTAACCCATTGCTTCTGGCGGGGCTTCGGGTTGCTGGACCCCTTAGGGGAGCTTGGTCCCTTCGTCGGGCTTATCTTTCCACCCCTTGCTAAGTTTGTATGCAGGTTTTACCGTGGTAAATAATTTTCCTGCAAAATTTCGGCGCGCTTCGAGCGCAATTCTCACAACTGAAGGAAGTTATATCACCCATGAACATTATTAACACAAAAATTCCAGTGGACTATTTTAGCCAAAGCTAGGTGAAGGCTCTAAGTTGATCCCGGACATCAAGGGACTTTCATGTAGTAATCTAGTACCTTGAGTAACAACGATTATATGGTTTGAAGCTAAACTTACTCGTTACACAAATTTATTCCAAACTTTACTTTTTCTGTTCATGCAAAATTTCGTTCAAAGTAGAAATACGATAATGATCATCTGCATTGTGAACTGTGAAGAGATTGGTGTGCTCATAGTAGTAGGAGCCGAAATTAATTTGGGAGGGGGGGGGGCTGTAAAGACTTGCCCGAAAAATTTGACCCCCAAAGTCCGCGCGCTCCACGTGCGTTCAACATGTTAATGTGTATATTATATAGGTATGCGTCGTTTTATCATACCGCTTGCCCATTACAGACAATAATTCGCCATGTTTCTACCCTTTCCATATTGATAATAATTTGGGGGTTTTTCTCATGGGGTGGGGAGCATGCATTGTGTTGTGTGATCACCGGCTTGGGAGAGGGGTCTAAGGGGAGGGGGTTTCCCCTCCCCTTTGAAAATTTTAAAAAATTAGGTGTCCTTACATGCAATCTGGTGCCACATATGCTACCTTTGAAGTAAAATTTGGGTTAAAAAAATACGTATTTAGATACTAAAAACAACAACAACACCAACAAAAAAAAAAAAATCATTGAGGGAGGTATGGCCTAATGTCGCCTAAATGCACCACTAATAATCATAATATAAGGTGAGAAATTAGGTGTCCTTACATGCAATCTGGTGCCACATATGCTACCTTTGAAGTAAAATTTGTGTTAAAAAATTATATATTTAGGTACTACAAAGAAAAAAATCGGCATCATTGAGGGAGGCATGGCCCAATGGCCCCCCTAAATACACAACTGATAATCATAATATAAGTTTAATCATTAAAAAACGTACTGTTGAATTAATGGTGCTGGTGTAATTCAAATCAGAACTTAATTTTAATTACCAAGGAATTTCTTAACTATTGATTACCTTTAGCTAAATCATTGCATTATTTTTCTTTCAGTAACTGCCCGAAAAATTCTCAGAATAGTGCCCGAATTTTAACAAAAATTTTTGGTAGAGGGGTGCAGCCCCCACCCCACCCTCGCCTCCTACGCCTATGGTTGTGCTCTCACTGTCATTCAAAGTCCTGCTCAAAGCTCCATTCTAGTGTTCCCATTTTGTTATTTCACCACACATTTTGTTAATTCACAACACCAAGCCTACCTAATAGCAGCCCCTGGTCCCCTCGCCGTTCGCAAAGTTCTCAAGTCTTCACTTGCGCGTTTGCGGAGCTGGAGAAGCATCATTGTGATCATAGTCTTGTTCCCTCACTTGTGGAGACTTTCCACGTCTCTGTATTGCAAAGGGAGAGGAAATTTCCATCAGAAGAGTGAAATGTTTCCCAGCTTCGCGCGTATGTGCACACGTAAAGCCAATACCTTTGAGCTATCTGTGGTAAGCTTGAGGTATCATCCCCTGTAGTTCCCGCAAAGTGTAACAATATGGTAGCAATACTGACTACAAACATAATCTTCTTTGGTGCCCCTCTATGAGGTGTCGGTGCCCCCCCCCCCATGTCAGAATTCCTGGCTACGGGCCTGAACAGAACACAGACAGGATTGTCAGTGGTCGTTTTAAGGGCTACAGGTGCAATTTTAGTGTTTCCACATTTTTCAGCCATCCTATTTACAGGAAATGCCATTAAAGTAGGTTCGGGAATTATTAATCTCATAAATCTCGGAAAATTAAACACATTTCATAACAATCTTGAAGACGTTTTTTTTTTCTCATTTAGTGTTTATTTCTCTCTATATATATCACAAAACAATTCAAAGAAAAATTCTATTAAACAAATAACAAAATAGCACAAAGCAAGGACCTCACCATATACATAAACAAATAGCAAAGAATTCTTTAAAAATATTTAACTTAAATAGGAACCAAAAAGCAATCATATAAATTCTAACTGAAGCAAATTAAACCACGGCAGCCAATATCTTTCCCATATCCCTCTTTTCATCTTTAATGTTAAAATATATTTCTGAACTTCAAAGTACTTATTGAGGAAATGATTTAACTGAGTCACTGACAATCTTGTTTTATTCAGTTTTGAAAGGAAAATATAATACTTAACTAAAACTAATATAAGATTGAAAGTTTTGTCGCCCCTAACACCAAATAAAATTGTAACA
This sequence comes from Holothuria leucospilota, assembly GCA_029531755.1. NCBI lineage: Eukaryota > Metazoa > Echinodermata > Holothuroidea > Aspidochirotida > Holothuriidae > Holothuria > Holothuria leucospilota. The sequence goes on from CM055968.1 coordinate 56,036,038, forward strand.
TTATTCAGATTGAAAAGCTTGATACCTCTATTTTCAAGGGTATTTTTTATATATCTCCAAAGAGGTTGAACCGAAGGACAAGAGAAAAACAAATGCTCAATCGATTCTACACTGTTGTCACAAAAGAAGCAGGTATCAGTTTCACTAATATTCATTTTAAACAGCAAAGAATTTGTGGGGAAAAATCGATGTAATATTTTAAATTGGAACCACCTCAGTTTCATATCAGAAGTACACCTGAAAGGTACAATGCAATAAAAATTCCAAATCTCCGTCAAATTAGTATGAAGCTCAGCTTGCCACTTTAAAAGTGCTTTATTGTTTTGACAGTAATTCTTGACTAAGCAAGAGTTCACTGATTTGGAATCGAAATGACCACGTGCGCACAGGATAAAATAAAAAATTGTTTATAGGTCTGCAAATTTTTTCAAAACTATTTTTAAAAACATTACCCCAAGAAGTTTTAATTGCATTGATGACACCAATGTACTCAAGAAAGTTAGTCTTGACTTGATAAATTCTACTAAAATCGTTGAAAGAAAGGAAAGTCCCATCATTATTGAGTAAGTCATTAACAATACATACACCTCGATCAATCCACTTTTTGTAAAAAATGGGACAATTTGAAATATTGATATGACTATTATTCCAAATAAATTGGCTTGCAATTAATTGTGGATCCTCCACCATGTCACTGTAATTTTTCAAATAAATATAAATACTTGCAAAAACGTCTTTCCAAAACAAGTTTGAAGTACGGTCAGCAAGATCACTAAAATAGACATTACCAAATTTTAGCATATCATCAATATGACAACAGAGCGGAACAACATTGCAACTATTTCTAAGAATACGTTTAATACAAGTCACTTTCAAGGCAATGGCATGATTTCGAACATCCACCATTTTGAGACCCCCATCCGCATAGCCCTGGATAGCTTGGTTCCTACTAATTCGGTCTGACTTAGCATTCCACACAAATTTGTAGAATAAAGAATTAAGATTAGACAAAAACTCATCACTAGGCGACGGTAACGTCAGTAAAGGATAGTTTATATGAGGAATTATAAGAGATTTGAGAACAGTTATTCGGCCCAACGTACTTATGTTGCGTTTTGACCAAGAATTAATTAAACTCTTCATTTTTAACAAGGCTTTGTCATAATTAATTGCAACCATTTTAGAAATGTTAACATTAAAATAAATACCAAGTAGAACAAAATCATCTCCACGATTCCACGGGATCCCAATATCTTCACAAAAAAATCATAGCAATTCTTAAGGGAACCGATACCAATGAGCAATGATTTCGTAAAATTTTTGCTAAGTCCAGAAATATTTTTGAAATGAGTCAGTGTGTCCATTAAACCATGAAACGAAGCTGCACTACCATTCAAGAAAAAGGTAGTGTCATCAGCATACTGTACTAGCTTGTGCTCATAATTGTTCATTGAAATGCCCCGAATGGAACTATTGCTTTTAATCAAAATGTTCAATACCTCCGTACATAGAATATACAGATATGGAGAAAGAGGATCTCCCTGTCGACACCCACGTTCTACTTGGAAACATTGTGCAGCATAACCATTAACAAGAACTGAGGACGTGGAGTTTCTGTATAAAGTGTGGTACCACTTGATTATAGAGAAGAAGTTTTGATAATCTAAGAAAAGCTTTTTCATTCACCATATAGTTTGCCAGTTTTTTTTAAACATGTCGCAGTGGATTCATGGAATCAAAGACAAATGTAGGTCTGTAGAAGTTTTTCACGGCCAGCTGGTTAGTTTTAGCAGACTTTAATGATTACAATGCATGATGGGAACTGAGAGTATAAACAACTTGCACCATGTTAAATGAAGTGCCTGCTAACTAAGCGCTAGAAGTGTTACTGTATTGTTTCCTTTCCAGTTCTCATGCTGCTTTTGTATGCGTGACGTAATCAGTACACTCTGCTATTGCATCAAAATTGTTACTATATATAGGATCCAGTTGTGCACACGCATCGCAAATTTCACCTGCGCATGAGCTGTGACGGCCAGCATGCCAAATTTAAACGCGCCCACGTAACCGTCGAGAAATATCATGTAACATGTGAAACTATTAAAAGCTCTTTCATCTCACCCCAGACGGTAACAATTCTCATTCAACCTTACAGATCGGAAGGAGAACTAGATTGACACATCCCTTACAAAAAAATTGTGTGGCAAAAGTTCCAATACCACACGTGAAATACTGTGTCGAACTTTGCAAAACTATGGTGGGGTGTGGAAAGGCGTGAAATTTCTGTGAATTTTTGCGTGACAATGTGTGTCATTAATAAACAGTTGACAAACTTTTCCCAAGTGCCATGCATTGACCAGCATTTTCACAGTTTGGACATGAGGCAATGTGTGGAAAACCGAAATTCACGCTTTGACACATGTAACAGGAGGCAAACTGGGGTAAAGTAGGCAAAGTGTGGAAATGCGTGGCGCTGAGTAAAGTAAATTCAATAGTTCGATTTCATTCACTGGCCTTGTTTGCCACACTTTGCCCTGGTTTGTCACGTGTTAACTTGACACAGCTTTCCCCACTTTGACCCAGATTTCAAGGTGTGACAATCATGCAGGGAAAAGCGTGGTCCTGTGTGTCAGATTGGTTCCAATACCACAGGTGTCACCACGCATAACCACACTTTTTTCCTTATGTATTTTCATATCCTCTGCCACACGTGATTACGTGTGTTCACATGTGGCATGCCACACCTTTTTTTGTAAGGGATGATGGGAAATTCGAGCACGAGGTTGGAGACCAGTTCATCTCAATAGCCTATAAATATGTGTATTTTGAATTCGCCAAAAATCTTAGCACAGAGTGAATTGTCTGTATTGATCAACCTCATGCAATCTTCAATCGGCCTAGCGGATACTCAGAAAATTTGCATATCGATCTATTGGCCCATCAGTGGGGTACGATTACATGGGTCATCCCCAAGTTGTCAAATGTTGGGGATATATCCCCTCATTCTCTGAGATTTTACGCCAATTTTATCTTTTGACTTTGAACCGACCACACATGCTTAAAAAATCCTCATTTGATTTAGTGATTTTTGAAACGGCATGACTGCTTGGTGGCGATGTGGGCTACCACTCTTATATTAGTACGCTATTGTGAGCACCACCGTCGGTCGGAGCATAACGTAGCGGCCTAACTTCGTTACTGAAAAAACTATAAAATTGTCCGAAATGGCACTTTCTAGACCTTTAGCTGCGTATAACATTCTTTACTTTAAAGATTTCATTCTTTAAAATTTAGGCTTTACAAAAAGGGTGTATCTGAACAATTTGTTCAGTAAAATTCCTTACACGGGAAAAATGGACTTAAAGTTACTTTATAAGCTCATATTAAAAATAATAGACTATCTATAAAAGCAAACTATGACACGGATTGAGAAAAGCATACTCTGAAGAGCTTTGGTCTACAGACCAAGTTCGGGTGTGTCCTGTGTATCATGCATATCAAGCAGCAGTGATTCGTAAGCGGTCAAGGGTGGATCCAGTTATTGGAGGATTCATCACAGGCCTACGGGATATTTTCTTTAGTGGGTAGAGTCTGTACTGTCCCAGAAAATCGTACGAAAATTTTTAAAAAACTGCCCGAAAAATAGGTTTTGCTCAAAGTCTGAGGAGGAGGGTGCTGTGTCCAAAACCCTTGGCACGGGGTAGTTTACTCGTCGGAGCGAGGAACCCACATAAGAGTGAGCCTCCGGGTGGTTTCAGGGACTGCCCCGGGAAAATTTAGAGGGAACAGAACGATTACACGCGTTTTTCCAGCACCCGAGGGCATTAAAATCATAATCAGGACAATGACATTTTTCGCATTTCAGTATGTATGGTTTCTTTCTTATTCATATAGGACTAGTCTATTTTTATTTACGATTTGGAAAATCTATACCGTTACTTTACAGATTTTGCAGACTATTTGTTGATGGAGACGTTCATCAATGTATGAATATGTAGTATATCTGTGATTATAGAAAGCGCTGTGAGCACGATTGATATTAGCATGATTGGGGTTACTTTTCAAGGACACCCCACTTGTTCACCAGTTCTCTGCATCAATAAAATGTCTCTCGTGCAGATATTACTCCACTTTAATAGTGTTAGACGCAGTACAGCAGTGTACTCACAAGCCGCGTTTCCAGGAACGAAGTCACCTCATTCCAAATAACTGCGACTTGAGGCTTTGGCATTGGAGGTAAATGAACTATATTGAATGTTGGATAGGAGTGACCAATATCTTGGGACAGATATTATGCATATGACGTCACACCAAAAACTTACACCCAAACCTGTAGATAGCTGATTTGTGTACCGATCGGATACGCGCGTAAGTCTACTACACGCGCGTGCGAAATCTACGTCGTGCGTTCAGGGTGCTTCATCGTTTTGCCGCCAAAATGACTTCACGTGACATCATGCGTAAGGTCTATTTCAAAAACATTTATTTTCAGTCCATGCTCTGAAACTAACCTGTAATCTTATTCAAAAAGTCAACTTTAAGAAAAGGCTCTTCTGCAAATTTGAGGAGGTCCGGACGTCACCGCAAAACCCCCCACATTAACCTGTCCTCTTGCAAACCCACAAAGACTTTCATCTTGAAAAATTGGGTTTTTATTGAGGAAAATAAGAAAAGTTTGAAATTTTATTGAAGAATCTGCTTTTCTTGCGAGTGATATCAAGATCGCCGTCGGGTATTACAAGCTTAGTTCTTCTTACAGAGGGTCCTAGGCGAAAATGGAAAATTTCCTCGACGGGACATCCTTCCTAGACGAGGTTACGGACTTCCTGCTCCCACCTGACGCCACACAAACGGCAAAATATTAATCACGAAACAAGCTATTTCATGAATTCTTGGCTACCACATTAAATTCAATGCAAAGTCTCAAGTTAAAGTGACCCTTGACTCGAAACACTTGAAAAATCCTGCTTATAGTCTGCACAACTTGATTTAATACGGTGCTGTAGGAAAAGATGCCTTTTTTAAAGGGATCTTTCCTAGTAGGCTTAATGCCTTGGGATGGCCTTCCTTTGGGTGTATTACAGCACAGCACATGAAGCTTCTCGGCTTTAGCAAGTAAACTAGCCCTATAGAGGGATTTCATGTGACGTCACGCGCAATGGATTCCCAGGCACTGAAGGGCAAAACACACACGCAGTAAGCGTATGTACAGCTCACGCGCACGGCATAACCATAGGTACTACTGTGACACAATGGACGCGTGCCCGTCAAAACCAAAGAGAAGCGCGATCTTGCCCTTCAAAATTGCGTCTGGTTGGTTAAAGTCACGTGACTGAAATCCCTCTATTGGCTGCGTCTATAGCCATTTCACTTTGGGCAGGTAAACTGATAACCGATGGCACTCTTACTTGATTCGCCGAATTGATTCGGGTTTTAAATTCTTACTCATCTAATGTCCTTGTTTAGATCCACTGCATTGGCTTTGAATAAATCATTCAATTTTAGTGTCTCTTTCTATTGTTTTACAATAACCATCATCCTATTCTTCGTCGTAGAGATGATTCATATATTCCATGCTTACTTCAAGGAACTCCTACAGAGCCCCTTCTAGACTGCAACATCTTTCACCCTTTATTTATCTTAATTTTGCATTATTAATGATATGGTCTCATTATTATGTCAAGCTAACTCTGCTTTTGCAGCTGCTCTCCTTTGCTTCTTACGTCTTAGATCGTCGTGGTTACTCTGATTCTCCATTTCGAATCTTGCTTTTCAGTGCCTTCAAACTGCAAACCATATAATAATTGAACTTAATGTTTCGGGGCAGATTTGCACAACTTAAACGAAGTTCCCTTGAACGCATAACGTAGGCCTGGTTAATATGAACGCATCGGCAACATGAACAGTTTTACTTTGGCTTTGGTTTCAAATATTCATGACTTCTTTTTTCGTACGTCTGATGCACACTGATGACAATGTTGATGATTATATTAATGTTGATAATGGTTCAATCTGTTAACAAACAGAAAAGAAACATACTTGCACAGTAAGAAATTGTGCTGAATCGGATTGTACACAAAACAAGCTTACACTAATCATTTGAATAAAACACATGTATGGATGGCAATGGGTTCACTGCAGCCTTAAAGGCATTTTCCGGTGGCTTTTAACAAGGTTACCATGTGAAAAAGAAAAAAATTCAGTTCATACCCTCTAAACCCCTTAGCAATACTCTTTTCCTAACTCGAGATATCTAATGATAAAGACTACTTATTTTTGTCAAACCTCCAGTTCTCATCAAGGTCACAGAATGTTATGTAAAGTGGGCACATTGCTTCAGATTTCTTTTGTTTTCCTTTATAATCGAATGTCCTGTTGTCCTGAAATTTGATACTGTTTGAATGTTTGAATATCTTTCCATGTAGGTTTAGCTTTAATCTACACAATATGTACGGCAAAACAAACAAAGTTGCTAAATATTCCCCACTAAAGTGTCAATATCATAAGGAAATTCGATGCATTGTCAAATTAATGTGCCGCGATGACATCACAAATTTCCCATAATGCACTTTATTTTGAGAAAAAAATGCATTTCTTTGAAAATTAGTATCTTCCAGACTTTACGATTTTCACCTCGTAGAAGAGAAAAATTTTATGCATTTTTTGAAGTCACTGATTTTTGTCACTGGCAAATCCCTTTAGAGAAGGCCTATACACTACAGGATAGCAGTCTGCAGATGCATAAGACATATACATCCATCACCAGCCTAAGCTATTAACAGACACTTGGTGACGCAAACTTCTGTTACTCGAATTATTACCTCACAAACATTACATCCAGGATTTTAAACCAAAAGGACGTTATACTTTTTCCGATTCTTACATCAGGAGGATAATCTTTCATTACAATTTGGGCGGCGACAACATGCAAAAAGTTGTCCTGAGATTTACGATATAATCGTCTACATCACATTATTTCAATTCTGAAGAGCGCTATCTATAGAGAGATCATTTTTCCCCAACAATCAGTGGTTTCAGCCCCTCTTCTCCCCCTCTTTATCCCATTGTAAAGAGAAACAAAAACGTTCCTAATACCTTGGGTCAATGCTGGAACACAGAGGCGGGATTACGGAGGTAAGATGGGACCCCTCCACTTCTCCACTTTTCCTGTACCTTGGGTTGCCTAAATGATGATAAAGATGGCAACAGAACATAAATTGTTCAAACGACAAGAACTAAGGAACATCCTGCAAAGGCTACATTAAGTTATAAATAAAAACTCACTAGTACATCTAGGGGCTACAAAATATGCTCAAATTTAAGGCAAGAAAGAGGGACACCATTGCATACCAAAATACCCTAATAATTTCATACATCTAATTCCTCCCTTTCAGAAACATCTGTTCATCTTAAAACTCTCTGTGACGTAGGCTACACGAGATACCACGTCTATGACTCGTTTACCCGGTCTATCGCCCATTGTTGATATAAGATAGCCAAATTTACTTATTCGTGGTTAAAAATCAGTGAACCGTTCTATCCCAGCTCTTGAGATTTCCTTTTTATTTGGTCAATAGCATAAATTCAAAATTGAGTTAGTAACGGTTAGTGATTTGTTAGAAAAGTAGGTCAAGGATAACACCAGTTAACTTCTGTAGCACCTGTGATGTATTTACACACGTCAAGTCTGGTTCTGGCGTGGCGTACACTCCGTTTGCCCGCCCGGCGGACGTGTATTACTCCTGCACCTATACTGGCTGCACTCGAGTATGTACGCTAAAGAGAGTACATGCTCGACACCTGCTATAAAGGTAAACACCCCGTTAAGTTTCCCGACAAAAACTCAATGATCTCTCAAAATGTCTTGATCGTGGAACAAATAGGGGACAGTGAATCAGAATTGTACTTGCAATTGCGACTCAAGATTTGTGTAAGTAGTAAGGTAACTTGTAAATACATTAAGTTCATTTTAGGTTTTGGATATTTACTTTGCAAAAGCTAAACCGCTGTTTGGGAAAGAAATATGAACCTAAGAAGTTTTTAGGACATACTCTGTGTGCCAAATCTCATGTTGTATCATCAATTGCCTGGTATCATAAAGGCACAATTTCTTTATGTACTGCAACGTCGTAGGCCAGGACCAAGAGTGTAACTTCATGCTGGCGAAATTGTTTCAGCTAGGACAGGAGTGCGTGGAGGGAGCGGGTACTGCACCGTCATAAAGCGGGACTTACTCTGCTGTATTGGCGTGCAATCTTGTGAAATCGTTTGATCAAAGACATCGAACATTTCGTGCAATAGTGCCCCGCACCTTTCCCGATTGATATTAAATCCCTTCTTCTATGAGTTTGACTCTTGTTGTATTTTAAATGGAGACTGCATTCAGCAGTGTTAATGTGGTTAGTATTACCGTAGAAAAGTAACATGTAATAAACATAGTTTGGGGGGCTCAAAGAGACGAATTCATATTAAATTAGGTCTTATGAAGAATCTGATTGAAATCTGACAAGAACGTTGGACTAAGTAGCCTCTGGTCTACATCCACCACTCATTTTTTTGGATATGGCAATACGTACCACAGCTTGTGCAAGTATTGTACTTTCAATCAGGAATCGTTACTGTTCAGTGAATTAATACAAGTCAGCCAATTTTCCTGTGGCAGATTACCCCCAGTCTTGGATATTATATTTAGTGGGGTCATCAGTAGGTAGCGGAGATCTGTGTAGAAAAGTGTGTATGTGCGTGCACTTGTATTGATATCCAGCGGAGGACCTTGACCAGAATACACACCTACCACCTGAGGACATTTTTTCCACCTGAGGACCTAAACCCAGGTCCTCGAGTAAATTTAGTTCCATTGCATTCTACACACGTTTTCCATTATCTAGGTATAGGTAAGGGCAGAGTCCTCTACTGGCTATGAATTTGAAACAGGTGTGTGAAAATTTCAGAGGTCCTCAGGTGTGTAGGATACAACTGGTGGACTTATATTGTATTGCCAATATAGTGGACTTAGGAGATACATGTGGCTTCCCAATTGGTGTGTATAGGGCCCTCCAGAGGGTAGTAATACAATGCATGTGTTCATTCATCAATCTCATAGTTGTATGTGCTGGTCCGCAGGTGAATATGCATACATGAAAACATGCGCAGGTCCTCGGTTTGTGATGAATACCGGTATGTGTGTGTTTGGTGTGTGTGGCGGTTAATAAAGGTCCATTGAAGCAAACATTACTATGTAAAAAAGTGATACAGTGTAAGAAAGTCAAAGTAAATGGCGGCTTTTGCAAACAGTAGGTGACTGTCCCAGTGACATATCCTGGCCGGAATTTCCTCCAGTGGGTTCCGTGTCCTTCTTAACAATCTAAAAGAAGAAAGCTTCTGTTTCACTGTGTTTAAGGTCCACCTTATTTTTTGATTATCTTTTCAGGACTGTAAATTGTTTACGTAACCGATTGAAGTTGTAGGCTAAATGGTTAGTCTAAGCTGTCACGGACACACTTGTAGCGTTATTGAATCTTCGGACTATAAGGCTCACACGCTCACACTAGAGCGATTTCGGATAGGATTACGGTCCGATTTTTGTGACTTTTAGTTAAAATCTTCTCCGTCCCCGGTCAGAAAGAGCCAAAAATTTGCCAACCTGTGCAAAAATCGGATTGATTTTCGAACAAATATATGTATATATGTATAAGTTATATAATGGTAGCAGAACAGTTTATCGTGAGAGAAACTCGGATCAGTTGTCGATATAGTGTGACAATCCTTACAACGAAGTCTGAATAAAAAAAAAAAAAACTATTGGTCCGATTTAGAAAAATTCCAGTCGGATTTCGGATTGACAATCTCTGTAGTGTGAACCACCCTTTAGAGTCTTTATGTTAATTAACAGTTATAAAATTTAATTTTCTAATTTTTAGTGCTTTCCTGGTACAAACGCTGCTTTCTATGTGAAGTTTAAGCATTGCACAAGTAAAGTTTTAAGTGTGCAACTGAGTAAAGCATACAAGCTTCACGTACTTGCAGATCTAATGTCCTAACCTAAGTCAAGAACTGAATGACGGTATGATACATCTTAGTATTTGGAATCGTCGATTTTTGGATTAGTAATCCAGACCACAAGTGATAGCCTCTATTAGCCAGTTGCTACCCAGTTCAGGCGCGGATCCAGACATTTCGAAGGGCGTGGGGCTGAAAGCCCCTTGTATATTCTCCTAGATTAACATTATGCTATTTCGCGTATTTTTTATTGTTGATGTGGAGAAAAAGGGGTGGCTGAGGCCGGGAAGCCCCCCCCCCCTCCTTGAATCCGCACCTGCAGTTATCAATCGATTACATCATAACTGGTCTTCTAGTTTCATCAGGGAGGTCTAATATCGCCTCTTTGGTTTCATGATATAGTCTATCTCTTGCTGAAATGATATATTCCTTGCCCCAAATTACTGGACGAAATTATGTATGATGTTCGGCATGAAAGCGCACACAGTGTCCTTCAGACAGTATGTATATTACAATAAGATAGCAAAGAAAAATATAGCGGACTTATCATTAAATTGCATGTGCAGGGGAAGGCTATGATGTATATTTATCCGGGAGTGTTGCCGGACATGTTCGAAGTGGGCTGTGGGAAAGGTTAGAAAAATTCTCCGCCAAGCAGAAACAAGAGAATACAAAAAAGAAAAGAAATTGTTGTCTCGACCCTCTCATCAAGAGAGAAATTATTGTTGAATCTGCCTCATGGCAGGTCATAAGGTAACTCAGAAGGGCTAGCTATAAAAGTTCCTCTACTTCAGTAAGCCACATTTGTACTTTCCGAAAACTGTCACTAGTCTCTTACTTGCTGCTTTCAACGAATGCTTCTTGCTATATGAGCTCTTTGCGTAAGGTCAATAAAATGTGAATACTTGTATACCCTTCAATGAGGCCGGCACGGGGGAGGGCATGGGGGAACATGCTTCCCAATCGATGTCTGCAAATTTCCGAAACAGGGTAAAATGAGTCCTAAAGGAGTTTAAGCTAAAGGTTTCTGTAGGGGTGTGTTTTCGACTGAGTAATAATCTACTTCAATCATCGTCTGTCACAAATTGTTATCAAACTATCAAAATTTCACAAATCCTTCCTAACCTATGGAAATTTTGGGCAATTATGGGAAACTCTGGGTAATTTTGGAGCGCAACGTGCGCTTAATGCCCCATTTCATTGCTTTTCTTAGATCAATCCCATCTCAAACGTATTCGCATTATTGGTCGATGAGGGTTTTACAATTACAATTTTACAATTGATCTTGTGCACAGCAGTTAAAAGAAGGAGCACAGCGCCGCAACAATGCGTAGTAGGGAAACTCAGGGGAAGACATAAATCTTATGAAAGTTTGCTGTGGACTACCAGGCAGAAGACTCACCATCTCATTGGAAGATACATATTTGTTAGGGAATTGAAAGCGTCTCGGTGCAAAGTCTGCACGTTAATTTTGTCTTGGAAATGGTTTTTAATTAATGCCAAATTTTGGGGCTCTTCGCGGGCACTCAAGGATTGCACTTTCATGACCATTATAAGGGCCATAATACACGGAATTATTCCGATCAAAACTTTTTCCGAAAAGTAGAGGTACTATTCTTCAAAACTTTTTGGCTAGCTGCGCGCGCAACCATTGTCAGTATATGGTGAATGATAATACACTTGCAAAGAAAAAGCATTATGAAACATGTCTGTTAGTTACCGCCCCTTTGGTTATTAGTACTCACTCCTCATTGCACGCTGATCGTCTGAATTCTCGTTGCTCATGGTAACAACGCCATGTAATTACCACAGAGATTTTTTGCACTCTGGGCGTCAGTCAGCGGGATATCAACCCCCCCCCCCAGGAGGCCGACACAGTGCCCCTTTACTCAGCACCTTCCGGGGAGCGCTCTCTACAAAGCCAAAGAAGCATCATTATACTTCGGTTCATTTGTAGAGACTCCTACCATGCAGGGTCTTTAAGGCCTAAAGTGTAAATTTTTAAAACATGATATCACAAAAGGAGAAACGTTTCCATGGAACTTAAAGTCTGAAAAAAGCATTTTCCTGCAATCTGGGAGGTAATTTGATAAGAAAACCTCCTTACGTTATACGCGCCAACCCATCATGGTTTCTATACATAGATAGTGTCTTGATGGTTCTAAATTAAGACGATACCGTAATGCATGGAAATAGTTGGGCGAGAACTGTACATGATTTGAAGTATGTTACTTATTATACACTCTAACTTCTTCAAAGGTTATTAAGTGCTCATTAATACATTTACAGGGAATATAAGTATTATAAAACATGCTTGTTAGTCTCTGCCACTTTTGTTATACCTATACTCCCTCCTTGCTCATTCCCCCATTGAAAGCTGCTTGTCTGGATTCTCTTTCAAAATGAGTAAACATAAGACTTTTTGAAGTGCTTGGTGTGCTCCTCCCAGGCTTTAGTGTCATTTGGATGTAAGTTAAAAGCACCGTGCCAATGTCCCCAGTTTTGAATTTCTCCAGAGTTCCATAAGACCCTAAGCTGGTCTTTTCCAACCTTGAAGACGGGTGGAGAGGCCATGCCACAACCAGAATATGACTAAATAAAATATCACTAAATAGTAAGATTTCTATTCATGTAATCAATTCAACGAATTGCCAAAGACTCTGTTCTGATGAAGATAAGGAAACATGACGATTCTTCAGTTGCCAAGGAAATTGAGTAGATAGGCGATTTTGTGTAATTATGAGATTGCTGTGGGGTTACAATCGGCGACTTTATAAGGCCGATGAGCAATTTTGTAGGGAGGAATTTTCTAAGATTTTGTATGTTCAAGGGAGATTAAAAGGGCCATCATAGCGGCACCCTTACAATTAACAGTGGCAACCGTGAAACAATAATCGTATAATTTCAAAGTATTCCTACTAGTCTATTTACATGATTAATATAGTAGTTTACATGGTTTTAGTGTATTCTTAACATGTTAATCATGTGATTTAATGAAAGAACATTTAAAGTTGACTTGTATCATGATCATGTTAAAAATAATGATTTTTACACATCATCATACTTGATATTACGTAGCTCATTGCAACTGATTTTGGTGACGGCCAATGGCCACTTGAGGTCACTTGAGGTCAAACTGTGAAAAAGGTGTAATTTTGATATCCCAAGAATAGAAGCCTGTATGAATCTCGTACTTGTCATGTGGGTGTCCCATGTACAGTGCATAACCTCCTTTTTGGTGGAGGTCAAAGACTTATTAGCGCCACCATATTTAGTATGCAAAAAATAAAATGCATGATGTCCATCTGATCGATCTATGCACACATGAACCTTTAACATTGTGTACGGTACCTAAAATGTAAATAATGATTTAGAGCGTGAAGTTGAGACTGTGTAAATGAAACTACATAGCTAATGTTAAATTCCATTGGCAAGAGAGCGTGGTGGACTATTTGTTAAGGTGTCGGACTTGTGATCCTAGGATTGCTGGTTTGAGTCCTGCCGGGTTCATTACGATGCGTCCTTGGGCAAGATCGCCTACTTTATCTCTATTGCTTCTCTCCACTTAGGGGTCAAATGGGTACCTGTGAGGTAACTTGCATCATTTGGCGCTGATTTAGCTACAGCCTACTGTTACGGCTTGTGGTCGCAAGTCAAACCAATAACAGCGAAAGATCACAGAAGAACGAGATTAAAATTCAACAACTTAATGATTATTTACAATCTCCTTATCTTACTTAAATTTACAATAATTAATTAGACTTACTCACAATCCTTTACTTAATATTTGCCTGGTCTGGTCCAAGGGCTGGTAGTGCATGCACGGTGACGATGGTACAGTAGTAGACCTGCAGCGTGCTGTAGCGTAGGAACTGGTTCCACGAGCGAATAACGACAAGGCTAGGCGATGATGGATGATAACAATATCAATGCACAGTGTAGAAACGGCGTAAGGCAATTTATCACAAGTGTCAGTGGCTGGCTTCTCAATAGCGTCTGGACTCGATGAAGTATTAGGGATCTCTCCCCAAAACAGTTGTTGAACTGCCTTTTATATGCTAGGCTTTTATTCGAGAACTCTCCAGAATTTAACAGAAACTTCTAGTGTACACAGTCCAGCAATTACGAGAACGTTCCTCAATAGAAACTTCTAGAACACACAGTAGTTGAATAACGATAATTGCAGCTTCTTCGAAGTGTTGCCAGGTCGCTGCTATAATTGGGACATAACGTAAACAGTTCTCACTTCTAGACAGTTCTAGAAAGGCTGCGTTGAAGTTGAATTCTCTGGAACTTTCCAACAATTATAACATATAATTTGTCTTGCAAGGTGATGATACATGAATACAGTAACATCATCAATACACAGTGTACCATAGTTAACACAAAATTTCAAAACTTACAGTGATATCTTCAACATACTGCATCAAATCAAATTCTTGACAAAGAGTCTGGTACAACATTGTCTTTCCCTTTAATGTGCTTAATATCTACATTATATGATTGCAGAAATAAACTCCACCTCATCAATCTTTGATTCTTATTCTTCATCTTAGATAAAAATGTCAAAGGGTTATGATCAGTGTATACAGTGATAGGGAAACTAGTAGTTCCCAAATAAACATCAAAGTGTTGAAGACCAAGTATCAAAGCTAATGTCTCTTTTTCAATTGTTGAATAATTCTTCTGGTGTTTGTCAAATTTCTTAGAATAATAACAAACAGGGTGATCAACACCATGCTCATCAGCTTGAAGCAAAACTGCTCCTATGCCATTGTCACTGGCATCTACTGCCAACTTAAATTGCTTCTCAAAATCTGGAGCAATCAACACTGGTGAACTCATTAGTGCCTTTTTCAATGATTCAAATGCTGCTTGGCAATTATCCGTCCAATTAAACTTTTCATTCTTCTTTAATAATTTTGTCAATGGTGCAGCAATGTCAGAGAAATTCGGACAAAAACGTCTGTAGTAACCAGCCATGCCTAGGAAGCGCATGAGCTGCCTTTTATCAGTTGGGGCAGGGAATTTGTCAATGCCCTCAACTTTGGCCTTAATTGGTCTAACTTTGCCCTGACCAACCACATGCCCTAAGTATATCACATGAGCACAAGCAATCTCACTTTTGACCAAATTGACAGTCAAATTAGCCTTAGCAAGCTTGTCAAATAATGCCTTAACATGTTGTACATGTTCATCCCATGAGTTGCTGTATACAATAAGGTCATTAACATATACTTCACAATTTTCTAAGTCTGACGTAAGGTTATTTACTAAGCGTTTAAAGGTCATCTGTGAATTTTTCATACCAAACGGCATAACCTTATACTGAAATAGCCCATCTGGCGTCACGAATGCCGAGATTTTACGAGCCCTCTCAGTGAGTGGTATCTCCCAGTACCCCTTTAGTAAGTCAAACTTTGATACATACGTAGCTTTCCCAATCCTATCAATACAATCATCGATACGGGGTATCGGATAGGAATCCGTTCTTGTGACCGCATTCACCTTTCGGTAATCAGTACAAAATCTGTACCCACCGTCTGGCTTGGGGACCAATATACAAGGGGAAGACCATTCACTATTACTAGGTTCTATAATGTCATGGTCCAACATGTACCGAACCTCATCCCTGAGATGTTGTCGTTTTCTAGGGTTAACTCGGTAAGGATGCTGCTTGATTGGTGTGGCATCTCCCACATCAACATCATGTTCAATCAAATTTGTCCTAGTAGGATCATCTGAGAACAAGCATGCATATTCATAGATTAATGATTTCATTTCTGACTTTTCTTTGTGATCTAGATGACTTAATTTCTGGTCAAGATTTTTCAACACATCAGAATTTTGTAACTTAATACACATATCAGGAACATTATTACAGGCGCGGATCCAGAAATTTTGAGGGGGGGGGGCCCAAGATGGAAAAACCTCATGTGCACCGAAGGTGCACCACGAGCGCGAAGCGCGAGTCCCTAGCGCGTGGGGTCCAGGGGCCCGCGTAAGGGCCCCTGGCGGGGTCCAGGGGCGGAGCCCCGGTGGGGGTGCAGGGGGCGAAGCCCCCGGAAGCTCTCGCAATATTGCATTTTAAGAGCACACAGATCGGCTCCAGTTCTTATGTCAGTGAGATTTTATACCTTTTCATGTTGCATGGAATTTGATGTGTATGGCTCAGTATCAGTTACTATATGTACCTGCAGAAGTTACGGAGAATCTAAGTTATCTTAAAACTTCCACGCCAACATTATGAGCCCGTTGTAGGTAACATGAAATGATTTTTGCCATAATGAGTGTTTTATTTTCGTTATACGGTATTCGGGTATAGAACGTCAGTTGAAACAATTGCGCGCCAAGCGCGCCGAAAATTTGAATTTACATTTGAAACCATTGCTATGACTAACGGTGTCGATTCCCTTTATGTGTGTCTATCAATTAGAAGGTGGGTTCGATACTAAGTTTTCAGTTCTCATAAGAAGAGGAGGGTGAAAAATAAATATCAATTGTTTTACATCCTTACAATGCTGACTCTGAAATCACGTTTATGCACACGAATAATTGGCTTATGGTAGAACCCCACCGATGAGTAATGCGAATACGTTTGGGACCTTATTGATAGTAAAAGGAGCAATTCAAGGCTAACAGTGCGCAGATCAAGCAAAAATCAAGAAATATTGAGAAAACTTTGCAAAAATCGTGAAAGATTTCAAATGACTTTTGGTAAAAAGTGATAAAAATAAATCCATCACTCAATAAAAACGTACCTCTCTCCGTGAGCGTAAACAATTGCGCGCGATAGCGCGCCGAAAATTTTCGGTATAGAGCCTCCCGGGAGCTCTGCATTAATTGTACACTGAAAGGGGGACCAACAGGACTCTCACAACCTTACATCCCTATGGGAGGAGAGATGATATATCACCTTCAAGGTTGACAGAGAAAAGTATAGAGCCTCCCGGGAGCTCTAAATTAGTTACAGTATACAAAAGAGGGGCCAACGGGATTCTCACTACCCGACATCCATATGGGAAGAGATATGATATATCACCTTCTCTTTAGGTATAGCAAAATGGGATGGTGGACAGGCAAAATTCGTTTCAGAAAAGATTTCCGTCATTATTGAACTTCGCGGTAAGATGTTTGGAAAATAAGCAACGGCAATTACGTACTTTCAGTCTTTCAAATCATGTGCTAGACTAGATTAGTCAAAAGTCCCATAATGATGAGAGCCCTACAGAGAAGGAGATGTACTTTTTAGAAAAATGTTGCATTGGAATAATATCTTGCGTCATAGCTGTGTCAATGGTATATGAAATCGGGTGTAAACCCTGTCGTATGCGCGCGAAGCGCGCCGAAATTTTGAGTAAAATATTAGTCCATGACAGAACCTGCATTTAAGAACCTGCATCGGACACTGTCACTTTCCCACCAACCTATGCTATTCAGAAACGAATCTTCTGACTGAGAATTCTTAAAAAGCACTTTTGCTCCTTTGTTCCCCCGTGAGTAGTTACCGAAAGCTATTGATAATAAGGACAACTCTGACACAAGGCTTGACGCTAGCAGAGCGTGCGAAAATTTGGAATTTGTCAAGAATTTCCAAAACTTATGATAGTCTGAGAACAGTTTGTGAAAGAAAATGGTTAGAACAAATAAACCAGTCATCAAAAATACATCTCACCCTACACCCTCCACAGAAATCTGTAGCTTAAACGACTTCCGGACCATTTTAAAAATTTTCAAGAATCGATGGGGGAGGGGGACACACGTCACCCATTGCCCACTGTACCGACGCCACTGTCTATAGCTTAAAAGCCTTTTGAGTTCATTTTAAAACATTTCAGACAGTTTCGAAATCGAATAGGGTATGCACGCCGCTACTTTGCCTGCAACAGCTGGTGCCACTGTGCACAATAGCACTTCACCTGACAGCTTGTCTTTTGTATTCATTCTGCAAGGTCTGTATGCCGAAAACTTTGCCTCTCAATCCCTCTGGATTACAAAAAATTTCACTCTTTAACACAAAATTGTTTCTAAATTACTACATATGTCACGATGTTTACTTATTTAGATCTTAAGTCAAGGATCATTACTCAGCTATTCACCTGTTTTCGAACATTGTAGCGCTCCTTTCGTCGCCAACCACTTTGAAAGATATATAAAGAGATAATCCAGCGATAGCTCCACCCTACCCCTACAGAAATATATACTTTGAATACGTTCTTAGACACTTTTATTCGTTTTTTGCTCTTAATTTTTCTTTCTCCTTTTCTTTTTTTTTCTTTATCTTCTTTTTTTCTCCTTTCGTTTTTTTTTTCGTGGCGTGGGGGGGGGGGCCCGGGCCCCCCAGGCCCCCCCTGGATCCGCGCCTGCATTATTAGCCTTGATCTCATCATTACTGAGTTCATAATCAGCATTGATAATACACACTTGATCACCTGTATCATTAGTGTTGCTATTTACATCATGTACACTTTGATCCTTAGAAATGTCACAATCTTCTCTTTCGTAATATTTCTTCATCCTATTAATATGACATACTCTTTTAGATTTACGCTTGTCAGGTGTCAAAATGACATAGTCTGTGTCACTAACCTTTCTCTCAATGACATAAGGTCCTTGAAAGCGAGCTTGAAGTGGCTGACCAGAAACAGGCAAAAACACTAGCACCTTATCACCAGGCTTAAACTCTCTTTTCACAGTGGTCTTATCGTACCACGCTTTCATTTTCTTCTGAGAGTGCCTCAGATTTTCCTGAGCAAGTTCACATGCTCCATGAAGACGATCTTTAAAGCGGGATACATAATCAAGTAGATGTATGTCTTCACCTGGATCTGATAACCACTTCTCCTTTAACAATTTTAATGGTCCACGAACTGTGTGTCCAAAGACAAGTTCAAATGGACTGAACCCAAGTGACTCTTGTATAGACTCCCTGGCAGCAAACATTACAAATGGAATGCCTTCATCCCAATCTCTCTCAATACCATGACAATATGTCTTTAACATATTCTTCAATGTTTGGTGAAACCTTTCTAAAGCCCCTTGGCTTTCAGGATGATAAGCCGAAGACTTAATTTGGTCTATGCCTAACTCATATAACATCTGCTGGAATACAGTTGACATGAAATTAGACCCTTGATCTGATTGGATCTCTTTTGGCAACCCAAACAATGTGAAAAATTTAAGTAAAGCTTGTAAGACTGTCCGAGCCTTAATATTCCTCAGAGGTATTGCCTCTGGAAACCTTGTAGAAGCACACATAATGGTTAATATATACTGATGCCCTGCTCTACTCTTAGGTAGGGGACCTACACAATCAATGATGACTCTACTAAACGGCTCTTCAAAAGCAGGAATTGGCTTTAAGGGTGCAGCCGGAATATTCTGATTCGGCTTCCCAACCATTTGATATGAGTGACAGGTCTTACAAAATTTGGCCACATCACTTTTAAGTTTTGGCCAATAAAAGTGATTTAGAATTCTGTGGTAAGTCTTATTGACTCCTAGGTGCCCTGCAAATGGCATTTCATGAGCAATACTCAGTATTTCCCTTCTATAAGTCCTAGGTACCACAATTTGATGGTAAATTCTCCACTCTTCATCTAATGGTGCATCAGGTGGTCGCCATTTACGCATCAAAATACTGTTCTTAAAATAAAAGCAGACTGGGACGTCTTTCGATTCATCCTCAGTGAGTGCACCAGCTATTAATGGCTGAAGCTCTTCATCATGTTGTTGTTGGACTGACAACTGGTCTCTGTGGAGTGTGTCGGACATTTTTGATTTTTCCTGTTCTACCCCCTCACTATGTGTGGGGCCAGGAGACTCACAATCCCGACTATCATTAAGATTAGTCATAAAAGATTGGCTGAGATCATACCAAGAATCTTCATTTTCATGAATATTTTCACTAGAATCTTTTCCAGACTCTGACTCCTCCTTTGGGAGTGTTGTTCCATTTTTAGGAACTAATTCCTCAATTTTAGAGGGCGGATGGTTAAGTTTATCATCCTTATTTTCAGAAATCATACCCTCATTTCTAGAGAGTGGATGTTCAAGATTATCATCCTTACATGATTCCCTACTTGTTCCACTTCTGGGAACTGTATCCTCACTTTTGGAGAGTGGATGTTTAAGATTATCATCCACGGCGAGCTTTTGTGACATAGCTCTAGTGACAGCACAGGCAGGGAATAAATTTGGAAATTCCTTTTCTAATTGCTCTGTGTTGTTATAATCACATGGTTTATCTGTCAAAATTGCATTGGCTACTACCTTTCCACCAGCTAGGTCATTGCCTAGCAACAGAGATACCCCCTTTACAGGTAGAGTAGGTCTGACCCCTACTATGACCGACCCAGAAACTAAATCTGACTTCAAATTAATTTTGTGGAGAGGGACCGAAATAAATCCACACTCAACCCCCTGAATTAGTACATTTGCCCCTGTGGAAGTAGAGTCCGATAATGGCAAAACTCCATCAAGAAGCAACGACTGAGTTGCGCATGTGTCACGCAAAATTTTAATTTTGACGGGTGAATGAGCTGAATTCCCATCTAGGGAAATAAACCCCTCAGACACGAATGGAAGGTATTCTTCCTTAATTTTGTCGTTAGAATTAGGCCGTAATGTCACGACTACCTCAGAAGAATTCTCTGCATTGGCTAAGGCATTGGAGGCTGTTTCAGTCTCCTTTAATTTTGCCAATGTGAAGCAATTTGCCATTGTGTGGCCTTTTTTGTGACAGAAACCACAACTTATGTCTTTAAAGGCAGCTTTGTTTGAGCTGACCTGGTCGTTCTTTTGACGACTTGAATCTGGTTGTTTTTTACCAGAATTTGTTGGAGAGATAGAACCAGACTGAGATCCACTATTACTTGTTGTGCCACTACTATTGCCATATTTCTTATTTGGCCTATTAAAGTGACCCTTGTTTTGAGTCTGACCCACTTTCCCAAACTTATGGGTAAGTGCATACTGATCAGCCAAATTTGCCACTTCCTTTAAGTTGTCAGCCTTATTTTCCTCAAGGTGAGTCTTAATGTCATAATTCACACACCGTTTGAATTCCTCGACCAGCATCAGTTGTCTTAAAGTGTCAAATGTGGAGACCTTTTTGGAAGCACACCATCTGTCGAAATGCCTTTCTTTTTGATAAGCAAACTCTACGTATGTTTGTGTATCCGCCTTACGATACTTTCTAAATTTTTGGCGATAAGCTTCAGGCACCAATTCATAGGCTTGTAATATGGCCTTTTTAACCTTATCGTAATCCATGCTGTCCTCTATTGACAGAGCGGAATACACTTCTTGAGCCTTGCCAGTGAAATTACTCTGGATGAGTATGGACCATTTATCTCTTGGCCACTTTAGTTGCTCACCCAGCTTTTCGAAATGGTTAAAGAATTTCTCCACATTATCCTCCTGAAATTTGGGGACAAATTTTACGTGCTTAGAAACATCGAATCCCCCAGTATCCAAGCCTATTTTAGGGTCTGAGGCTTTTATGACCCCTAACTCTAGTTGCTTTAACCTAAATTCATGTTCTCTTGCCTCCCTTCTTTCTCTTTCTTCTCTTTCCTCCCTTTCCTTTTGCATTTGCATTTCTCTTTCCTCTTTTTCCCTTTCTCTCTCCATTTCTTTTAATCTAACCTCCTTACTCATTTCTATTTCAAGCCTTTTCAATTCAAATGTGTTGTCAGTTGGCACAGTGATAGCTGTTTCCAATACTGTACTAGGCAGAATACTTTCATCCACAAGATATTCTAGAACATATCTTTTAATCTCGTCCTTCCGCATTAAAGGCTGAAATTCAATGACATAATGTTTTGCGACCTTTACAATCTCAGACTTCTTTAATGAATCTAGTTCCTCGACTGAGGGACTAGCCACGAATTCATCTAAGTTGAATGGCATTTTGAAGTTATATATATCAAGCATTCAACAAACAAATAAGAAGTCTGGGCAAACACAGTTGCTTACGATTCACAACAGAATTTCTCGAATTTTCTAGTATTCTTCGTTCCCGGATGTTAGGCCACCAATTCTGTTACGGCTTGTGGTCGCAAGTCAAACCAATAACAGCGAAAGATCACAGAAGAACGAGATTAAAATTCAACAACTTAATGATTATTTACAATCTCCTTATCTTACTTAAATTTACAATAATTAATTAGACTTACTCACAATCCTTTACTTAATATTTGCCTGGTCTGGTCCAAGGGCTGGTAGTGCATGCACGGTGACGATGGTACAGTAGTAGACCTGCAGCGTGCTGTAGCGTAGGAACTGGTTCCACGAGCGAATAACGACAAGGCTAGGCGATGATGGATGATAACAATATCAATGCACAGTGTAGAAACGGCGTAAGGCAATTTATCACAAGTGTCAGTGGCTGGCTTCTCAATAGCGTCTGGACTCGATGAAGTATTAGGGATCTCTCCCCAAAACAGTTGTTGAACTGCCTTTTATATGCTAGGCTTTTATTCGAGAACTCTCCAGAATTTAACAGAAACTTCTAGTGTACACAGTCCAGCAATTACGAGAACGTTCCTCAATAGAAACTTCTAGAACACACAGTAATTGAATAACGATAATTGCAGCTTCTTCGAAGTGTTGCCAGGTCGCTGCTATAATTGGGACATAACGTAAACAGTTCTCACTTCTAGACAGTTCTAGAAAGGCTGCGTTGAAGTTGAATTCTCTGGAACTTTCCATTCGCTCGTCGATGGATTCAATCCGGTGTTCCTGACGGGTCGTCTTGTAACACTACTAAAGGGATTGTCTCTAGGATGGGTGACTGCTGACCAGGGGTAATATTTGTGAAGCGCTTTGGTACGTTTGGTGAAAAGCGCTATTATAAAAACTGAATATTATATTATAGTTAAGGACTAACTAAGCCAGTTTTATTTTTCTTGTTTCATTTGTTTAAATTTCAGGTGAAATATCTTGCGCAAAGCAAAAAGCACTTGAGGAAGACCACTGCACAGTAACCGACCTAAAATTCTTAATTGGTATGAAGTCAGTTCGGGTTGTATTTAGCTTTCTGGTCCTCACTACAATAATTTTTTGCATGTGGTCATGGACCCATCGTCAAAGTGAATCGCCAACAAATCACTTCCCCAACAATACTTTGATAGGAAAGTTGGCATCCGCAGAAATTGCCACTGCCTCAGTGGGAAATGCCGGTATTATCAACAATCCTGACCGCTATATACACGGATGTTACAGCAAAGGACCCATCGGAACAGTTCAACTGCTACTTGATCAAAACAAACTCAAAACTCTAGGATGTACGAGACGCTCGCCGCAAGTAGTGATTTTTGGAGTTAGGAAAGGTGGAACAACAACACTAAGAGACTTTCTTTCTTTCCATCCACAGCTTTCTGTTACCGATACAGAAATACATTACCTGGAATTTTTAAGTCGAAAAAGCGATGCCAGGCATCCTTATGCTACAAAATTTCTCTATGGAGAAAGGGGTAACTCTGTTCGAGTAATCGGTGGAGAAGCGTATAGCAACATTTTTCAACCAATGGAGCGTCTCAAAACTTATGCATCGTTAATGCCATACAGTACACCTAGACAACTCGTTGTCGAAAAAACTCCAAAATATTTCGTATGCAAAAACTGTCCGATACTCCTTCACAGGATGATCCCAGATTGCAAACTTATTGCTATCTTGGTCGACCCGGTCAAGCGTGCTATATCGGATTACCTTGATATTTTGCGTGGTTATGATCACATAGAAAAAATTATCTTCGTCGTCTTGGGATGAAAGAAAGTTTCGAAAAGACAGTAATTGGTGAAAACGGTTTAGTTAAATCTAAAAGTCTGTTTATTGATGTTGGAATCTACATAAAGCACATACAACGTTGGTTAAGACTTTTTCCTAGGACAAACATATTACTCCTCGATGGAAGTGAATTTGTGAAGAAGCCACAAGACGTGTTACAAAAAGTAGAACGTTTCCTTGGTACTAATTCTTTCTTTACTTCAGAGGCATTTGCATTTAACAAAACAAAAGGATTTTACTGTCTTAAAAGTCCTGTGATTACATGTATGGGTCAAAAGTCCGGTCGAGAACATCCTCACGTTGCACCTGAAGTTATAACAAAGTTGCAACGATTTTACGAACCTCATAATGTAGAGTTTAGTACTTTTGTAAACCAAACTTTCTCTTGGACTTGGTATACATAATGTAACTCTTTCGGCCACTTACCTCTCTTAATATGGATAGCAAATGGTGTAGAAAACGTTTTGTATATTAAAGACGCTGGCTGAATCATTTGGCCACATTTTAAACGTTTGTTAGACGGAAGGACCAGTCAAGTGCCCCTACAAAGTCGCCTCCTTGGCCAACAAAGTCGCCCTTTAGCAAAGTCGTCCTTTGAAAAGTCGCCCCATGACAAAATTACTCCTCCGCAAAGTCTCCCCCTCAGTTCAACAAAATCGCCCCCTCATTTGAATCAAGTAAAAATGGCTTTATAAATTCTTTCGTCGATAAATGAAAAGTGGCAAATGAAAGCGTTGGCGTACACAATGGATACTGCGTTGAAGAATGAAGCTTATATAACCACCCACGTAATTAGCGAGGTACAGTGCTATCAGTGGTCCTTTGCTACCGGACAAATGTAGATCGTCTCCTACGTTCATGTACTTCACATATGTATGCCTCTGTCATACTATGTACTTACGTACAGATATATATATATATATATATATATATATATATATTCTTAACAAAGTAAACCAGTCAATGGTAGAGTGCTCAACCTATGAACGGAGCTTAAATATTGAAAGGTTGGGACTATAGGGTACTACAAGGCAGCTTTACAGCACTGTTTCGTGAGGGCCCAGTGTAGTAGGTCCTCACTCTTCAGAAGCCTGATGTAGAATCCTACTGTAGAATTCTACATCAGGCTTCTGAAGAGTGAGGACCTACTACACTGGGCCCTCACGAAACAGTGCTGTTAAGCTGCCTTGTAGTACCCTATAGTCCCACCCTTTCAATATATATAAATATCTTTATTTATATATATATATATATATATATATATATATATATATATATATATATATATATATATATATATATATATATAGTATATATATATATATATATATATATATATATTATATATATATATATATAATATATATATATATATATATATATATATATATATATAACATAATCGCAAAAGGCTGTACTCTCGTACCTACTGTACTTTATGTACTCCAGTATTTTGGAAACTGATCGACATTAGCTAGTTCGAGCGATATACTTTTTACAGAATTGTTGGCAAATTTACAGCTGTATTTGAACGTTCGTTAATCAATATCTGTTATGAAAGAAAATCTTTAGGTAATTAAAATTACAGGGACTGATATTTTTCAAACTTAAAAAAAAATTAACTTCCAAAAAATTTGCAAGATGGTTACTTCAAAACACTTTAGGCCTTAAGGTGATAATGACGTCGAATCATGAACAGGAGTGCATAGGCACTTGATAAGAACTAACTAATACTATTACCTTTTTATCTGTTATAACTGTCTTTACTTAGTCATTTTTAATGAAATTTTGCCGGGCGACGACTTTGTTGAACTTCGCTCGTCTTTGTGGAGGAGCGACTTTGTCAGGGAGAGTTTCTAAGGGGCGAGTTTGCTTAGGGGCGACTTTGTTGGCCAAGGAAGCCACTTTCTTAGTGGGCGACTTTGTAGGGGCGACTTTTTAAAGGGCGATTTTGCTAGGGGCGACTTGACCGTCAACCCTTGACATAACGGTTTTAGACTCATTTCATGTTTCTCCATGAATCCCTTCCGTCGTAATTAGCAGACTTGTAGTGGAGCACGAGTACATAGCCCAGAGTACGAGTATGAGTACGATTACACGATACATGAGTACAATAGTGAGGGTAAGAGTACGAGTACAAAACACCGGAGTACGAGTGGCAGTACGAGTACACAGCTTAAGAGTACGAGTGTACAATTTCACAGATTGTTATTATGGATTGATCACAGCTTCATTATCACCCTGTTGTTACATATGTGGAGAAACAAGGACTGCGGCATGTGCTCAAGTACTGCATGTACACACAGTGTTAGATGCCTCTGTTACAGATAGGCCTTCACCTCAAACTCCGCAAACGCCAACGCCGAGTTGGTGATAATTTATCTTGTTTTAGTTTTGAACACACACCACAAGGCTGTCCATTGTCCCCCAAATTATATTCTTTGCTTACGTCTGATTGTAAGCAGATCACCAGTATACTTTCGTTGTGAAATTTGCTGATAATACCACGGTTACCGGTTTTATATCGCAAAGTGACGAGTCCAATTACCACGCTCAGATAAAGTCCATTGTAATCTGGTGTGATGAGAATAACTTAATCCTAAATGTATCGAAAACAAAAGAAATTTTGATTGACTTCAGAAGGATTAAATCTCCCATTTCCCCTCGTTCAATCAATGGCACTGTTGTTGAGCATGCTTCTTTCAAATTTTTGGGTACACTATAGATCTAACTAGCCTTCTTGGTTGTGAACTCGACTGAAATTCTGAAAAAAGGTAATTAGCGCCCCTACTTTTTACGTAAATTTAAAAGCGTATGGGGTTAATCAATTTATTCTTATCAACTTTTATCGTGCAATTATAGAGAGCGTGCTAACTACTTCAATTACTGTCTGGTATGGCCGTGTGTCAGCAAATCTGATATCAACAAATTCTCTTCTGTAATTCGATCTGCGGAAAAGATCATCGCTACCACACTTTCATCATAAGATTTGATCTCTTTAGAGAGAACTACTACAAAGAAAATGGAAAAAATCATGAAAGGTCCGACTCACCCTGCCAATGGTTATTTTAATTTTTTACCTTCAAGTCACCGTCTTCGTTCTTTTAATGTAATAAGCGTTTCACGAATGATTTTTTTTCAGCAGCTGAAAAATTGTTTAATCTTAGTTAGTTTTTGTTTTGTTTTGTTTGTTTGTTGTTCTATTAGTTTACATTTTCTGTTTTTATGTGGTTGTTTGAACCAAAGCTTGAGAAACGTTCTGATTTTCGATGTCTTTTACTGTACATTGACTGATTAATAAATTGAATTGCAATATGCTCTACTAAGTGAAGTTCCTCGAAACTCTGGGAAAAGCAGAGACGTCACTTTTCCATTGATATTAATATGCTCATAACTTTTTTTTTACCATCACCAAGTTTGTCATTGTGAATGTCAATTAGGCCTACATAATTCTTTTCTTAAGTGCTGAGGCTATGAAAATAATCGCAGTTGTCGTGTTATTATGGTATACTACTAAACTAACATGACGAAGGCAGCGAGGAACAAGATTATCAAAAACTATCACCTAATGGTATATACCCCGAAAGACAACATCTGTAGTCCACGAGTCACCTGGATTAGAAATTAGTGTACATATGTGTGGGCTGTGCTTCAAGTGCAAAATATTTGCAGATGGTAGAAAGGTGAAAATAAATATCATCCTTGGTGCAAAAACATGTGAAATGCCTCAAGAAAAAAGTTATGGACCACATCAAGAAAGTATTTTACTAATCAAGTAATCCTCTGTCGAGTAGAGTAATGCATTACTGTTAAGAAAAAGGAAAGGAACGGATATTGAAGTATTTTTAGGCAGGATTGGATTTAACAAATAAAAGTGTTTGTGGAGTGATGCTTAAGTTCAATATACTTAGTATTTGTTGTGTTATTTCCTTCATAGGTATAGTAAAAGGGGGCACGAGAAACGCGACCGCCCCACCTTTGAGCGTGCTTGGGGGCCCCTTACCGCCCAGTTGTCTTCCCCTTTCCTTTTATGAATGAAAGATGGCAGGTAGGTGTTACTTCATATGTCTGATGAAATCAATGATGAAAGAGTTTATAGCCTGGGTTTTTATGTTTTAGACAAGCCCCTTTGCGACATAGCCTATGTTTATGCTGTAATTATTGTTGGTTGGTTTCTTGTCACTTGAACATCTTATCGCCTGTAAATGAAATTAACGACTACGGTAACAAGTTCATCAGGAATGCATGGAGAACACCCGGCCTGCAGGCCGTATGCGGCGTGCGTTTGGATCGAGACAATTGAACTCGCCCGAGAGACATTTCAATATTGCAATTACTTTTAAATAATGATGTTTTAACTTTCGATACCGCCATTTAACCAGGTGTGGCACAAGAGGGGCAGGGGTCGTGGTGTCCCCCTAAGAGAATTTTCCAATTTTCTTCTAGAGCCATAGTCAAGAGAGTGGTTACGATAGAGAGTGTAATTCCCAACGATGCTAATCGCCCCTAAGGTTTACATTTTATTGTCCTTTAGGAGCGCAAATTCTTGAATAAGAACACAAAATTTAACTTTTTTAATTTCACCTTAGCTAGTAACATAAACATACAGTTATTGTTCACTTTTTCTTATGGATAAAGATCGGAAAGTTCATCCTCAGTCCCATATATTATTCTCTTGTATGTGGTAATGTAAAACATGTGATCCCCTATTGAGTCAGGTTCTATTTATACTCACCACCAATACAGATTTTTCAACATGTATTTCACATTTTTGACGCCCTCCCCTGCTCCACAGATTCCACAATTTGTAAAAAGTCTAAATCAGAGCTAAACGGCTATGGAAAAAGGCGTCAGGGGGGAATTAACAGCTGTGGCCCTCTCATGACGAAAAAAGTGCTCATTTTTTATTCCAAAAGATATATTTCGCTTCGTTTAAAAAAATCACGTTTGTTTCCGTGACATTAGATTGGTAATTTTTCGTAAATGAACACACGTGAGTATATAACGTATGTAAAGATAGTATCATTTAGTATCTTAGCCCCTTCTTAGCGCAAAAATTTTCAAACGGGCGGGACGCACCCCTCTCGAACGTTTAAACAGTTTTATATATAAATATGATTACGTTTGTAACGAAGCGTTAATTTACCCTTCTCTTGTGAAAGATACTATACTGCTCAAGAAGGAAATCTTAAAATGCACTAACAAGGTCTAGAAAGTGCCATTTTCTACAATCTGGGTGCCACTTTTTTTTTTTTGGTAACGATACGCGCCATTTCATCGTGGTGCTCCACTTAGAAAGTATCACAAATTCTTCTAGGGGCTTCTGACCTTACATTTTGTTTTCGCCCCTCACTCAAAATACCTTCCTACGCCTAAGATGTGTTACAATTGACTTGACCTCTGTGCACAATTACCGCATGGGATAAGTCCAAAATACTTATTCCTTCTACACTTGCTTTGAGAAAAGTTCATTTGAGCGGAAAGGTGGATAATGTGTAACAAAATGCTTTTTCCAGGGTCCCTTTGGCTAAATACCGAAGGGGAAACCCCAAAGGTACGACTCAAGAAGGTACCATGCCGTATTGAACCCTTTAAATATGTTAGATTTCCGACCCCCCACTATTGGACTTTCGTGGGGTAGGATTATATATCACTTTCTAACCCCCGAGGCTATCTCCATCGCCAAGCCAATTAGTTATCTCTTTCCAGCAACAGTATCATGTCATGATCTGGACAATGACAACGTCCAGCCTTGAGGCAATTGGTGTAATAGAGAAGGGAAAAGAGGTTTTTTGTAGTTTTAAGGAGACCAATACCTCATGACGACCCCAGGCGGGACACATATATAACGTAATTTTATGAAATCATTCACAATGGTGATATTGTTTCGGATCCTAAAGAAGTTAGCAACGCACTCAACGATTATTTCATAAGAGTTGGCCCAGTTACGCAACAAAATATACCTATTGTCCCCTCTTTTACTTATGACTCTTATCTTGATAATCCTGTTTCCGACTCAATTTTCATTACCCCTGCAACCACTGACGAAGTTCTTGACCTGATTCTGTCCTTAAAAAATTCTGCAGCAGGGTCGGATGGCGTTTTACCAATGGCGGTTAAACGTGTTGCTTTGTATCTTTGTAATCCCCTCACGTATGTGTTTAATCTTTCTATTAAGCAAGGCATTGTTCCAGAGTCTCTCAAATCTGCCCGTGTTGTTCCTATTTTTAAAAGTGGTAATAATAAAGATGCTAGTAATTATAGACCAATTTCTGTTTTACCTTGCTTTTCCAAGATACTAGAAAAACTTATGTTCACTAGACTTTATAAGTTTATGATAAGCAATAATTCTATCTATGACTTTCAATTCGGTTTTCTTCCTGGGCGCTCGACTTCCCATGCCCTAATTCATTTTACTGATGTTGTCACTAAGGCCTTCGAGAAAAAACACTATGTTTCTGGTACTTTCCTTGATCTGTCAAAAGCATTTGACACTCTGGATCATAAAATTCTTCTGGGGAAACTAAAGCACTATGGGATTAGGGGTATAGTACTCAACTGGTTTACAAGCTATCTTTCAAATAGAATGCAGTCTGTTTCAATTAATAATGTAAATTCAGATCTTAAACCTATTACCTGCGGTGTTCCACAAGGATCTATCCTAGGTCCACTTCTCTTTATTATTTATGTTAATGATCTGTCTAAAGCTAGCAACAAGTTTCACATTATTTCATATGCTGATGACACGAATCTTTTTTTCTCTAGTCCTAACCTAACCACACTATTGTCTACTGTTCAGGATGAATTTGTTAAAGTACGGAATTGGTTTTGTGTAAATAAGTTATCACTCAATGTCAAAAAAACTTCCACTGTCATATTCAGATCACCGAACAAGCCTGTAAATGATAATATACACTATATTGAACTCTGTGGTCTAAAGATTAGGATTTCCAACTCCTGCAAGTTCTTAGGAGTATTTATAGACCAGCATCTTACCTGGTATGATCACATTGATTATGTCGGTAATAAAGTTTCTAAGGGCGTTGGTATTTTGACCCGTTTACGTCATCTTCTGCCTAAACATGTTCTTCTTACTTTATATAGTACACTTATTCTCCCTTACCTATCGTACTGTAATGTTGTTTGGGGCAGCACCTTCCCGACTAGAATACAGCCACTCTTTGTCCTTCAAAAGAGATGTATGCGTTTGATCACTAATAAACATCGTCTCTATCAATCCAACCCTTTGTTTGTAAAGTTACGAACTCTTTCTGTTTATAATCTCAACCGATACTACACGAATATCTTTATGACAATTGCCCTTTGATTTTTAAAGACTACTTTCATTTCCGTGCTGATTATCACTCCCACGATACGCGCTACTCGCATGATCTTTCCACCCCATTATGTAGACTCCATTCTTCCCATTGTAATGTTCACTATCTTGGTGTCAAGCTCTGGAACTCGCTGCCCGACGATGTAAAAGATAGTAGATCTATTTATACCTTTAAACGTAAGCTTAAAGAGTATTTTATTCATCTGCAGTAATGTCACATACCTATAGTATTTGCCTTTTCTCCTTTAGTTCTTTTTGATTTTCTGTTAGTTCTTGTGTTTTTTCCAGTGTTGTATTCTTTATGTGGTCTACATGTAGTCTTACTTTGTGTTCTCTCGGGGTGGTTACCTTTACAAGCTTTCGCAAGCTTTCTGTAATCACCCCACAGTCTCTTTCTTTTTATTATGATTGTATGTATGTATATTATATGAATCTCGTCATCAGGTGAAAGAGCCTGAAATAAAGTTTATGAAACATAATGCACTTTTAAACTTGAATTTTGAATACAACTTGTCAAATGAAATTGCAACCTTACATTAAAAGGAGATCATCCTTCAAACTAAATAAGCTACTCCCTTAAGGCGTATACACTAATGCAATTCTGTTAATTCATAGTTATTCACTCATAAGCAGCTGACTCCATGCATACCGTAGTTGGCCTGCAACTGAACGCATTTGACTACTGTGACTGGTGGCTATTAATGTTAATCCATGTACACGCTACATATGCGCAAGGCGATGGCTTTGTTCTTTAGTTCAATGTTAATACCGCAGACTGAAGTAAGTTCCTGGCACAGCTTACTAGCTTAGAAATTAGAGCTTAATTTTATTATTCTCGTGAGCCATTTTGTATGTGTTTAACCTGTTTAATGTGACTTTTGCAATCAAAAATACCTTAGCAATATCATGATGATATGATATGATATGATATGATATGATATGTGATATGATATGATATGATATGATGTGATGTGATATGATATGATATGGTATGTGATATGATATGATATGATATGATATGATATGATATGATATGATATGATATGATATGATATGATATGATATGATATGATGTGATATGATATGATATGATATGATATATGATATGATATATAAACAAAGCCTATATATCCACATCAACAACAAAAATAATGTTACAAACTAAGTGTAATAAACCATCTAAAATTATCAATAGAAGGATAGTGAGCATCAGGATCAAATTTAACTTAAATTAGCCTGTCATGTTAGTAAACGCTTATGTGCAGCCTAATTGCTGACGCCATTGGTGACTTGACACCATCAAACGGCTCCCTTGGGGATCCAATACTGCCCTCAAAGCAAATGAACATAGCTAAGAAAATATGTTAAAAAACAAACAAATTTACCAGCATTTATCATTAACCTTATTCGAAGCATTTTCGCTTTTGCATTTTGTGTTAAATTGATGTTAAAGTGATATGTAACTAAAATGTATTAAAAATGTTATTTTAGTGGGTTTTACGCATAGCTGTAATAGTGAGTTGTCTCAGTACACCTCCTGACATACCGTTTAAATGAAAGTAGAGTTCCAAAACCCCTTGCGATCCATACAGCCATCCTTCCTCCCATCTACAAGCCAACTGCATCATCAAATTGACTGGCTATTAGTCCGACTTAGGCAGGTCAGATACTATTACGAAGCATTTGGAGCAGTTAACTAGCATGGGCCTACTACATTTGGCCTCATTCTGTTTGGTAAAATTGTGGGTATAGCAATATAAAGGACTACTACATTTTGCTAGTTTACTTTTGATTAAGCCATGAACTTCTATATCATGAAATTAAAAAAGTGTCTAGATGCAAATTACGAGGCGTGGGTAGTGCCCCCGGGAAGTGGCATTTCCCGAATCTGGAAGGTACTTTGGTAAACATTTCCTACATGGTGGCTCTCCACTTAGATAGTGTCATGTCAAAATCACTTTCTCCATCCCCATCCCAGTTTTTAAAATGAATGTGAGTCACCGAATCTTGCATGGGCCTAATCATCATGTTTCCAGTTACATTGCTCTTGACTTAGCCTTTCATAAACCCTAAACAGGAAACTTAAAGGCTTAGTGGTTCATTGCCGAAAAGAAGTGCTTTGTTGCAGTGAGGTTTATCCCTAAAATTCTAGATATACCATGTTTTACTGGAGATATCATGTTTTCGATGTTTTCACACTTTGACTTCTGGTGACCTAACACGACCTTGAACTCCACTAAAATTTGAATAAAAGAATGCACGAAGTAAGTGTCCTAGATGGGATTCGAACCCTGGTCGTGTATTTGAGAAACCGAGCACTTTCTACTACACCATCGACTAACTGGTATTTCTAATTATGTTATAGTCACAGCATCTTTCACACTTGTTTATAATTCTGTAAATAAAATCAGAAGTACCAGTTACTGTAAAAAGTTATGCTTTTGAAAATATATGTCGTTTTTCATGGTTTAAATATACTTCTGAGTGCACAACATACATATGCATAAAAGCTACGAGGCAGCCGCATGACGTCAGCACGACTGTCCAATGGTATGCAGTACTCAGCGAGTGACCGGAAAGCCTACAATAAGCATCGGCCTGACACTGCTGATTAGCTCGTAGCCAACCGGACGGAACAGACCCTGGATGTTAGTTCTCAGACTTCATCGATTGCAGCCTCCAGTCCTAAACTACGGTACTCAAAATTATTGGCCTAAGTCTCGAAGATACTTACAAGAAATTACAAGTTCCACCGACACTGTCAGTCTTGTCATATCCGGGCAGCATTAGCCTCCCGACCATTAAATAATCGAGACTACAGTGTCGTATGTAGCTGTAATACCGTTTCACAACAAGACCAAGCCACGAGGTCCTGCGACGCCATTTTGTTGCAGTGGTATGAATGGACTCTTACTAAAACAGAGGTGAGACCATTACCATAGCACATCTCTAAAACCTCCACTGAAAAGAATAGGGTTCTTTCCCTTACTATGATTAATTTATATACCAAGTATGAAAAGTGTCCATTATTGCTATCTTATGCAATATTGCGAAACATTTTTTATGAATTCCATATTTTCACTTCTAATGGCCTCAGATTACCCTTGACCTCCAATTAAAACCATAGGGTTTACTTTCTGACTATAAAGCATCCAAATGCGAAGTACGAAAAGTATCCATGATTCCTACCTTGGGATATCATGTTGACAAGGTTTTCGGTTTATGATTTCTGGTAACCTCACATGACCTATGAACTCCAAAAACAGTAGGGGTCTTACTCTCAATATGGAAATCCTTATGCCAAGTATGAAAAGAATCCCTCCTTGCTATCTTGAGATATCGTGTTTCGAAGCCAAGAGTAAAAAAACAGACAGACACACACACTTACCAGCCTGATTACATAGATCAGGGAGGCTAATATCACCACCCTGCTTCTATCCATACACTGGTCCATCAATAATTTGCAAGAAAGACTCGTTTTTAGTTTAACGTTTTTCAAAATCGCAGATGAAGAGTTCCTATCAGGTACTTAAGCTGCTAAAAATGTTAATGAAAAATAGTGAAGTTTAGTTTTGCATTCCAAACATTAGAATAGAATTGGCGCCCTCACCACATCCATTGTAGATAGGCATCACCCACACCTTCCCAACTCATGAATTTGAAGAAAAGCGTTGAGTCCTTTGAATGATCAATTTTGATGAAACATATACTTTGCCAGGAAATTGTTACGCTAGCGGCACATAGACACTCCCTGCATACATCAGCATTTGTGCTACAAAACTCAAGAGTATTTGTCAGTCTCAAGGATTATTTTACCTACCCACCAAAAGAAGTGCAAAGAACTGGTCTCCAAAACAATGAACATCACCATGACACGATTTGAAAATTACTGAAAAGCGCCAACCGTGCAAGAATTCTGCGAAGCGGACACAATCTATGGCTACACGAAAAGGATCCTGTAGAGCGGGAGGCAGAAGCGCTCCACGTGAACGCGTTTATTGATTTTTATTTCTTAAAGGGGAATTTTCATGATCCCAGACAGTTCCAATTCTCCCAACTATGCATCTTCTAGCTCCTCCCATAACTGTATGAGGCTCTTCCTTGTGCAAGAATAAACCTGTTTTATTGCTTAAGGCCATGTCCTGGTGAGCACACAAGGCTATAAAATGTAATAAAAGTACTCTCTCTGCCATGTGTGGAATGTGAGCTACTCTGCATCTTTCAAATTTTCAAACTTTGATGTCAATCAAACAGCAGTCACCAACTGAGAATTTTTATATACATACACTAAAAATATACTTTGGGGTGATGACATTCTGTCTTTAAAACAAGTGTAATATAGGTATATAGGGCAAGACACTTCTCAGCCCAAATAATTAATAACAGTTGTATTATTTGATATTTTTAAATAGTCGTGACAAATTTAATTTATTCTCAAAGGTAATGTCTTGTAAATAAGTAAATATGAGGTATGCTCCGCCCGCACATGTAGCCTTAAATAACGGTGGCACCATGGGGTCAAGAGGGCATCCAGGATACTTCACAATTTCCTTACCCTCACTTTCTCACAAATGTGGTACTTATCTAAAAATATAGAGAGCTATAGGCATCTTTTTAGAAACAGCTTTTGATGAAATGCAATAGACTTTGGATGATTACTAAATTTTCTTAAAAAGGCATTTTCAGCACACATCTTAATTTTATGGTGTTATTTTACAAGACCTCATGCAACCCCTGTCGTTCTTGATCTGGTACCCCTTCACACTCCATGCGTCAATCTGGGCCAAGCTATTGCCAAAAATGATTCAAGTGTGATACATGGGGTAAAATCAGTGGACGTCAAATGCAATTGAAGAGGCGTTAAATCGCCCCCTGGACACACACCAAAAGCCCTGAGGTGGGCACCTGGGCCATTCCATTTCTGTCCCCCAATGATATGTTTTGTCAGTAATGTACTAGGAGGAGAAGCTTTTTTGCCAACGTAGCAGGTTGTACGGCATATTCCTTGTTCAGTCATGGGAAGCCTTAAAGGGAGAATGCAGTCATCTCAATAAAGAATTGTATAGTATACTATCCTATTTCCTGAATGGATCTTGAGAATCATGTGACAGTATTTTTCTCACTCAATTGTAAAATTTCCAAGGAGCAACTGCTTGGTTTACCTTGCATATGCAATATTTGTGTCCTAAAATATCATAAAAGAAACTTGGAAGAGAAATAAGAAGAAATTTGTGACATTTAGCTATTGTTTCAAAATAAGTTTGGGGCGACTGCTTTTGACCTGCTTTTGAGCAATAAACTTTCGATCCGTGAGGTAGCATCCTTGTGGGATGCAGTGCCATAGCTCTACATAATAAGAATTTTTAACAGTATAATCAGTTAGAAATTTTGCCAAACAACATCTTGCATTGAAGCCACCTTATAAGAACGAAACTTTCTTGAAGGAGAGAACTGCATGGTCAAGTGGTTAGAGCATCCGACTTGCAACTGGAAGATCTGGGATTCGACTCCTGGCCGGATCATACCAAAGACTTTAAAAAGGGAAGAAGATACTTTTCCCTGAGACCTGTTCCCAGCTTGATAACACATGTGCCAACATTCCTGTACCATACTTATCAAATTCATGACTGGCGCAGATCCTTACCAGCTTACCTTCCTTGAAACGATGAAATGGCAGCATTATGGCAGCGATGTCCGGAAACTGCTCTCTGTTCTGAGGTTTCATTGATCCGACGTCTCTTTATTCCGTCAAGTTAACTTTAAGGTCAGTGTTTGGATAAAGGTAAGGTTAGGAGGATATCATTAGGGTTACATACTTGTGCCGGAATGTAGAGACGTCGGAATATAGATACTTCGGAACAGAGAGATGAAAGCAAAAATTCTTTTTGCATGTGTTAGTTTCCTGAAAACATACTTTTACTTTATGAAGCATTTCCTAAAAATGGAAATTGGTCACCAAATATTCCAGTCGAATTCAGTTTGACGATTTAAAAAAGTCTGGAAAATAGACTACTTGTATGGACCAAATTTCTACGTAAATGCTACCATTGAATGAAGCTATTATCAGGGTCCACTAGACCAAAGGTTCACTAGATTGAAGATTCTACTTCAAACAAGGGAGTTGCCACTCTGACCTTTAATCTAACTCTAACCACATTGCTAACCTTTAACCATGATCCTAATTAGGGTGAACTTTATTCTAATCCTAAACTAAATTTTATATCTAATGCTAATGTTAACGGTCAAAAGGAACTTAGATCTAGTGAACCTTCCGTCTAGTTGAACTCCCCCTGCTGCACAACCTGTCTCCGCAGCTTCCCCGAGGGCCGGTGTTTTGTTCCAGGTTGTTGATTATATTGATATACAAGAGAACATAGAAATAGTTGTTATGAACGTCCATTGAAGATGACAAGGATAAAAAGCATTGTTGTTTTTACTTGATCATTATGATATTGAGTAACTTGGCGTACACATGGAAATGTTTGAAATGGGAAAATCTCACAAAGATATTTGTATCAATATACGCTACAAAATTTGTCGTAAATGAAATCATCGATTAACACAGCAGTATTGGTGGTACTTATTACGCTTGGTAGTATAAGAATGGTATTTGGCTTTTATTAAATATAACATGAAGGCTCGTTGTGTTATCTGCAGTTCCGTCATACATTCCCAACATAGATTTCGGGTATTTCTACCATAACGGAAAGACCGGAAAATCTTTGACTGATGGGATACATTTTAGGACAGTTTATGAGGTGCCACCATTATAGGTCACGTGAAAATCATCGGAACTGTACGTGTTTTCCATGTAAGAGTATATTAGGATTCATGAATGTGCCGGGATGTTTAGAGAAAATAGTTTCACCATGGCTCAGAATGGCTAACAGTAGTTTGAAGCGCCTTTTCTCCCCTTGTATATTCAGGGAGGTGACATTAGATGGAGATCCATCAAAAACTCTTTCTTCGAACAGTACTAGTTTCCGACAGTAATCTCTTTTGTGTGTTGTTCTTGATGATCAATAGGCTTAAAAAGGTGTTAGGACTTGAACTAGGCAGAAATGGAGCACTTCGTCTGCTATACATCTTAAAGAGCAGATAGGGAAATTTTCCCTTTGCCTTAACATTGCCAGTCGCTTAAGCTGTAAATAACCTTGAGGGTTTCGACGCGTTTGGAGGTGTTTCGACTCCATTTACAACATACTTGTTCAGTTCCCTATAACTTGCTCAATATGGGTGTGCCTTTAAAATCATTAGCGGAAATGTGAAAATTGTTCCAAATAATCCTTTAGGTATCAATAAGTTTGCTTATAGATATTAGACAAAGGAGTTCAATGCCCTTAGTTCGATCATCCTAATTAAAGGATTTAGTACCCACTCTGAGGTCAATCTAATTGGATTAGCGTAATCTTATTGGATTAGCATAAAAAAGTTTTCGATGGATCTCCATCTAATATCACCTCCCTGGTTTGTTGATGAGGGTGGCCTTGCGATGCAAGTCCAGCATGATAATTTTTGGAACGGTTACATATATCGTATTCAGTTAAAACAGGTTGTAGAATACGCCCACGGTATTCCTCGCCGGTCGTAAGAGGCGACTATAGGGGAGGACTTGCACCATATTTGAAACCGAACTTGAACTGTATTTGAAACTATATGTAAACTTTACGTTTCATCTGGTTGACACTATATAACACATTCGTGATAACTAACCATG
Source organism: Holothuria leucospilota (assembly GCA_029531755.1). Taxonomy (NCBI): domain Eukaryota; kingdom Metazoa; phylum Echinodermata; class Holothuroidea; order Aspidochirotida; family Holothuriidae; genus Holothuria; species Holothuria leucospilota. Next base: position 56,074,882 of record CM055968.1, read on the forward strand.
CTGAACAGTGAACACTGACTGCTAATAAAATCAGCGACGCGTTGATTATTAGCTATTGATACAATATTATCGTATGCTTGTAAGGATTTGTGGAAATTTGGAATAGATAAATAACACAGTCGCCTTCTCAGTGTGGAAAATGCCGTTATGCTATATATTAAAACGCTGTAGTCAGGTTCTGATTCGGTAGATTTGTCGCTGATGGTGGCCTAGCAACATTTTCACTCGCCCAGTGTTCCTAAGGTTATTGATGTGGAGGAGACAGAGGACCAACCGAACCAACTTGAGTTTTTTTATACGGAATGATGATTATCGTAAAGGTAAAGAGTACGGTTTCAATATTATGTGCTCATGTTAGGTTTTTACAGGTTGTGTTCATTGTGTTATCTCCGTACTGTATAAAGGTAGAAAGTGATGAGCTTTTGTATTAAGAAGTAGTATGGGTACAGTAGCTAGAGCGGGTGTGAGGATTTAAACCTCCTATTCACCAATCCAGTCCTCAGTTGACGAAATTCTGCACCATTCGGCAAAATGAAGAAAAGGGAGGAGAAAAGATAATGGATTAGGAGAGAAGAGAAGGAGAATGACAAGAACGTAAGGTGAAAGGAAAGTCAGAGGAAAAAGAGAGGGAGATTCAGGAAGGAGCTAGACGTTCACCTTTATGTAGGCTACAGACGACTCACACCATACTATTTAAGTAAAACCAATTACTAGCACTTGGAATTTAAACATGTTCCATAGTAATAGGCATAGTAAGTATGTTCATGACAATGAGATATCGAGCTAGTCGATAAAATTTTACACCAGTCGGTAAGATAAAGGAAAGATAATAAGGAAGAGATGAAAGGTAAACACCCAATGAAGGGGAGAAAATGAAGGTAATGCGAGCTAAGAAAACTTTTAAGGAAGAGAGCCCTTTTTAGAAACCACTATCCATGCACTATACCGGTGTCAAAACATGGTCAGCAGATATCCCATTTACATATCATGGGAGATAATAAGTCGAGTTATGTTTTGTTGCAACTCTGTTGGCACACGTACCATGCATGTTAGACGTTAAATGCATGAATCTGTTGACAGATGATGATGCTCTCAAACAAGTAGGCTATCATCTTATACCGTACGGTTGACGGATCGTTATGCCGTACGGTTGACGGATCGAACTGTTCCGTTGTTATGTCAGAGAGTTTACTTCATTTTTCTAAATCCTTTACTCATTTTTATGATGTAAGGAGTATGCAACCTACGACCTGTCAGTTAAATGCGGCCTGCTATTCCTTCTTCTACAAGTCTTGAAGCAATATCAAAATTTTCTCTTTTTGCAGCTTATGTTTTCTACAAGGCCATTAACATAACCAATCAGTCAAGGCGTATGCTTATTGGTATGGTATACGGTCCTCAATGATCTCAAGTAGTTTCCTAACTCGGAATTTACAAAACTTACTAAGGCGTAAATTTCAAGGAACGTGGTGATCTTGACTGGCTGTACCGAATAGAATGGTTGTATCAATTTGAAAATGCTTGAGAGAGGATCCATGCAGTTGGGGGCTTAGTGGCCCAATACCCTTATTTTTCTCACACTTGAAAATAGAAAAAAGAAAAAGACATTTCCGAAATCTTTCCGAAGTCGTTATTCTCCCTCCCTCCTTAGTAATGATGAACACGCATGCAGAGGCTTTCATTGTCCTTTTTATGATTTTATGCAATTCAGAACTCCGGAAATTGCACAAAGGGCACCATTTTTTAAAAAAATTCTACCTACCAAAATTAAAGAAGCATCTTCGCTGTTGTTATGTGAGGGCGCCTTACAAATAAGCTCCTTTCTTCTCCAAACCCTGGATTCCCCTTTTTCTGGTTCCGATTAAACACTTAAAAATGGTTTGTAAAGTATGCCCCATTTTGCATCTGAATAGTTTAAACAAAGAAGAAAATTGGGTCCTCCACCTAATCTGGCCCGTCCCTCATTTCCTGCCCCCAGCAGGTCACAGAGAAGCAGTAGGGTCCAATGGTCAAATTATTTGTTCTTTTTGAAGTTCCTGCTTATGCCTTCCAACTTATTTGCCACTAGCACTGTGCAGTACGGTACGGCACAGAACGGTACAAAAGTACCTTAAATTTTAGAAGTTGTTGGCCTGGACCCTAGGTAAGAAAGAATCTTCAGTTGGCCTTTTTCAAATAAAACTCACCTACTTAGCCTCGAGCTTCGCTAATAGCACAGCGATTTCTGTCTGCATTTTCTTCACCTTACCCTCAATATCCTTTAACGACTTAAGACTAATGTTGTACAACTCCCATGGTTTTCAACGAGACCAGTTATGCCTTGTTGATATAGCCTATCCGTATTGGCTAGGCTATATCGGGTTATATAGGCTTGCAATATGTAAAAAGTAATTAAATTAACACATTTAAAAGAAAATTCGTATAAATTGACTGTTATTTACTTTTCAACTTTCCTATTCAATTAGTGTAAATAAAGGGTGACGTGTTTCGGACGTTGGGCGACGTGGACTGCTATGTGCATTGTGTAGTAATCGATTGGGAAGTGTTCATCTTGAAATCCCGTACTTTAGTCAGTCTGCCGTGATCTTAGTGCCAATGGCTTTGAGACGATCATTGCAAGTAACATGTTTAGGACCTAAACTTGTGTATAACTACTTCTGCGACAGTAGCAAAGAAAAGAGGCCTGGCAAATTCTCTTCCAATATCAGATTCCCTGCAATCTATTTCAAGAGTCCGTAAAACTGTTTCAGGTAGTAAAAGTTTAGTGACAATGGTACTAAAAGGTACGTTTCAAATGCATTCCAGAGTGTGGTTCAGATGGAACAAGGAGAGACATCACGGAAATCAGGTAATGTTTATTAATCAGGACACTGAAAATTAGCTTGGGGTGGTCAGTTGAGGATATTTTGTTTCATTTTTTTTGCAGATTTTAAGGAGCTCGATATTATTAATGGTTGAGTTCAGGAAAGTAGGTCATGAACTACGAAAACATCTATACCTAACAGTCCTATTTAATTGACACTTCCCTAACAAGCTCCCATAGGCGTAGGAGGCGGGGGCGAGGGGGCTTCAGCCCCCAAAAGATATTTTCCTTAAAATTCGGACAATATGATGCTATTTCTTCAAGCACTGCGATGATGATATTAGTAGATATGAGATGCATTTTCTCGGGCAAGTCACAACCCCCCCCCCCCCTCCATCAGTTTAGGCTCCTACGCCTATGTAAGCGTCTAAGCTCGTAGACGGGGAAAAACATTGATCACCGAAGAAGGTTACCCGATTGCTGTAACTATTGCCACTGGTAATGAGGAGGACGACAAAGGTACAATTACTATTCCATATTAAAGCACGAAAAAATGAAAAATATGACTGCAGCATTAAAAAGTGAACCATTTTACGGGAGCAAATATTTCTATATAAAGTCGCTAGCAAATACAGGTGAGCCGTTGGACAGGCTTACCCATGTCGTAGAAAACATGTACTGTATTGTATGCACCCGTTTACGTGACGAAACTCTAGAAAACAAATCGGACTGTTTTCTTACTCAAGGGCCAATACAACAGTCCGGGAGCTAAGGAAAAAAACCAAAATTCTCCCCAATGGTGGAAAATGTAATTGCAACTCATTGTATACGCTTGCTGGCCTAACAAAGACAAGGTTTGGCAAGAAAGAAAACAACTCAAGAATTTGCTCTTTTCTCAAAAAAGGCGTGGTGAACTATCGTTTAAGAAGTGGATTTTCTGTAGCTATACAACACACCTACCAAAATACTTTTGATTCCATTACAAATTTTGCAAGTCTGCAAGGGGATTTCGAAACCCATCCGCCACTGAAAATGCACACAAAGACCGAGAAGAATTGTGGGTAAAATAGGCATTATGGCGGCGCCCATCACCGCTCAATTTTTCTCCCTATCGGGGGAAAACTACATTCACCCCACAGGGGAACCTCTCGAACTGTACAAGAGAACGATTATATCATTGAGTGTGACATACCTCTTCCTAAAACAAAACTTGCAGACAAGCCATATGTATGTAACGTCTTTGAAAAATTCAGCAAAATGAAACCAAAATATTATAAGAGAAACAACCGCTAAAAACGTTCAGTTTGTGTATTGCGAAATCTGCCTCTTCTCCTAGCAAAACCAGGGAAACTGTCTGGCCACTGAGTGACACACTTGATCTAACACTGCGTACCTCACATATCTTCCCATATCGTCCCCAAGGTGACTCAGTGTATTTCTACGGGTTTCCGTGCAAGGTTTATTAATACGCACGACAGAAAGGCTACAGTCAGGGGTCGACAGAAATGAAACGAAAAGGTTTGCCTGATTTCTGAGGCAACCCTCTTCTCCCCATCAATGTTGGTGACTTTTAAAGTTATCGTCATTTTTACACATTTATTGTATATAACAACACTGAAGAGGGATGGACTTGTTTCATTTACATTTGACACCAACTGTAGGGATAGAGTTATATTAACACTCTCAGTAGCCGTAACATCATGCTCTAATTTTTAGTAAACGGGCAAGGGTTTACTGACGGGGGGGGGGGAGGGAGGGGGGAGGTGAGCAGTCGCAGTAAATCGCTTCAGCTAGTTGAAATGGAAGGTTTATACATCTCCCTGACTTATTCAACTAGTAAAGTTCCAGATCATAGCCTTTTTTGCAGCTGTTCATTGGCAAAAATGTAAAGTTTTTTTCTTCTGTTACTTGAGCTGTTGTTGCCAGATGAAAATGAGTATTAGCTGATAACAGGCTCCTTTTTCCAGCAATCTGCTAGAGTAATAGGCCTTGCCCTAACTCCAGGAGCTGTATCCTCAGCTCCTCCTACCCACTCGCCCTCTTATGCGCGTATTCCTAGTAACGGATGACTGGTCACATTCCTCTTGCTAATGTCCGGCGATCTGTGGACTAGCATGATCGACTCAAATGCTTCCGTTCCTCTCCATTTTATCTAGTTTTACTTCCACATGAAGTGTACGATGACATTGTGACATGCGAATCGCGCCTATCCCACATCCTCCTGGGTCCTTCCATGTACACAAAATAAAAACAACACAGATGTTTATGAAGAAATAAACTGAACGTATATTGAAATAAGGAACAAAAATATATCTTGGTCTTGAAAAAATAACAGTTTTCATCACGCGTGGGTCTCCTGTCTTCCACGGTGTGTCTCACCCCCCTTCATATATTGAAACATAACATACGTCGCATCACTGTCCAAATTAAGGTGAAATTCAACGAAGTGCATAGATTTAACTGCTGGACTCCCCAGTGGCGTAGCTAGAGGGGGGGCAGGGGGAGGTCGCCCCCCACACAAAGCCTCCGGAGGCCTCTGTCGGAAATTTCTAGTCTGTCGGAAATAAATAAAAACAATTCATTTGAAACACTTACAACACTTCTTATGTTTTTAAGCAGAATAACACATCGATATGTCAACGTGAAAATCAAAAGTCGGTCTTAAAATAAAAAAAAAGGTCCTCAGAATTTCGAATCGTACAACTATCAAGATAATAATCTGTCAGAACTTTTTTGCCCCCCCCCCCCACGAAAAATACCTAGCTACGCTACTGGGACTCCCCTGGGTCCGCAACATAGGCTAAGGCGTAATGTATCTCGTCACCAACAGAAAAAATGGCCTCTCTGGCTTTAACATAACTCCAAAAGCAGGCTGTAAAGAAACAACCTGGAATTTTACTAATGGGATCTCATTATTAGACACATAACTTGTTTTTAAAATATATGTCCGTGTATAAGCTCACTTACACATTCAAAATGTTAATATTAACTTTTCCCCAATGCAACACATGATAAATGCATTTTCCTTCAAATACAACAATTTTGCCCTGCTTATGAATGCCCCTCCTAAAACTTTACAAGTCGGGATTTTAATTATCTTTTCTTGGAACACTCACATACTACTAATACCTGCAAAATATTGCCTAAATTCGTCTTTCTCTCCACAATTACTTTAACTGGGAACAATTACTACACTTCTCCGTTGCTAAAATACTTTAACATAAAGATAAACGATTCTTGTCAAAATTCGTGGCCCCTCAATCCCTACAAGTCCCAACGGAAAGTGTGCGGCAAAACTTGTCTAGTAATTCCTTACACGAAAAACACTTCTTGGTCCACTTTAATATAATTTCTAGCTGTAGCACACGACTAAGCTACGTTTTACCCCTATTTCTTCCTCCAAAATGTGCATTGTACTTTCAAAATAACAGAAATCCCAAAACTCACTTGAAAAAGTGTTGACTGGTAACTCCGACCTTACGGCGAAGAGCTCATCTTATCGTCTCCGAGAACCCACTCGAGAGGAGAACTTACACCGCAGCTCATATCCCCTTAGTGCTGTCGTACATACCCGCTCCCGGCAATTTTGCCCTAGACTAACAGACCTTTGGGATTTAGGTGTGGTCGCCTTCGAAGCTTGTAAACCAGGGACTATAAATTGAGCATTTTCACCCTACTCCAACCCTGCATACGTCATGACGTAATTCACATAACTAGCACGTTCCAAGAGCCTGGGTGTGAGAAACATAGTTACGTCTCAGCTTTCTCAGCGACACCTTAAACAATAAGCCTGCATCACACAACTACGCTGTCATGCTAAGGTCACTCAAATGAAGGAAGGAGTTCTAAATGACCGTGACAGACATAAACTTTCAGTTGACTGTAGGCTTCTTATGCGAAGGAATAGTTAGGACAAGGCCCGTCTGGAAGACTTCCTTCCGGGCTTCCAGGCCAAGCCACATGACTTTCGGAATGTTAATATGCATTAATGAAAATGACCTTCAAGTGGCTTGATTAAGACATTGGGAATACTCTACGCAACAACTCGAGCCAGGCATTATGGGACAGGGGCAATGCATGTGGATATGAGGTTATGGGTGTTATGGAGCTATAGGGATGGCCAACCAATATCTCGGAGGGGGGGGGGATATTGTCAAAATCGAATGTTTTCGATTTGCCAGATTTTTTTCTCTTGGAAAGATGGCCCAGCTCTATAAAAGATTCCGTACACCTATGTATTTTTACAAATGCCCCATCAAGTGGCTGATCTACCAGCCAAGCTTTAGAATCATTCTTTAAAGGGGCACATTGAGTTGGTTCTCGTAATTCATGATTTTTTATCACACCTGTTGGGGTTTACTCACATCTTGATAGTAAATGGTCAAACTAAGAGATTCTGCACATCTGACACACAAGTGAAATGGTAATGATAGGGTAATTAACTTAATGATTAAAATCATTTCTTACAAATTCGTGACCAGACACTTTTTACAGTCATTAGCGGCTCCCCATAGGGGCACGGGGGGCACTTGCCCCCCCCCCCCAAGTTTGCAAAGCATGTTTTTCAATTTTCCGAAAAAAAAAATAATAAATAAATAAAATATGTACGCCTTATTCAAGATGGGTAAGGCCCTCCCTTTTCCTTGACTCGGTTTAAAATTAAATAAGTGAATAACTTTCCAATGCAATGCGAAGGTTTAACATTAATAAAGTGCTTTCAAAACGACATTTTTTGGCTCGCTTCGCGCGCGTTTTCTTAGTTGCTTGATCGCTGCTATATGTACTTCAGACATCACAATGGACCTTACATTAGTGCAAGCTAAGGTAATCAAAACAAATGATCATGCTGTGATATTTGTAATCTGATTAGCTTAGGCATCATAATGTCATTTACAGAGTGTAACGTTAATTCTGGAGTAAAATCAGGGAGCTGCTTCTAGTGGCAGCTCCCTGGTTAAATGCCCATAATTTTGCAGACACTTCAGAGCCTTTGGAGTCATTAGATACACAACCCATTAGCTGTGTTGGTTATCATCCACGACTAAAAGCAGTTTTACCCGGGTGTCATCGGGCCAGATTAGCATAGTTATTTCTCAACAAAAAGTTGTAACGGGCATGTAGCCAAAACTTATTGTTTCCCATAGAAGGAGAGGTTTCCCTTCCCTTGTCCAAATTGTCAGCGCCGTTGGCCCAGGAGCGGTTTTATGACTGTCAAATGGCATGTTATGAGCAAAAGGTTCTCCACCTCTGTGCTAAAGTATACCGTTTCAGTTGATTTAAAATAAACACACCAAACAGTCAATCTAAGCTCAGTGTAGTGAGACTTTTTGGCCTAGCTATTTGTATATAGCAGGGGTGGGGAACCTCCGGCCCGCGGGCCGTATGCGGCCTGCGAGACCAATTCATCCGGCCCGCGAGGCAATTCAAAAAAGTAAATTCAGAATCACTTGAAAAGTAATTGACGATAACACTTTTAGCACACGGTGCCCACCGTTTCTCCTGCTTACCCCTATACAATACCACTTTCCGGGTACTTCACGTAAATTTGGGGCGAAACACTACCATAGGCCTATATTACCAAAACCTCTGCAAAATGTAACAAGCCAACCGTTTCGTTAGACATAATTCATTTACAGGACCCTTGTAGCCTACTTCTGGAGGTAACGGAATCTTTGCGTTGCAGATAGGCTGAAATAACGCTGTACATAATTATCTCATGTGTAGGTCTATCTACAGTATTAGAGTAAAAAACTCAGCGGACATTGTATCTATTCTTTTTTCAACGGGGCAGCGCTCCCCACCATTCTCCTCTGGATTCGCAATTTTGCAATGAAAATTACGAAAACATAAGGTAGGTTTAAAAATACGCATTTTTTCGGCGCGCTTCGCGCGCACTTTTCAAATGTGCTGATTCATTATTAGTTCATACATAAGTTATGCACTTATCAATTGCAAGACGCACCTTATGACCCCCGGGAGAGGTGCGTCAATGTCCACAATGTGCGTCTGACATTCATGTCCACTAACGCACCCTGCGTCATAAAATGGACGCACCTTTGCTGGAAAATGACCCACCTAGAAATACGATTTTGACAGACCTTTTCCAGACAATGACGCACCATTTGACGCACCAGAGAAAATGCAAATATGGTCGTATGAGAGGTTATCAGAAGCGTACATAAAATTGGTTGGTTTTACAACTGATGAAAACTGTTCCTTCACCTCCCGAAAACTTCGAGCCACGACATTGTCTTCTTAAAGTTCAACGCGTGGTGACTCTACGTATGCTAGTACTCGGGGAGGTGTTAGATAAGCATTAGTACGTACCGTTTGTATGTATATGTACAGCTACGGTAGTTCACATTGTACGTGAAGGAAGTGGGCACTCGAATCTTGAAACAGTTTTGATATATAAAAGTAACGAAACATGCTGCAGTAAACCCTGACTTCATGAATTTACTGTAATTAGAAGCTTGTAAAACTGATTTCTTTGCAAGCAGCGATCCGGGAGATTTGTACGCAATTCTTCAGTTTATACAACACTAAGACACTTGAACGGATGTTTAAACAAATGCAAAATAAAGCTGTTGTATACAGGATTCCACATTAAGCACAACGTATGCACAGTAGTCCTCAGTAAAGGCACGTGCATATAGCCGGCAGTCGCCGATAGCGTCCCATGCACGGTCCTTGCACCGACGACCCATTGAAAGCCCCGGCCGGGGTCTTAGACTAGCACACTGCTGGTCGCGAAATTGATATTCTAACAGCAAACCTAGGACCTAAAAATCTTAATTTAGTACCATAACTTATCCTTGCAAATCTTACACTGAAATATTGCAGTTGTTTTTATCACTTTAAGCCTCTGAAAAGTTCCGAAAATTTGAAATAAAATCATCAGCTTTCCCATTTCGTAAAATAGTGTAGCGTTCGAAATATTTGTTGATATCAGGGTGCCGTGTGCATGGCAATGTGCCTTCGTCACAAAGAACATTTGATTACTGTAGTTCCCCATACACTCACATGGCAAGTTGCCGCTGCAAACATTCCATACTGACGTAACAACGTAGCTTATTAGCATACTGATGTAAACAAAGTTTCTTATTCACGTTGTAAATTTGACGGCGCGAAAAGTTGCTGATATCATTTCAAATTTTTGGCCCTTTCCGGAAACTCTCAGTCATCATAAAGAACTGCAAAACTAATGTAAGATCTGCAGAAGAAAAGTCATGGTAAAGAATTAACATTTTACATGCAAAATTTGCAGCGAGAAGAAATTCAGTTTAAACCATCATACGGACGGCCGATCTGGAAACCATGTGTGCATACAGTGCATACAGTGCATACATTGAACCATTCAACTTTCTGTGGCTCAGCTTGTTAACTGGACCCTAAAAATCTCATTAAAATGGTAAAAATATAACCACACCACTTTAAAATGGCTTACAAAAATTCTAGCACTGAGAGCTTTTCAAATCTGTGAATATTTGCACATATATGTTTACTCCAGAGGTACAAGATTTTAGTTCCGAACGTCATGGTACGATCGCACAAGCAAGCTACGTCAGCCTTTTCCACACCGTGTGTAATGTACGTAGACAATATGCCTCAATCACATTGATTTAACCAGAACGATCATTAAAAGTGTCCAAAAATGACCCAGTAGGTCAAGTAACCCCCTAAACATGTACATGACATGTGCAGAAGACCCTCAAAAAACTATTTTGAAAATATTCGCAAGTGTCAGAGCAAATATTGCCTTATACGGGCCCACTTTCTAAGAGGGGCTTGGAATGTTTACCATTGCCCAACGTGACACTAATGAACTACCGTAAGCATGCATGTGTCTCTGTACTCACTCAGAGAGCTACAGGGCTTATATAAATTTTTCAATATTTTCTTGAAAAATATTTACAATTGTTGTGATTGTTTACTAAAATTGTGTTGTGCATTGGAATTTCGAAGTCTTTTTTCTTGCTAAGATGACTTTGAAGGTGGCTCTATTTTTTATCATTTTAAAGTTTTTGTAATATTGGCCATACATAACAGTGTTACGATGAAGTGTTAAAAAAATTCGAGCATATCCCATAAACACATACTTGGACAAATTTTAATGAAACTTGGACACAGTGATTGATAAACAATGGTTTATCAGCCGTGGTCAGGGAACTAAGGTGAAAGGTCTTCTTGGGTCATTTTGGCCATTTTATGAATAGCCAAAAAAAGGCAGCGCCTTTAAAAGATTCCGTGACGATCTTGGACTCGATGTTAAACATTGGTGATATACAGCCTGCAACTATGGTAGTTGCTCAGGCTTCATTCAGGACATGTTGAGAAAGTTGAAGTCAATGGTCATCTTGCGGTCATTTTAGTCCACCTTTGCCACGGCTTATAAATACCTTCCATTTCTCAACATCTCAACTTGCAGTGGTGCTGTACATTTTAATTTGGCCGGCCCGGGACTTCCCAAAACGGGCACCCATGAAATTTGCTTGGACTCTTAGAAGAGAGAGTAGAGGGTATCATGGCCAAACAGAACACTGTTACGATGAAATATTAAAAAATTTAGACATATCCCATGAACACATACTTAGACAAGTTTTGATGAAATTTGGACAAAATGATAAATAGAGTGGGTTATTACTTATTAGACTAATATTAGTAGTAGTCAGAAAACTGAGTCAAATGTCATCTTGGGGTCATTTTGGGCAATGTCTTCTAAAGATTCAGTGAGTCTTGACCATTGGTGATTCACAGTAACTTTGGTAATTGCTTCATTACGGGTTTACTAAATCTGAGGTCAGTAGTCATCTTGTGGTCAATGTGGTCCACATTTACCGCCTCTAATAAACACCTTCCCTTTCTCAACTCTCAACTTGCACCAGTGATACTCTACATTTGGGACTACCAATAACTGGATGACAGTTACACCCATGAACTTTGCTTCGGACTATTAGAAAAAGAGTTGAGGATATATATATATATCGGCCATATATAAGATTGTTACGATGAAGTAGTGAAAAACTAAAGACATGCCCCATGAACACATACTAGGAAAATTTTAAATGAAACTTGGACATAAACATGGATAGACAATGGGTTATCAGTAGCATGTGGCCAGGGAACTAGAATCAACGGTCATCTTGAGGTCCATTTGGCCATTTTATGAATAAAAAAAAATTTATGTCTCTCAAAGGTTCCGTGGGACTGGCTATGATCACTGTTGATACACCATAGGACGGTAGGCCTAACTTTGGTACCGCAATGGCTTCATTTCTACAGTAGTGAAATTTGAGGTCAATGGTCATCTTGTGGTCATTTTGGTACACCTTACCACTGCTTATGACACCTGCTTTTTCTAAATTCTTAAGCAGAAGGGTTGGGCGATATGAAAAAACATATATCGTCAAAGTTCACACGAAAAATTTTGCGATGTATCGACATATGAACAGTAAAACGTATAGGCAATGATGAATATATGCACCAATACTACGCAAACACATTTTTCTAGGCCTTTTTTTCTAAATTCGATAATTACTGCGATCTATCGATCGACTTCCAAGCATTATCAAGTGGGCTACCATTTTTTAAAATATTTATGAGACATTTTTTAAAGCCTCATACTAAGCCGTCTACAACATTTTCAAAAGCTTTAGTTGCGTTTGTTTTACGATCTGACTTCACAGCTACTTTTTTCGTACAACTTGCAAATTCCGTTATACGTGCTTACTGTGTAGGCTAGGCCTACGCGTGATTAAGGGGTCTCGTAGCGATCATGGGATTAAGAGCCCTCCAAAAATTATCCAGAGGGCAAACATTTCTTAAAATGTTTATGGAGCATGTGTAAAAGACTCTTACTAAGCCCTCTGCCACATTTTCGAGAGCTTTACTTGATCAGTATTTCCGTACGATATTTTTCTTCAGGGACATGTCTGTAAGAGCGCTTAGGCTAGCCTAACATGTAACGTGTGTTATGGGAAAAGTTCGGTCGAGCCTATATCGTGGCCGCATCTTTCCAGACCGCGTGCGGGTAAACTTGACAGTTAACAGGTTATTGTATTGTACACTGTGTATAGTATCTCACATTTGTAGCATGGTGGAGAGGGTCGCAAGATATTTGTATTTGATTGTGGCCTTCGTTTTTGTGTGTCTGTGCCAGTAAAATATAGTGCAATTTGTGCACGGCGTGAGCATATACCGGGAGTTCTTTAAGCCAAAAATAAAATGAATACTCAAGACACTGGAAAGTTTTATACTGTGCAAAAACATAGTTTCCTATCATTCAGAAAATAATGCAAGGACATTGACGCACGTTGACGCACCTGTGCGGCAATGCTTTGACACACCAAAGCTGTATTTTGACGCACCCCTTCGTCATAAATCTTGCGGACATGACACACCCATGACGCACCTTCCCCGGGGGTCATTAGGTGCGTCTTGCAATTGATAAGTGCATTAAAAGACAAATGGTAATATTGGGATACTTTAGAGTTGGTCTGTGTCACCTTGCTCATTGTATCTCATTTAAAGATAGTGGATGAATATTCTATTGCCTACAAATTAGTACAATACCAGGGCTTACAGGGGCTGTTCTAGCCTAGACTTTGCCCCCAGGTCCTTGTTTGGGGATCTTTTGCCTGCGCCATATGAAGGAAGCTTATTGCAACCTCTCTGTGTGCGGCCCGCGAGTGAAAAATGACCTTCAAAACGGCCCGTCAAAGAAAAAAAAACCGTTCACCACCACTGGTATATAGGATGAGACGTCTTTCTGAGTTAGGGGAATTCCCCTCCCTCTTTAAAAAAATTCGTTTCGGAACGGTACTGAGATCCAAAATAGTGTTATCATTTCATCGTTTTCAAGTGTCTTTAGTGCTAGAAATTTTCGTTAGTTAAGAAAACAATCCAGAAAACCAACATTTTATGGCTTCTTGGCAAAGCTGAAACATATTGTGACAAGATTGAAAGAAACAACAAAATATTCAAAGGTGGGGCTCATTTTATACAAATGGATCAAGCCGCTTTGCCCATTTTATCTGCCTCTTACTCCCCCCCCCCCCCACCATGGAGTAGCGATCGGCTGATATGGTTGTATTTTTATTTTTAAAGTAGTCGGCTCATAACTGAATGCCTGAAATGGTTTTTGAAGAGCTCTTGAAAACTACATGGGGCATCGTTGTAATACATAATAATAACCATACTCCTATTGTCTATCCGTAGCTGACCATTAACATTGCCGGGTGAGGGGGGGGGGGCTTCCGAACCTCCCTGAATACGGACTTGAGTTTGCCCCCCCCCCAAACAAAATTTCTTAGAGCCGCCCATGTTTACAGTTAGGTATTAATCATATGCAACCCCTGTTCAAAGACAACCAGTGAGTGAGGCTTATCCCAACTGCATTGACAGGCTTGCAACTCCTATAACCAACAGCTGCTGTGATTGAAGGTCACAATTGTTTACAAGTGTTGTTTATTCAAGAGAAGCTGGTCTATCATGGGCTTGGACAAGCTTGGTGAACTGCAAGGTCTAAAACCCATAAAAACTACAATTTTTCACATTTTTGGTCACCATAGGAAGTAAAACATGAGCAATGAGGCTAATTAGAAGCATTGTCATGCAATGATTTCCTTCAAAGTCGTCACAAAATAATCGATATCAACTCAATGAGCCCCTTTAAATGGTTGCAGCCTCTTGTTTTTTCCAGTAAGGGTAAAGTGTGCTTTAGAAGAGACAGGTGGGCGGAGACTATATATTCTCAAATACGTTTTAGAAACGTTTGACTTCATTTAAAAATGCAAAAATAATGAATGGTAATATTCTAGTCCACTATTAATAAAATCTATGTTACATGTGTCCACCAGTTGATCTGGAGGATTTAACGCTGTGTTTCCACCATTCAAAATGTGATGCCCTGACTCCCTGCTTCCACCAAGATCGACCCATCGTGATTACTATAATACTCCCAATGTTGTGAGGATGGAGGAGGATTAGGAAAAAACATGGGGACTATATCTTCCTGGCCACCCATAGCACAGCACCTAGCTGGTTACCCACCATCACCAAAGGCATAAAATAGCAAATTTCAGTTCAGTATAATATCATCAGGGAGTTGTTAGGTACCCTCTGATAACAGGTATTCATATTGTTGTCGTTACAGAGTTGTTTTCACCAGATAGGTTAAAATTATAGTCCGTTTCCGAAGAGGACTAGCCGCTGAACCCATTGAGGAAATGGGTTTATGCCTTGGAGACAAAACCACTCACTACTTTCTCATTTTTACATTCATTATAACAAGAATAAGTCTAAGGCTGATTTAGGTTACACATAACGAAGATTTGTTGTTACAATTTTTTATATCGATTTCCAGGAGTGTTTGATGTTTCATCTCCTTACACATTTGCAACCTATGTATGGCAAGTTTGCATTTAATTTTAGAGACAAATTTGTGTTTGTATTTCAATTTCGTGTAAGCTAGAGTACTTTCTCGTATTTTCTCCCATAAAGGTTGATAGTAGCCTAGCTACAACCGATATGCCGGGACCCAGGTTGGTTTGACTTCTTCATAAGTTCGTCCCATACAAGGTCGACGAGTAGTTGACGCAAGACAGTTGTTACAAATTCATTCTTTGGAGCAGTGGCGTAGCTAGAGGGGGGCAGGGGGCGGTCCCCCCCCCCACAAAGCTTCCGAAGGCCTCTGTCGGAAATTTCTAGTCTCTGTCGGAAATATATAAAAACAATTCATTTGAAACACTTACAACACTTCTTATGTTTTTAAGCAGAATTACACATCGATATGTCAACGTGAAAATGAAAAGTCGGTCTCAAAATTGCCTGGAAAGCAAAAGACAAAAAAAAGGTCTCCAGAACTTCGAATCGTACACCTATCGAGATAATCTGTCGGAATTTTTGCTTTTGCACCCCCTCCCCACAAAAAATATCTAGCTACGCCACTGCTTTGGAGTGTCATTTCCAGAAGTCTGGAACGTTAAGGATCCCAACTTTATCTTCGTGATGGCAAACCGGGCCTTTTAAAAAGGAACCGTAGTTTAAAATTTACGTGTTACTGTGGGTTTCTTGCAATCTGGGATGTTTCACTTTGTAAAAAAATTTCCTTTTTAAATTTAGCTACAGCCGCCATGCCGGGACTGGGGTTGGTTCAAATGGTTCATAAGTTCGTACTAATCACCGAATGAACTGCCAGTTACGAAAAAATCCTGAATCCAACAAGCATATATTATTTTGAAAAGGCATTGTAAGTGAAGCAGACATGTTGGCGAAGCATCAGGTAGGTTTCTGTCATTTCAATGTGATGGTCACGGAGTGAATATGTCCAAAAGAGTGGATCTATCTGATCGTTCATTGTAGAATTCAGGAGTCCTGGAATCATTCAGTTGTACAGAAGAGGGAGTGCAAATACAAACATACCAATTATATATTTTACTTAACCAAATGATAATGAAAATAAAAAAAAATTTGGCAAATTTTTCAGAAAATATTTAACCCGTTCTAAGTCAGAAAGAAAGTTTTCTGACAGGCAAAAGTGATAAATCTTTAGATCTGTTATGAAACTGACTGCTCATGAGGGAGATGGAAAAATTATGAATTTCGTTTTCTGCGACAAAGATGAAGTGTATGTTACCGTCTGCAATTTAAGTTTTCCTGGCAAACTTTATCAGCCAGCAAAGTTGGACCTGGCAATTCTGTAAAGATTTCAAATTTTCTTCTGCAGTTATATTCCTCTACAAAGTAAAAGGGCAGCTAGAATTTTACTTCATCGAATCCTCGCAATTCTTGGATCCTCCGTAATCCACCAGCAGAGTTGAGAAAACCCTTATCGATGAGTAAGTTAGGTAAAAAAGAAAAACCTGTATTTTTGGTAGTTAAAGAACAATTTGTGTTATGGTATAATGAAATAATGTCCAAAGGTGATTAGCAAACGTATTTTACCCTATGGCTCAACTTGAATAAATTGAAAGCAAGGCACCTTGCCCAATGCTTTCGTAATCCACCGTCACTGGCAAGGACTTCTGAAATTTCCATGGGTCGAGACAATGTCTTCTTCTCCTAATAGAGAGTCACCGTTAAGGTTAATTCTACATCCTATGCGTTGGCTCTGCCAAGGGGGGGGGGGGCACGTGCCCTCAAAGGTTGACTGTGCTCCCGCGTGCCCCCTAAAGAGATTTTAGGTATGAAAAATGTACATGAACACACCGTATACGCATATTTCGATATGAACACGAGTAGCCACTGTCACTTCATCAGTCAAACATGCGGCTAAAATTGCACAAAATATTCCCAGAACTACAATTTTGTGACGTGACGCGCTTCGCGCAAAGCTATTTGTTAAACTACTGTATAGTAAATCCAAAGCTGTTGTTGGAACATGCATCTCCTAAAGCTATGGTACTACTGCGGCTGTGAGTCCTCTCCATTCAATGAAATTCCCACATCGGTTATATTTCAGTCAGATTTTATGTTCGAGAGCTAAAAAATTGCGATTTCGGTTTTTCAACACGTATCCAGCAAATATGAGGATAATTAAGTAGCGTCACCCTCAAACAGTCATAGCCTAATGTCCGTTTATTTTAGATACTGGTGCCCTCAAATTTGCAAGGCGGATCTTTGCTCTCCTGAATCCTCTGCGAGGCGGAGCCCAGCGTCACACATCACACCAGGGATCATGGAGTAGTGATACCCCCGAACATGCCCGTAATTTTCACAAATGTCTCTGTACCAGAATTTTCTGGCCACTTCGGGCGTGCACCACGGATGGTTTCAGCGGGCTCTAGCCACCCATTTATTGCTGAAAACATAGAGGACTATATCGGTCGTAATTAAAATTTTGAGTCTCCCAAAAAGTGTACCATTATGTGCATGAAAGGCATTGAGAAAATAATACGTAGGCATGATAACTCCTATCAAATTTTGTGGGGTTATATCCCGTTATATATCCTGGCATCCCTCTATCCCTCTAGTGTATTTGAATGCTAAAAGCTGTTTTAAAGCTATTCTCAAAAGGGGATGGGTTTCCTAAATTCACGCATTATGTGTATTCATTCTAAAGTTGTAGTTTACATAGGCCTAGCTAACCTTGATCTGACAAAGATGCTTCGCAATATGTTTTTATATCTTGTTTTTTACAGTAATCTGTTTCAGCTGAGATTTCATGTGTGGCTCAGACAGTTAAATACAAGGCCCATTCCTTTACTCCAAAGTATACATGGATATGAATTTACCGGGAATGACTGTATTGGTCTGCTTGCTCCTTACTACAGTACTGTGTCTGTTGTGGTCATTGACCCAGCCTAAAAGGACAGCCCCATTGTATCACTATGCCAATTTTACATTGATAACAGAATTGGTACACACAAACGTCACCAGTGTTCAGGCATTTCAAAATCAAGTTTATAATATAGAGACTGAAAATAACAGTTTTTCCAACAACTCCGGCCGCTATGTACACGGATGTTACAACAAAGGGACGATCGGAACAGTTCAATTGTTACTCAACAAAAGCACACTCAAAACTTTAGGATGCAAGAAACGCTCTCCGCAAGTAGTTATTTTTGGGGCCAGAAAAAGTGGAACAGGAACTCTGAGAGATTTTCTTTCTTTCCATCCACAACTGGCTGTTGCCGATAGTGAAATACATTATCTGGAATATTTAAGTCGAACTAAAGCTGGCAGCACTTTTTACGCAACAAAATTTCGGTATGGAGGAAGGGGTAACTCTATTCGTATTAGAGGTGGAGAAGCATATAGAGACAAGTTTCAACCAATGAAGAGTCTAAAGACTTACACGTCGTTAATGCCATACAGTACTCCACAGCAGCTCGTCGTAGAAAAAACACCAAAATATTTTGTATGCAAAAACTGTCCCATACTTCTCCACAAAATGATCCCAGATTGCAAACTTATTGCTATCTTAAGAGATCCTGTTGAACGAGCTATATCGGGCTACGCTGGTTTCCTACAGACTCACCGAACAATTAAAAGGCTCTCTCCTAGTCTTGGAATGGAAGAAACTTTTGAAAAGACAGTTATTCATGACAACGGTTTGGTCAAAAGAGAAAGTCCCTTTATTGACATTGGAATCTACAAAGCACACATAAAACGTTGGATGAGCGTTTTTCCCAAGGCACAAATACTACTTCTTGATGGCGGTGAATTTGTGAAAAAGCCAGAAAGCATTTTACGGCAAGTAGAGAAATTCCTTGGTATCAAAGCTTTCTTCACTTCAGAGACATTTGAGTATAACAAAACAAAAGGTTTCTACTGTCTTAAGAGACCTATAAAAAGTTGCATGGGTAAACGAAAAGGTCGAAAACATCCTTATGTTTCACCTAAAGTTATAAAAAAGTTGCAACAGTTTTATGAGCCTCATAATAAAGAGTTTAGCAAATTTGTAAATCAAAAGTTTTCTTGGACAGTGTATACCTGATATCGGCCGCATGACGACCGAGAAAGACTTTGACTTCATTCACTCTTTAATTAGACCTTATGCATTGACATCACGCGACGTCATTTTGGCGCGAGACCGATGAAGTACATGACACGCACAGAGTAGACATCGCACGCGCGCGTAGAAGATTACGCGAGGTACACTACTCAGCTGTCCTGATGTGTTGGTGTATGTCACAATGATACAGTCACGAGCTTGACTGTATAATACTTATGCATTGACATCACACTGAAGTCATTTTGGAAGGAAACAATTTTGTGACACGTGCACTCACGGTGTAGATTTCGTTCGCGCATGAAGTACACATACGCGCGTATCCCCCAGTGCACAAATCAGCTGTCTGCATTTGTTGGTGTAACTTGCAATGATACGTCATTTTCCTCCAAGCGAGAAAGCACTTTCTGTACTGTGACGTCATATGCATAAGGTCTTTCCATTAGTCAAAACAACTTTCAGAGCCATGGAGTCTTATGACTCATCAGTTTTACTAACACTGGTCAAAATGATGATGCCTCAAGAGTCGAATATTGTTAGACTAATTTCTGTTTAATGTGTAGAGTCATTCATGTTTACAAAAATTTGACATCACGCCTGGTTAGTAATAGATTTGACAAGCCGAGCTTATTCTGTCGTCATACTGATGATAGTTTCTAATAAGTCTATTTTCTTCTTGAAAAAACGTCAGCGCTTACACGCGCAAAACCTTGCAAGCTCGCATATATCCATGCTCTATGCCAACAATTGTATACAAGAGACGAAAAAGTGAATGGTCCAGTAGCGATTTACACATTACCGAGGTTGACTCGACCATTGATCGTAATGTGGTAATTACGATAGTAATAAAATGTAATGGACTTCTAACTTACTTAATCAATTTTTGTGAAGTATTCAATGCGTATAACTGTTTCTGCAGCCTTTTCTTAAATTCAATCATTTATTGAATAAATATCCTCAATATGTTGCAAATTGAAGTTCCTAGCGGGAAAATACAGTTCTTTACCTTATACTTTTCAATTACTGCTTTTAATTAGTTGTATCTTGTTCTGTTGAATTTTGCTGAAAGCTGCAGTCTGTCCGATATTTCTATCTTGTGAGAGACTAACCAATGTGCTCAAGGGACAGAATTCGCACTTGCAGGGTAGACAAACTGTTAGAGCCAACCAAATATGTTGCGACACAAGATACTAAGACTTACCACAGTCCGACGACAAATGGAAAGGCACAAACTGTTAGAACCTCTCACAGTTCGCCGACAAAAGCAAAATGTCAAGGCTGAGTAGTAAGTTGTCATGTTTTGGCTATCTTCAAGGGAGATTTTGCATAATTGAAGACGCTCGTATGCTAAATGGTGTTGTTAGCGTTTTGCAACTTTTGAAGCAGTTTTTTGTCCAAGAGGTTGCCTGAGGGCAACACTCTTGAAAAGGGGGCGCTCTTCCAAGCGTCCTGATGTTTGGTTAAGATCATACTATATTAAATTTCTTTCAGCATGTTTACTTTAATTTAAACTTATGAAGTAAATGGTGTGGTGACCTTACTATGTAGACAGTGCTTCTGGGGCAGTTGTGACCAACAATGTAGACCGGTGGTTCTGGGACAGTTGTGACCAACAATGTAGACCGGTGGTTCTGGGGCAGTTGTGACCAACAATGTAGACCGGTGGTTCTGGGGCAGTTGTGACCAACAATGTAGACCGGTGGTTCTGGGGCAGTTGTGACCAACAATGTAGACAGGTGGTTCTGGGGCAGTTGTGACCAACAATGTAGACAGGTGGTTCTGGGGCAGTTGTGACCAACAATGTAGACAGGTGGTTCTGGGACAGTTGTGACCAACAATGTGGACAGGTGGTTCTGGGACAGTTGTGACCAACAATGTAGACAGGTGGTTCTGGGGCAGTTGTGACCAACAATGTGGACAGGTGGTTCTGGGGCAGTTGTGACCAAAAATGTAGACCGGTGGTTCTGGGGCAGTTGTGACCAACAGTGTGGACAGATGGTTCTGAGGCAGTTGTGACCAACAATGTAGACCGGTGGTTCTGGGGCAGTTGTGACCAACAATGTAGACCGGTGGTTCTGTGGCAGTTGTGACCAATAGTGTAGACCGGTGGTTCTGGGGCAGTTGTGACCAACAAGTAGTTGGATGTTTATTCTCTGACAGTCATATTATTATCAGGGAGTTGTTATTCCAAACAAAAACTCCCAGTTATTGTTATGAGTATTATTCATCATAAAACGCTTATCTCCTAATTTCTCCAGTCTTATTCTCCTTTCTTATTCTCCTTTCTTAGTCATCATTATTATTTTTTTCGTTCTCCTAAGGAGTGGGCTACTTATGAACGCCAAACCATCATGAGTATACATCACGGTGTGCAGATGTTTATCAGACCCCTCTGAAACGTTCTGTGAGACTGGTTAAAGACTATAGGGTAAAAACACAAAGAAAAAACATGTTTTTCTTATAGACAATTATTGCGACGGAGAAGGAAGGTTGTTATTTAAAAAAATGCCTGGAAATTTATACTTACCGACTTTTATATGTTTGCGTATTCATTTGAATAATGGCCAGGGACAGGAGGCAGTCCAGTATACTCCCCTTAATGATAGGTCCCTGACTGAGTAGCGTGACAATGTGTCGGCAATGAACATTCCTCTGAACTAATCACTCTTACGTAGCTATGAAAATTAATTGCTGTTGAATAACAAGAGGGGAATCAAGGAGTTGCTGATCTCATCCCAATACATCATTTTGCTTCTTCCGAGTCTGGTATAGCACTCTGTAATTTTATTGTAATGGGTTGGTGGGATCAACATAGCCTAAGAAAAACTCTACGAGGATAATTAATTCATGTTCTCAGTTCTATGACTGACGTTAGTTTGAACACTAAGGGGAAACTGGAAAAAGAGAATGCTAATCTTGAGCTGGGGATGTTTGTTCATTCCGGCATCTTTACGGTACCCGCCAGCTTCCGGTTCTGTGTGGTATTAACACGCAGTAAGCGTATTTACAGCACACACGCACAGCAAAACTATAGATACTAATGTGACACAATAGACGCGTGCCCTTCAAAACCTCCAGAGACACGCGATCGTGCCCTTCAAAAACCATAGAGATGCGCGATCTATAGAGGGATTTCATGTGACGTCACGCGGATTGGATTCCCAGGCACTGAAGGGCAAAACACACACGCAGTAAGTGAAATATACAGCTCACGCGCACGGCATAACCATAGATACTACCATAGATACTGTGACACAATGGACGCTTGCCCGTCAAAACCAAAGAGACGGGCGATCTTGCCCTTCAAAAAAAAAAAAAAAAAGACGCGCGATCTTGCCCTTCAAAATTGCTTCTAGTTGGCTTAAGTCACGTGACTGAAATCCCTCTATTTTGACGGCCAGACGTACAACGATTGTAAAGCCGTGGTCACACTACAACGAATTCGGATCGGATTGCGATCCGATTTTTGTGAGTTTTTATTAAAATCTTCTCCATTTCGGGTCGGAAAGAACCCAAAATTTACCAACCTGTGTAATTATATGATTGTTATCGCATTACTACGAAAATTAAATTTATTCGAATTATTTCCTGACGTCACATCGACAGACAGCTTTTATCGGACTACACGTGTCCGATAAAAGCTGTTTGTCGGTGTGACGTCACAAAAATACTCAGTTAACATTTTATTTTCATAGACGTCTGATGCAAATCATATATTTACACTGGTTGGCAAATTTTGGGCTTTTTGTGACCAGAGATGGAGAAGATTTTAATAAAAACTCGCAAAAATCGGATCGGAATCCGATCCGAATTCGTTGTAGTGTGACCGCGGCTATACTTAGGCCGTACCGTGCGTGCGTATCGATAACACACCTTCTGCGCATGTTCAGTGACGACCAGTATGCCAGACTGAAACGCAATGACGTCACGTGAAGAACTCTATATGTAAAACATGTGTAGGACTAATGTCAGTCCTACATTTAGATCAGTGGATTGCCCTCTGGCATCACTCCGCTCTTCTCTCTGATTTATCAGTGTTGTAAGAGTCACTCAGTTTTGCAGAAGAGTCGAATCATTTACTACTTTCAATGTAACTCCAGTCATTTTCCAATGACTCGAGTCATGACTCGTTACAACAATGTGATAAATAGATGTTTTGAGTGCTTAATGTCCATACACCCCTTTCCGAGTAATTGTTGGTGGTGACAACGTAGCGACCAATGCCCCTTCCAATTTTCAGGAGCCTCTTGTATGGACCCTATCAAAACTAATGTGCTCTGAAAGAAAGTATGAAAAGCGCAGACTGGAAATTCCCGATATTACTGACAGTGCATACTGTTTAAGGAATAAATCGCATTTGGCGGACGAGGCGAAACCGACTCCGTTTTTTTTTTTTGTTTTTTTTTTTGTTTTGCAAATTGGGAGTCCAGACGGTTTATGAGACAATAAAAGTCCGACAAATGTGGTTAATTCCTCTTCTACCACCGAAAATGTGTGAAAACTTCATTTTTATCAGTGTATAGGTTTACTGACCGTATGTTGTGGAAAAGCAGGTCAGTGTTTAACCAATAACATATGGCTAGAGGTGGTAGAATCCATGATAAACGTATAAAGATGCAATTAGTGAGAGGCATAAGAGGCGAATGGGTGGGGGTTGATTGACTAAAGCCTACCCCCGTCAAAATGTGGTGGGCTCCTTCCCCCTCA
This sequence comes from Holothuria leucospilota, assembly GCA_029531755.1. Lineage (NCBI taxonomy): Eukaryota > Metazoa > Echinodermata > Holothuroidea > Aspidochirotida > Holothuriidae > Holothuria > Holothuria leucospilota. Next base: position 56,098,845 of record CM055968.1, read on the forward strand.
TTTCCAGGACAAAAACGCTCTGTAAAAATGTCAAAAAATTGCAGTCTTATTGCTTAAAAGTTGCTCAAATATTGCACCAAGTGCATACAGAATACTTTCTAAACGAGATGGGACCCCATACCCTTGGGTTCTTCTCCCAGGACGACATTCCGAAACAGTCCACAATCCCCCACCTCAATGGATCGAGTACAGCTTCTACGTCCATGAGTTAGTCTGTTAGTGCCCCTTCCCAGCTCATTCATGCATGGTAGTGGGAAGGAAGTTGCTATTTGACCCCTGGTTCATATCAGTGTGTTTGTGACGTCATTTGCTTGGAACCCGGAACTGCTGTGATGTTAGTTGGTTGCTTACAAGCCAATATCAGGTGTGTATAACACTATTGCACTACGTGCGTACGGGGGGGGGGGGGGAGGCCTACGCTTTCACACTTACTCGCGTACACTGTGTATGAATGGCCCATGATGGAAATAGCTAACCACGTCCCAACACACTAGTCTTTTTTTTTGCTATGTCAGGCTGGCCGGTCTATGTTCTACCGCACTTGAAGGGAAGTAGTAGTGCGTGCATAGTTAATAGAAGACCCATTGCTGTCTTTAGTAATGCATTTAGGGCCATCTCAATGAATAGGAAATAGCATCCGAAAATCCCAAAGTAACACTCGAAATGGAATTGGGGCTAGCTTTTTGAAAATAGCACCCGAAATTGAAAAAAGTGTCTCGGCCCCTGAAGCACAGTCAGTGTGGGTGCAGGAGCAACACACGTCTGCCGGGCGACAAGATCAAAGGTATCCTGCATGGTTCACACGGTCTATGTGTGACGTCATTTGTTTGGAACTTGGCGCTCCTCACAAGTCATGAGTGTATCCGCAATGTACTAAAACAGCGCAGTGCTCTCACATCGTACCTACTGTACTTTCGTGCGTGCATTATGTGTGCGTGTGTGAATTGAACTTGGCCGCCGGCCCATGAAGAAATATATTAAACCGTGTCAATTATTGAATGCAAGGCCGGCCAGGGGATTATATGCACGCGTCGTTGTTGCCATGCAAGAGAAGAATAAGGCTGTAGCTATAGCAGTTTAGACAGTTCTTCAAGAGAAGGTCAGACTGTTAGATATCAAAGTTACAGAAATTCCGTGGAGCCACAGTGCTCACAAATTTGGTCAAAGTTCTTAACCAGGCGTGTATTTTAACTATGCCTATTACTAGGCCTAACAGTTTAGGGCCTACCTAGCCTGTTAGCGTTTACTAGTATTAGGCCCCTAGTTAATTTAGCGTAGGCTAAGCAAGAGTTAGGCCGAGGCCCAGAGCCACCGTGCGCGTACTTAGTTATGCTTCATACTGGGACGCGCTTGGACCTTACTACGGTGGGGACACGCGTACAGTTCTATACTTTTATGGCGCCAAGACCCAGTCATGCTTGACACGCGTGATCGCAGTTCACTCAAGGCCTGGGTTTTTACTTAAGAGCGGTCAAGTTTTGAGCAAGACAAGCTTAGATAAGTGTGCATCTGAGCATTCATTGTGTGGCTTTTATGGTGAGGTTTGTTAAGCTGCAGGTGAAAACTGAATTTTGAGTGTCAGGAAAAGACAGTGGTCAATGTAAAGGATCATTTACCTTTTCTTTCAGTTTTTATAGCCAAATTTAAAAAAAATGTTTTTTGAACATCTTGACCTTTGACCTCTGACCTTTGACCTATCATGCTGAGGGTACTGGAGGCACAAATTCCAAGGACTATGCACCCCCTCACCAAGTTTGGGGTCAGTAGTACCTTTAGTTTTGAGTGAGTGCACGGCACACTTTTGACCCCAAAATTGTCGTTTAACCTTCTGACCTCGTGACCTTTGACCTCAGAAGGTCAAGTGTAAAGTTGTGTAAAGTAGGTGTCTACCAGAAAGTTATGTGAAGAAATGAGGATCGTTAAATGTTTCGTTCAGCTTTTACAACCAGATTTAAAAATTTGCTTATTTTGACCTATCGTGACCTTTGACCTCTGACCTTTGACCTATCATGCTGATGATATTGAAGGCACAAATTCTAGGGACTATGCACCCCCTCACCAAGTTTGGGGTCATTAGTACCTTCAGTTTTAAGTGAGTGCGTGTCACTCTTTTGACCCCAAAGTTGTCGTTTGATCTTCTGACCTCGTCACCTTTGACCTCAGAAGAACAAGTGTCAAGTTGTGCCAAGAACACTTCAGTACGAAAGCTATGTCAAGAAATCAGGGCCATTTGTTGTTGCATTCAGGTTTTATAGCCAGATTTGGAAAATTGCTTATTTTGACCTTTTTTAATGGTTGACCTTTGACCTTTGACTTATCATGCTGAGGGTATGTCAGGCACAAGTTCCAAGGACTATTCACCCGCCCAGCAAGTTTGGGCTCAATCTTGTTCTTAGTTTAGGAGGAGTTTGCGACACACTTTTGACCTTGTGAATTTCATTTGACCATCTGAGCCTTTGACCCAAATTTTAGGCATATTTGGTCACATGATCAGGAAACAGGACCTTGACCACTCCATTTTGCCCCACCCTTGAGTAGCGGTCATAAAGCCCCAAATTTCCCTACCATGCATTTCCATGGTTACGGTTGCTATGGCGACTGGCAGAGGTAAACGTGTGCACTTTTCAATGGTAAACGAAGCACAATATCTCATCCACCACATACTACATATGTGGGGATGAGATAAAAACTGGCTAGACTTCAGAAACTTGTTTATTGCTGAAAACAACAGACGACCGTAGCTAGCCTTAAGCTTGCTCACCCCGTAAGCACCCACGTGGTAGGCGGAATTACGGATCATTACAGCTTTACTAGGATGTACAAAAGGCAACCCTTTGCCTTTCCCCTTTAGAGACGACAGATATTACTTTACAGCCAGTAACGGAAGAGTGGATCATGTAGTTATGTTGTATCAAAATGAACATTTCTGGAAAGAAAAATAACTTACAGTTTCATTATTTATACCAACATGACCTAGCCATCATTTGTCACAATTGACGAGGAACTATTATTAATACTGGGCTATTGCATACGACTACTTATGAAAAAGAATAACCATGACGAAGTTATTCTCTTTGGCTCCATTCCCATTCATTCTTTCCACTTCCCGACTCCACAAATTTGTTTGTCCATTAAACTTACATAATAATGATTAATATGAAGTCTTTGGTGTGTAGCCACTGTCATACTGGGGGGGGGGGGGCAGCCATTATTCAAGTCCATCAAAACTTCCATGGTTAACCTGTACCTTCGCAGCTTCTCCCCTGAATCCCAGTTGGGAAGTTTTCTTTGATTTTTATAGATTAGGCCTAGTACATTACTTAAATCATATTCGCAAAGTTTCCGAGCAGCAAGCTGTAGAACAAAAAACTGCAAGTTTTCTTAATGGCGAACCCAGGAGGATCCAAAGGGTCTGGGCCCCCTCCTTTTCTTTTGGCAGTGTAAAAAATTCTACTAGACTATTCTGTTCGTTTCCTATCGCAAATTGGATGCAAAGTATCAAAATTTTCGTAAATTCTTCGCAAACTATCGAATTTTTTGCTCCCACCGGTACGGAAGCGGGTTTAATTTTCGCGCGCTTCGCCACGGTTTACAATTCATGCGTGATGGCCATTATTAGGACGATAATGCATGGCATTATTCTAGCGAGAATTATTTTTCGTGGGAAAGAGGCCAAGTCCAAACTCAGGCTTGCAACCGACAACAGCGGCTATGTGTCAATCTTATAGTATGAGCAACATTTGTAGGGTTTTGTTCATGATTTTAAGTATATTATTCATTACCCAAGCTTTTTGAAAGATCATTAAGTGCATTTGCAGATAATATGCATTTTGAACAAGTTTTTTTTTTAATCCTCTGCCCCTTTTGTTATTTCTTTACTCCTCCCCCGGTTGTTCCCCCATTGGAAGCTGTTCATTTGGATTCTCGTTCAAAATTAGTAAACTAAGGTGTTTGAGAAGTGCTTGGTATGCTCTCCTGTAGTGTCACTTTGATGTCGGTCAAAACCATTATACTAATGTGAACATTTTGTAATTGCCCCCACAGTTTCCAGGAGGCCCTAAGCCGGTATAATGGTACCAGCAATGGAGGCGGGGGAGCTATGTCACTGCCATACTAGCACTAAATAATTGTAATTCCTGAACTTGTAACCTGTTACAAGCCTTGCCAAAAATAGCACTGTGTTGAATCTAAGCATCCTTACATTTACAACAACAATTTCTCAGAGGGAGAAGTTCCACCCCTCCACTTAGACATCACACCCTTTCCTAAAACCTAACAAAAAAATAAAACCAATTCACTAAAGTATGTGAACTTTTCAAAGTATTATCAACTTGTAACTTTGCCAGAGATAACACCATTCAGGCCTTGAGGGGAATTTGTTTGACGACGCTAAGCGACCACAGATGTCGAAGAAGCCCATTTTGCAGCTCAGCCACATTTGGCGGACAAAAAAATCTCAGTGGATCCTTGCCCGTGAGATTCCTCCTCTGGGACGGCACCTTCCACACTAGGCGACAAACGAAGTGTCCACCAGGTTGCAAATGATCGTAAATACGAATATGCACACTTACACGGACAATCTTGCCAATCTGGTGTAATGGGGTTACCATATCATCTTCTGTGGTACCCCAAGTCATCAAATCCTGGGTACGTCACTGTGGCTATGAATGAAAAGTTACTGATTGTTTCTGAATAGGACGTAATTACAGCCGTTTTAAAGTCTGCGATTTACGTTGTAATAGTTGCCAAATCGAACGATATCATGTTGCATATTCAAAAATATCCAGTGTAGGGAGGAACCCCATTCCACACTCTTTCCTCATCACCGTCTCGCGGCTCACTCATGCCTTCTGCATACCCCTTTTTAAAATACTGCATCCACCCCTGTTCCTCACGTATTTACTTGCAACAACACTATATACTCACGTGTCTAGAAAATTCAAAACTAGAGATTATTCAAGTAGCCTAAGTATGCAGCATAAAAAACGAAAAGGAAACTCGTATTAATAACATTAACTTTGGCAGTGTCTGAATTTGTTTCTTCTTCGTTTGATAAAACTTCATAAAGGTAATTACGATGCGGTTTCCATTATACGGAGATAATTAAAGATACATATAACACCATGCAAATAGTGAAATATTTGCAAGATATAATGAGGTCAAGGTCATGTGGAGGCCTGCACTAAAAATATATGTGAGGATCAAGCAGTGTCACGGCTGGTTTGTTCCCCGTGAATGAACTTCAAAATTCAAGCAAACTAAATCCTGAAATCACGTTGGGTGGGTGTTAACACCTTTAATTATTTTTGACTTACCATCCATTGTCAAAGAAAGCGAAATTAGAAATATAATTTAACCCAATAAGCAGATTTTACCAATATATTCCTTAATTAAAATACAACTAACCGACCATACATTTCAATAGCTTCTATCGTACTTGCTAAAAGGAAAACATTGTCTAGGTGTATACGTTTGTTACTGCATTGTTACAACAAAATGGATAGGAAATAGCATCGTCACAAAAGTGAAACATATCTATCTTGTGCCAATAAACATTGACGATAGGACTAGAGGGATGTCTGCTATATCATTGTGCACTTTCTAATTACATATAGTATCAGCGAGATCAGAATCTCAGGCATCATTGTAAATTTTTACATATGACTTGTATTTAAGCGTAACGTTAGGTCATGTCTAGTTTCAGTTTTCTTTTGAAAATAAGGATAAGAAAAGAATTCAGCTAAATCAAGTTTAAAAACAAAATTTGATGTTTCATACAGCCATATTTTTCTCGTTGTAGTGCTTTCCTCTCTCCATCGTTTAAGTAAATAGGTGTAATATTCAGCTTTTTCAGTGTTATTACGTCCCCTTCTGTACTACTTTCCTGACACTTTTATTCATGTTTGAAACATATCTTTGACAATGTTGTTAACACGTCGGCGACTTTGTCTATCTATAAACCATATTCAGTTCTCTTGTAAGCAATGGTGAGCGCTACATCACAAAGAAGTATTTTTATCTCATAAAATCATTACAAAGTAAAAAGAAAACTAACGTAAGTTGTTGAAAAGAAAATCTTACCAGTTCTACTATTAAATCAGTTATAGGACTTTTAAACTCTTCTATGAAACTGTTTACCTTTTTACTATAATTATTAGTAAGATGGAGAGGTGGGAAAAGTGGGATTACTAAACGATTTATCCCTGATAATCCTCCTATCAGTGGCGTGTGCAGGATTTTGGAGGTAAGGGGGCGGGATCCAACTTTGTAAATGCCGTGACTGATATGAGAAAAGTGGTGTAACAGAAGTGGATGTGACAAGTGCAGCGGAGGTGCACCACCAACGAGAGGTGCGAGTTTGCACACGTTGGGTCCAGGGGCCTGGGACCTGGGACCCGCTGTGGGTCCAGGGGGAGAAAACCCGAATTTCCTGCCATATAGGATAACAAAACTGGCTACAGGCTCTGTTTCTCCGGTTTCATTCATTTCAGATTTTGTGAAACTAGATGTTAGCCTAATAACTGAGAGGAAAGGTTGATTAGAAGCCAGCAAATAAATTTCGAAAATATATCTATGAAACGAACGTTTCCTGACATATTTTTTTCCGATCAAAGGGCTGCTTGGGGTTTTCTTCGTTGATGGATATGATAGGTAGGGTCATTTATACCCTTACTAGATTCAACACGCCTCGTTCCTTGGAAGAAGGGCTATTTCGGGTGCATTAATCTAATTGATTACCCCGTAAATAGTTGGGATGTATGGTAAGCGTTGAGATTCAAAGGTTGCACAGGCATGACGCAGGAGCGGTAAATTGTTTCCGCCAAAGGAGAACAATGTACTCTACAACTTCCCCTCCTTGCACCTCATTCAGTGCACAACTCATTGTATGTATTCCTAACATCGAATGGACGGACTACAATCCTTAAATGATGGCGGTTTCATGAATTTTTCGTTATATTTTTAAGATGATCTGTACGGAACCAAAGCCAACTTCAGCGAGAACGAGGTAAGGAATGTGGTCACAAATACGTCATTTCACACCCCTCAGATTGCAGAAAACCCCATTCGACAACTGACTAGAATGTGTCTAGTTACCGTGTGTGGGTTGCTAGAATTAAATAATAAATTCGATGAGAAGGCTTTCATGTTGAGAACGCTCGTATTGCAGATATTTGAGATCCTAAACAAGCCATACCACAGGAAATTGCACTGTCCACCATCTTGAAAACCTGTTCAACGCAGTTGTGCTTTGTTTTATTTTTCATAGACTGCTATTACCTGCTATCCAAACCCGCGCGAAGCCAGGAAGAGTTAATACTCGAGCAACATTTTTAAAACATTCTCAAAACACTTTACTTGCAACAAACCCAAAATACGCTTGTTTTAGATTTGTTGCACAGTGTAGACAGGGTAGCCACAATTCGAAAACATTTTGAAAATGTTTTGAAAAGATTTGGCAGGATATTTCTTCTGCAACATTTTCAAAACATGTTGTATAACCTGTCTACACTGTGCAATAAACTGAAAACAAGGGTGTTTTGGGTTTGTTGCAAGTGAAGTGTTTTGGAAGTGTTTTGAGAATGTTTTAAAAATGTTGCTCGTGTACACATCCCTTAGAGGTAGATGAGGTTTTACCGTTCAGTTTCTAACCAATTGGTTTACGTCGGGCCGGCCACGGCCTTTTTCAGTTGCGGCATGAAAGAAATAGAATACTTCATGTGCCTGGATATCGATACTGACTGAAGATTTACTGGTGGGAAGGAGAAACTTTACTTGCCCAGTGCTGTTCGTCAAAGTTGAGACTTTAACAAAATAATAAATTATTCATCGGTTGGGTAATTCTGAGCTTTTTGATGCTTCTTAAGTCTCCTCAATCCCTCAATGTACCTTCTATCTCTCCTCTAAACCTTAAATCTCACGACAGTGAGTGATTTCCCTTGACTGAAGACAGAGGTGTGGCCTGTACCCCCCGGCCATCTTATGTACACTTCTGCCTCCTATTAAATGCATTTAAAGGATTACCAATTACTTTAAACTGACTGAAGATTAAAACTCAAAAAAAAATGCTATAGTGCAATATCTTCCTTGAGAGCTCGACTTAATGGGTGTGTCACGTCTCCTGTGGTTGAGATTAAATAAAAAATCTATGTGCAGATTGTGATGTAATTAAATTCTTGAATGTTCAAATCCTTGTTTACACTGTCACGATAAAATAAAAAATCGTCCAACTTTTAAGTTGCGTCCACTTCAGGTACCGAAAAGCCTTATTCTCAGTTCTTTACAGATTGGAATATACCAAGTCATTCCATGACTAAGTATTGACTTGACAAGCTTTCAGTTTCTGAAATATTGATCTCATCTTCGCTCAAAAATACCTGAGTGAAAAGATGAAGAAAAAGTAAGATAACGATTAAGATGTTCTTTGCTGTGTTACCAGCAGAAAAGTCATGGTATTGTCCAAAGTCATTTTTATTGTTTCTTTGTAACTGGGGTATCCTCACCTCAGAGAACGATGACAGTAGCTGGTGAATGGTCGGACGATGTGAGCAGTGTTGATTCCAGCATTCAAACAATGTATCATTCCTGTTGTAAGAATAGAAAGGAAGCGATAAAACGAAGCAACAAACAAGCTTGGCAGATGTTTCACTAGGAAGAAAATTTTGAATGAGTCTCACCTTAAATGTCTATATTTTTGTGGCCAACTGTTTGGTAGTGTTATCGTTACGTCATACTCATTCTGAATGTCGTTTCTGGCAGAAAAAGGTGGCGATCCTTTCGCAAAATGAAATAAATGTCAAATTTATTGCGGCGTCTGTTTTTTGCAATAGTTTTTACTGAGAAGAGATTCTCGGGACTTAGAAAAGTGCATAACGTATTGAACATTAGCATCTAAAGCTAACAACTTGTCACTTTTTCTTTAATATGGTCATATTTACCAAATTAATAAGAGTGTCACTAGCATTATCAATTTCGTAGGTGCCGATATTACGAAAATTGTCGTCATCCACAGCATCATTATGATAGCATAATTTAAAGAAGTCAGCGAGGAACAAGATTAGAAAACTTACCATCTGATAAAATTTCCCAAATAACGACAGCTGTAGACCACACGTCACTGGCCTTAGTGTATTTATCTGTAAACAGTGCTTCGGGTGCAAAATTATTTATGGATGGGGTCATCTTAAAACATGAAAGAATGAAAGAAAAGTGACATTCTTGGAAAATTTCTTACTTGTTTCTTTCCTTTTGCAAATATGAATATGTTGTATCGAAATAGTTGTGTGGTAAGAGAGAAAATTGAGTAATAAAATTTCTCTGCTGAGACTGGAAAATTTAAATGCAATTTTTCAGTTTAAACCAAACCTCATGAAATTATCTAACTGAGTTTTGGATTCCAAAGTTCTGCATTTCCGTGCTACCTTAGAATGGTGCATAGTTTTTGTGTAGCTTTGCACATCTGACAAAAATAGTTGTTGTACTTAAATGTCTTTTACCTTCCCACTCAACCCTTTAAGTAAAGTGTAAGGTTACTCGTACTTACTAACCTTGGATTTCTTTGCTGCAACAATGCTTGAAGCGTCCTCGGGGAGACAAAAGTCGTAAAGTTTGCATATGCCTTGTTTTGTGAGCAATATTTTTTTGGTAGATAGTCCTGGATGGTGAAACTAATTATAAAGTTGTAGGAATAATAATTATGAATAAAGAATGCCACAGGGAACAATGTGAATATTGGACGTAGGCTCTGAATGCCAAAAAGCTCAACTAATCAAACTAATCACATTAAACGCATTACTAATTAAAATGTGAATTATTTCAGGATAGTCACACAATATGTAAGTGATATTGTGACGTTTCCCATGTAAGGAAAGTACATGACCAATTATGTTTGTACTGCTTTAGCATCATACCCCGTAGGAATGTAACAGATCCATTGCATTGAGTATCCCCTCCATGTACCGTATAGCATCAGAGGTAACAACTGGTCCAAATGAATCTTCAAGAGAGTTATCAGACCAGCACTCTTCGTTTGACGTAATACGAGAATAAAGTGTTTTACTAATCAAGTGTTCGTGGATCAAGTAATATTTTCCTGTTAAGGAAAGATAAAGAGAAATACATGAACTTTAACTACCACTCTTGCTCTCAGTCATGAATTTACATCCCTTTGACCTTTATGGAAGGGTTATTACAAAGAGTAGATCTTGCTTTTTGATTTTCCTTGCTTATGCTTGGGTAAAAAAGTTTACTTTAGTGGAAATGTAGATTCTATGTATCCCTTAAATTCTTGGTATGATCATTTGCCATATCAGCAATGTACAGCTGATAGATGAGTTTTAGCAAGCTCAGCTTATTTGAATGTTTACCTTTGTTGCATAATATTTGTTTATTTTTGTAAGTTTGGACCTAATTAAACAACATCGGGATAATTTATTTTATCACGTGATGAACCTAAACGCGTTATACCATTCTGATGTACTGCTGACTATAGGTATCCAATATCATGTTTAAGTCAATAACCTACCTTTATAAATGCATGTTCCTTCAATACGGAGAAGGTTCTCTGACACACGCAATTCAAGAACGCGTTTAATAAATAATTCCCAGTGAATTACATCCTCTTTTTGTATTGCATCTATAAAAAGGACATCCATAACGACCAGATTATTGTTAATGAGGTAGTAAATTATATATTACATGTGTAACATCGGTTAGATCATAAGACATAGACTGACAAGCAAACACGGAGAAGCCGAAGTGTAAACAAAAAGAGTAAAACTGTTAATATCTTTTAAAATTCATGATTCCTTGATTTCCTCCCTTCCCACGTTTAGTGTCCCCCTGAAGTACTCTTCCTAGAACCACGTAGACATGCAGGTGATTTATCGAAATAAATCCATGAGCTACAATGGATAATGTACAGTCGCAAACAACACATTGAAAGATAGTCATAACTGTTCTAACTTCACCTTTCATATTGGTTATCATCATTTGATTTCTTTCGATTTCAAGTTTCTTTCGATTTCAAATAGAATGTTTAAACGTAGGAAACGTTGAATCAAGATCTCTGTGTACAATAACTACCTCACTTATGATAATGAATGGCTTTACATGTTATCTATAAACACTACCTAACTTCTACATAAAAATGTCTTTGCTTTGTCTTTCTATTATATATATATATATATATATATATATATATATATATATATATCTGGACAAAAAAATACAGTTTCCAAAAAGTTTTAAAACATTTTCATTACCAGTAAGAGTCGTGAATATAGCACATTTGTTAGGTTGGTTTTGTACTGCTATGACACCGAACCACCTGTTATGCACTAGACCCGAACTCAACTCAACAACAAGATAAATTGCGTCTTCAAGATAAATCTTGCCTTTCGAAGTATAACTTCCAACCGACAAATAAGTCTCTGAAATATCAATGTACTTTGGTTACAATTTATGTCAAGCTTCCTATTGGCTATGCACTTGCAACTTTTTATCAGTTTAAATGTAACTGACATTAGTTTTTTATCGAAACGAAATTTTACTCCCTTAAAACATGTATCAGGAATGTTGCTTATGAAGAAATAAGAATAATTTTCTCACCATCTGAAGTAGAATGTCCTTCGGAGTAATACTCAGAAATTCTCAGTTCATCTGGTGTCATTGGTAAAGGCAGCCTAGGAAAAATTCAGATATACAAAGATTAGAAGCATAAAACGTAAGCAAGCTTTTTTCCAAACTTTAATGAACGCATCTTAAGTATTTTAAAAACGTAACAACTTAAGACTTACATTCTTCTGTGTTGAAGTCCTTCATTCCAGGTGAAGCAAGTCGTAAGAGTTAAACCCGGTTGAAAGGTCGACTCGACTGAAATTATGGAAAGAAGAGAAATGTAAGTAATTACTAAACACATTAAAACCCATTCACTGCCAAACTTTCAATTCAATCTGTAGGGGTTACTAGGTTTTAAGCCGGAACTTTTTACTAGTGATATTCAGGTGGACATGACAAAGAAGCTTCCAAGGTGGAAAGAACGAAAAGCACTTTTTGAGGGCATGTGGTTCAGGGCCTTCCCCTTAAGAGCCTCTGTTGGGTTCCAGTGCAATGCTTCCGTGGAAAACAAGAGGATAAGGTTCGAAAAATATTGGGTATTTTCAGAATTGCGGTGGGTACTAGAATATAGCACCGAACTATCTTCAAGTCGCTTTGCGGACTCGAAAAATCAAAGTTTGACATACTTTATAAACAGCCTTACTCAGAATAACGATAAGTCGATTCAGTGACGAAGGGGATTTATGGATGGAGAAAGTGGAAACTATTTAGAGTAGAATGAGCCTTTAGATCAACAACTCCATAACTTAAGATGCACAACAGGAAGTTATAATAAGACATCAGTTCGCGATTGTGTGGGTGTAGCTCGACAACAAACTGACATGTTGTGTAAAGTTTGTAAAGTTGTGTAAAGTTTCATTCTATCGCGCGTTACAAATGCTTTTCGTTACATTAACACTCCCTTTTCATTTCTCTCGTTCCAGTTTTCGTTTCCATGATTGTGTTTTTCTCATATGTTTTATTGATGTACGAGTAGGTTTGGCAATTTTTGCAAAGAAACATGCCCTCTTCGTCAGAAGCTACACTGACATTTTTATGCCGGCTTCACTGTGGTTGGAGTGGCGAAAATTCGAGAATCGCCCTTCAAAGAACCCTAGAAAAATATTCATTGTAACAATCAAATCTATGTTTTGTAAAAATGTCCACCATATTATTGTATCACTTAATCAAATGTATTTAGTAAGAATTAGCCACGGCATTAATTGACCAATAAAGTTTAATTTTTACCAAGACTTTTATAACTTTATAAGCTTGTGTCATTATGTGAATTGTAAAACGAAAACACTCATCCCGTGGGAGCAGAGTATATTCTTCTTGGCAGTATTTGAAACATTGTTGGTTGTTTTCACACATTTCACTGTAAAGTTTAATAAAGTGTCTTTTTCAATCTAAATGGAGCACAAAACTTTAAATCTTACATGACCGGCTGGCAAGTACTATAGATACAACTCCACGATCTCGCCCATTTTGTTGGTCAGAAATCAGCCTTTAATGTAGAGAGACGAGAAATTAAAATTCGACGCATATATATATATATATATATAAAATATAAATAAAATAAAGAAAGGAATGCAATAATGAGCATAACTGTTTGATTGTAGGAGTACAGAATATACAAAATGTATTTCGAAATACATTTTGTATCTTTTATACTCCTAAAATGAACCACTTATACTCATTATTGAATTCCTTTCTTTATTTTATTGTTACCTCGGAGTATACGTGGAACTTTTCTGTATTACTATATATATATATATATATATATATATCATGTAGTTTTATTTTCAACTTCCACATGTTACCCTAACGAATATCCGTCTTCATATTTAGTAATACTAATGCTAAATCTTTTTCGTGTTTCAGCTTGTTTAATTACTTCACGCTGGACTTGATCAAATTGAAAACCACGAAGTTATATTACAATCATACAAGAGCATAGACGTAGGAGGCAGCGGGGGGTCTGGGGTCTGAGGGGGGGCTAAAGCCTCAACCAAATATTTTTGTGGAAATTAGGGTAATATGCTGAGAAATTTTCGGACACATACTGGAAAGAAAAATAATGCAATGATGTAGGTAAAGGTAATCAATAGTTTACAAAATTTCCTTGGTAATTAAAATAAAGTTCTGATTTGAACTGCACCATCACCTACATATTCGGTATTAATTCAACAGTGTTATTTTAATGGTTTACCTTATATTATGATTAACAGAAGTGTACTTAGGGAGGCCATTCTCCCCCTACCAATGCAGATTTTTTAGTACCTAAATTACGTTAATTTTTTAATACAAATTTTACTTCAAAGGTACGGTATGTGGCACCAGATTGCATGTAAGGACACCTCATTTTTCAAAAATTTTCAAAGGGGAGGGGGACACCAACAGGTTGACCATTACAAAACACAAACTTGCACCCACCCCATGAGAGAAGTCCTGGCTACGCCACTGATTATTATCATTATTACGGTAACGACTTCCCAAAATATTATAATCAATATGGAATAATCAATATGGAAGGGTAGAAACACGGCAAATGATTGCATGTTATGAGCATGCGGTGTGATAACCGATGCATGCGTATATGATATGTACATTACCATGTTGACACGCTTGCGAAAATTTTTGGTTATATTTTTCGGGAAAGTCGTTACAGCCCCCCCCCCCCCCGCCTATCAACTTGGGCTCCTATGCCCATGTACAAAAGAAACTTACAATGAATCCCTGAAAAATGTCGAATGATCTTCGGAGAAGCAAGCTGAGTTGAAAGTTTAAAAATAAAAATGTATCGGTGTATGGCACATGTATTTCGTTGGAAAATAGAATGATTATGAGTAGGCTATGGCTTGAAAACTCATGTACAGTAATCAATATGAATACATTACCTTTCTGGCTGTCTATTGACATTCGCCTTACGACAGGAGTTGCTGTCCCTTCAGGTGACCATTCTATTAACCTGCTTTCTGTATTTCTGCAGTAATTTCGTTTAAGTCAAAATTGTGACATGTTTAGAAAGGATTACATTCTCATACTATGTTTTGTTAAAGGATTTACTTAAATAGTGTATATTTAAATTATATTAGGGAAACTCGATAGGGTGAACAACTTGCTTTTACTGCTATGATTATTTTACGCTAATAAAATTTAGCACTTAAAGAGAAAGTGATTGAAATACAAAGTTCACCGTTCGAATTTATTTTGAACAACGTGTTGTAAAGGACAATAGTTTTGAATACTTAGCAGCTTTCAAACCTCTAGCAATGTTTAGTACAAACAAAATTTCCGTCACGTTACACCACTTACACAGTTTTTTTTTTTTTATCAAACACAATTAAGTTTAGGATATAGTAACAATGACATATTTCATTTTCGATATGTTCCCATAAGCTAAAGATATAAAGTGCCACTTACGCTTTAATAGTGTCAGTTGGTAGGAAAACTGTAAGAGAAAAGGTCATAATTTCATAATTTTTATGCTGTAACGGTGCACTGTTTCTTACAGTGAACAATTATTATTACAGGTTCTTTATCATCATGTTCATTAAAATTCAAACATTTCAATCTAATTCAAACAATATAGCCACACTTTTAAATCTGAAAATGACTTTTCTCACTATTGTAGCAACCAACTTAGATAAAAAAAAGGTGGCATTCAAGAGGTTTTCCAATATATTCAAACATAGGGAGAAGGGATACCGCCCTTAACCGTCTAATGGAAAATTAATATTTTCAACTTGAATACGTATAGACCTTATGCACTGACGTCACGCGACGTCATTTTGGAGGCAAACAATGAAGCACATTGCACGAACTAAATAGATTTCATACGCGCGCGTCGCAGACTTACTTGTATATTCCACCATTACACAAATCAGCAGTCTGCATTTGTTGGTGTAAGTTGCAATTGATACGCACTTGTCTACGTTTGAGGTCATTCTTTCTGTTCTGTGACGTCATATGCATAAGGTCTATACCCAGGTATTCTAGTTTATGTCTGGCTCTTTTAAAACTAGTGGCAATATTTTGAACTGAAGGTCTGTTCCCTGCAGAAAAACGCCTCATGACACGTTTAGGATGCAAATACTTAAACCCTAAACTTCGTGATACTTGTGGGGAAATATTCGGACATTTGTAACATTTATATGACGTGTCAATATCAGAGTTGTTGACTCGAGTCGCTGACTCCTCCTCAAGTAGTACTTTTTCCTGACTTGCGACTTGACTTGGAGAAAAATGACTTTCGACTTGACATGACTTGAAAATATTTGACTTGACGACATTGAACGACTATGTTCAGGTGCGGATCCAGACATTTCGAAAAGGGGGGGGGTGAAAGCCCCCTTGAATATTCTTCTAGATTAACATCATTGTAATTTTCGCTTATTTGTTATTGTTGATGTGGCGAAAAAGGGGGGTGGGGGCTGAGCCCGGGAAAGCCCCCCTTGGATCCGCGCCTGATGTTTGTCGTTGAGTGCTACATGAATATTTTACCAAATATTTAATAACAAAAGTCAAGTTTTTCCTTCATGCATTCAAGATGGCATTGTGCCGTGAGCAGAAGGCTATTGAAAAGACACTCATGGGTCGAGATAAAGTAAAGCTGTAGTGTAGCATAGATTGACGCATTCCAACGCATACTTGCAAGGGCAAGACTTAACCCTTATTACAAGTATACGTCACGTTTAGTTAGTGAACATCAGTCCTTTTCCAACCTATTTCGGCTAATCGTCCATTGCAAAGAATGGCGTTGAGCAAACGACCTGTAGTCTACAAAATATTAATGACTATAAAAGAATGCTCCACGTTTATAAAATATGAGTGACAAGAAATGAAACCACAATGGTGTTAAATATAGTCTTTGTATATTTGGATTCAAGTAATTGCAACCCATGCGGGTTCACTATGTGATGGCGAAGCCCAAACTCGCAATTGTCGAAGGAGTGATGACTTGATGGCGTGGGAAGGTCTTCAAGAAAATATCCCACTGTTTAAGGCAACTTTCTACTACCTGACAATAAAGATTAGTAAGCAAACGGTAAACATTTGATGAAATCTTGTAGTATTATGCACTGTGACCTCTGCAATTCCGGAATAGGGTAGCCAGTACTGATTACTAATCAGTCGAATGACCGTGACACGGCGTCTGGGGACCTTTCAAGATGCTACTTGCTGCCATCTGAAATAAAAATAATCTACGAACTTGGAAATAAGCTTGTTAACCTCATTTTATCTCTATTTTATAAAACACTAATTCTAGAACCCAGTGGAACATTTGAACTGTGTCTTTAAGTTCCAGCTTATTATTAAGAACTTTATTTTTCAAACACCCCCTACTGCCCGTAGCATTCCCCCTCCCCATGAAAAACATAATCTCCTTCATCAAAGAATTTCCATATTTGTGTGCTTGCGCAGGGTCGTAGCCTGGGAGTAATTTCTAGGGGGCAGCTCATGACACTATCTAAGAGTAGCACCAAGTGGCGTGCCTACAGATAGCTGACACCCGGAAGGACTTTTCCCTTTTTACCTGTGCATGAGTGTCATCCTGGAGGAAGGTGCCGAGGATAGGGGTACATGTTAGGCCTGACTTAGGTGCAAAAGTTTAAGCTATCACTGACAAAGCCTTGAACTAATTAGATCTTTACAAATTGTCATTATTTAGTGATATTCTTCCTACTTTTTGGCTGGGGGTAGGTAAGGAGGTTTATGTCTTCGTGAGGTGGCCTGGATGCAAAATGGTGCTATCTTTGGTAAAGCTCCGTGAGGCGTTGAGTTGATTATATGTCTAGGAATGTTCATTTTTAAGTGATTTTCCTGTTTTGGTTGAGTGTAATTGAAAAGGATGTTTCCACAGGGGATAGATGACAACTCTACTCTTTGAGAAACATGTCATTATTTTTTCTCAAGTAGGCCAGTTTTTTTTTACGATTTGGAAATCTCGAGGACAGTTTTCCCCCTGCCCCTGCAGACTACAGTCCTGCATAAGCTCCATCATAAACGTATACTCTCATGGACACCTTCCCCGATGAGAAGAAATAATGGCATCCTCAAGGCTGCTTTTCAGAAATTTTCTGAAATCATTTTCATAACATTGATCAAGGAAATATTGCACTCATGAACATTTTTGAGAAAGTAACAGGCATGGTGCTACTTTCTTTCATACCAGTTTAAGCATACATTCGATTCGTTGCTGACTTTTCACCCAGGTATAGAGAATACTAGTCACACATGAAAAAAGTTTGACACATTATGCAGGGTATATCATAAAACTGCAAAATGTTGAGTATGGTTATGTTTGGAATTATCCTCCTTATTTTAAAACGGTTCCATTCCCATAAGAACTTTACATATTGGTAGCTACTTTCTTTTTGAAAGCTTATGTGGTCCAGTGATTGCCTTGAGATGTTGTTGCTTGTATTTCCTTCAGTATGGACATAATATATTTCGTAAATTGCAAGATTTAAATAAAGGCCTACCGCATGATGTCCCCATTTAAACTGTATCTAGGAACTGCAGTCTGGTTCATAGGCTTATTATATTTTTATTTTGAAACTTATGACTTGTGATTTGATTTGACTTGAAGGCAAATGACTTGAGACTTGACGTGAAGGTAAATGACCTGAGACTTGACTAGACTTGAAAAGAAAATGACTTGGTTACAACTCTGGTCAATATATATTTGCGGTGACGGCTTGTTATCTTTATTAATATATCTTCTGACATTAGAAAGTAACTCCATTATTTAGACCATCCTAGCATTATCACTCATTCTTGCACTATGTTTGGCACGTGGATGAAAAAGGACTTAGCAAACTGTTTCATCTCCGAATATTATCTCATACATGAGCATCCCTGACAATTAAGATGATGTATACTTTTCTAGCAGTGAGCATGTGACGTACTCTTAAGCTAAATTAAACTGCACACGGACAATGATAATCATCACAACACCTACCTCTTCGTCTTGTATGTATTTTCCATCTTATCAGCGTTATAAGTGACGCCATAATTACTACTGAAGTTATCAGAAATAACACTGGTACCCAAATGCAGGAGCTCCCAGACGACAAGAAGCTAATACCAAACTCTTCAAAACTTCCACATAGACGCCTTGGGTTGTCTTGGCTACTATTTTCAGCTTCACAAACACTCAAAGGTGGAAGATAGGTATATACCGAGGGCAAAAAATATTTGAAAGAGCAATTACTTTCAACGCACAACGATTCACCTTCACAAACAGTATTTATAACGAGCTTTATACTGCTTGAACAAAATGCACATATCTGTTTGCACCTATTACTAGTAAAATTTTTCCGCCTTAAATCTAGTATAAAATTGTCATTCAAGTGAGATAAGAAGTGGTAATCTTCAATAGGATTTCCACTCATATTTGCATATCTCAAACGTTTCAAATGCTTGAAAATGTGTTCGTAGGTGACATACAGTCCAACATCTCTTAGTATCAAAGTTGTCAAAATGGATCCATTACCGAAGAAAAGAGGGCTGGTTATTCTATAAATGTCGTTCTTTGATAGGTCAATCCATTCTAACTTTGGCCATTGAACAAAACAAGGGAAGAGAGAGAATCGATTGTTAGATCCGTTAAAACCAGCTACAGCCATGGTTATGCTCTCTTCAGATGGGTTAAAATATCCTCCTTGGGGGGCATGCGTCAGAATGTATTTGCAAAACTTTGGAGCCTGACCCATATCATTAGCCAATGAGACATTTTCGCCAAGATGAATTACTCTTAGGTGTATGCTCCCATTTCGAACGCAACAATTTCCTAATTGACAGCAAACATCACATTGAAAGCTGACAGGGAAGGTCGAATTTTCGCGGATTGTAATGTTGCGGTTGGTGCAATTCACTGTGATGTGTTCACCAGCACATATCTCCCCTCCACCAGAGAATGACGAGTTTTGAAGAAACAGGGCGACAAGGAAAAATATGTGAAGCATCGTAGAATTAAATATTTTAGCGTTCCAATGGTAAATGTCCATGAATAAATAAAGCCTGTATTATAAAACGACTGAATGATAGAATGAACTGCTTTCAGTTAAAAACCATTGGTGTATACGACCTGATAACAGGACTGCAAATATCATCACTTTGACAAAGGAAATTTCACAATCAGTTTTGTTTCAAGGATTTAATCTAGTAAAGTGGAAAACAGCTACGATTACACAGTTATACCTCTGCTTCCTCATTTTCGTTTTCATATAATCGCCACGTGATACTGAAGAGGTCAAGTACAATTGTGATGAAATATTGTTATGAGCTCAAGCAATATCTAATGGTCTAATTTAGATTTGTAGAATGTATATCAGAAACAGTACGGTACAAATTCCTACAGAAAAAGTGAAACTTGAAGGGCGTAAAAACGGCTCTTTTATGAAGCCCCATGCTTGAAATTGCTGGCGCTGTATCTCTTAGTAAGTTTCTGCGGTTCAAATACTTTACTTGAAAACATTTGGAACCTATTGACCACTTTTTCCTTAACACTTTTTCCAGCTGCTGAAGGAGGACTTTAAAGGGTTGTGTTTTATTTTACTGGAACTTCGTTAATTGATTTCAATATAGTAGCAGTGTTCTGAATTTTCATTGTTTGCATTTTTCATTTTTGTAACTGTTTTTTTGAAACTTACATCATACATCCACTACGTTTCTACTGTGTCAGATGGCTGGAAAGAAGACTACACGTACATCTTTACACGTTTACGTAAACATTAAGTGTACTATAATGTATCCAAGAAAAGACGATCAAAAGGTAATCGTGGTTGTTACAAGCATTCGTCCCAATTTCAAACGCATAACACACTTCTGTGCACATATGAACAACAACATTTATGTGCTCCTATTTTGAAGAGTATGGTTTTGTTTAATCTGAGTGAAGCAGTGTCGCTTAATTCCTCACAAGTCTTGATATTACTTTGTAAAGTAGAACTTATTTTGGAAAAGTTACAAAAAATGAAAAAGTGACAATGTTACGGGATTTTAGCAAGCAAAATTCCTCTACCGTTGGTTTTTACCCTCAGATCATTTATTATTATTAGTTGTTTTTTGCATTTTAGCTCATCGTTCTGGTTTCGAAGTACACTCTGGCAATACTGTGGTGATTACTTAAACGCAACAAAGAATGACCTTTTCCCTTCCGACTTCCTCTTTTGCCTTAACAGGTCTTTTCATGGATTTAATTATGTCTTTATGAGAGTGAAAGTGGTTCACTTATTTTCAGTTGCTCATGTTAATGAGTTTATTTCTTACACGCATATTTATCCCCTTGACAGCAGTAAAACTCTAGATTTTATACCTTTGTGTGAGTGAACGTGGTAAATTCATTTTCAATTACTTATGGAAATAAGATTATTGCTTACTAGCATATTTACTCCCGTGACAGAAGAATAGCTGAGATGTCAAATTCAAGTAAATCATTTCTTTAATCAACTAGTCCTTCATTTTCGTAGCACTATCAGAGGTGCTCTACCGTTTTCGTTGGACCTACCGTTACATGGTTGACACTTCTCTTCTTTTTGATTTTCTTGTCAGCTTCTAATCCATCGGTTTTAGTAAGTGTTTGTGATCGATACTTTAAATATCAATTCTAAAATGCAAAAAGATGCTGTATAGGCCACAGAAAAAAATGTAATAAGAACCTTACCTTCGTGACAGTTTATTTGTGGGAAAGCGATTGCTTGCACCAGCTTACTACCGGGACATTAGATTTGTAGGAGACATTAACTTTACGAATCTTAAATTTTATCGCAGTCTGTAAGAGTTAAGTTTACAGAGTAACTCGAGAGCAAGATTAATTTTGCACTCAGCCTTGGAAATGTTATGTACAAATTTTCCAAACTACCCCAAGTCTCTACAACCCGAGTCACCTTTCACAAATGACAAATTGATTTCACTTAAGTGACCCATCTCTTCCATTTCCTATCTCCATTACAACTTCTGCTTACAGGGCTGGACAGAATGACCCTTAGAGCGATATAAGGTTTTTATAAAGTGTATGGAAATAATTGATTTAAAAGCATTTTCCAGTGACTTTTCACAAGGGTCCCATGTGTAAGAGAACACAATTCCAGTTCATGTTCTCTAAAACCCGTAGCAATACTCTTTTCCTAATTCGAGATATCTAGTATTAAAGACACTTCTTTTTGTTAAAAAATACCTCCAGTTCTCATCAAGGTCACAGAATATTATGTAAAGTGGGCACATTGCCTCAAATTTCTTTTGTTTTACTTAATAATTGAATGTCCTGCTGTTCTTGAAATTTGATACTGTTGGAATGTTTGAATATCTTTTCATGGAAGTTTAGCATAAATCTACACCATATGTACGGCATAACAAACAAAGTTGCCAAATGTTCCCTACAACAGTGTCAACATCATAAAGAAATCCAATGCTTTTTCGAATTAATGTGCCGCGATGACATCACAGATTTCCCATAATGCACTTTATCTTGATAAAAAAAAAAATTTCTGCATTTTTTGAAATCATTGATTGTTGCCACTGGCAAATCCCTTTAACACAAAATATTTATAGGAAATGCATTTAGCTTTTTAAATCTTGCAAGTGTACTCTAAGATACAAGACGTTATCCTTGCAACCTGCATTTAGCTATAACCGTTAATCAGGATGCAAGTTACTAAAAACCTCTATTAAAGGTGGAAATAAATTTCAGCATGGCTGTTGAAATTCCCATCGGCGATGGAAGTCTCAACATGATAATACCTCTTTAACCCAAAAGAAAGGTGGTTTTTGAAAATTACCTTTTGGGGCAAAACCAATAAAATATGCAGGCTTAGCAAACCGGATACAAATACTAAGCGTTTTCACTCACTGAGTTCAAGTGTCATCAGTCCAAATAAACATTCATTTAGGAGATGGCAGTTCGTTTCCTAAGGTACGCACAAAGCTCTTATTGGCCTGGACTACTGACTGATACCGTACTGCTCTCGATCCCAGTTACAGAAATATGAATGAGATGAAATTTAAGAAAAAACTTCTAACACGGTATTTTACAAGAAAAGAAAATCTATGTTTCCAGTGCCCTTGCTTAAGAGTCATCGATTGATAAGAAGTCTCATTAAGGAGAAGGAAATATCTGTTGACCTATGCAGTGACCTTTTCTTGGTTTAAATACTTTTGACTGAAATCGTCCTTAATTTCAATTCCAAAATGTAACAAAGTATACTTTATTCCCAGTAATACACAGAGATGAAGAAGATGATCTTGAAAATAACTAATTGAAAGTAGTATTGGACAATTAAGAACAATTATGCTTTCAAAGGCCTTGTTCATGGGTCCTATGGTTAAGGAAAAACAACCTTATCTGTTAAAGTTATTAGCATGGAGGTTGTGCTGACTAAGGTGCTATAAACTGACTATACTCTTGTTACTAGGCGACTGTTGTTACTAAAATGAGGAAGATAATCTACTTCTTTCCAGATAATAGGGAGCAATGAACGTTAGTCACTTTGAACGATTTCATACCACAGATATTGGGAATAAATTTTCTTTCCTTTTTAAGTTGTTAACGGATTCGAGTAGGATTGTAGACACTTTCGATGCTGCAGATGCAAAGAACTTGCATTTAGATTGAGACAATGGAACATTTAATAACTTACGTACTGCGAAATCCAACGGCCTTAACGTTCAACACTACATCAACGTGGACGATGAGATTGTGCTTTCCTAAGTTGTACTCTTACGAAGTATTAATATACTAAGTCGTTTTAAAAAGCAAATACCACGGTAGAATTTTTCGGAACTTCATTCAAGGTCATCACACGTCGTATTCTGGAAATGTGAAAATTTCACTTTTCCTACAGTTTTTGTGTAAATCCAACGAAATAGTACAGAAATTGTTTTTTTTTTTCAATATGTTTGAACCAATCTTGTACAGGGATAGCAATTGCAATGTCATGTGAGGTCAATGAGGTCGTTAGTGTGCATGCAATTCTGCTGATGAGTAGTAGGTTACAAATTATTTGCTATATTTGTGAACTGTTACGGTACCAGCGTCCATTGTGTGTGTAACATTGTTAGGCAGCAAATCACCTGCATGTGTGTTTGCCTATCGTTCTATGGAATTCACCTTTGCAAAGCTCTTATGATGTTTCCCCGTCAAACAGCTGTGCAAACCGTGTTTCCTGGTACTTAACAAGGTCTGTGAAATACTATTGCCTGCGATCTAGGAGGTATTTGAGAGTAAACTTAAATTTTCCGCCTCCCACCAACTGATGGTGATGCAATCTGTATAATGTGCAAGGGGGGGGGCTTCCTCGGGCTCAGCCCCCCCCCCCTTTTCGCCACAATAAAAAATACGCGAAAATTAGCATAATGTTAATCTAGGAGAATATTCAATGGGGCTTTCAGCCCCCCTTTTTGAAATGTCTGGATCCGCGCCTGATGTGTCACGAAATTTGCCATTCCAAAATCTTACCTAACTATTCTTCGTGCTCCACTGGTGGAAGTAATGTGTTGAATAGTGCTCATATGGTAACATGTGATGATCATGTAGACCAGGGTTGGGGAACCTTCTTCCTCTGGGGGCCGTTTTGATAGTCATAATTCGTCGGCTGACCCAGAAGTGAGGACGCTGCAAGTTTTTCCCATGGGTACAGACTAAGAGGGCCTTAACAGACCCTGGCGGACCGAAGCTCCCAGGGGTTCTGGAGTTTGACAAATTTTTAGGTAATAGATTGTTTATCCACTATCTTGAAATGACATTGAATCCCATTGGCTACGCAAACCAGAAGTATTACAATATGACCATTTGCCTCAGTAGAAATAATGAATGAGCACATTCAAAACTTTATTCCACTTTTTAACATTTAATTCACTCGTCTGAGAGACACTGAATTCTTACACCCCACCCAATCTACCGGAAAAAAATACAGTGCCCACGGAGTTTAGAACTCAATGTAATAGACAGGCTATACATCTTTTAGTGCACTTCTGTCCACTGCAATGTAATCTTCCACGCAGACTTCCGATACCACTAAAAGTACAAGGATTCTGGACCTGATTTGTGTCCAATGAAACGGCGGGAATGTTACATTGTTGATACTGAAGTTTTAGGAAGTTACTGGTAATGTTTCCTAGCAGTTTTACGTGAAATACGCTTAAAGTGGTATGAGTTGGAACAACGATTGGCACAGTGGGCTAAAGCATTATTATCAATAACCTTTAAAGTGAATCTGAATTTACATTTATGAATTGCCTCAAGGGCCGGATAAAATGGTCTCGTGGGCCGCTTACGGCCCCCGGGCCGGGGTTCTCCATCCCTGATGTAGGCAAAAGAATATAAAGAAACAAACGAGATATTCACGGTTTCTTTGGTTTTATATTTAGATAGAGAGAAATAAATGGTTACCTACATATGTATCGTTCTGCATTCTAAAGAAAAACCTACATTGAAGAAAAAAATGATTTTAACATGCAACTGATTCAGCGAAAATTTTAAGACGATTGGTTTACAGGAATCCCAAATAGGAATCTAAAGAAAGAAATGTGGATGAGTTTCCCGCCCAAACATTGTCAAAAATCCTTTATCTGGCGTTTCCACTTTACTAGATATACCATATTGATTGGAAACAAACTTGCAGCAACGTTAACTTATGCTTCCCCCTCAAGTCAGTTTTCCAAATAAATTTTTTCTAAGATGCTTTTTGGGATCGCAAATTTCTTAAACACGAGTCTTCAAATGAATTTTGTTTTTAAGCTCTGTGAATATTTTCCAGGACTTTATGGTATACAACTTTCAAGGTGATAGTCACTTTGTTAATTATTTGTTTGACTTTTCTTATTAAGTTTTATATATCTCTTAATGAATGCAGTCCTAGAAAAACTATCTAGCATCTAGAGTCAAGATGTCAAGCTCGTGATCGAAATTTTTATCTCACACGAGTTCTTTATTAAACTGTTATTGAACAAGCACATGATTAATATTGCTCACAAAATATGAACCAGGAAACATCATCTCAGGAGAGTTTCAGCAGCTTCGCTGTTATATTAAAGGATTTTAACTGTTGTTATATTTGTAAACAATGGCTAGAACATTAAAATAGTTACTATGCATGGTAAAACTGTTATAAAATGACAGTCATTTGAATGGGCGTCCGGAGGGGGGCAAGAGGGCACTGCCCCCTGGAAAATCAAAAATTCGAAAAAAACGAAGGAAAATAAAGAAAAAAACGAAGAAAATATAACATCAACATTTTTTAACAGTTCACTCAGTGTGAATTTCTACTCTCAAAACAGGAAATGAAAATAAATATCAACACTCAGGCCCCAGCAGCCCCTCCCCCACCCCCCGTATATTTTTGGTATTTTTTAAAGTTTATATTTAAGATATTGCTAGTGTTTCCCCTTTTTATATGCGGTAAATAGGCCTTGGAAGTGCCATTTCCAGCAATATGGGAAGCGTTTTGGGCCAACATTTTCTTGCGCTCCTCGCTAACCCATGGTGGCGCGGAGCGCTGAGGGTCTGTCTATGGGCTTCGCCCACCCCGCCCCACCCCCACGCTTGACAAATTCCTGGATACGCCTTCGTCAACACTGTGTGAAAGTAGCATCTAAACTCATTTCTGGGATTAAAATATTTCCCATGAAAAAAGTTTCGCCCCCTAAAAAATTTTACCCCCCTGAATTTTTTCTGCGGACGCCCATGGTCATTTGGAAAATGGAAGAAACGACAAGAGCACACAAATCCGATCTTTTTTGTAAATAATAACCTACTATTTGCTCTCAAAATTCAGTGGAATTGAAGTAGGTTACCACACTTGGAGAGATGTAGCTGACAATCCACTCTTTAATCAAAACATAACAAACGATATATGCAATTAATGGTCTATCTTAGTTTCGAAACCATTTGATAGTACAGCTCTGCTTTTGTTCTTTCCACGTTTTCATTTTCGTCAAGCATTGTCAACATTATCCATATATCTGCTCATAGGGATATACCCTTCTGTCACATCTCGGGAAGTAGCACAATGGATTTCATTAACCAGTGAATGAGAAATCTAAGAGCAAAAGAGAAAGTCAACATTTGTAGGAGTGAAGTTTTTGTGTTTGATATATACTAACGGTAGTTTGCCAGGAGATGCTAATTGTTTTTCCGTGGAGCTACAACAAAATCTTACCTCTACGAATGATGACCATAACGCCTGAACTGATGGACGTAAAGAACAATCTAGTTGCCAGCAGTCAAATAAGAGATCGTTCCTGAAACAGGCAGGAAAAGTTCTTTTAGCAAACAAAACTTTAGAAATAATGATGTCAAAAAACAACAAAATTAAAGGAAAACAGTGAAATATTTTACCTTAAGGTTTTGTACTGATCGGGCCATATATTGGATGGTGCTTTATCTGTTATGGCTTGCTCATCTGATCCAAAGGGGGCATGTCCTTCAACCAAGAGAAAGCTAACGTCATAAAACTATACAAAGAAGTAGGGTTTTCCATGGATCCATTAACGAGCAAAGCTAAAGCAATATTCCAGACATGTTTTAATACAAATATTACAAATAATAAGGCAAATGTCTGTGATATTCTTAACATTCGATACCTGAAACAGATGCCAGTGTTTTCACGTCTCAACTTAACAGTTCCACCCAATTCGGGATTCTCAGGTTCAATGATTTGCAAATTTTTGCACTCAAGTCGTTAACTAAATGAATTGGGTTCTGACCCGCAAAAAAAGTGTTTTATTCCTTGCTTGACCCATAGACTACAAACAGCCCAAAACAAACTTCAGTCATTGATTATAGTTATAATAAAAATATTTTTAAACAGGTATTTCCAAATTAGGTATATATTAAATTACATGTTTATGTACACCATTTTTCATTATCTACTTTACATTCTAAGTTCATAAGATACACTGTACATTTCCATAAAAGACAAATATACGTTGCAGGTCATACTTTGACAGATCATTAGTTTATTCTTGGATGACCTTTTTTGTTTAAATATAAGTGATAAAATATCTGTAATTAACACTATAAGACAGAAAAGGTCGAGTAGTAGTTATAGGACTGTTCAAAGAGCCTTTTGCGCAGCAGGAGGGGATCGCGGCTAACGTTCGTAACCCTGCGGGAATCGTAGGGTACTATTGATACTACCACAGTTCATGCGGTATCTGCTGTGGTACTTTCTAGACATTGAATCATAACAAAACTAAAAGGTGTTTTGTAGCTAAGTGACAATCAAACTGTCGATCGACAGAATTATTTGACAAGAATTGTTTCGAAACACTTTAACCAACTATGTCATTCATTAAAACAAAACTACCTCTGACTCGACTTTGTCATCTGGTCAAATATTTGATTATATTGTAGATGCTATTAATCCTCACCTGAGAGAATTTCCCAAATTACCACCGCTGTACTCCACACGTCACTAGCTTTTGTATATTTATTTTCATATAACGCTTCTGGTGCGAACTGGTTCATGTCACATGCCGTCTGCTTCAGAGACAAACAAGTTTGATAAGTTATATGCAATACGCCCTTCAGCAAAGAGGGGATTTGGATATGTTCCTCTAAAATCGTAGTTAATCATTTTTCTAAATTATATTATAAATTAATGTACTTAAACTATTATTGTCCCATTTTGTTGACGGTTCTTTTCAAGACATTGACAGTGACTACAGCATTTTTGTTAATATTTGACATTTGCTATTATTTGTCATCCACTTTGGCTTGCGTTGTCACTGGCAGGACCGTAGCCTCTGCGAAATCTCTTGGGGGCTATGTAGTTCATGACACTAGCTAAGCCGGGCACCAAAATTCGTGCCTACAGATAGTTACCACACGGAAGGACCCTTTTTTTTTAATCTGTGCATGAGTGACATCCTGGCCCTACTCATGGCCTATTTTACACTTAGCCAGCGTATTCATTGGTGTGTTCAAGTAGTGTATATTGTAGAAGGAATATGGTTCATTCTTCAGGAGAAGAAACCCGAATAAGAGAACACATCCAGGGGGCTTCCGGGGACCTCCCCGGGAAATTTTTGGGGAAACGGAACACTTATGTGCGAAAGGCTTGGGGACCTCGAAATTATAAATTGGACTGTGCGATTTTCAGCATTTCAGTATTTTTTTCTCCAGTTTGTCAACTTTCATTACTGATATGCACCTATATGAATGTTAGGTAGTGTTACTTGCCTGTGACTTCTTCATATCAGTTATAATTCCAGCGTCTTTATCGAGACAGAAGTCGTATAGTTTACAGATTCCTTTGTTGGTAAGTAGCACTTTCTTTGTCGACAGCCCTGGATGAAGAAACTGAAGACATGTTCTATAATAAACGTCCGAACAGAAAACTCCCTTACAACCTGTGATTGCACTTTGTCATACCGCCATCTTTCTTTTGTATCCAGATGAAAACCACGGTATGAAGTAAAGAAGGCACACGCTCCTCTTCTAATCAAATCTTGTTATGCTCACTATCAAATACGTTATTTACGTAAATGGGAATAATTTTGTATAGTAATGACTAAAGCCACTCAATTGGCACATTTGTAGAAAGAGTTAAGAGTGACGATATCTTTTGATTAGCGGCAAATGAAGCAATTTTTCGATTGAAAAGCAAAATCAACTAGAAAGCAAAGCTGCTACATTTCCCGTATTTAGCTGTTAACAAGCAGGAAGTTGTCTTTACCACTATTGAAGCATTAATGCATAAAGGCATGCTGTATGCTTTTTACTATTTCACAAGCTACTAAATAGATTTTCCTGGTAGAAGTATTTGTGAGGAAACAAGAATAAAAGATAGTGGGCATATTTACTACATAGTTAGAAGCATTTACTCACGCCAAACGAATGAAGGATCTGTAATCCTTCTAAGATACCGAGAACATGCCTTATCACCTCCGGTGTTGCCATCATCATTAGAGTAGTGGAATTTGGAGACGAAATGCAACGTTGTAGTCGCACAAAGAGTGTTTCGCAGTTGAGATATTCTTGTACCAAGTAAATTATTTCTTTGGAAGAAAAAGGTAACAACAGACAACTAGTTGTATCACATTTTTTGCTATTTGTAACATTATATCGTTTTGTCCTAGTTCGTAACCTACGATCTGTTCTGACATAAATTGCCTCGGACCTCGCAGTAAAGATTATCTACTTGAAGGAATATTAGCACGGAAGGTTAACATAGTGTGTACATTGGCTTATCGCCGATGCAACCCATGTCGACCTTCCCTTTCTGAGAGAATTAGTCTAGTAATGATCTTTTTCAATTTCAATTAAGGACTCGAGGTGTATCCAGTTAGTTCTGCTTAGGGCATAAAACCAAACAGCGTGTTTAAAGGGGGCCTGGAACAGCCCCCTTACCTCCGTGGCCAGTCGGGGGACCAAACATATTCCATATGGGCATTCTGTGCAAGATAGTCTTCCAGGCGAATTTATTCATCCTCTTTGCTCTGACTTTCCTGGCGGCCTCTTATTCCACGTCAACTCTCAGAGTGAACAATTTCATTAAACTGCAGCAAGTAAGGAGACCTTATTACAGAGGGCGTGAAATAAATTCCCTGAACACTCTGCAGAGTCTGGGTAAAAGCACAATTGTATTGGCAAGTTTGTGATATTAGAAAGTGAGAATGCCACTTTGTGCAATTTTGGTTTGGGTAAAACCAGATGACAACTCTACATTGATTAAAGAATGTATTTAGCAGACTTGTTGTGACAAGTTCTACTAATTGGCTTTAGACCGGAGATACCTACAGTTTAGGGCGTTTTGGATGCGGAATAGGCTATTCTATCATACTGTCACAACGTCGGGGCCAGGAACAAAATGTCGTCCCTCACTCCCCCTCTAGTTGTAATCCCGGATTCTTCCTCAAGCTTTTAAGGCCGTAAATGAAAAGAAATTCAAATACTTTCGGAAAATAACATAAAGGGTCCAATAAGACCACTGAGACGTTTCTGAAAGTTTAACAGCAACAAATAAGTGGCATATTAACGTTTGAACAAATATAATTACTGGATATTGTAAATAAGCGGAAATTTTGAGATCTCAAATTACAATGTTTAGCTTAAACCTAAACTCACTCGATCGTCTTTCGGTACCGTTCTGTATTCTGGTCTGACCTCCTAGTATCACCAGTAACGCTGTCGGGAATAGTTCGGCACATCACTACTATACAGCAGATACGCAATTCCTGTCTCTAGAAGCCTCTAGCGTTTGTAACTGAAGAAATACGTCCTCCTGGATAGCCGTCGAATAAAAATCTAGACTATGCCTGTAGCGGTATCGGTACTCCCATCTACTAAACAAACAGTCCAGCGTTTTTTTTTTCGGTAATTAAAGACAAATCTCCGTCACAATTATTTGGCCTGTGTGATTAGCTTCCCGAACTTAACATGATTTTGTCGTCTCAGGGTTCTGGATCTCGAATCTCCCTTGTCCGAATATCGTCCTGTTTATATATAGCGAGATTTATTCTCTGGAAAGTTCCTTTCCAAGATTTCTGATAAAAGAGTAGGCCTATCCAGATTGTTCTACAATGTTTCCCTTTGCAAAGAAAATCTGGCGAAATAGTTTCAAGAATCATCTACAATGTCCCCTACAGGTTCGACATAGATCAAAGGGTCAAAACTGATAGGCTATCGGTGTGTTAATCAGATAATAGTAAGATGACGTAAACGGGACTTTCCCTTCCCGCCGTGACAACGGAGGTCACTCGTAGTTTCCGGAACATTCGCGTTTTGTCTATTGTTTAGCGCGGGGTGATAGGTTACAACTAGAACAGCATTTGCTTGCAAATACGCAGAATTGTAGTGCATGTTAGACAATTAAGCCCTTGCAGTTTGGAGTAGGCCAGATTTAATGTGAGTTTGATACGGCGTTTATTTAATCAAATATTTTTCACTACCTTCAGAAACGTTTGCAAAATTCTTTGCATACATAGTACATTCAAGGCATAAGAAACGAATGGCACAAGGATAACAAGGTGATTTTATTGCGTAATCATGTTTTTCTAACGAACTTCCGAGCGGCTCTGACGTTGCAGAAAATCATCTTATTTTCAAGCTAGGTAGTGTCATTTGTGTTTTTGTATAATCTTGCTAGTTTCGTGAAAAGGTAAAACGCATTGTAGGCCTAAGGATTTCTGATTTGATTCCGATTTGAAGTAAATATCTTGAATTTTGTGGTTTTCGTCTTATAGGTACCTGTAACACTACTATTGAGAGGAATTTCGTTTGAGCCTATACTGTGCACATTGAAGGTGACGCATACAGTATACCATATACTGTGCACATTGAAGGTGACGCCGCCCGTATATATCCAGCTCCCATCACATTAAATTTTACGATAAATTCATCCGCTGATTACTTCGTTTGCGAATTTCAAGTTATGTAGGCAAGTTGTGTTAATGAGAAAGCAAGCGCAAATTCAACTGATTTTTTCTGAAATAAAGACTGTCGGCATTTCATCAATCAGGAACATTTCACTCTACATTACAAGCTGTTTCTGTTTATGAACGAGTCCTTTGTCGAGACTAATTTAGAATGTGTGCAAGAAAGCGGTAAAAAATCATGGACAAGCTTAACATTAGCTGCCTGCACATTGATAGTACCGATAGTAAAAACGGACCGAAACCGTGTGGAACTTCCGGTCTCAACGTTCAGTCATGTAGGTACGCCTAGCTCGTCGTGCAACGCCAAGATTGTGGCGCGCACGCGCACTACAATAATGAATGACCTTCTATCATACTTAAAAGAATGCACGTCAACTATGACACATACTGATTACCCACGCATGGGATTAAAACGTTTCAGTCAGTTGTGTTGTGTGGCGGAGTTTTCTTCAATCTGTAGCATTTGGGATGCCAAATTTTCTGACCTGAAACCCTAACATCGGTCAGGCTGAAGTCGGCTTTGGTCCCTTACAGCCCCTTCTTTTGGAATCATCCCTATGATAAATTCCTGAACCCACCGCCTTACAAGGATTACGGTCGGCGCATTGGCTGCTAGGAATAAACGCAAAATGTGTCTAAGTTGTTCACTAAAAGACCCGTTCTATGAGGTGCAATGAGATTATTTTGTAGAGTAACCTCCTTTCCAATGACGGACACAATTCACTCGCCTGATCAGTGCCAGTCTTTCAAAACTAGCGCCACTTTATACCCCCACTATGGGTTTCCCTTGTGGCATTAATGAGGCTAATGCACCCTAGTAGCCCTGTGCTAAGGTGATGTAACGTGTTGCAAGTAATAAACGCGTTTCATACCCCTAGCCATTATATTCACAGAGAAAACCAGCTCTCTCTTATCGGGCAAGATGAAATAAAGGCTATCAAGCCTACGAAGCCAGTTTCACGGATATGTTTTCGAAGTCCATATGCTGGCTTCTGACTGATGTGTACTCCCAGTCATTAACATCGAATTTTACAAAATCTGAAACAAAACCAGACTTTTTTATCTTATGTGGCATGAGCCGTAACGAGGGCCCCTGGAACTCACGCGTAGAAACATGACTTGCGCTTTGAGCTCGTGGTGCACCTTTAGGCACATAAGATAACCGCTTCCGTTACATCACTCCTACATATCAGTCGGGGAATTTTAAGTTGTCCCTCCCCACCTCCGAAATCCTGCATATGCCACTATGACACTTGATCACAGCGCAGCAAAGCCAAGTTAAATGAGCCATGAATGGCCTACATGGTAACACTCAGAGACTATTACATAACAGGCAAGCACGGGCTATTCACAAAGATGGAAGTATACGGTCTTTCAATAGCTATGAGAAGGACAGTATACACACTCAGCTAGATCATGTGTAAAACTGGTGGCTTGAGCAATTACACAGGTTCAAGAAAAGTCTAATCTACCTTATCCAATATCTCATTCGGGTATGCCAAGTTGCAGGGATGATGTGCACACTATGATAAGCGTGTACAGTTTGCTCGTTACCAATGTAACTTACCATTTCTAAAATAGATGCCCTCTACATTGACCAAGTGTTGGTTTTTAGGTAGATCAAGCGAATTTCTCACAAACTCCTCCCAGTGCACGGTTTGGCTTCTTAAAGCATTTTCTGAAAAATTTATGTTGAAGACGTTTGTATTACAACAATTATAATCACCATTATATCAAAGTTTTGACATGATTCCTTAAATTCAGCATATTGACGTTATTCGTAAAGTCACTTACCGGCCACAGTTAACGATATGACACATCTGTTACCATCATTACTTGTTACAGTTCCCATCCATCTGTGGTATAAGGGTCCACTCTTTAAACATACAATCAGATTTACTTCATTTCCAGAGAATACCTTTCCCTGTGTCGTATTTTCAGGGATGGTTGAATAATAAGCTGTTGGTATTAAAAGTTGTACATAAGTGAAATATACTACCAAAGAAAATACCATACAGTCTTTCCAGTTTTGTCTTTGGAAACTTGTATAAACGCTTTAAACCTTGTGTCCTATAGGAAAATATTGAGGGTAAAGCGGAGACATTATGAGAAAATTACCTTTATTCCTTTATGTTTTCACAATAACTTTATCGCTGAAAGCAGTTTATGGGAATTGGACAAATTGAAATGGAACTGGCGAAAGATCATCATTTTGGATTAAACATGCGACTCTCCTCACACACGACACAGAAACCTCTCAATATAAACTCGATGATCTGGCACCCAACAAGTGCGTTTAACACACCTGGATATTATTACAGTGACTTTGATTTTTAATAACATGTAAAACTACCGAATTGTAGATAGCGAAAAGGGTGTATAACATGAAAATAAGCCAAAACGTATTTTTCTCTTGACTTACTTTCGGTACGTAATTCATCACTTTGAAGATCTACCATAGAAATTCGAGTTGAATAAAACTGACCATATCTCGCAAATCGACTTTTATTTTTCATGCAACATCTTGCAAGTGTACATAGTAGCAGTACCATGACAACTAAGACAAAAAGAATTTGGACCAATGTCTTAGTTGCACCCGTAATAGAAGGCTCCGTGGTTCTAGGCAATACAGTTATTAATGTGTTTTCTGTAGTAACTACAGTGCTTAGATCTTCATCCTTATCTGTACACACTCTTAGTGGCAACCCACTTGTCAATGCAGGTATTCTTTCCGGCCACTCAGAAACGAAGGAACATAATGATTTATCTTGAGCACATGTCGATTTGTATTCAATTAGCGCCATCTCGTTTAATATCACCGTTGTTCCATTCCTGCAGCTACCGCAGAGGCTGGAATCGAGACAACTTGACCTGTTAATTCCTCTGTAATCTACTATGATCACATTTGATGAGTTTTGCAAAAATGACCACTCGGCTACACATGTATTTTCATTTAAGAAAACATATTTGAGGTGGGTCAATCGACTAAATACGTAAGGGAGGATTAGGTGTATAGAGTTGTTCTTCAAAATTAACGTTTTTAGGGATGAATCCTTTCCGAAGTAAAGCCGTCTTACAATTCTGGAGATTTTATTGCTAGACAAGTCAACCCATTTAAGCACTGACCATTGGACAAAACAAGGTATTTCGGTGATTCCGTTGTTGGATCCATTGAAACCAATAAAACTAGGTGATAACAGGTTCGTTGAGCCTTCATTAATACTTCTTGTAGAATTTTCTTCGTAATTGTTTAGAGATAATAAGAATGAGCAAAACCCAAGATATTTTACACGGTTTGAACTCAGTTGCATTCTTAATGTAACATTTCTTTCACAACATATTTCCGAATGACAGTACAGAAAACAAAAGAAGTTTATCGGATGCGTTTCTTTTTCATCACCTCGGTTGCTACAGTCCACTATACTAGTACTGTCTGAACAGTGAGCTGCTTCAGGGCAAATGATAAACCTATTGCACAAGAGGAACACACAAACAGTGAAAGGTATTAATACTGACGCATTAAAACAAGTAAAGATGTGTTCCATGGTTAACTGTAAATGAGCTACCTGTCATTACAAAAGACTCGTATCTGAAGAAAAGCTCAACAACGACGGTTCAGTATTAATGTATGTAACACAAGTCACCGTTTAGCCTGTTTATGCCAAAGAACACAAATTTAAAATCAAATTGAACTTTGAAAAAAAGATTCCTTTCCGAAAACAGATGACCTAATGTATCGTTTATTTCGTTCATCGAGTCATGCACCTCACAATATACAAGTGATATCAAGTAAGTATCCAAAATGTTAACATTTGCACTACGTGGCGAAGTGTGTTAGCGAAAACGTTAAACCAAAAGTAGAGTCCTTTGCCACCATATTGTCTTGAGTGACTGTGTTTTGTCTGAAAAGACATGTTGCAATAAATAATGATGTCGAATTAAGACCTTTTTGTCACTGGCTATTTTCTTATCAATGATAGTGATCTCCTGATACAGTAACATCCGCAATTTCTTTTATTCGAACGACAGTCTATCCACCGAAAACGTAAACTACTAAATGTTAAGGTCAGTGAGTTGGACGATTTTGCAAAATTAATTTTAACTAAAACTGATTACAACTGTTCCCGGAAAGATTTTCTCTGAACATCTTCCACAAAATGTATACGCAATTACCACTAGAACAGCGATCAGGATTGTAAAAGAGTTCTTAGTGAAATCAGGGAGCTGTAAGAGAACGCCCTGGTGAAATCCAAGAGACCTCCACTTACAATGTAACTATTTACCATTGTAAGCAGAGGTCTGTGAGTAACTCACAATATTTATATCATTAAAGGTTCCTGTGAGTATTATAATTTGTCAGAGTGGGTTTTGTCTTTGTAAGACCACAGCATGCAAGCAAAGTTTCACTTTTATTGAGCACAGCGTGGGAACTTGTGAGGATGATTTCTTCTTTTGAAAATAAAATGATCATTCCATGTCATTGCTCTCGCTGACATTTTCGGAACAAAACTTTGAAAACATAGAAAGCAAGGGAGTAGCAACATGTCAAAAAGTAGAGGGGGGCACAACATCTGAAGGGCTCTTTTCAACGTTACGGATATATATACATATGAATGTTTAATGTGCATTTTTCAATTTTAAAATGGGCATATTTTAACATTTTCAGGGAAGTGGAGATGAGGCGCGTGTCCGCAGTGCCCTCCCGGTTACTACATCCCTGATAGAAGTAAAGTAAATGTACAAAGAATTTTGTTTAGGTTTATCTTACAGCATAGATAGGCTGAGTATTTGTTGCTCCCGCTATTTTAGAAAGGCACAATTCAGTTAAACCGGACATGCTATGTGTATTGGGTAATCCAGCATAACATAAGGTTAATTTCTTATAAACGTGACTTTTATGTGAGAGCGCGTTCTTCTTGCATTTAGAAAAAATATTTATTAGCGATCTTATTTCTAATTGATCTTTACACCGGGGATTTCTTTGAGTTTTGTGTACGTAGTTTTACAACATAAAATGCTCCTCTACGTTTTACTCTCGAACTATTAAGGTCAATTTGCTACGACTTGAGATCTCCGCAAAAAGGCTGATATGCGGTGTCATTCCGGCAATCGAGGGGGCATTCTTAAGAAAGTCTTTGCCCAGTGATCGCCTACCAGTGGCGATAAAATATAGCTACAAACTTGTCTGCCCTCTGAATAGCATCATGTCTTCTGTATTACCTCGTATGTTCCTGGAACTGGTGCATACATGTCATGCTGCGGTGGCCGGGGTTTCAAGTTTTGTGAAGACTGTCATGGTTTTGTTTTCGAAGCGAAAGAAGTTCAATTTGGTTATGTCCTCAAGGAAAGTATACTGTGGTGCTTTCGTCTACCAAACTACCCGAATTATCTTCTTAAATGAGCATGACATTCGAGGTCTCATTTTCTTGAACACTATTAGATGTACAAAAGCATGTGTTGTTACCGTAGTTTAATTATTTACAGGAAAGTTGCAGTAATGAATTCTTATTTGCAAGAACTAGTGCTAACTGCCTGCATTGCCCCACTGCAGTTTGTGGTTAAATTAAACTTTTTTAACGTGTGTAACAACAACCAATATAGATAGGTGTTCGACTAAGCAGTGCACAATTGAACTAGTTTTGATTGTTTCGTTTATGATATCTATAGGTTTGGATGGAATTAAAGCTGGCCTAGTAACTATTAAAGCTTACTATTGAAGTAATAAACGACAGGATTTGCGCTCTCCCAACTTCGTATTCTGTTCCCTGGCAAAAAAGGTTACCAGAAGAGTTATGATTTGATTTATATACCTACTCATCTCACGGCCAATGACCTAACAGATAACCCAGTAAATCGAGTCACTTTCTCCATTACAATGATAATGTCGCGTAGTCCTATAGTTAAGGTTTGGAAAGGGGAAGGATCGGATATGTGAAGCCGCAATGAAGACCTGATTGAGCCAGGAGGTAGCTAGGTAAACTTTTGCATTATTTCAAACCCTAGGGAAAGAATAAACAAAATCATGGTACAAGCATTATTTAAATGACTAGATATGGCGTAAGAGATAGTGTTGTTTTCAACTCTAGGAACCTTTGATGAGAAGGAGATTCTCAAGAATCATGCATTCTCTTTCTGAGGACCGATGACTCTATACCAAAGTACGGTTAGTTAATTGTCGATTGTGCAACAAACAAAATTTCCACAACAGAGGTTCAAACGGAAAAGTAATACCGTGTATACGTAAACATCATACCACTTGTAACTTTACTGATGTGATCAAAACTTGTTTTCTTGTCTTTTATATTTCGTCTACACGTTGGTTATTTTCAGATCTCAAGGTTACGTTGTGCGTGATGCTCCGCATAAGCAATGGAGTAGGGAAAACAAGCCAGTGAGCCGCAACTGGAAAAAAGGCCGTGGCCGGCTCGACTTGAACCAGTTGGTTGGAAACTGGGCCGTAAAACTCCATCTAACTAACTAACTCAAGGTCACTTAATTTACACCCCACAATGTGGTAAATAGGAAGAACTATTCTCAAAGCATGTTGTGTATGGATAATAATAGAAATTTTAGTTACTGATAAAATGCTTCGTCTTCTTTTTGCACAATTTGTCCAAGATTATTACATTTTGATACATACTGCTGAATGAATATGCGTTTTACTCGTTACTCGTTGTTGTCTTTTGAGGACAGTAAAACGTAGAATGGATGTTTGTAGATCACTCTGGATATTAGCTTGCATTTTCAAGTCTATTCTTCGTAAAATGCTTTGTATACAAAATGGAAACGAAACTCTTCAGAGTATCGTAAAGGTAATTATACTGACAGGAACATTCCCACAAGTGTAATCAGTACTGCGACAAGGACCTTTTTAGTCGTTTGATTGAAGAAAATAAGAATAAAACAATTATTTTTACGCAGCCGCGGCAACTTGCAGTGAGCGGCCATTGGAAAATATCTAAGCCAAGTACCACTTATTAGTTGCTGCGTAGGATCAGGAAATTTTCGACAAAAATAATTACTAGATCCCAGGAAATAGCACTTCCCAAGCCCCTTTTGAACACGCCACATTTCATCCAAAAGGATTTTAAAGAGGAAAAGTTACTTAATTATTAAAATGAAAGGTCAACTAGGGGTTATTTTGACACAAAAGGGTCATTTTGGGATCAAGAGGGCAAAATGTTTCTTAGAATACAGATTAATGATCAAAATATTCGGTCAGTATAGCATCATTAAACTATAATATATTTGAGTTGTTCTGCGATTTGAGGGCGAGGTCATGAAGTGGTTATTTTAGCTAGAATTGGCCATTTTAGGGGTCATGCAGCTCACTTTCTTTCATCGATTCTCACCGCACTAGCCTGTAGGATATTGTAATGAATGAAAAAGTGCATTAGGGCAGCCTGGAGTTGGTGATTGGGGCACAATAGATTACGTTGTAATCACCTACAATCAGTGTAATTGTGCATATGCGTACCTGCCATGGTTTGTACCCGCGGTTGGTCCTTCTTTCGTCCTAGGGAAGGGGTCTAAGGTTAGGGTCTAAGGTTAGCCCCTCGTCTTTGAGAAACTTTTTCCTTGTAAGGTGGCTTAGATGTTAAATGGTGCTTTTTGGGCAAATTTTCGAACTGATCAAATGTTAAAAGCTACGCATAATTCAGTGAATCTTTATTTTTGTTTGGATTTTTTAGAAATATTAAAATCTGTCATGATCCCACACGAGGAGGGTGGAGAGGGAGGCACGATGTTTTAAAGTTACTAATCACTTATGTTTCCCTAAGCCGTCTCAACGAACAGGGGTCAGTGAGAATGAAACAGTGTCCCTTTGAGATGTAGAACCTGATAGGGAACCTGTAGATGCCCCAGGCGACTAGTGCTGAGGTTAACCAGCATTTCTAACCTCAGCCCTAACTCTCAAAGCGGAATATTGTTTAGTTTCAATCTCGTGGTTTCTCTGACCCAAACGTCTTAGAAGGGCCCACCGGTATGGCAGGGGATTAATATATGGAGCTATGGGCCCTCAGGAGCACAATCAGTTCCCGAGCACACTGCATTACCATCCTTTGTTTCACCTTTTCTCCATCTTTCACAATCTGTCTTTTCCCTTCCCTTCCTTAATTTTTCTCTCTCTTTCTTTCTCTCCCTCCTCCCTTCTCTCGTTTTCTCTTTTTTGTTAGCGTCCGGCCCAAGGCAGCCATATACCGAGCGGCCCATGTGGCGATCGCCACATCGCCACAACGGCCAGTCCGCCTAGGCTAGTATTAATATGAAAATTATTACTGTCAATGAATCAAAAAAAATTAAAAAAATACAAGGAACCCACTCGTATTTTTAGATGGATGTAGTGGACAACAAACTCCAGATAGAGAAGTATTTTGTTCATTGACAATAATAATTTTCATATTAATCCTAGCCATTTCACTGGCCTCAAGTGTGCTTCAAAGGGTGGGTATATTTTATATTGATTATTGTCATCGGGCCCAATGGCTCCCTAGCCCACATATAGGGCACGGAGGTTACGCACTAGTGATGTAGTTCATCAATTGTTTAAGAAAGGTAGTTTTCGAACACTTCGACTCACATATAGCCAACACTTGGTAGCAGCAACCATTAAAATGTATTCTGAAGTGTAGAGGATAGTAAAAGAAAATGTGTTCCCAAAATGGGGGGGACAAAATTTTGTAGGGCAATGTTAAGGGGGATTAATTTGTGGCACTACACAGGTGGAGCGCCACCATCAGTTTGAACGGAGAGTACCAAGAAAATTTGCCCCCAAATGACTAACAGATTTGCAGGAAGTGGTTCTTCCTGCAATACCTTGTAGTGCATCTGATACTCATTTCGAGATTTCGTGGTATAGAAAGTTACACTCCTAATTGTCCAAGGATAAGATAAATTTACTTTTTCTACAAGGATATAGTAGGACTGAGGTATGTTTCCTATGAAATATTATTCCTCTCTTGGAAGGAGCTTAGAAGCAAAATGATGCTACTTTTTTATCTTCTCACATGTGCATCATGCACTAGATATCAAGGATGGCTCAAGAATTTCCCCGACAGGCGGCCAAGCTCCCTGACGGGAAGGCAAGAAACCCATAACTTTGACGGTTTGTCAAAAGGATGGTGAAAGCAAACATTTTAGGCCCACAAAGCCCTCGGGAAAGTTAGGGGTTTGTATTTAAGACAATTTAAACAATTAGGATTTTCACTAAGGATAACTAAAAACAGAGGCAGGGAGGTTATTTTGCAAAGTTACTCGAGCGACTGGTTGTCGTTGAGGATTACAGACTTAACCCTGTAAGGCTCCACGACGAAACTGGAGAGCCTTCCCCGAAGGGTGCGGGCGGCTTGCCGCTTGCTCCCTGGCGGTGCAATTCCTACTACATTGTCCATAAAACAACGTTTTTGCGAAAAAAAGGCAAAGTATTGAATGATGAAAACATTAACCCGATCTCGAAATAAGCTGAATGTCTATCGATGATGACCAAAATGCAAACACAACCCCATACAGGAGACAATTTGTATTGCAGTGCATCCTTCCTTATTCAAACGAAACCCTAGGCTATGGTACTGAGGATGAAATTTTCAACCTTAACGTAGTATTGCGAACGCTTAGTGGGATTGGGTTGCTAAGTACGGTGGAAGGACATGATGCTGTTTACTACGTAACACAAAAGTTTGAAACAAGAGCAAGACAGAGAGCCGCATGAGGTATTGGTCTCGCGAAACCTACTAACCTCTTTCCCCTTCTCTACTACACCAACTGCCTCAAGGCTGGATGTTGCCTTTGTCTAGATCATGACATGTGATACAGC
The DNA here is from genome assembly GCA_029531755.1 of Holothuria leucospilota. Taxonomy (NCBI): domain Eukaryota; kingdom Metazoa; phylum Echinodermata; class Holothuroidea; order Aspidochirotida; family Holothuriidae; genus Holothuria; species Holothuria leucospilota. The sequence goes on from CM055968.1 coordinate 56,140,639, forward strand.
TTGTTGGAAAGAGATAATTAATTGGCTCGGCGATGGAAATAGCCTCGCGCGTAAGAAAGTGACATATAATCCTACCCCACGAAAGTCCAGTTTTGTGGGGTCGGAAATCTAACATTTTAACGGGTTCAATACGGCATGGGAAGAGGGCCAAAAATTTGTGTTTGTGTTGAAGGAATTCCACTCCTGAAGAGCAAGAAAAGGTAAATCGTCGGGGCGTTCCTCGCGGCGGTTTTGAGTGTCACACTTTATCATACCTACTATGCCTCCAGACCAAACTGGAAAATTCGCTGAGGCACTTCGACCCCCTGTCTCCCTCTGTTACCTACGGAAGCTATGTCACTTAAATTGAAAAGAGGATCGATGGATATAGTCCATTTATGGACAGGGTGTTAGAAAATAGAAACTGTGTAATGGTCCTTTCTTGAAGTACCCCCTCACTAACTTTGGTTTTCTCCACTCCACATTATCGGTGGATAATGGTAAGGAGAAATCGTATCTTCATTTCTCCTTCCCATGTTTACCGAAGCAAGGGGTGGGAAAACTGGCATGTCAGATTTCACACCACCGCGATGATGTTCTCGGCTTCCGTATTTACCGGCCGTGGTTAAATTGTAGCGAAAAAATGTTTTTGTTTTTGTCATTACTCGACAGCTCAATGAAATTGCATGTCAGATCAAATTGCCTCGTCCAACATAGGCTACGTATGACTTGTGGTCAAAATGTTCTTCTTCCCTATGGAACTTCGTAACTGCACATTTCATTTGTATGCTATAAGGTGGTGTAGAATGTCAAGACACCAAACAGCAAACATAGAGCACAAGCAACTATCTGAAAAGTGATTTATGTAAAAAGTATGAACCTATGTTCTCTTTCATCAAAGGTTTTTTTTCAGACAGAACTAGATGTGTATTAGAACGATGGGGCTGTTTGTATATAGTATTAGCAAATGTAGGACACATTTACCTCCCCTTGGCATATAAAGGGAACCCATAGCAAGAATATAGCACTCGAAAAAAGTTGATGATTGAAGTCTTCAATAATTTATGTTCTGTGAAGGTTATGTCAATGGGAAAAATGTGACTAAAATTAACAAAAAAATGTTGGTTTGTTACAGGCAATAAAAATTACCGTGTCCGTACTTGAGAGTACGCCGGGGATGAAAAGGGTGTTCGCCCCACCTTTGAGAGTGGGGGAGATCGCACCCGCTGTCCCCCTTTTCATACGCTTATGTATTAATAAATCTATGGGTATTAGCCTGGTGTACTGTTACATTTTTTGCTATTTTAATTTTCACAATCTCATAGATACCTGAATCCCATCTCTTTCTAACCGGGGGTATGTTTTTCACGTTCCGATCTTTCCCTTCCTGGAAAGCTGGACAGTTGCAACTTCCCTTGAAAGTGTGCCCTCTTTTCACAAAATGATTTTAATGTCCCTGCGTGTGGAATTTTCATTTTGCCTTCAAAGAAAGGCTTTGGAGCAATAATAGCTATCTTTGTAGAATTCTTACTTGTAACACAATGTTTTATGTTATAAGCTTGCCTTGCTGATTATGGCATGCCACTTAACCAAACAGAAAGTGAAATTTGTAACCGATGTCTTTGCTCCCAAATCAAGTAAACAACTTTCTAATTCAGGTGAAACATGAGCGTGCAGCTTGTAGAAATCATCTGTCCCTTTATCTCCCTTTATTTCAACCGTGTAAAGGGTAAAGTATTGTGTGCGACAATATCGAGAGCTAGTATTTGTGGTTGTTATCACTATCTTGACAAACTTTCAATTGTCGCTCTTGAGATGAACGTCCCTTCCTAGTTACATTCGAGATGATTGCAACACTGAACAGTTGAAAGCTCGTATCGCCATGCAGAACGTATAATGTTGAAAGGGTTCATTACGATGAAGAAAAACGCTTAATCGGGGCTTCTTTTCCTTTTATGTTCCCACTTACTTTGGGAAAAATCAGAATCGTGTATCTAAACACATGAGGATAATTTGCAGATCATGGACATACACTGAAAATTTAATGGGTAACTTTCCTCAAATGGAACTAACGTTCACGTTGGCATAAATGCATCGATTATATTCTTCTGAGCTATAAATCGAATAAAGGACGGGGTAGATGAGAATATTAGATAGAAATTGAAAGTTGTATTAGGAAGGTGGATTTCCAAAGGTCAAAGATCAAATCATGCTCTTGTGCACAGGAGGTGTTTACATAGACTTTAATACGAGCCCATTGAAACAGATGGATCTAACAACTTCCTTAAGATATGAGAGTGGCAATCCCTTCTGGTCATCAAAATAGCATTACAGTAATAGGTTTCATTAGATAGTTGAATTGTAAATTCTAAGGTGAAAAGGCGACGGTCCTTCAATGTTTTTTTTTTTTTTTTTTGAGAAAATTTTTTATTTTAATCCAGAGGCTTACCTAACTAGGGGGCTAATGAGGGTAAAGTCCTTTCTGCCACTTTTTGTTACTCCGTGTAACATTCCGGATTATGCACCATGTTCTTTACCATTTTCATCGAATGCCATCTGTAAAATGCGCACACAATTTAAGAAACTTGTGATGGGAATCCTTGACAGAACCACATTTTCTCAAGATGGTGTGGTGCCAATGATGTCACAGCTCTCTCTCCCGACGCGAGAGTGTCAGCCATGGGGTGTTCCATTTCAGCGACAGGTGATTGAAAGGCTGAAACCATATTCAAATATTGGAAATTAATGAAACGTTATCATGTCCTCACAGAAAATATTTGGGTCTTTTTTCGTGAATACATTTAGTCCCCTCCTAGCTTCTATTCAAGCAATCCGACCAAAACACTAAGAGCAACCCCCTAGTTATTACACCATAACATAAATGGGCACAATTTCCCATAGTGGTGAAGAGGTGGGACCAGGAATTTTCCCACGGTGTTCCAAGCACCCCTAAGGCAAAAACATTGGATTTTAAGAAAAAAATTTGAGAAACTTTGGGTTTAAGTTAAAAAAAAATTGAAAATTTTGGTTTTATTGATGAATCTGCCTTTCTTGAGTGTAAAATCATGAAAACCGTCGGGCGTACCCATCGAGGCTCCCTGAGGAATTTGGAAAATTTCCCGGACAGGGGAAGGGCAGCCTTCCCCAAGGGGGTCCAAGTCCCTTTGCCAGATCTGAGGCCACCACTGTATTAGTGTACCTACTTCTTTCTTCCAGCCGAGGGTGATCATTGTCGAAAGAATTTGATACTCATTTCTAGATCTAGTAGATCAAAAGGGTGGTCGGGTGGTAAAGTATCATTTGTCCAGTGCAGTAGAGTTGATGAACACTTCAATATACTCTACTGGACATGAGTTTATTGAAAACCATTTTATTTGCATATAGAAATACGTTTTCAGGGGCGGATCTAAGGTCTTTTCTGAGGGGGGGTCCAACATAAAAAGGGCACATTCATTTTTTTTTAATTTTGGTTCCCATAAACGTCAGCGATTACACAACTTACCGCATATTGACAAAGAAAGGATCAACCAAGAGACATGCAAAAACTGGAATCAAAACCTGGAATCTAAACGGTGAAATTACAAAGCGCGCGAAGCGCGCGAAAATTTTTTGGGTAAGCCTACACTTATAAGAATTTGCACTAATTTAGAGCATATATAGAACAATTGAGCGGACAGTTGGGCCCTATCGGGCATAACTTTATTGTACTTCCCTCCTCGAGTCACTAGTCGTACCGTACGACAGACGCAAGTGAACGTTAACCAGGTTTAGCGAAATGCGATTCAATTCCCGACATTTACATAAATCCATGTATTCTACTTTTTAACTTGAAAAGGTGGAAAGGGCTTGTACTATATTTAGCTATAAGTATAACTGAACTGAGGAAGAGTGGACAAAGCGTACCGAAAATTTTGGGTTTTATCCCAGAAATTAGCCTTATGAAAGTCAAAAGAAGTAAACTGACCATGGGTGGTGGCAAAATTTTTCCAACAGGGGGCCGGGCCATGTCAGCTACCCCAAGTTCCGACATTCCCTATTTCGAGGGTATGATGAGAAGGGCAAAAGTGGGAGCCTCATTATCCCATGCAATTGCAGGCATATTTTGCATTATATCACTTAATACTTCATGATCCGAGTTGCGCACTGTTAGTGTTCTTTGAATCTGGATCGTGAAATTGAAAAGAGCGCGAAGCGGGCGAATTTTTTGATAGGCTTACACATAAAACATATGACGAAACGAAAAAAAGAACTGTAGGGTTTGTAGACCGTATCGGGTGTAACATACATTGTATCGAGACCACCTGGACTACACGATGAAATAGCCAAACTTTGCTCCATAAGTCGCTCACCAACTGACTGTACCGCATGACACACACAAGAGAACACCAACTAGGCTTTGCGATATGGAATGAAAGTTACGACCTTTACATAAATTATGTATTCTGCCCATATGTTACTTGGTAAGGTGGGCAGGACTTATGCTATCCTACTATGTGGAATGGAACTATTGAAAAGATAAATTGACCCTACAGCGCGCGTAGCGCGCCGAAAATTTTGGGTTCTTATTACAGAAATTATCCTCTTCAGAGCAAAAAAACAGGTAAACCGTCGATTAGTTGTCGTCAGGGACTGGGTACTTTCGACTAAGACTCCCCTGCGAAACTGTAAAACTTCTCCGATAGGGGGCCAGCCTTTCCCCGACGGGGGGCATGAACCCTTCCCCCACCTGGCGCTACCGCTATCTCGACTGGGGGAGGAGGTTAAAATACTGTATGTTGTGTTCCCTATATAGTTGGAGGCGACTATCAAAAACACTCTGTCAGAATAGATGACTGAAGTCGAATGTTTACTTTTCATTTGCGACAGCAGACCTGTCATCGGTCAAAAGACGTCAAAAAATTGAACCGACTGACATTGCGTTATTTGACCTGGTGGTGATTTTATATAGTAATTTTAAAATGAAACAAACACCGATTTGTCTACTGTGACTTCTGGTCAACTCTTGGCTGTGGACTTTACCTAAGACTGGCTTTTTATTCCCATCACTAGGGCAACACTATAAAAGAAGAGAGTAATTCCAGACTATAAATATCATAAGGAAACGTATTTAGCCTACCTACTCTCTCTTGTTCACGAGAGGATGGATACTAGAGGGTGGAGGGAAGGTTTTGTAGATGGAGTGTGAACAGATCATTATTTTGTAAGACCAAAAGACTAGCAGCGACCTTTTGGAATCAATAGTAAAACCCAATAGTAATACGTTGCATATATCTAGTGAGTATGACGTAATATCTGCGTGTTTTGTATTACTCTGAATGCCCAAGCACGCCACACGTGGTTCCAAGCGAAAAGTGATTAGAATGCCTGATTGTCACGCAGACATACTGTAGTCACATTCTCTGTAAAACGATTGCACTGTTCGGGTTTCGGGGCGGCCAATATAGGCTACCGTAGTCAAATATATTGCCGAAAGTTTCTGCGATACATGGCTAGACTGTTACGAGTGGATTGATCGATACTGGATGGGGGTAACCAAAATCTACTCGGAATTGGACAACACTGTCATTACCTGTGAAACTTTTTTTTTTTTTTTTGCTAGTGTGAAAAAAAAAACATTTTTTGAAAAAGGGCACATTGGAAAATTTGAGGGGGGGGGTCCGGACGCCGGCGACCCCCCCCCTGGATCCGCCACTGTTTTTTGACAAACTTGACCAAACAAGCTTTAAGAATTAACCGTTGACCTACTGAGAGGTTAGTATAGATATGATTTTGTGCCAACCAGGCTAAGCTTTTAGGCAAAACCTCCCCCATTTGAAATGTCTTTCAAAAGGCCTGTGAGTAAAGAAACTTCCTCTTTAGTACCAAGTTGACATCATCAGGAGGTTTTTCCGGGCTTTGACTAAGTGTTATTTTCTCACTTAGGTATGGAGCAATGGACTGTTTCTTGAAACACAAAGGGGTAGAATAAGATTTGGATCTTTATCACCGAAGTTGCCAAAGCTCTTCACACAAATGTTATCCCTGGTCAACGATTATATGTCCAAGAGACAGTCCTTGAGACAGCCGCAGCTACACACGGCGCCAGATGACAACTCACCTCACAGGTATACCATTTAATTCCTGGGTGGAGAGGGGCAATTGAGATAAAGCATCTTGCTCAAGGAATGGGTGCAAGGAAATGAACAAAGCAGGGCTTGAACTAGCAACCCTTTGATGGCAAGTCAGATGCCTTAGCCCAGTAGTTCCCAACCTTTTCTAGCTCATCGCCCCCTTTTTACCATATAGGAGTAGGCAAACGCCCCCTTCCGTGACCCTTCCAAGTACTACTATAAACGAAACGAACAAAGTTGAAGCACATGTTGAAATAAAGGTACGCATACAGCCTTTGCAGGTGTGGGCCTGGCCTGGGGTAGTACAAACAGATAAAAGCGGTACCGGATCTTCCTCGTGATGGTAAATCCAAACCTGCGATTAGAAGTGTTCCCCATGGGCAGAGAGTCTAGAGGCCCTCTTTAGCTGCCCTTGATGGGGCAATGTCCCAGTGGGGGACCAGGGGAGAAGCCCCTGAAGTTTTGCAGTATTTATGAAATTGTCAGCACGAGAACTAATGAAGCATTTAAAATCACCCTTTGACCATTTGTCCTTGAATAGTAACCAATGGAAGGTTTCTTTGATTCTGCGGTTGACCTGTCCTATGGGGGAAAAAGGATGATAGTGGCTGCATGGGGCTTTGGAAGACGTATGATACTCAAGGTGTCCTACACAGGGTATTATTACAAATAGCCCAAATTCACACGAAGAAATATGGCATTTTGGAATACATTGTAATGCTTCCTTTTGCATTGCAAACTTTTTCCATTATTTTTCAATTGTGTACAATTTTCGATTATGTCAGTATGTGCTCCTGTGAAGAGCAAGGTAAGAATTAGATTTGAGATTAAGGTGGCAGGACAAATTTGATCTATGGAACCCACAGCCCCCCCCCCCCCCGCCCACACACACACACACACCGCCACTGACTGAAGGTATGGGGTTCCTCACAAAGAAAAGTTTGAAATTCAACACTGATTGATGCAATTTCCTGGGAGCTAGCAGATGAGATAATTCACAACTTTGTAGTGAGCCTTAAGAGGGAATGGAAGACCTGCCAGACTTGCTAATTCGAGCCATTTTATTGGATACTTATTGATCCCATTGTTTTCAAATGCCCCTACTGCCGCCCCTTGGCTCTTATCCCCTCTCCTTAGTTGAGAAAAGGCCTTCAGGGGGCAATCCCCCAGTTCGGAACAACTGAGTTGTGGGTACGGGTACGAGTACGAATCCCATTGACACATGAAACATTGTTTGCTAAATGAAGTGAACCTGTTACAATCCGTCTATCAAAATTTGTGCGATTATTTCTTCATTACACTTTTCAAATTGTGTAAAATAAAAGGACAAGGGAAGTATTTACGTAGCTGGGAATCATTTACGTAAAAGCAACTTGAAAAACAATCTAATGAATACTATTTCTAGAATCTGTGGTTAGGTTATCAGTAATGCCATCCCTGTCTTTCCTGCTTTACTAATGAATGAAATAACAAAATTATTATTTCAAAACATAATTAAAAAATTTTTGCAGATTTTTTTTAAAGGATTCGGATAATCTCTAAATACAAATTAGTTACACCCTCCAAGTCGTTTCCTGGAAGCTAATACACATGATTTATGTGCCAGCTGTTGCCACAAATCCACTTTGCCAAGTTACTTATATCGTGTCTTCAAGGGAAAGCATGGAGTTTAATAGTCCACACTTCCTCATTCTAAAGGCTAAAGAAAAAATTTAAAGGAAAAATTTTAACATCTCTCCTTATTTCAATTTCTCCGACCCACAAAAAGTTTTCTTTCCGGCAGAAGCAATCCCCCATGAGCAGATGAGCGACACTCCTTAGCTGATCATTCACTTCAAAATGTTATCTGGTCTTTTGCTCAAGTACTCAGCCTAGTTATTGTTATATCATGCACGGCTGCGAAACAAATGCTGCTTTAGGCCATGTGTATGTAATATCCGAGAGCCGAGACAGCCCTTTCGAGACCGAAACACCGCTTCATAGACAGGGAACTTTTCAACTTTAGTTCTAATCGACTGTTAACACAATTAGTTGTACCATAGCTCCTTGTTCTGCAAACACTCGCCGTCCGTAAATTCAAGTCTTTTGAAATGCAACACTGTTAAATGCGATTCCCTGGCATCTAGTTGATGAGATAATTCACTACCTATGTAGTGAACGTATAGAGGGAAAGTTAGACTTACCCGACTTGTTGACTCCCACTTGTCTCCCCTTTATTGCATACTAATTTGAAAGTTCAGCTAAAGGAAAATACTTGATATCTTTCAAAGCTTCCATTAAATTTAGTATCTCATTTTTGAAAATGCCCCCTGCCGCCCCCTTGGCTCTTATCGCCCCCTGTGTTGCGAAAATGCCTCCAGGGCGCGATAACGCTCCCGTTGGGAACCACTGCAGGCTTAGCCAATAGTCCATCACGCTTCCAAGGCGTTCTGTGTCTCCATTATTCAGGAACGGCTGTTGGGTAGGGAGGAAATTCTGTGAATGTCAAACCGACTCAACTTGCATTTTGCAGGCCTGCCTTCATGAACTTTTATGTAAACATTACAATTTGCATTCTTGTTACTGCTTCAATGTTTGCCTCTATTTCCATTTTGTATTTGATCTCTCCTATGTACTATGTAGAAACATGCTATCATTATCACAGTCGTGGCTGTATATCCATGATTTAAAAACGTTTTTTAAAGGTCGTGTGACATGAAAATAACATAGTTGGATATTTGATGTAAAAAGCATTAAAAATCCAGAAAATAGCCACAATTCCCATTAAAATACATCAAATATTGACCATTTTACAGGCAAATTTCTATTTCACACTTGTATCATGAATAAACATGAGCTAAGTATGCAAATATGTGACATCGAAAGAGGGACATACCATATATGGCACATGTTAGCCTTTGTTTTTCAACCTTAATTTCAAGGACACTGGTAGCATTGTTATTCCCCGAGGGGTTTATTATAAAAGTTAAAAATTTTTCCTCGAAAAATATTGATATCACTCACCAAACTGTAATCTGTATGATCAGTAATTAAGAGATAATTTATATAGGGTTAACAAAAGAAATCTTCACACTGTGCAACATTTCACATCATTATTTTTGCACAGGCAATTAGTTTCTTCAGAAACCATGAAACTTTGAAGACATATATTTTGAGAACGGTAAAAGATATTGAAATAATTCCAACGGATCTTTGACTGGAGGACTTAATTGTTTAAATGACAAGTGAAACAGCTCTTTTTGGTGGCATGTCACACGACCTTTAAGGTTGATCATAGGGCATGAGGCTGAGATAGGAACATCGGACCATCCATTAAAAGGTGTGCTATTTTCCTTCCATACTAGTCTTTGCAGAAAAGAGATTGAGGAGATGTTGAGAAAAGCAAAACGTTCACACTCTAGGGCACAGTGTCAAGTGACTAGATCCCAGAGATGCCCTTTTTCAATAAAAGAGTAGAGAAAAGCTAAAATTATCAGCTGTGTAAAGTGTGTTTTTTCTGTGTAATGTCAGGGTAATTCCACGATGATGATATCATCTTGTGAGGAGCGTGCAGAGATGTCACTATTCAAAATGTAGTTTCAATAGTAATTCTAAAATATAGAAAACTCCTTTAGGCTTCCGCGTTTTCAATAAAACCTGTTCCTCTGTTTCCCAGCCTCCAAATTTATGTGTGTATTCTACTAACCTTTCCTTATTAGAAGTATTTGTATCGTTTTTAAAGAAAGATGATATTAGTACAGTAATGAAAGATGGACTAAAAGCCCCGAATTGAGTCTGCTAAAAACAAAGATAATGCAATAGCAATTTTGCCTTCTTTATGAAGACTTAAGGGATGGACATTTTAAATTTTCCTGTACTTAATCAAGTCATCTGACTACTGAACCATTCTGTGAAAATTCGGTATATATTCACACATGGAGAGAGAAAGTGGTACTCAAAGTTGGTCCCAGAGGACAAAATGTCAGCTAAAAACGAAGAAATTACGATATTTCAGTTACACAAACTCAGAGTACCCTTTTATCAGTTTATGAGGAAGCTCACATTTTCTTTGTGTATTACCAATACCAGTGGCTACCAATTTAATGAAGATGGGGATATTTAGTAACATGTAACAAGAGAAATTGGTACACAAAAATAGCCCCAGACCATAAAATTTCCGCAAAAAACGAAGACATTGCGACATTTTAGGTACACTCACTCTGAGTAACCTTACATTATGGAGCTCAAATTTGCTATGTTCATTTCCAAGTCAAGTGACTACCAATTTCGTGAAGAAGCGGACATATACTTACATGCGGGAAGAGAAACGGGTACTTAAAGTTGGTCCCAGAGCCCCAGATTGCTGTTTTTGGAGCTGGAGCTACATTCAACGGGTCATTACGAAAAACTGATAGGCTCTTTTGTGGAAACCTTTTATTTACTGTGGGAAACATGTTATTGTAACAATATAAACACTAAAAAAGTAGACCCCAAAAGTTGGAACGAAATCCATTTTCTAGGCCCTTTCAGAGTTTAAGCTTGTGGCCTATAGAACGAAAAACTGCCTAAAAAACGGAGTTTGCATCCAAATTTCTGATGCAGAATATGCTGAAGATCGTGCTGTGTCATACAATATTTTAACAACACCGTTAAAACTGTCCACTTGTGTGATCAGTGGTATGTCAAAAGCATAGGTTCACATGTGACGATAAGAAGGTTTTGCTTAATCTTAAAAGCTCGAGGAAACGAGTTTTGCAACAACAATAATAACAAAAAAACCCTCAAAAAACTTCATGACAGCCTCATTTTATCGATATGACAACCTGTTGTTATCGACAGCTTTAAGGTGGCTAGTATCCTTCTAGGAGCTATCAAGCGATATAATTCATATGTATTTTGTTTTTTGTATTAACCCCTGTACATATAGATTTATGGTGGTTACTTCTAACATCATCTAATGTTTTTTAAATGGTATTTCCTCCTAAGAATGTATTTTACATGTGTTCTGGGATGAGCATATAAAATTCACATTAACTATATTGGATCCAGATGCCCAGCTTGGTCCCCCACTCGGTTGGGGGACCAAGGTCGAAGCTCACGAAATTTTAAGGGTATCTGATATGTGACGATGGCTAGAATGAAGCATTTTAATATCTCCTAATGCACTGGATGTGCGATAAGCAGACCACATTACTTACATTTAATTATAGCATAACTCAAAGAGCCGGCGGATTTAATTATGAGGGAGAAATGTGGATGGGAAGGATAGATGATGGTAACAGCTACACTGGGGCTGTGGAGTTATACTTTCACTTGTCTTGCAAGTTACCATGAGAGTTCTGTCTGTCTGGCAATGATTACCCTATAGGCAGAGTAGATACTGTACCTAGGGCCTAGGATAGAACTAGGGCCTTTTCTGAGAAAAGGGGGGGGGGAGCTTCGAACGTCGCTTCGGTTATGTGAGGAATTTTTACGTTTTAATCCTTCGCAGGCCTAGTTACCGAACAAGGGACCACAAACCAATCCGGGCCGCTGCATATGATGGGTGCCTGCGAGACAGGCCAGGAATGACGTTTCAAAGGCATGTTGGTTGTGCTTTTCTGCAAATGTTCTGACGAACGTTATCCATCGTAGTGAAATTTCCTCATAATATCTGTTATGTCGTGAATGAGAAACTTTCCTTTTTGTTTTACTGCGGTTAAAATTTATTGTACTATCTTTTTGGAGCTGAAGTAGTTCAGTAGATACCGTGCGTGTCTTAGTACTAATTGTAAAAAAAGACGGCAAATGTTAAGTTTAACGTTTTTAGGGTCAGGAATCTACTCGGACCCATCCAGAACCCTGTCCCAAGTTGGCTGTGGATAATCATGAGAGAGATATCCATCCTGGTTTGTGTTAGTACTCAAAAATAAAATACACCGTGAGTAGACCTAAGCTTAAATGACTGCATAAATCTTTGTAGTTGTTGACATCTAATCTTATTTACGTCTTGTCCCTCGTAAAAGAGAACTCCTATCATCACTGTCGTTGTTGTAATATTACAATGGGACCAATGGCTGTAAAACTGCCTCTTGATAATTTCAAAGGCAACCAATATAAGAAATGGTTGTGTTTCAGCAGGGCTGTCCAATCCCCATTTCCGGACCCACTCGAAGTGTGGGATAAGAAACATAAAGATATCAGCAATTCTGGTAAATACATCTACATGCATTTATACCAGCTTCCAGCTTGTGCAGTTTCGATTCCTTAAATAAAGTCTTCAGTATTCCTATGTAGCGACTTTAATTCAGATACTAAGTTTAAACTTGGCATTAAGACTGTGGTTTTGAAAAGTAACTTGAGCAACCAGGCTCAGATTACTTTTTCTGAAACAGATTTTTAAAAAAGCTCGAATTTTTACGGTGCATAAAGGTCATCCCCTAGAAGTAGTTACTGAAGAAAAAATTGTCATTCTGTTAGTCAAAGCAAAATGATAACAAGTGGCGTAGGTGATATCCACTTACAAAGCTTTCGAGCTTCAAACTCTTCATAACAAGTGATGAAATAAATGCATAGTAAAGTCTTTCACTTCCCACGTTTCAATAGAACCAAGCACGGAGTGTAAATCGATTCCATAGTACCTACTTGCAATAGTTTTATTCTAAATGAAAAAGTTAGTAATACACCTACAATAGTGAGTGGGAAAATTGTTCAAGAGCTCTAAATTACTCTTTTATTTCACAAGAACAAAGAACAAAATTGAAATTAAATTTGCTAAATTAATATAAATACATGTAGGCGTGATGGAAACAGGCTTCCTGTCTGAGTCAGAAAATGAGGTCATGCGTTCTTGAGGATAACAATTTAGACAAAGGTTTAATCAATAGTATAATTATAAGAAAAATCAGGATAAGGATTGTTACGTTGATTATGTAAATATTAAATACCGTGTTTAAAGGATTTGTAAACCAAATTCTCCACGTGAAGTGAACAAACCTGACGCAATTGGTAATCAACAACAAAAGCTACGGTTCTCATTCACGACCTATATTTCGCTCGTTTTGTGAGACGTTTTGAGTTCATTTTATGTTCTGTGTTGTTGATTATTTGTATGATATCTTAAGCATGAACACAGAGTTACTTTATCCATTTAATATATATATATATATATATATATATATATATATATATATATATATATATATATATATATACGTACAGACCCACGTAATTTCTAAAGTGAAGGCGTTTCCTATTTATACAACTTTGTCGGTTTTCATTAAATCTGTGCGTTCCATGATGTTGAAGTTGATAGACCATCACCGAAAATAAGCTATGGAAAACGTCACAATGGATTATAAGTGCTGCAAATCTAAAACAAAAAACAAAGCTGACATCATGTAAACGTCACGCCGTCTGAGGGACAGCGAAATTCGGTTTCCAAATGAATGTAAATATTAATCTTAAGATGTCGTCTATGAAACGTATGAAGCTGAATTAATATTGCAAAATAAAAAACATCTTAGAATGAGACGGACGATAAAGTAATATATTTCAACACAAGAATTTGGTGGTCGTGGTACCCCAAAGCTATGCCGACTACAGGCTAGACTAGCTGGTCCACACCATACAGTATTCGGCTACAGCAACAGGCGAAACATAGACGTCTATTACAGTGTCTCCTTCCGTTTATAACCCAGTAATGGCACACAGTATTTAGTGTAAACGGAAACCCTAACAAAAGGTAAAAGGCCACTTATCATTCCTCCATGGACGAACTCACTGAATCTGGTCTGGTTCATGGCCTCTGTTCCCTTGTTAAGTTTTCAACAGGTGCAAACTACCCTTCATATGAAGCATTTATATAACAGGATGGTAGTTCCTCGTTCACATTCACTCATATTACCATTTTACATAGAGGAGCATAAAATACAAAAAGTTGCCCAAGTTTCATTCAATTATATTTACTTTTGCTCAATGAGTACTTCAAATCACTTGCTAAAATATGCATGTCGCAAAAATGAACAGATTGACATGGTATACATTGTTAACCACCCTCCCCCTAAAAATATGGTTTCTAATGTGGGTTAACATTTTCCATTTCCATTTTTCCATTAAGTTTTGGTGACGCGCTACAACAAAAGAGGAATCGCTTACTATCTACCCTTACTGTGGACAAAGCAAAGACTTTACTTCGTTTGGAAGAAATCATTTGGGGAACAAACAATTGTTACGGCTAGATGCAATACACAGACCCGAAACATCAAAAAAATGCAGCAAATAAGATTAAGATTCCAATCTGATGATTATTTAGCTGATTATTATTTCTACAAAATACACTAACATCTTCACTTAGGCCTATATTTACAATATAAAATCCGTATAATTATCTCTAGTCTTTGTTCTGCAGATGCACTCATACCAGGATGGTCTTTGCTTCTCCAAAGACGGCGGTGATATCGGCTATTGAATGATAGTGAAGGCTAGGCTGGTGGTCGTGGTACCCCAAAGCGATGACGACTATAGGCTAGGCTGGCTGGTCCACACAGTACAGTAGTCGGCTACAGCATTCAGGTGGCCTGTCACTTTCCTGTCGAGTATTGTGTATGATAAGATCTTCAAATACGTCTGGCTTCTTTAGATTGTCGGCTGTCTCTCTCGGGTATTTTGCGGATCGATATTTTTATGCCAGTTACATGCCGACGAGAACATTCCATTCGAATAATGAGGCTAAAGACTCGAGAATACGTCGAAGCATTCGACACAAGGTACCGTGACGTAATGTTCCTTTTATATAAAGACAGCCTAGAATAGACTCGAAATTTGTAGTTAAATGGGGTTTCAGCACCAGAGTTCGAACCTCTGCTGGCGTCGTGACCTCCTAGTTTTCCTATTTAGTGCCTCATAACACAATCAAGACTGGTAGCTACTCCTTTTTACAATACAGCTTTTTATTCATGACGGTGCCATTGTCTCGTTACCTGTAAATGCATCAGTTCTATCATTCAGTGACTCGGTCACCGCTCATTCTGTTCATTGGAATATAACCCTCTGACATATCTTGGGAGATATTATCTTCTGAACTTTTATTTTCCAATGATTGAAAAATCTAAGAAGAGATAAAATACTTAAAATTAACATCAGGTTATTTTATTGTAATTGATATTTAGTTTGTTTGAAAGAATATAAAAGATATTTTACCTGTGTGAATGATGAACGAAGCGATTGAACTGATGGACGCAGAGAACAATCTAGTTGCCAGCATTCATACATTTGCATGTTTCTGAAACAAAATATAAACTGCCATATTATCCATAAAATTTGAAGGAGTTATTGTTTTCAAAGAACGAGAGGTAAGTATGTGATAAACTTGAACTTTTACCTAACGGTCTCATACTGCTCAGGCCATGTCCGTGGTGGTTCTACAACTACATCCTGACTGGATATTACTTCTTCGTCAAGTCCAAAGGGAGCATGTCCTTAAAGTAAAGCAAATCGGTGTCATTTGATGCTTTTTCAAAGAGGCAAAATATGACTTAGTTTGCAAAGTCGTGCAATTATTAAGACAGAAAACTAACAAAAACACACTGAACTGGCCTTTCAAAAGAAAGCAAATTTTATCTAAATTGTTGAGTTGCTTAGCCATCCAAAGTGAAGTTGTATTTTGTAAGCCATAAAGGCTTTTCCCACATTTGTGGTCGCTTAGCGATGTAAAACAACTGCCTTTCAAGGCCTTAAAATTTTAGGGAAATTTTGTGTCACGAAATAACTCTAAAGACATAACTTTGGCCAATTGAAAACATCCTTTGAACGTCTTTACTGTTCAATCTACTAGCATTAGTATATCAGATGTTGTATCAAACTGAAGAACTGCAACCGCTTCAATCCATTTAAGGTACCTTTCATAGATTGGAAGAACAATACATGAACTCTTTCTTTCAAATAGCCCTTACCAAATTTATGGTCATACAATTATTTTCTTCATCTTCGTGCTTATATTACCATTGCAAAAGTCCAACATTTAACCGTTTTAGTGCACATAAGACGTAGATGAGGACAATTTTTGAACAAAAATTAAACTATCTGGAACAACGTATCAAACCAGAAGATGACAACAAAAACAAATTTAAAAACGTTGGACAGAATATGTATCGTAATACTCAAAGATTTATTTCACAAGACAAACTTAAATTTAAAATGCTTTCTAAAGTATGAAGTACAATGGACGTATGAAACACCTAAGATGGGTTATAAGTGTCTGCGATCGACTTGTTTACAATGCATATATTCATATGACAGCCTGAAAGCTTTGCTCAATATTTGGGTAAAGAAAATTTGTAAGGATAAACTTATACGAAAAACGGTAGGCGTATTACATAGAAGATGAAACCTATTAAGTTTTGTTTTATAGCCTTGGTAATTAGACTTTGCCCATCCTAGTACAGTTGGACAAACTCCCTAACTCTTTAACATCGTAGGAAAAGGTGACAAGTTGGAAATCATAGACAACATGCATTTAAATGGTATTAACAATAACAAGATCTTCTTTTTAAGATGAAACAAAGCAAAATCAAAAAATTACTTTCAATAACAAAGTTCATTATCCTTAACATTCATTTTTTTACTGTGATAGTATGTAATCACGGCGAATTGCTCGAGACTTTTGAGGCATTCATCTTCACATTAATACCAGAACATAAAAAGATCTTTGGTGGAGATACAGTGAACTTAAGTAATGTGCAATGAGAATTTCATGAGCAGCCATAAATAATTCCCCCGCATATTTCATTGTAAAGAATCGAATTTGTGAAATTAGAGCCATTACGATTTAACACTATCTAATGGAAGATCAACTTCTGTTGGTGTGTAGCGTATACGGAACAAACTGCACAAAACTGCCGTAAATGGCACTAACAAGGCTTTGTAAATTGCATGTAAAGGTGAACCATGTTAAGTATGACACAATGAAAAAAACGATTTTTTTTTTTTTTTGCTGTCTTTAAGTGCCTAATTTATCATATCGGCTATCTTATTTACCAAAACTGATCAATCCTTTCGCCTGAAAAAGGGTTACCCCAGTGCCTTACCTGTTAGGCCTACGGAGCAGAGGTTGACAAGTTATTAAGGATTGAATTTAAGGATGTGCTAGAAACTGAAATAGTTGATTCATTCGGGTAAAATTGTGACAGTCAAAGTGGTAAATAATGCTCCTTACAATAGGTTTAGGTTTAACTTTTCAGGCCAGGAAGTCACTGGGGCTCATTGGGGTTCTATGAACACCAGTGATTTTCGCCTTCTCTTTTCGATTAGTGCTCACTGGGCAACGAATAGGCGATGTGTTTATCGATGCCAGTCCTGCTCCTGACATCACCATTTAACGTCCCTACGAAGGTCCTGAGTGCATCCGCAGTCTTAAGCCACTTTTCCGAAGGCCGGTATGGGTGGACAATCATTTTCGTACATGGATGACTACCTGCACAACTACAGCGAGTATGACGGGTACAACTTCCTTAAGTCGGATAACCAGAAACCACATCACTGCAAACAGGGAACTGCCAAAAATGTTTTGGCCACTAGAAAATGTCCAGCTGGTTTCACCAGTTTCTGATCCGGGGACCTCTCGAATGTAAAACAGCACACTCAATTATCAAGCCACCGACCTTGAAATTGTTTTTTTTTTTTATTTTTTTTAAATAGATTTCATCTTTGCTGAGGAGTGCTTAGCGAGGATGCTATTTGTGGAAGATATTTTCATAATAACCTGAGATTATTTCCCAAATTACCACGGCTGTACTCCAAACGTCACTAGCTTTTGTGTATTCGTCTTGATGCAAAGCTTCTGGTGCAAACTGGTTCATACCACATGTCTGCATCTGCAACAGGGAAATTAATTATTTTCACCAGACCAACCAAATAAAATACTTGTTGTCTTTTACAATAATAACCAGTAGGGGTGTTGCTAGAAAATCTTTTCAAGCGGGTGTGAGATCCAATTTTGCCGCCTGGTGGGACCCATTGTGGCACCTAACGGTGTAATAACGCACGGCTCATGGCCACCTTTTAAATGTATTTGAACCTCCTTGAGAATATGTTAGCGCGTGTATTTACAATGTCCGCAAGATACATGGATTGGACGTAGGAGAACAAACTAAAATCAAGCTTACATTATACATTTCGTTCAAGTGACATCATATGCACTGGTGGCACAAGAGTTTTGAAAGTGAGGTAAATGGTGCCCTGAAGAAATAATAAGTGGGGATTAACATACGAGTGGGGCGGTAGGGTCCTGGGAAACTTCCCGGAACCAGGGGAAAAAAAGCTCCCGGAAGCTCTGAGCTATTTTAAAAAAATTATTAGCATTAAAATGTAGCAAATTCGGTATGTTCGTTTGATACGCATTAAACTGTCCACCACCATGTGGTGATGGTATAGTGATTACATATAACTTTCAAGAGTTATATCAATGTTAAGTAGGTGTATAATTACCCAAGTAACACGATGGGTGCGTGAGAAGCATGCCGAAAATACTTGCGCGTTTTAAGACATTTAGGTAATCTAAAGTCGCAGACAATTTATGACAAGCTTTCAAACAAACCCTGCAGAATCTAGGGAAAAAAGAATCTTGCAGTAAAATGAGCTGTCTGTACTCATTTGCATTACACAAGCTTTCGCTGGTTATAAACAGTATATTCCTCTGAAAACTCTGATTGCTATGAAATTCACTTTATCTTCGGGAGTAGCCACAGTATCCTTTAGATATATTATAACATTTAAAACGTTAACAAAACCTATTGCACATAAAACAGTAATAGTGCTACAGTACTTTAGTAATGGTATTGAAAAACTATTTTTTCCTACGTGGAATCAGCAAACTGCGTGGTCTATGACTACACGGATTGAGGAACGTTGGACCCGGAGAACCAATGACGAGCTTGAGTACATCGCAAGAGGTGAGCAAAATTTTTGGCATGTTTCTCGAAACATAATTCTCAAAATTTCCAACCTATAGTCGTCGTAAAATTTGGCTACTTACAAAGTTGAAAAATAGAAAATATTTTCTTCTCATCTCTTTCTTTTGTTTTTTCTTTCCCGAGTCGATGTGCCAACTGATCGTCGATTTGCCGGCTGACCGTCAGGCCTGGGCGTAGCCACCACCCCCCCCCCCGCTACAGTTAGTGTACTATCTCATGTCCATGTGATATGTTATTATACAGAGAAGAGATATGGTATGTCACCTTGAACATCAGAAATGTAAAGTTGTGTAATAGCGAGTTAGAGTGTCGCGAATTCTTCCATAAATAGTGCACCTGGTCAGCAAAAACCTTAGTAGGTAGGTAGCAGACCATAAAAACGTGCAAGAGTGGTACATGAGGTCGTAGGTCAAAGGTCATAGGCCAAATATCAAATGAGTTGAAAGTTGGCTCTTTGTCATATTTTGCTTATCGGTATGTTGGAAGAAGCCATTAAACTACATAATATGTAAAAAGACAACAAGACAAATCATAAAGTAGTGCGTTTTGGACCTGGCTAAGGGTGGAACTCAAAGGTCAAATTGGCCCAAATTGTTCGAAAAAGTGTGTCGCAAACTCCCCTTAACCATAGGTCCGATCACGTTCAAACAAATTGAGTAGGTACTTGACTAGCAAAGCTTGTGCATTTACAAATGATGACGTCATAGAAAGAAGGTTATAGGCCAAGTTTAAATGAACTGTAATCGGTTGCAGCCATTATATGTCTATCAGTATTAGAAAAGGTCATTAAACCACATGTTATGTAAAGAAGGACGGGACAGTTTGAAATTGAGTGTTTTAGTTGCTAACGACCGAGATCAAAAGCCAGATGTAAGTCGAAGGTTACAGGCTACATTGCAGATGGCCCTAAAAGGGTCTTTTGTTAATATTTGCCTATCAGTATGCTGTCACATTTCATTAATCACATTAAGGGTAGGGAATAAGGGATGAAATTTGCGTCTTCATGTCCTAGACTTTGCAATACGGGCAACCGGCTACTGCTTCCGTTGATGCGCTACTGATTTACATCGGTGTCCAAGGTTTCGATATCCTCTGTTTCTCATATAATATGAAGATACTTTTATTCACAATAAGCATTCCTTAAGCATTACGATGGCTTAAGAATCCTCTGAGATGCCGCTCTTGTTTCGAAAATTGAGTTTACTGATTTTTATTGTAGTGAAAATCTTTAAATGTGCAACAATAGTACAAAGTTTACTTGCCTGTGACTTCTTAAGATCAGTTATACTTCCAGCGTCCTTATCTAGACAGAAGTCATATAGTTTACAAATTCCTTTGTTGGTAAGTAACACTTTCTTTGTCGACAACCCTGGATGAAGGAACTGTAAAAAAATTATATCCTGATGTTTGTATATTATGTATTTGTATTTAGAAAATAAGCTTCCAATTTGAATGGACTAAAGTCACTGCGTCGGTCAGACACACTTCCAATGATAACACTGAACTGGGGTAAAAAGCAACGTTCAGTGCCTTTTTGCACGCAATGCCATTTTCACTCAAGCGGTATATCATGCTTGATGCCTTGAGACACATTCTTCCAAGGACTCGGTGATTTAATATACAGCTGGAAACTTTAATTTTTCATTTTCATGACTAATGAGCTTGTTATTTTGAAGCAAAAATCTAATATAGGTGTAGGGATTGTGATTAATGAAGTCTTATTAGTCCAGGTGACCGTCTTTAATTTTTAAATTTCTTATTAGTAAAAGAACATTGACGTCACTTGACAAGAAGAGGAAACAATAAAGTGCTCAAAAATTCATGCTTGATGTTAATCAAGTTTTCATTAGTTCTAAAAGTAAAATGATGGTATAGCTTCTAGATCCTCAAATGTAAATACAAAACTGAAAACATTGGCAAGTTAAAATCTATTTGCATCGCAAACAGACGAACAGCTCTAAAATTTTAATAGGAAATCGTGTTGTTATTCACCCAGCCGTTGAATGTTATTCACTTGCTTGAAACATTTACTTACGCCATATGAATGAAGGAGCTCTAATCCTTCTAATATCCCAAGAAGATGTTCCATCACCTCGGACGTCTTCATCATCATTAGTGTAGTGGAAGATGAAGATGAACCCATACATTGTTGTAGTCGTACATAGAGTGTTTTGAAGTTGAGATATTCTTGTACCAAATGAAATCTTTCTATAAATGCAAAACATGAGTCTGGTGTATTGTATCCTTTTCATTACATGTTTCATTTTGCCTCATTCTAAGCCTGTCACGTGCTTCTTTTGTATTGTATCTGCCATGGGGAAAACACAGCTTGGCGAGACACAGCGTAGCAAGAAGAAAAACTTTATCTACCAGGGCCATAACCTGAGGGTGGATGAGGGTAAATGAACAGTTGCACCATCCCCGAGGTTTCAAAAACATAAATGAAAAATTTTCTGCTTAAAACAATACTAAATATGCTAAAACTCTATTATCCTGATTATGTTTCTAAGGTCGTCAGAACCTGGAAAATTTGCATGTGAAGGTTCCTTTTTTCCCAACATTTTCCCGGGGAGGTCTCCGCTCCCCCACCTCAGAGGGTTCTTAAGTAAGTAACACGCACTGACGAATGAATATCCATCCTCATACATGATACACACAACACAGCTGAAGTCTGTATGTTGATCTTAGGTATTGTTTCTCACGCGGTGCCACGGCATTCTTAAATAAAATAGCCTAAGATTGCTTGCTAAAAATCAACGGCCTTGTAGAGTACTGTTTTTCTTCGCTTTGCTTAAAGCGAATTTACTAGATACGTTTTTCAACTTCAACTGTTCTCCTTAAGTGATTAGTTTCTCAAACATAAAACTCTAAAGGAATGTTAAAAGCAACTTTGGAGGTCGATAGAAGTCACTCCCACCAATCTGGAAGGCATTTCTGACAAAAAATAGACTTATACACTACGCATTACCTATGGGGGTGGCTTCCAAGAAGCGCACTTAGAGGGGAAATGTCAGCACTAAATCTTCAACTGTGGAATTGCACGGTGCAATGCCGCAGCCAAGAAACCCTTTATAACAATAAACTTATAAAACATAGTATCAATCCAAAGCTTTTTCAAAGAAAGCATCATTTTGTATCCAGGTAACCTACAAAGGCAAAAAGTTTCTCAGACTGGAAGGACAGTAGACATGCAACTCTTCCTTAAACCCACCCCCCACCCCCCCCCCAAATAGAAAAGGCTCTACAAACGTGAGTATTTCTAAACATGTGACCAGATTAAAACTTTCCCCAAAATAGCCCAATTTTGAATCTTATAGCCCATCTCACATTCACAAAAAGTTCTCAGAGGTAGGTGTGTCACCCCTACTGCACAAATAGAAAATTCAGTTCAAAGCTTTGCCAAAAACAGTCCAAATTTACACCTAAGCTACTTTACATAAATGTTACGTCCTACCCCTAGACCTCCCCTATGAGACCCCTCCCTCATGGCGGCACTGGGTGACAAAGAATAACGGGGAAAAAACGTGGAAACAGTTTTGCATTTTATCAGTCCAACTCACCATTTCTGAGACAGATGCCCACCATATCCACTAGGTGTTCATTTTTCGGAAGGTCGAAGGATTTTCTCAAAAATTCATTCCAATGCAAAGTTTTTCCTCCAAAAGCATTTACTGAAACAAACGTCTTAAATTTGCTCAAAGAAGAAAAGGATCACCAAAAAGTAATTTCCGTTAGCTTGTATTTCATATTAATACACTATGTGTGAGTGTTGTTATCTGCACCTTAGTCATCATGCACTTATATCGGGTTTGTACGTTAATTATCAGTTGTATCAGTGGTGTTGTTTAGACATTGACATCATTTTTACCGTTTTAATTAATGTTTTAACTAATGTATTAGCTATTGCTCACCAGCTGCAGTTGAGAGCACGACACATTTGTGTACGTCATCGGTAGTAATAGTTCCCATCCATCTATTATATAAGGGTCCATTCTTCAAACTAACAATCAGGTAAATTTCGTCTTCGGAGAAAACTTTGCCCCGTGGAAGATTTTCTTGGATTGTAGAGTATTGTACTGTAAAGACAAAAAGTTGTAAATACCTACCACGAACTGCCATAAACAAAACAAATAATGCGATCTTTCCAATTACCTTACCCAGTCAAGACGTGCGATAAAATTCGAAACCCCGCTTCCAAATTTGTGACATTAGTCTTTGCCACTGAAAAATATTGACGGAAAGTTGAGACATGCTTTAAGCTTCAATACCACTTTTTACTATATTTGTTTGGTGGAAGCCATATTAACTGTACAGAATAAATTGGTACCATTTCCGTTTCACATATTTGTATCGTTATTACTTCGTTTAGAACATCTTGAGTATTCCCAAGCATAGTTGGAACTCCTCATTTATCACCCACCAACAAGTCCCCTGCGCCATAAACTTGAGATATCTAAATGCTTCATTCTTATGGTCTTAATTCTATAAATAGCTCAGAGCTTCATGGACTTTGCCCCTGGTCTCCCAGTTGGAGCGTTGCCTCTTGACGCAACACCGTCATGGAAGCGCTTGATGCTTCCACTGCGGTTGGGTGATTTGCCCTGGTTCTTCCGGTCCTCCGCCCCGCCCCCGCCCCCGCCCCTGCCCTTCCCAACTTTCAGAAATCCAATAGCGGCACTTAGGGCATTTAATATTGCAATGATGGTAGTTGAGCCCCGGGTCGATCTGTGTCTGATACGAACTTCAAGTGACATGGATAGAAATCCATGAGAGACGGTCGTTCCTATTGCAAGATTCGCATGGTGATTAAAAGTTAGTAAGTTCCCTGTTGTGTTCGTGCTATCGTTTTTGGCTTTACATGCCATGAAGGGACCTTTAATTTCTACTGCGGCCGTATAAGCTGAGTAGAGGGTTTTTAAAGGAGGCATGGCTTCTCAGCATCTTTAGTTAGCATGCATCTAATAAAGGCCCTGATCTCTCGTGCTATGGCTTACGTCCTTCGGAACGGTATTCACAAGTACACCAAGAATAGGCGGAGGCCTCATTTTAAGCAGGCCTAGATTTGCCTAGCGAAGAACGAAAGCAGCGGTGCAACCTGCGCAAAGGTTTTCACGGTACTTTATTAACACTGATAGAGCTAAGCTACTTGTACTTATTAAGTTGCGGCTCCATTCGGCATCCAAAAACATTCCAATTAACAGAAGCTATAAAGAATTCGAAGATGCACGCACACGCACAGGCATACACACACGTAAACACTGAGCTACGAAGAGTGAAAGGATGAGTCAAAGGGAAATCATAGCCTACTAGGCCTGCGTGTGTCGGAGGTTCTCCAGGGGAGTGAATTAAATGAAACTCCTCAGCAGACTGTCCTTTAGAACAAGTAAAAGTTCCTTCTCATCCATAGCAGTGAAGGTACGTACTTGATTGTGCCTTTTGAAACTTGTTATAATTCATTTTTGATAAGAAAAAGTGTTGAGAAAAGTTCCTTGGAATTCAGTATCTCCAAAAAGTCTCCGACGGGAGTTACAAGTAGCCTGCGTAGCAGGCTGGTTTTTTCGTAAGATACCTACTTTTCGTAAGATACCTACGGAAAATTCATGTTTTCAAAAATTTTTAAGTTTGTTTCAAAATCATGGTTAGGGTTGGAGTTAGAGTTAGGGTTACGTGGAGTAGGAATATTGACCTGTTCTTTCATTATCCGGTGTCAGAATTACAAAAAGGGAGTCGAAAAGCGATTATTTTGGAATTGGAGATGTGGCCTATTTTGGCCTATTTCCAAGAAGCTGATTGATCCATTGGCATGGATCTCCCATTGCCATCCTACCGGAAAAAAAAAAAAACTCGCGCGCAGCAGCTCTCTTGACTTCTGACACACGCAGTTGCCGTTAGGTCTTCACAGCGATGAGCTCAATGAAAAACTTCGTTGGTTTCCATTTCAAAGCAGATGCTCACTTGTATTCAACTTTTCCAAACCATCTGTGTCCTGTTGCAAACGAGAAAGTGTCCATCTCAATGGAAATTGGTGGTGGTAAAGAGTACACAGTGCATGTCGCGCTCTGTTGAGCCTCGCTTGATTAAGTGGAAAGCAATGGAAACTAACGAGCCAGAATGGTACATGTAAAGTATGCGTCTTTATGAACTAAGTGAAAATTCCCCGGAACATCTGAAAAGACCTCACTTATAATAATATGGTGTGCACAGAGTAGACCGCTGGCGATTTCTTTACCCTCGATATCCCTCAAAGTTTTGGCCTAAATAGTGAAGGTGATTCCGTAAATTCCCCTGGGAAAACGAAAGTGAAATTCACTGTTCAGAGATCGATGTGATACAAATTTACTCTGAAAAATGTGAGTGACGACCGCCACTGCTGACCCTAAGTGTTAATACCCCAACTACTGAAACTCATTTTGAATATGAATAGCAAACTCTCAGGCATCCAAGCTTTTCACAAACACTGCATTCTTTTTGCTTTCTGCCGAAGGCAGGCAAGAATCTATGCGATGGTGATGTCGTGTGTGTGAGGGTGTGTGCGTATGTGTGTATATGACACTTAGCTTGTAAACACGGTATCTCAAGATAGCAATGACGGAAACTTCATATTTGGTATATAATTAATGTGATGGTGAGAGCAAGAATATTATCGTTTTTGGTGGAGGTCAAAGGTCATTTGAGGGCACCAGAGGTTATATTGCGAAAATCTTGTAAACACGATATCTCAAGACAGCATTTACGGACACTTTTCATATTTGGTATATAGTTTTTTCATGGTAAGAGGAAGAACCCGAGGGTTTATGGTGGAGGTTAAAGGTCATTTGAGGTCACCAGAGGTTAAACGGCGAAAACCTTTTAAATTTTTTGTAAACACGATATCTCAAGACAACAATTACGGACACTTTTCATTTGAAGTCACCAGAGGTCAAAAACCGAAAAACTTGTAAATACGATATCTCAAGGTTCCAATGATGGACACTTTCATATTTAGTTTATAGATTTGACATGATAAAAGAAAGAACCCTTTTGTCTTTGGTGATCAAA
The DNA here is from genome assembly GCA_029531755.1 of Holothuria leucospilota. Lineage (NCBI taxonomy): Eukaryota > Metazoa > Echinodermata > Holothuroidea > Aspidochirotida > Holothuriidae > Holothuria > Holothuria leucospilota. The sequence goes on from CM055968.1 coordinate 56,166,695, forward strand.
GGTCATCTTAAGATAGCAACGACTCACTTTTCATATTTGGTATATAGATTTGTCATGGTGAAAGGAAGAATCCTATTGTTAGTGATGGAGATCATAGGTCATTTAAGGTCACCAGAGGTCAAAAACTGAAAACCTTGTTAACATGATGTGAAGATGGGAATGACAGAAACTTTTCATACTTTATATATAGATTTTTCATGGTGAGAAGAGGAACCCTGTTGTGTTAAGTGGAAGTCACAAGTCATTTGAGGTCACCAGAGGTCAAAAACTGAAATTTTGTAAACATGAAATTACAAGGGAGGAAGCGCAAACTCTTGTTTAATTTTTCGTTAGTCATTTTTGGTGGGATTCAAAGGTCATTTGAAGTCAGAAGAGATCAAATTGTTACAATATTGTAAAAAATGATATAGTCAAGAAGTAAAAATTAGAGAGATGAACTTCAGTGTAAAACGGCACCCCCCCCCCCTTTGGCAAGGAATCACTAAGCCTTTGGGCTTTCTGGTTCATTTTTGTTCTGATCCTCGTCTCGACTTTAAGGACCCTACAATAACGTTCTCCTTTCTGTGAAAAACTCTTCTGTAGCATTACAAAATCCAGTGGGCCTTACAAAGACGGACTCGACTCCACGTCCACGGAAAAAACAACGTAGTGTAGTAGATTCATGCCCCCAGCGAGAAGAGAGCTCCCTTGGCATCAGGTTGACCTTCATAACCTACTTAAACTGTGCGAATTCAACATTTTAATCAAGGTAATAACTAACATCAAAATATCTCGTGTTATACTTAAACAGGGAAACTCTACAACTTCAGTTTTCTATATTTAAACTAAATTTACTAATTTTTGCAGAGAACTTACCACTGTCGTTTTCTGACTCATCAAAGCATTCAAGAATACTGTGTTCGTAAGGGATTTCTGGTAATGGTATTCTAAACAGAAAATGTAAACATCTTTTTCTTTGTTTTCACTTTAAACTTTCAATCGTTATTGCACATGAGAACAAAACTATATAACAAAATCATGTACAATAAGATCAGAAATTTTCAAGTTACTTACTTTGGATCCGATTTCATATCATCGAAACTGGCTGAGGACGAATCAATACAAGCAGGAAGAATTATTCCATTTTTTAAATCTGAATTACTTTGATAAGCAGGCATCTTGACATGTCTTCGTTCAGGTAATCATAGCAATAGAAATGAACAAAACCTTACGTATAACCTTCACATTTGATGAATACCTAAACTTTTTTGGAGATTTCATGCTCTAAAATATTAGACTTCAGGAAGAAGAGGAAAACCAGAAATAGTTTTCAATGAAAATCACTTTGTAGGGTAAAACAGTTCTCCCCCCCCCCCCCCCCCAAGCTTATTAAGTAAGCATCACGGGTCATTTAAAAAAAATGTTGTTGTACGGTGTGCGAAACAATACCATCTGAGGGTCTAAAATCATAATCGAGGCCATGTTTTATAAAGAGTTCCTCTTGATCTTAAATTTGATTTATCATGCAAAGGGCCAAAATTCATATCGAGCTCTCGGTTACAAGGAAAAGGCCCAAGATATTGGAATAATCAATATTGCCCGTCATTTATTTCAAGAAGGCCAAACTTTACTTAGAGTTTCAGATTTTTCCCTCCCACAAAGCCTCCGAAGTCTCCGTCAGAAATTTCGGCATGCTTGAAATTTCATCAAATTCATAAATATAATGAATTATGACAGGCACCAATACGGTTTTCATGATAAATATCAAAACAACTACCATTTGTGAAATGCCCCAAATTATCAATTTTGTTATTTAAAACTGTACAACCCTTTATCAATTGAAGAAAAAACTTGCACCGTTCCACATACTTATGTAGTTGTACAAGGGTGTATGCAATTTACCCAATTAGAGGGAGTTCGAACCCTGGATTCTTTCTATTATAAAGTCACGTATTTACCACATTTGCAATGCTCACAAAACTAAGGTATTTAAAAAGTAAGGTGGACTGGAAAAACGGACCTCTAGAACCTTTCACCTTGGCTACCCTTACTCCTTTATCTTGATTTTTGTATCCGACCCACAAATTTATTTTTTTCTGTGTGAATCATGTGTGTATGTATAATTTTATTACAACGCCAAATGTACATGTTCTTAACATGTACTACTTTTTCCGGAATGACATCCTTCGTTGACTAGTGCCACTTTGACATCAAACATGAATACCTGTAATTGAATATCATGATCTCGTTCCATTCTATGCCTTTCGCTTCCAGGTTTGTATCGAAAACCAGATTTATTGGTTACACGGCAGATGAAGAAATAAGGCTGGCCAGTTGTCCTCCAGCAAAGAAATGGGTCAAGAGAATTGAGGATCTTCACGACTGCAAGCCATGTAATTGAAGTGCTAGTTTTTTTTTCAATTTTCAGTCTGCTTCACCAACGTTGGTTAGGTACACAGAGTATGTGGTACAGTTACCGCATTTTGGTAGATCCTCACAACTCTTTGAACACTAAATCCGACTTTTGAGCAGCCTAACGATGACTTAAAATCTCATTTTGGACTTTAAAAGGGAGGGAGGTAGTAATGCTTTTTCGTAAGTGTATTTACAATCACCAAATATTCCGAGAATGGCTGAGAGCGAAGCGCTCGGTAATTTTTTGACAAATGTATAACGGCAAATACGTACTTTTAACCTTCCACATCATACTACAAAAAAGATTGAAAGTTCCCTCATATGCGAGGCCCCTACAGAGGTTGGAGATGTACTTCTGTTTTTTGGAAAATTGTTGTGATCAGAATAGTTGCATGTATCATTACCTTAATAAATGGATATGAGATATATACAAATCGTTGCGAATGTGCGCCAAGCGTTCCGAAATTTTTCATTAAGTAATATTTCACTGACAAAACCTGTATTCATGCTCTGCATAGAGACACGTTCAATTCCCCAACAAACCTGTATACAAATCACAAAGCCAGTCTTTTACCTGGAAAATCGTAAACAGCTTTCAACTTTTGCTGCTGTGCTTCTACAGGAGTTGCTACCGAAAGATACTGATAATAAGAACAAATTATGTTGAAGTAAGGTTTGAAGCGAGCGAAGCTCGCGAAAATTTTGATAGTTTGAAGAACCATTTGTGATAGAAAATGATTACAATAGGTCCATCACTCGGTCGAAAACACACCTCACCCTACCCCCTACAGAAGTCTATGACTTAAACGCCTTTAGGGATCATCTTAAAATTTTCAAAAAAAAATTCTGAAATCGATTGAGGGTACGTACTCCCATGCACCGGTTTCGACACAATTGTAGACTAATCTGACTTGAAAAAAAATTCACATAACACAGTAAAAGACATGTTCATGAATTGTTGGTCAGTATATTTGACCCACAATTATCTTTGTCACGTAACATGTGTCCCAGTGTCCCCCTTTTTGTTCGGAATGCTCCAAACCCTGCTAGGTATAATGTAAGGTATTGGGTTGTTTACGTCCTTGCAAGCCTAGCATATACTAAAACATTATACAATGGCAGCCATAGTACTTAAAACGTACAAACTCCCAGGCGTCATTCCGTTAAGTAAAAGCGAATAGGCCTAGGAGAAAGTGAGGTAATTCCGAACACGTTTTGATAGAACTGAATAAAGGGTACACTAAGCACTACTTGAATAAATTGCATATAATAACATATTTTTAACAGCTTGTACAGCGTATATAAGAGTAATCAGGCAAAGGACATACCTACACATGACGTCACAACCAAAAGTCTAAACTGACGTCGTTCGCAATTACCCCGAAACATGAAGGTAATGTCGGAAGAATGCAAATAAAGGAAAATCTAACACAAGTCTATGGTTTTCACATGCATATCAATTGAGAAATAACATTTAGACATTATGCAGAAATATTGATAAAAAATACTGCACAATAGCTATTACCTCAATGGCCACCCCAAATGACAAATGCCTAAAAGTCGGAAGTAACACTTACCTGAATTTTTCACTATTTTCGGAGATTTTAGAAAAATAGTTCGAGGTTCGGTTGGTTATAGCTGATTATATATTGGGTATAGGTTGTAACTTGAAGCTTACGTTTAGTGCAGGTGGAATAGCGCCATGTGGTAGCTACGTATTCGGTATTACCCCGCGTTGGAGATAACCCCACTATCCCCCACCTAAGACTTCCATTAGTACATCAAGTCCAGCAGTCTCGGAATAATGAGTGAAAAGGGGGAGGGAGGCTCCCACAACCCCAGTTGTTTTATGTATACATATTTGTTATATTCTTAATGATATTGTTTGTCAAAAAATATGCATCCGACAAAAATCTGTATCAAGCATGAACGTTGTGACAAGTTTTGGAAAATTTTCCTTTAAACTTAGTTCTTACATTTCGCAGAAGGCCTCTCAGAGTCTTCATGATCACATTGCATCTGTAAGCCGTGTTCATCCCTCGAAGACTGTGGTGAATACTTGAACAACCGTTGAGAGTATCTCTTAACTTGGTATTTTGTCAAGGCTCGCCTTTGCAGAAGGCTTACGACTGAAAGAACACTGCATCCCAAACATACTAATATTAAGATGGGTAACCAGATGCACGTTTCTCCGGATGATAAGAAATTAAATGCCGTGTTAGCAAAGGACACACAGATTTGTTTTTTAGTTGTACCTCCTTGTACAGTGTTCGTCACAGACATGATGGGAGATGTGGAGTACAGTGGTCTAATACTCTCACATGGTACGATAGGTGACAGCACGTTTGATGTAGTAGGAAATATAACTGAAAGATTACATCCACCACTCTTATCCACTGATTCCTGAACACATGTTGAATTGTCATGAATCAAAGACATATTCTTTACACAGGGCATGGACAAGTAGCTGACAGCAGAATAACTTCTATTGCAAGAACCTCTAATATCCACCATCCTTATGTGTACTGCTTCATTCAAGAATGACCAGTCTACTATTGTGGGATTTTCATTTATATAGAGGTAACGGAGGCCCTTCAGGTGATTGAATACAGTTGGAAATATTACATGTAACATATTGTTTCTCAAACTCAAGGTTGTCAGTACTGACAAATTTCCAAAGCAGAAAGGGTTAGTCAGAAATGAAATGAAATTGCTTGATAAATCGACCCATTCAAGACTGATCCACTTATCAAAACATGGCAATTTTCTTAAGTTATTGTATGATCCATTGAATCCTTTAAACATAGATAACCTATCATTAAAGAATGAACTAGAATTTATCCATTCTTCACCAGCAGACAATAGCTGGACAGGTTCACGTGAAACAACATATGTTACATTTGTTTTCCTCTTATTTAGCCTCGGATGCAACCTCAGTGTAATATTAGTTGATCTTTGGCAGCAAATTCCTGTATTACAACAAACAGGGCAAGTAAAGTTATCAGTGTAGCTGGAATAACTGTAAACAATTCCAAGATAGCTGCAATTGACATTAAGTGCACCTTCTACACAATTGCTACTCGATGAATTTTGAGACACCCAAACACTGTCAATAGGAGCAAAGACGTTAGTAAGAACAAGCGCAATAATTGTACAAGTAGTATTTCCCTGTTTATCCATTCTTCACCAACACCAATTTTTATACTAAAATGTCACTAAAAGTGCCGATCTCAATTGTGGAACCTCAGCAAATAGTTCATTTCCATTGTAAACCGAAATTCCTGAAAAAGTGAACTGTTTTTGACAAATACCAACTTGACCTTAAATCAAGAAGTTTCCAATTCCATTAAATTCAGAGAAGGGTTCGGCTATTGTCCGAACTTAACTCAACAGCAGCTTTCATTGACTGTATTCGCCTTGTTATAGGTTGTGCTCAAATTGAAACTGAATTTAACCCTCATATATTTTCTGTGGTTAAAGGTCACGCTAGAGTCAATATTGTATTCAATTAGCAATTTGTAACAAACACGTAATAAGAATCCTTCAGTTTAGAACAAATTTTTAAATTTAACAACAACCCTTGCTATAAATTGCCAAAGTTGATGTTCCTCGAAGTGTGAATGTCAAACTTACATACCTCATTGGTAAATTTGATGCATAAAGGAGCTATTTTTAGCTGAGCTGAAAGCTTTCAGCTGAGCTATTGCTGTCGTGCACGACAAAACTTCTACGTCACGGCAAACGTCTGTCACTATAACATTTGCGTTTAAGTGCCTGACATTTCGCTGTTTTTCGTTAGATTTGGCTGAAATTCAGTAGAGATGTTAGCAAAAGTGGTATCTGTATGCTGCGACTCTTGTCGATTAATTCGGCCGCTATTTGACCTCGGGAGGAGGCTTTGTTTGAAAACGTAAAATTCTTTACTTGTCTTTCAGTTTTGCACCAATCTTGATAATATGTTTCATATAGATAGTTCAATTTGTGCTGAACAAAAGTTAATTTTTTTTTTCGTTTCTGCAATCATTAAAGGCATGAAAACATCACTTTTTGAAACAAATTCTGGCGAAGTCCCCATGTTCGGGAATACATCGAGAATCCCAGTTGTTATCATTTGAGAGACTGTGCAACGAAACGAAGTACAAACGCATACTGAACATATATAAATGTACAGGACGTCTCGTGCTTAATCGTGTGGAAGTGTTTACGCAAAGTGCAGTGTATCGACTTTTGAATACCGTACGTGGGCTACCCCACTATGTCACACTATGTTTGCTCAGCTCTTTGCTTTCCAAACCAGGGATATGACATGAATAAGGAATATACCGTACAGCCTACAATGGAGGCGTTACGTCATGAACATGTGGTGCTGATCTCATTCAGGCGTTTTAATAATAGACTACAATCTTGGACAAAACTGTTGGGACGCTTTGTCATAATATTTTTGAATCTCCGTTCCCAGGTTTGCATGGAGCCCCCGCTCCCCCTTCCAAAGTTGCGCAGAGAGAATGACTGTATGCCGTGAAAATGGTCAACTTTGTGAAGGGGGGCGGGGGTGTCCAAACGAGTTTTGTCCAAGATTGTCTGAGTTTTAAGTGAGAGATTTACCAGAACAAATTCCGGTTAAATTTCCGAGCAGCTGTATTCAGTACACTTTTTAGGAGGCTTATAGGCCTGAGGATTTTAGCCAAATGAAAGTATAATTTAAAATTGTTTCAATGTGTTGTTTTGTTTATTTGTTTATACTGATTTATTGTTGGTTGGCGAGATCATAATGGATAGACTGTTTCAGGTATTCGCAGGGAATGTCAGGCAGAAATGTTTACGTTCCGTAACGATGTCTATGGCAGCCATATGCGTTGCATTTTTTAGCAAATAAAAAGGAGGATGACAACTCTTCGTAAGTTGTAAGACGGAAAACAAAACAATTTCTTTCACGGATGGATCGAAGAGTCTCACTGCTATTGCAAACTAGTGGTAAGAAGGCACGATTTTTAACTGAAAGAGCGCCACGATCTACCATGAAATGCTAAAAGCAGAACTGCAAGCCAAGCTTTTTATTATAACGATGGTAGATCGTTAATTGGGGCTGGTTTTAGACATATTTGGAAGCGAATTTGATGCCTATGACAACATTTTTTCATGTTACATGAAGCTGATGACGTTTCCATTATGCCTTCTTTTAGCCGACTCAATTTTTTTACATTTTGCTTTCAAATTTGCTCTCAACACAAATGGTAGACCGTTTGGTTAACTTAGCCTTCACCTCTGTCTCGTCAAATTAGCATGTATGGCATATTTTCTGTATAGTTTCAGCTACTCAAATGAAAGTTACTGCGTTATAAAGGTGAAATGAATATACATTCAAGTACTTTTTAACTTATTTCTGGTAATTTAATTACTTTAATATAAAATAATAGGCAGGATACAACACGTACTTCTGCTGAATGTTCTTTTTATTTGGTATCTGTTCAGACAGTGTGAGCCCAAAATACGTGACTATTGAAAATGTCTTCCTGAACGAGAGGACGCTTTGAACTTATTTAGCTACCTTTCCAATGCTTTTTGCTTCAAAAGTATTTTATTAACAAGAACTTCAATATGGACTCAGAATATGCTGATTATTCTCTGTTACTGTTCTCTTATACCTAAAGATAAGACACCTACCCTTTTGCGAATCAACGCAACGCAAAGAAACACTTTCTACCGTGGGCCGCGAGCAGTTCTAACTTCTCGAATTTCTCAGACAATCTTGGACAAAACTGTTGGGACGCTTTGTCATAATATTTTTGAATCTCCGTTCCCAGGTTTGCATGGAGCCCCCGCTCCCCCTTCCAAAGTTGCGCAGAGAGAATGACTATATGCCGTGAAAATGGTCAACTTTGTGAAGGGGGGCGGGGGTGTCCAAACGAGTTTTGTCCAAGATTGTCTGAGTTTTAAGTGAGAGATTTACCAGAACAAATTCCGGTTAAATTTCCGAGCAGCTGTATTCAGTACACTTTTTAGGAGGCTTATAGGCCTGAGGATTTTAGCCAAATGAAAGTATAATTTAAAATTGTTTCAATGTGTTGTTTTGTTTATTTGTTTATACTGATTTATTGTTGGTTGGCGAGATCATAATGGATAGACTGTTTCAGGTATTCGCAGGGAATGTCAGGCAGAAATGTTTACGTTCCGTAACGATGTCTATGGCAGCCATATGTGTTGCATTTTTTAGCAAATAAAAAGGAGGATGACAACTCTTCGTAAGTTGTAAGACGGAAAACAAAACAATTTCTTTCACGGATGGATCGAAAAGTCTCACTGCTATTGCAAACTAGTGGTAAGAAGGCACGATTTTTAACTGAAAGAGCGCCACGATCTACCATGAAATGCTAAAAGCAGAACTGCAAGCCAAGCTTTTTATTATAACGATGGTAGATCGTTAATTGGGGCTGGTTTTAGACATATTTGGAAGCGAATTTGATGCCTATGACAACATTTTTTCATGTTACATGAAGCTGATGACGTTTCCATTATGCCTTCTTTTAGCCGACTCAATTTTTTTACATTTTGCTTTCAAATTTGCTCTCAACACAAATGGTAGACCGTTTGGTTAACTTAGCCTTCACCTCTGTTTCGTCAAATTAGCATGTATGGCATATTTTCTGTATAGTTTCAGCTACTCAAATGAAAGTTACTGCGTTATAAAGGTGAAATGAATATACATTCAAGTACTTTTTAACTTATTTCTGGTAATTTAATTACTTTAATATAAAATAATAGGCAGGATACAACACGTACTTCTGCTGAATGTTCTTTTTATTTGGTACCTGTTCAGACAGTGTGAGCCCAAAATACGTGACTATTGAAAATGTCTTCCTGAACGAGAGGACGCTTTGAACTTATTTAGCTACCTTTCCAATGCTTTTTGCTTCAAAAGTATTTTATTAACAAGAACTTCAATATGGACTCAGAATATGCTGATTATTCTCTGTTACTGTTCTCTTATACCTAAAGATAAGACACCTACCCTTTTGCGAATCAACGCAACGCAAAGAAACACTTTCTACCGTGGGCCGCGAGCAGTTCTAACTTCTCGAATTTCTCAGACTGTCTGAGTTTTAAGTGAGAGATTTACCAGAACAAATTCCGGTTAATTTTCCGAGCAGCTGTATTCAGTACACTTTTTAGGAGGCTTATAGGCCTGAGGATTTTAGCCAAATGAAAGTATAATTTAAAATTGTTTCAATGTGTTGTTTTGTTTATTTGTTTATACTGATTTATTGTTGGTTGGCGAGATCATAATGGATAGACTGTTTCAGGTATTCGCAGGGAATGTCAGGCAGAAATGTTTACGTTCCGTAACGATGTCTATGGCAGCCATATGTGTTGCATTTTTTAGCAAATAAAAAGGAGGATGACAACTCTTCGAAAGTTGTAAGACGGAAAACAAAACAATTTCTTTCACGGATGGATCGAAAAGTCTCACTGCTATTGCAAACTAGTGGTAAGAAGGCACGATTTTTAACTGAAAGAGCGCCACGATCTACCATGAAATGCTAAAAGCAGAACTGCAAGCCAAGCTTTTTATTATAACGATGGTAGATCGTTAATTGGGGCTGGTTTTAGACATATTTGGAAGCGAATTTGATGCCTATGACAACATTTTTTCATGTTACATGAAGCTGATGACGTTTCCATTATGCCTTCTTTTAGCCGACTCAATTTTTTTACATTTTGCTTTCAAATTTGCTCTCAACACAAATGGTAGACCGTTTGGTTAACTTAGCCTTCACCTCTGTCTCGTCAAATTAGCATGTATGGCATATTTTCTGTATAGTTTCAGCTACTCAAATGAAAGTTACTGCGTTATAAAGGTGAAATGAATATACATTCAAGTACTTTTTAACTTATTTCTGGTAATTTAATTACTTTAATATAAAATAATAGGCAGGATACAACACGTACTTCTGCTGAATGTTCTTTTTATTTGGTACCTGTTCAGACAGTGTGAGCCCAAAATACGTGACTATTGAAAATGTCTTCCTGAACGAGAGGACGCTTTGCACTTATTTAGCTACCTTTCCAATGCTTTTTGCTTCAAAGTATTTTATTAACAAGAACTTCAATATGGACTCAGAATATGCTGATTATTCTCTGTTACTGTTCTCTTATACCTAAAGATAAGACACCTACCCTTTTGCGAATCAACGCAACGCAAAGAAACACTTTCTACCGTGGGCCGCGAGCAGTTCTAACTTCTCGAATTTCTCAGACAATCTTGGACAAAACTGTTGGGACGCTTTGTCATAATATTTTTGAATCTCCGTTCCCAGGTTTGCATGGAGCCCCCGCTCCCCCTTCCAAAGTTGCGCAGAGAGAATGACTATATGCCGTGAAAATGGTCAATTTTGTGAAGGGGGGCGGGGGTGTCCCAACGAGTTTTGTCCAAGATTGTCTGAGTTTTAAGTGAGAGATTTACCAGAACAAATTCCGGTTAAATTTCCGAGCAGCTGTATTCAGTACACTTTTTAGGAGGCTTATAGGCCTGAGGATTTTAGCCAAATGAAAGTATAATTTAAAATTGTTTCAATGTGTTGTTTTGTTTATTTGTTTATACTGATTTATTGTTGGTTGGCGAGATCATAATGGATAGACTGTTTCAGGTATTCGCAGGGAATGTCAGGCAGAAATGTTTACGTTCCGTAACGATGTCTATGGCAGCCATATGTGTTGCATTTTTTAGCAAATAAAAAGGAGGATGACAACTCTTCGTAAGTTGTAAGACGGAAAACAAAACAATTTCTTTCACGGATGGATCGAAAAGTCTCACTGCTATTGCAAACTAGTGGTAAGAAGGCACGATTTTTAACTGAAAGAGCGCCACGATCTACCATGAAATGCTAAAAGCAGAACTGCAAGCCAAGCTTTTTATTATAACGATGGTAGATCGTTAATTGGGGCTGGTTTTAGACATATTTGGAAGCGAATTTGATGCCTATGACAACATTTTTTCATGTTACATGAAGCTGATGACGTTTCCATTATGCCTTCTTTTAGCCGACTCAATTTTTTTACATTTTGCTTTCAAATTTGCTCTCAACACAAATGGTAGACCGTTTGGTTAACTTAGCCTTCACCTCTGTCTCGTCAAATTAGCATGTATGGCATATTTTCTGTATAGTTTCAGCTACTCAAATGAAAGTTACTGCGTTATAAAGGTGAAATGAATATACATTCAAGTACTTTTTAACTTATTTCTGGTAATTTAATTACTTTAATATAAAATAATAGGCAGGATACAACACGTACTTCTGCTGAATGTTCTTTTTATTTGGTACCTGTTCAGACAGTGTGAGCCCAAAATACGTGACTATTGAAAATGTCTTCCTGAACGAGAGGACGCTTTGAACTTATTTAGCTACCTTTCCAATGCTTTTTGCTTCAAAAGTATTTTATTAACAAGAACTTCAATATGGACTCAGAATATGCTGATTATTCTCTGTTACTGTTCTCTTATACCTAAAGATAAGACACCTACCCTTTTGCGAATCAACGCAACGCAAAGAAACACTTTCTACCGTGGGCCGCGAGCAGTTCTAACTTCTCGAATTTCTCAGACTGTCTGAGTTTTAAGTGAGAGATTTACCAGAACAAATTCCGGTTAATTTTCCGAGCAGCTGTATTCAGTACACTTTTTAGGAGGCTTATAGGCCTGAGGATTTTAGCCAAATGAAAGTATAATTTAAAATTGTTTCAATGTGTTGTTTTGTTTATTTGTTTATACTGATTTATTGTTGGTTGGCGAGATCATAATGGATAGACTGTTTCAGGTATTCGCAGGGAATGTCAGGCAGAAATGTTTACGTTCCGTAACGATGTCTATGGCAGCCATATGTGTTGCATTTTTTAGCAAATAAAAAGGAGGATGACAACTCTTCGTAAGTTGTAAGACGGAAAACAAAACAATTTCTTTCACGGATGGATCGAAAAGTCTCACTGCTATTGCAAACTAGTGGTAAGAAGGCACGATTTTTAACTGAAAGAGCGCCACGATCTACCATGAAATGCTAAAAGCAGAACTGCAAGCCAAGCTTTTTATTATAACGATGGTAGATCGTTAATTGGGGCTGGTTTTAGACATATTTGGAAGCGAATTTGATGCCTATGACAACATTTTTTCATGTTACATGAAGCTGATGACGTTTCCATTATGCCTTCTTTTAGCCGACTCAATTTTTTTACATTTTGCTTTCAAATTTGCTCTCAACACAAATGGTAGACCGTTTGGTTAACTTAGCCTTCACCTCTGTCTCGTCAAATTAGCATGTATGGCATATTTTCTGTATAGTTTCAGCTACTCAAATGAAAGTTACTGCGTTATAAAGGTGAAATGAATATACATTCAAGTACTTTTTAACTTATTTCTGGTAATTTAATTACTTTAATATAAAATAATAGGCAGGATACAACACGTACTTCTGCTGAATGTTCTTTTTATTTGGTACCTGTTCAGACAGTGTGAGCCCAAAATACGTGACTATTGAAAATGTCTTCCTGAACGAGAGGACGCTTTGAACTTATTTAGCTACCTTTCCAATGCTTTTTGCTTCAAAAGTATTTTATTAACAAGAACTTCAATATGGACTCAGAATATGCTGATTATTCTCTGTTACTGTTCTCTTATACCTAAAGATAAGACACCTACCCTTTTGCGAATCAACGCAACGCAAAGAAACACTTTCTACCGTGGGCCGCGAGCAGTTCTAACTTCTCGAATTTCTCAGACAATCTTGGACAAAACTGTTGGGACGCTTTGTCATAATATTTTTGAATCTCCGTTCCCAGGTTTGCATGGAGCCCCCGCTCCCCCTTCCAAAGTTGCGCAGAGAGAATGACTATATGCCGTGAAAATGGTCAATTTTGTGAAGGGGGGCGGGGGTGTCCCAACGAGTTTTGTCCAAGATTGTCTGAGTTTTAAGTGAGAGATTTACCAGAACAAATTCCGGTTAAATTTCCGAGCAGCTGTATTCAGTACACTTTTTAGGAGGCTTATAGGCCTGAGGATTTTAGCCAAATGAAAGTATAATTTAAAATTGTTTCAATGTGTTGTTTTGTTTATTTGTTTATACTGATTTATTGTTGGTTGGCGAGATCATAATGGATAGACTGTTTCAGGTATTCGCAGGGAATGTCAGGCAGAAATGTTTACGTTCCGTAACGATGTCTATGGCAGCCATATGCGTTGCATTTTTTAGCAAATAAAAAGGAGGATGACAACTCTTCGTAAGTTGTAAGACGGAAAACAAAACAATTTCTTTCAACGGATGGATCGAAGAGTCTCACTGCTATTGCAAACTAGTGGTAAGAAGGCACGATTTTTAACTGAAAGAGCGCCACGATCTACCATGAAATGCTAAAAGCAGAACTGCAAGCCAAGCTTTTTATTATAACGATGGTAGATCGTTAATTGGGGCTGGTTTTAGACATATTTGGAAGCGAATTTGATGCCTATGACAACATTTTTTCATGTTACATGAAGCTGATGACGTTTCCATTATGCCTTCTTTTAGCCGACTCAATTTTTTTACATTTTGCTTTCAAATTTGCTCTCAACACAAATGGTAGACCGTTTGGTTAACTTAGCCTTCACCTCTGTCTCGTCAAATTAGCATGTATGGCATATTTTCTGTATAGTTTCAGCTACTCAAATGAAAGTTACTGCGTTATAAAGGTGAAATGAATATACATTCAAGTACTTTTTAACTTATTTCTGGTAATTTAATTACTTTAATATAAAATAATAGGCAGGATACAACACGTACTTCTGCTGAATGTTCTTTTTATTTGGTACCTGTTCAGACAGTGTGAGCCCAAAATACGTGACTATTGAAAATGTCTTCCTGAACGAGAGGACGCTTTGAACTTATTTAGCTACCTTTCCAATGCTTTTTGCTTCAAAAGTATTTTATTAACAAGAACTTCAATATGGACTCAGAATATGCTGATTATTCTCTGTTACTGTTCTCTTATACCTAAAGATAAGACACCTACCCTTTTGCGAATCAACGCAACGCAAAGAAACACTTTCTACCGTGGGCCGCGAGCAGTTCTAACTTCTCGAATTTCTCAGACAATCTTGGACAAAACTGTTGGGACGCTTTGTCATAATATTTTTGAATCTCCGTTCCCAGGTTTGCATGGAGCCCCCGCTCCCCCTTCCAAAGTTGCGCAGAGAGAATGACTATATGCCGTGAAAATGGTCAACTTTGTGAAGGGGGGCGGGGGTGTCCCAACGAGTTTTGTCCAAGATTGTAGCTTAATTGGTTGGATCATGGTTAGACCTACTCGAAAAGAAATACCGGACGTTTGAAAGTTATGCATGTTCTTGCGAATATGTGGCCTGGTGCGAAACATAGGCTCTTGGTATAAGGTAGGCGGCAGAAACAAGTATTCAGCTTAGCCGGATGTCTGAATGGTTTTAGGAGTTTGGCTTAAAGTTTAAAGAGAATATATCCAGTCGCCTCAAGTTTCAAGTTATTTGTAAACATTACCTTAATCTTTCAAATTTTCTTGTATCTCCTTTACGAACATTCTTCTTAACATTTCTGGACAACTTAAAAAATATTTAGTATGAAAGGTAAACAAATGACTTATCCTCCTTAATAGCAAATTAGTTTATATTGTCGCATGAAGGAAAGAAGCTACTCGTGAATTGGGATACCGGCTCGGGGTACACTATTTCAAGTTACTAGGGTGAATGTTGTCTAGGAAATGTCGTACGAGGAAAGAGGAACCCACCCCTTTCTTTTAAACAAAGAACATAGCACGTACGTTGATTGAAAATACAAAGCTTCATATGGTTTAAGCTTAACGGTTGTGCTAACATTCCAAAAACAATTTTCGGTTTGAAAAGGAAAACGTGCTTTTTGAAGGCGTGTGCCATAAGTCAGTCTCGGAGCCTGCAGGAATTGTGCAGCTCAGGCTTCTAGTCAAGCGGGCCAAGGGAGCGAATCCCTCTTTGAAATTTGTTCGCCCCCTAGCAAGTTTTCAAATTGCCATTGACTTAATGGCATTTGTATACATTTGGCCCCCTTAAAAATTTTTCAGCCCATGGAAGCCATTTCGCCCCCATTCAGTACCTTGTCAGGCTACAAGCCTGGTGCAGTCACATGGGCGTCGACACTGCAGGAACCGCCCCAGTCTTGTTCTCCGTTGCCGAAAGCCCCACCAAGTAGTTAAGGGGAAGCCATGGGGGATGATATTTCAATAGCCTTAGACTTAGTATAAGTGTGCATATTTTCCCAACGCTCTGTACGAACTGTAGTTACCCTCCGGCCTGTTGCGACACATTCACGGGTCCTAAAAGCGATCGACGATTTATATACCTGGTAGATCCCAATCATAAAAATGTTATGCAGTAAAATAATTTTGTAGGGGAAAACGGGACTAAAGAGTAATCAGAATTCGAGGCGCGTAAAGAATTTAATTTAGAAATTATACCTTTATATTGAGCAATTGAGCAGTTTTGGTTTTTCCAAATCATTGTGGCAACACTCATTTGAACTTCTGTCCCTGGACAAGTTCAAGGAATATCTCTGGGGCAAAATATCGCTTTTAAGACCTTTAACCGTTTGTAAAATTTCTTTATCGGAAGTTACTATCTGGGTCTAATTATGGAAAACAAATGAGGTCTACAAAGCAGCACACTCATAAACATTCATTATTTGTATACTAACATCTGTGCAGTATATAAAGTTAACTTTGTGTACCAGATTTAGTCTTTCAGAGACTTCAGGAGTTCAATACATATTTCATTGCATTTATATTTATCTCTTTGTTTTCTAACGTACGTATGATCAACATGAGTTACAGACCCATCCAAATATTGACTGCAGACTTTTAGGTCAACAGGAAAAGCTGAGCTTCGGCCACATTGTTGCGCTTGTTATTCCTAAGAGTGAAAATGTATAGTTACCTGTGTCCATAATTACACTGAAGAGTCTTGTACTACATTATAAGCATATGTCGACACATTTAATTTAACTATGATATATTAAATGAAAGAATGCTACATGCTGTAACAAATGATCACCAAATGCAGCATGATGTCGCTCAAGTACAAGCGAAACTTTTGGCGTTTTGGAATAAACACTGGTTTATGACAATTTAACTTCTCGAAGTGGTAATACAAATGTTGTTACTCTTTGTTTGATTTTTTTCGCCATTAAGCTTTGAACACTATTCCAAATATTAGTTAATTTTTTTTCTTTCTTTTTTTTTCGGTTGCTGCTTTGATTTTGTATTTTCCGCATTTCGTTTGCAAAAGTCCCCGGGATACTTCTCGGCATAGAAGCACCTCAAAAAGTTTCGTGATTCAAGTTGGAGTCTTATAGGGTTTCTGGTTAATTTTTGCTCGATTCATGTAGTGTTTAATTTTTTCTTATTTTTAGTATCTCTTGTAATGGTACAAAGCAAGGACTGTTCACCACCAATGTGGCTAAGAGGGCGAAATAGTGCTTTTGGCGGTTGTCCATCTATACACTCGGTGCCAGGTGATCATCTTTCTTACAGTAATACACGCAAGTATTCAGGAAGATCCCTTTTTCCTAACAGTAAAGGTAAACCTCCAATCTTCCTAGAGGCCAGCGTAATAAAGAGAAGATCATGATGCTATTTAATCTCGTAGGTATCCTGTGTGGTGTATGTTGATATATGCAGTGCTTTAGTACTCGAGACCGGTGGCGTCACGATTTTAAGGACTCGGACCCGGCTCTAAATTTCCCGAGACCGGACTCGAGACGGACAGAATTTGGGAATCACTTTCATGCAGTTAATCCGTAGTCACATAACTTTACCTTGTACTCTGCGGTTTCTATACAACTCCACGCGGTATCTACGTCTTTGCAATGTGCGCTGTATAGGGAACATCGTATTCTCAAAAGTCCTACGTTAAAACGTACATGGAGGTCCTTAACTGTTTTCGACGGTGGCCCACCTGTTCTATCGTGAAGATCTTACGGGCCACAGCCAGACGCGTACCTATGATTTTGCTTTTAGATCTCATTTTGAATTTTTTTTTCGTTCCACCTGGATGTGTGGTGTGTGGGGTCCGTCGAGAGGCCCCTGGTTCAGAGTAGCACCGCCGAATGGAATAAAAAGTACGTAGCCCCGGAAGCTCTGAGGGCATTTACAAAATAGTGGACATAAACCTGAACAGTTATCTAAGCTTTCTGTAAATGACATTAAATGCGCATTCAATTGAAGATCACAAGTATCACAATTTGACCATTAGGCCCAATCCGGGTAACAAATACTAGAGCAGTGATGTTGCAGTTGCTCAACCCCTCT
Organism: Holothuria leucospilota; assembly: GCA_029531755.1. Lineage (NCBI taxonomy): Eukaryota > Metazoa > Echinodermata > Holothuroidea > Aspidochirotida > Holothuriidae > Holothuria > Holothuria leucospilota. The sequence goes on from CM055968.1 coordinate 56,184,419, forward strand.
GTTGTTTAGAACTGTCCAATTTTAAATTAATTTTGAACACAATCATGGTCCATCTAGACATACACAAACTCATGTTGGCCTGGAAAGCACGTAAATACTGTAGATCTAGCAATTAATTTTCGCAGCTGTATATCGTGTCAGGGATAAATCTTAGCTAGTTCGTCACCCTTTTAACACTGCCCATAAGGGAACGGGGACGGGGATCAGAAACTAGACTTATAGTACATAAAAGCCGCAAGTTTGTACAGGGCATTGGGGTAACCAGAGGGGTTGTCAAATGTCTTGCCACCCTCCACCGCTTGCCCCCCCCCCCATGAACTGCCTTTTATGCCAATTGGGGACAGTAATAAGTAGTGGTTGTGAGGTCTTGATATTTTATGAAGTAATTGAATGACAACCAACAGTCTAAAATTTGATCCAAATTCGGTTAAGTGCCCTGAGTTTGACTAGTTTTAAGTTAAATTAAACAGGATGGGGGAGAGTGTAAGCATGCAAAAACGCTACATTTAAATAAAATCATATAGGACAACAACCGTTCTTGAAATTTTACTTCCTTTTCTTTTTGAAGCGTCCATGACAATTCAGACGCTCAGTATTTTCATCAAACAAAATAAAATCAGCCCGACTAACAAACAATCACCCTGTCGAACCTTTTAAATTGTTTTTGGTGAATCTGATATATAGTATCTGGCGTATGCAACTTCAGATTGGATTCATATATATGAGCTTACTTCACAAAAGGACTGGTAAGAAAGCCAACTTAATGCTTACTCTGCATACAACATATGTGGAGCGTTTCACACACAAATATACATGGGCATGATTCTAGTGTTTCATCTCTTCGAGCAGTAAATCAGAAAACAGTAGCCTAACATCTCCTGTCCCTGAGCTGTTTCTAGTTCAGTCCAATAAGAGCTATTTTGTGGTTCGTAATTTATTTCCTTTTTTGACGATAAGGTGTGCAGCCTGACAACCCGAGTTCATGGACTTAGGCCAGTTTTGTCTATCCGTCTCTTGTGAAAAAGCTATCCAACTTTTAATTACTATTTGCTCGTCTTCAATACCAGTGAAATAGCCATTTCAATTCCAATGAAAGGTGATGCTTGACTAATCGTAGAAGGTCATAAATGCCTGGATGTAGCAATAATTGACAATAGCGATAGGTTCTTTGACAATAAATGGGTCTTGTGACTAAGAGCTGTCCTAAAATAAACGTTTTTCTTCTACACATTCAGAAAAAAGTCGCAGTACGGTCTGTCTGATATGCAGCCATTGAAAATGTGTCACCCGCCTACCAATCCTACTGTCGTACTACCAGACCCGCAGCCAGACAAGATACTGAAGAGAGTGAAATAGTTTCCAGGCGGATATTTTTCTAGGGGGAACAGACATACTAAAATGCATTGGGGCAAGATAATTTAGCTTTTCCTAGGGTGGGAAATTATTCTAGGGAAAGGGGCGCCCCCCCCCCTTACCCGCCTTGTTTACGAGTTGGCATAATGCTGCAACATATGTGATGAAGCACCCCTTAACACTTGCTAGTAAGATGGGTTAAATTATGAGACTAATGTCTCATATAAATTGTTCGCCTTTTTATCATTGTACTTTATTCTACATTGCAACAGTAAGTCATCAAATAGAAATTTACTCCTTTGAATTCTCTTTCGCTACTTTATTTTTTCTTCGAAACACTTCTAAAAGACATCATGTTTAGGGGTGGCGTTAGGATTTACTCGACAGAGGGGAGGTAGGCTCCACGACCGGGCAGCACCCGAAGCTCCGATAGGGGACGAAAGATTGTGGGAAAGAAGTCGTCAGGGTGTGGGTGGTCAGGAGGCGATTGGAAGTAAACTTTTGAACCATTCCACATGGCAGAGGCTAGTACAAAAAGTTTTCAACAATGGAATGAATTTCAGTGGCACAACGTTCACGAAAAGAGAAGTTTTACCTATTTTGGAACAAAGTTTATACAAAAATGACCAATACTGTAGAGAACGAAGTGTGTTGAATGGAGAGAATTTATGTACAGAGGGCCCCATAAACCTAAAAATTGACATTTTATAACGTCTTATAACTGTTTTGGCTGTGTTACGAAGTAGCAGACTTAGTAAAATGATCACAACGATATTATTCTGGTGCTTGATAGCTGGCTACGTTCTCAAAAGCTCGGTCAAAAGCCAGGGGGTTGCTGGATGCGGCACTCCGTGAGATGAAAGCTCCGATGCGTCCGGAATAAATATGGGTGTGAGTGTTAGAAAGGGGGGTACGGCTGTTCTTATGCCGATAACTTAGTTCAAGTTTTAGACCCACTGAAGATGCAGGAAAACGACGATGGGATGATTTCAGGATAAACCTGGAGAACACCAACAGACAGCCTGGAGAAGGTAACAACGTTCCAACAAAGGCGGGAATGACTTCGGTCCAAAACTCACAACGACTACAAAATGGGATGATGGTACTAGACAGCACACTGCACAAGTTTAAAGATCTTACTCGGTCCAAATCCAAAATTGTTGTCCTCGATCATCTCAGATCCAACTTCCACTCCAACTCACTGATCACCAGATGGACTAACTCAGGGTCATGAACTTGTGAAGGTTCAGGGACACTTATGCCTAAGCCTACAATATGACGAATGCATTATTTATAGGAAGATGGCAAGCAACCTCAGCATGTGGACAGTGGTTAGCCATTAACAGTACATTAATTATAAAGCTGACAAACAATTTCAGCTGAACTTAACCAAGACAGTCAGTAACCTAAATAAGTTTGGCACAGAATGCGAGGTCGGGTCACAGCAGTAATAATTTTAGTTTTTTCTAGCATTGACAACAAGGGATCATATGAAACGGTTAATCTAAGTGATCCATAAAAGAAGATTTGTTTTAACATAACTGTTCCGTTTTCACTCCCTTATGAGCAGCTAATGTCACCCACACGCACACACACACACACACACACATTTTCGGGCACCTACTGAAAGAAAAATAATGCAATGATGTAGCAACTGAAAGGGTGTTTTAATAATTTAAAAACTCGCTTGGTAATTAATACAAAGTTCTGATTTGAATTGCACCAGCACCTATATATTCCGTATTAATTCATCAGTGTGTTTTTAATGCTTAAAATTATATTATGGTTATCAGAGGTATATTTCAGGGGCCATATCGCCTTGCCCCACCCTCACTGATGTTGATTTTTTTCTACCTAAAATACGTAAATTTTTTAACACAAACTTTACTTCAAAGGTAGCATATGTGGCACCAGATTGCATGTAAGGACACCTCATTTTTCAAAAATTTTCAAAGAGGAGGGGTAATGCTGATTTTTTTAGTACATAAAACACGTCAATGTTTTAAAACAAAGTTTACTTCAAAGGCAGCAAATGTGGCACCAGATTGCATGTAAGGACACCTCATTTTTCAAAAATCTTCAAAGGGCTAGAAACAACCTCCCCTTAGACCCTTCCCCCAGGCCGGCGATCAACGACTTCCGCCCAAATTAAAACCAATAAAGATGGTAGAAACAAGGCAAGTTATTGTTTGTTATTGGCACGAGTTGTGATAAACGGTGAATGCCCATATGATGTGTACATTAACATGTCGAACGTGCGAGGAGCGCGCGGAAATTTTGAATTATATTTTTCGGGCAATTCGTTCCACACCCCCCCCCCTCAACTTGGGCTCCTGCACCTATGCACACACACCTTGCGTCCCATCAGACACCAAAGGGTTGATACCTGAGTGCGGAGAACGTCCAGAAAAGTGCATCGTGAAATAAATTGTATCAATAAAAGAGATTGTAAACACGGAGACATGACGACCAAATATTAATTTTTTAATATCCACGCAATATATTTTAGCATTCATCTTAAAACGTTTCATTGAAAGTTGAAAAGAACTTTATCAAAAGGGGTACCAGCCAAAGTCTAGTAATATATTTCATAGGGTTGGCTACATTTTATAGGGTTGGCTACAAATGAACCGGATTGTTTCATTTTTAAACAAATGTAGTAAATTTTGAATCAAATTTAGTCAAATATTTGACAAGATTCTCGTTAGTGCACCTATGGAACAGATATCTTTTAGAGCGCTGGGAGCAACTCAAGGGGTCGCAAGAGGATATTGCAATTCATGGGGTTAATTTGAAGGCTTTGAATATGAAGTTGCATAATATGTTTGCCTCTGTGCGTCTAAGGCAGTGGCGCAGCTAGTAGGGGAGGGAGCTGAATGCCCCCTGAAAAAGGGAGGGAAAACCGGGAAGGGGAGGAAAAAGGGGAAATGAAGGAAGGGGAGGAGATATGGGAGAGAAGAAGAGAAAAAAGAAGTAGGAATAGAAAAGAGGAAGAAAATTACCACATCTAAGTAAGCCACTCCAGGCGCCAGGCCTCTCCCGAATAGGCCAACACTCTGCCATCCCAAAACCGGGGTTCAGGAAAGTCCGGGACGAAATGTCAAAATCAGGGAGAAAATTGTCCCTGCCCCCTGACTGGGAAAGCTGGCTACGCGACTGGTCTACGGGAGTCTCAGTACTCAATGGGCATGTATGTGGCAATGCATGCAGGCAAAGCGCCCCAAAAATTACATTGGTCATCCACCGTCAATAGAGCTAGATGTTAGTGTGGCGCCGGCACGGGGGGGCATGGGGGGCGCGTGCCCCCCAATCGATTTTAGAAAAATTTTTTTGAAAATTTTAAAATGATCCCAAAAGGCGTTTAAGCTATAGATTTCTGTATGGGGTAGGGTGAGGTGTGTTTTCAACCAAGTGATGGATCTAGTGTAACCATTTTTCATCACAAATGGTTCTCAAACTATCAGAATTATCGCAAATCCTTCGCAAACTTTCAAAATTTTCGCGCGCTCCGCGCGCTTCAAACCTTATCTTAATATTGTTCGAATTATCAATAATTTCCGGTAGCAACTCCCACAGAAGCACAGCAACAGAAGCTGAAAGCTGTTTACGAATTCTCAGGTAAACTCGGACTGGCTTTGTGATTGGCAAATAGGTTTGTTGGGGAATCGAAAGTGTCTCGATGCAGAGCATGAATGCAGGTTTTGTCATGGTTATCTTATTTAATGAAAACTTTCGGCGTTCGCGCGCATTCACCACTGTTTTCACTCCAACTCATGACCATTATTAAGGTTATAACACATGCAACTATTCTGATCACAACACTTTTCCGAAAAACAGAAGTACATCCCCAACTCTGTAGGGGCCTATGGGATCTTTCAGTCTAATTTGTAGCATGATGTGGAAAGTGCGTATTTGCCGTTATACATTTTTCAAAATTTTTTACCCGGCGCTTTGCGCGCAGCGTCTACCTGTGTAGAAGGTGATTGTTAATACACTTACGACGAAAAAAATATTCTGAAACGCGCCTTTTAGTCCTTAACCGGTCTAATATCACTTCCCTGCACCTATACTCTCTCTCATTCCCCATTGATGGAAGATGTTCGCCTGGATTTTCTTTCAAACTTAGTAAAAACACCATTGTTGTAACGTGCTCGGCATTATACTCTATAGTATCATTTGGATGTCAGGTAATAATCATCATATCAGTGCCCCATTTTATATAATTAATCCAGAGCTTCCATGAAGCACTATACAGGTGTCTGTCAGTATTATAATGCACAATGAGACAAAGGAAAATTTTCGTAATAGTCCAAGAATGTTTCTGTGGACTCCACCCACGTATTTTGTCGTAAAAACTTTCCCCAAATAGAAGGCTTAAAGCCTAGCCAAAAAGGGGGCTTGGCCAGGTTTGTTGACAACACACTCTCCTCTTTCACCTTAGCAAAAATTAAAATTCACTAAATTATGGATATTTTCCAGCCATGTATGATCAGTTCCAAAGATATCCTAAAGATAGCACCATTTTGCATCTAAGCAACTTTAAATTACCAAAATTTCTCAAAGGGGAGGGGCACCCCCTCCCCCAGGACGGTACCTTTATGTAGTGACAAAAAGGATTCCACACTGCTGTATACCATCGCAGGGGAGCACACTCTCTTCTTTCTACTAACCAAAAATTAGAATTCACTAAATAAGGATATTTCCCAATCATATAAGATCACTTCCAAAAATACTCCAAATATAGGCCTAGTACCATTTTGCATCTAGGCAACCTTAAATTAACAAAAACTTCTCAAAGGGGAGGGAAACACTCCCTCCCCTTAAACCCCTCTCCCAGGACGGCACCTTTACGTAGTGCCAAAAAGGACTCCACATTGCTGTGTACAATCGCAGGGGCGCACAAAAATGCTACAATTTAAGCACACTTGGGGGAAAACTGAGGTGGCATTATGACATATCTGTTATGCCCCTCCAATCACCAAATCCTGGCGGCGCCACTAGATGTTACGGTCGTTGATAAAAAATTGAGATCCTCACCAAAGTATGAGGGATCATGCCTTATAGCTAGTACTACACGAAAACATTAACAACTATCTGGTTCTTTAAATTATTAAAGGTGCTGCGTCCTACCGGTGTGTCAGGCACATACCAGTTTTATCAAATATTATTGCAATTGACAAACTCCACGGGACTGAATACAAATTACAAATTAAAGAGAAAATGCACATCTGTCTCTCCGTATGTCTTGTAAATCACCGCACATGCACCAAAGTGGGCACTCAAAACGTGCCGGAAAAATCGTTTTTCTGTACCTTTGATTCATCGGAAAGTAAAATATTTACGCAAATATTATAAAATATTATGGGTTTTGCCAAAATATCAAAGATATTCCCTCCCACTTTTCCAAGCTATTAGAAAGGACTATAACTCAGACTCAAAATATCAGCAAATACTATGGTCGTTGACTAAATTTTTGGGTGGAGACGGAAGGGGGTCCATCCCCCTTGATCGCCGCCCTTTGTTGAAGTTCCACTGGCGACAAGTCGAATTGGCAATTGTTTAAGATTTGCATCTCCATCTGCTCCCCAAATGAACATACAGCTAGCGGGAACATGTTAGATATTGAGGGGGCCATGGTCTCCCTGTCCCCCAGGTCCTCCCCCACTGACAGCTGACAAGAGGATACACTTTTGCTTCATTGTGCTTAACCGTAATATGACGAAAATAACACAAAGAGAGCAGCAGCTACATACTGCCGCGAGTTGTACTCTTGTCTCTATACTTATATTTATGTAGGTCTACACTGCTCTCATTTTCAGAGTTAAATCTAAACATGATGACTTGCAATTTAGTCAATGAAACTGCTATTATGAGTGAAGTTAAGGGAGGAAAATCGAACACTTAAACTCCATTGACATTGTCGCCTGAATTAATGTTTATTTATCAGACTTACTTTAGTCGTATAGGGGAATATTTATGATTCTCCTTTGCTGCACTGGTATATATGAATTATAATAGATATACTACAACTTGTACGCAACTTACGTATAGAAAAAAATGTCATTTTTGCCGGTACTTAATCAGGTAACAAAACTTTCCGTAAACCTATTAACCGACTGTTGATGGACAAACTCTACCCAAGTTTCATTTTCACATACGCACTCACAAACGATAAAATCTTTTTAACAGTTAGACTATTTTCTCCAAAATGGCCTATCGTAATAAATATGGACAAGTATTTTCTGACAGGTCAAATTTACAGTGTTTAATAAAAAAGATGGGCACTAATTCATCTTCGTTCAATTTAACCGGTTTTTATGGGGTATTTACCTTTTAATCACATACAAATTGATAATTAAGAATACTTCTGAAACTAAAGTATTCATCACGTACAACAAAAGCTGTTTTGACTTGAATGCCTCTTTTCGAAAAGAAAAGAAAAGAAAAGAGTTTGGATTCACAAGCTTGCCCTTTTTCTTCTTGTTGTCGATTAGTGAATTGTTTTCTAACAGTTTTGAAACTATAAAATAATTTCAAATATTAATTATGGTATTGACTTCGATATTACATTGGATTGCAAAGAAATCTAAGCTTACTCTGTTCCTATCGCTTTCAGTGCTTTTTGTTGGAAACTTACGCATTATGTGACAGTTGCGATAGGTGGAAAAATACCTCTACAATAAGACAAAGCATGTTATACAGAATTAGTGATATTCACGTTTTGATATGACAGAATAAGCAACTAAGTGCATTACACAATACAGCTAAACTTTGAAAAGAGTAAAGACATTGTAAACCCTCACTATACAGAAGAAAAGTGGGAGTTGCTTAATTCGAAAAGCCCCGAATGATTTATGGGAAGCTAGATCAATAAAAAATGTGTTGCAAACAATGAGATTTGATTTAAAATTTCGAAGATGTATAAATGAAGGTTAGATCATGAATCTACTACGGCTCCATGCAGGGGTGGCGCCAGCGGGGGGCCGGGGCATGCCCTCCCGTCGGGAAGGCTAGTCCCCGCCCCGTCGGGGAAATTTTCCAGTATCATCGGGGAGCCTTAACCCGTGCGATAAAATATAAAGTCCCAACGACCTTCAGTCGCCCCGACGATCTGCTTGTTTTTGCTCATAGGAAGGGCAGGTTCTTCAATTACGTGACCCCAAATTTTTCCAATTTTCCTTACAAAACCCAATTTTTTCAAATTGTTTCCTTAAAAATCCAAATTTTTCAAATTTTCTTCAATAAACTCCCAAATTTTCAAATTTTTGTAAAAAAGAGCCAAAAATTTTTCGGCTCGCTTTGCACCCTTAAAATTTGCGTTTTTAGTCCTTTTGGCCTTTGTCGGGGCTTCGGGCTGCTGCCCCGCCCCCCCCCCCGTCCGGGAGCTTGGCCGCCCTGTCGGGCAAATCCTGGCGCCACCCCTGGCTCCATGGCCATATAAACTCTTTCCAAGATCTCATCGTTTCTTCTACTGAATTGAAGTTACAAGCCGTTTCATAGCTGATGTTGACATAATTGTTACTATTGGTAATGATGTTCGATAATACCAATAACTTGATGTTCATGGATAGTGTGGAGAGTAAGTCTTCAGACCCATCCCAGTTTACGGTGATTGTTAGTACGTTTGGTAATACGAAACAGTTTTTTCTCCATCCAGATACCAAGTTTTCTATGAATGCATGCTCTGACCTTCAATTTCTCTGTGGATTCCAACTGCAACGGCAGTCATCAGTATATCAATTTCAAAATTTTACAGAGATTAGGGATAGGTTGCATTTCCCCTAGCTTAAAAGGCAAATCCGGTGTGTGTTTTAGCATGGCATTCAAAGCCCGCAATTTGGTTTCAATGGCGGAAACTCCCTCTTGACATGTCGCACAAATGCTCTTAATGCAAGCAGAATAATGCATTTTATTCAGTGAAGGTGTTGAGGGATGAATTTAAAAAAGTGACCTTAGTTTCCACGAAGATAACAAGCCAATTTGAAAACAAAGTATTACAAATCCATTCAGAAATCCAAAAATACCCTGAATCGAAATCTCAAGACAAATACCGCCTAATCATAAACAAATTAAAGCCACACTACAAAGTACCGATTAAACCTACTTTTGAAACAACTATGAAATTGCCATTAAAATGCCTATTCAAACGACAAGCTTAAATTATACACAATGAAATATCATAATATATGCAAAAAATGTACTCTCCTCATTTTACATTTTTACATTTCATATGTAATTCATTACCATGCATGGGTGTCAGCAGGTGGGGACATGTCCCTCCAATTTTGAATACCCCCAACACACACTTTTTTCGAGAAAGCTAACAAATCAGTGGGGATATGCTTGACCCCGCAGATTGCATTACAAATAACATTTCATTACAACGAAATCGAACTGTGGATTCTCTAGAAACAGCCATTTAATGAAGTAAAATCTTGGTAAATGTCTCAGATTACACCACAGATCTTTTGGCCTCCAATTTTTGTCAAGGCCCTTTAGTGAGCCCCTCATTCCTCGCTACTAAGGCTTTGCGATTAACGCTTGAAATAAGTCTGCCCAAGGCCATGTTTTCTACTTCTGAGGTGTTGACGCTCTAGTCACTATGTCACTTCCTTACTTTATTGTGTTATTGCCACCTCGTCTCCAATCTTGTTCATCGGTGTGTATCCATCTTTTGAATGTTCAGAGACAGTTTCTGAACTTTCCGTTATTAATACGTCTAAAATCTAATGAAAGATAGATTTAATTAAAAAAAACTGATTTATAAAATGAACTGATATCTTTACTGCAAAGTAGTAATTAAATCTTCTAAGTTTTTAGAAGTATTTTTTACACAAATCTCTACCTCCGTAAATGATGATCGCAATTCAGGAATTGTTGGACGCAGAAATGAATCCACACACCAGCATTCAAACAGCTTGTTGTTACTACGAAAAGGAAAAGGAAAATTTTTTAAAGCATAAAAGATCATCCTCATTTTTGAACATCAAAATGCAGATTTACAGATAAACTGGTATAATCACCTTAACGCTTCATACTTAATAGGCCATGCGCTCGGTGGGTCCGGAAACAGCCCATCCTCGGAAATCGTTTGAGCATCAAGCTGAAATGGGTTGGATTCTTCGAATTCAAATGGAACAAAAGACGTTTCATTTACTGATCATCCAGGTTTCTACAATCTGATCTTTAAAGCATTTATCTTGCTTTTATCTGACATTATTAGTTAAGTTGAAATTGTTCCGTTCTGGAAGGATCTCACGTGGTGACGTAGAGTTAGTCACTGGGGGCACGGTCACCACAGAAAATGATGAATTCCACCCTGGATAATACCGAAAAGTCGGTTTAAAGTGTGGGCTTGGGTGCCTGCGATAGTTTGCACCTTGAGGTACCCTTCCTTTGTTACCTTGTGAAGGTGCTTTCCTGGGAGAGTGGTCCAAATGGAGGGGGGGGGCAGAAATCTTTGTTCAATCAAAGTGGCTGACGTACATAATGAGCTATCTGTGGATTTTTTGGAAATTGATCAAATTTAGTGAATTCTTCTTATGTTTGATTGGGTGCAAGGGAAGGGTGTTTTGTCTAAGTGGAGGTCACAATGCTTCCCCTTAAGAAATTTTTGTTGAAGTAAGGTGGCGTAATTATATGTAAAATGGAGCTATCTTTGGCAAATCTTTGAACTAATTATAAGCTGAGAGATTCCCATTTTTAGTGATATTTTGGCTGTGGCACGGCACCCGTTATTATACAAATAACGTTCTATTCAACGGGGTTAAACCGAGTTGAACAGGACGTTTAATCTTAATTTCAACTCATGAAATTATTCATACTATGGCACGAATAAAAAACATTCATTATTCTTTTAATATAACACCTTACAACTTTGATCTAGTCGTTGGTTAAGTATGTGTTTTAGCGGTCACTATGGTTTGTCCGTGTGGAAGCTCCATGGTTTGCGGTCGGCTAGTTCTGCTTTTATGTACCTGTTACGTACGATATGCAATCTGCGATCCCCAAAACTCCAGTGATTTATTTAGTTGCTACAAAGTGTAACTAAAGCAGTGACAGCTGACTCACAGCCGTGTGTTATAGGATAACACACGACCAAGTGTTATACTAGACTAGCACACTATGGATAACACACGACCGTGATGATATTGCCGAATAACCCATGGCATGTGACCACCAGTCCTCCAACCAGATATAGAGGAATTAGCAAGGTGTTATATAAACAAAAATATGCAGCGACAAATACTTATTTCCAATCTTCCACATCATGCTATAAAATGTCACGGTATAGGCAACTCATAATATTAGATTGCTGAAAGATCCTCTCTTGATGCGGGGTCCCTTCACAGATTGGAGTTGTACCTCTATTTTTTGGAATAGTGTTTTAGTAAGAATATCGTAAAGTATTGTTTCTCCACTAATGGAATATTGCACAAAAAGTCATATCCATACCAAAAATTGCACGCAGACTCTGCACCGAGACTCCTTAAACTTCCTAAGAAAATGTTTCTGCCAATCAGAGGGCGGATCTTCTGCCTGATAATTCGTAACAGCTTTCAAATTTAAACTAAGCATTTCTTCCCTTGAATTTCCCCGCAATCCATTTTTGTGTTCTTCCAAATGACTACTATAAAAAACAACAATCGGTCAAATTGTAAATCCCTCACTGATGAATAATGTGAATACGTTGAGACGCGTGTTGATGTAAAACAAAGCCACAGTGTAAGGCTGGAAGCGCTCCGAGAGCGAAAAATCTAGATGTTTATGTAAAATTTGCTAGACTTTTGATAGTTTCAGGGCTAATTGTGATAGAAAATGATTAAAAATAGATCTATCACTCAGTCAGAAACAGACCTCACCCTACCCTTTACTGCAGTGATCTGTAGCTTAAACACGTTTGGACTCATTTCAAAATTTTCGGATATCGATCAGGGTCACGCGCCCCTACCTCCCATTCCCCGTAATGGCGCCACCGATCTTACGTTTTGAGGTGAGATGATTGCAGAATTGCAGCAAAGAATGTGTAAAGCCAAAATTCGTTAATCGTACTACCCAATTATCATTTGGAAACGAAAATCTCTGATATTATTTTGCTAAATTGTAAGACAGTTCTAAAATATTTCAGTCCCATAGTCTCTTAAACCTATTGGTTAGAAACTGAGCCGTAGAACCTCATCTTACTCTAACTCCATAGTCCCTTGAGACCAACGGACGACACTGTCTGTAAAAATCAGGTATCGCGGCACATGTCACGTCAAAATGTTGGTTGAACTGGGTTTTGTCGACTGTGTTTGTCTTCGTCATTGATTAATTTATATTATATATATTTATATAGGTTATATATACATTACTTAAGGAAAACTACAAACTTTCACTGCGTGATGTACATTTATGTGATCTTAAGGTAATTTTTCCCACCTGAAAGCATTTGCCAAAACAACACAGCTGTACTCCACACGTCACTTGCTTTTGTGTATTCATTTCGGAGTAAGGCTTCTGGGGCAAACTGGTTTACATTACATGCCATCTGCAGGAAGATAAAGAGACGACGATTTGCAGTATCCTCGAACAAGAAATCCATCTTAGGGAGGCATACATATTTTCTTAAACTTGAACTGTATAAAAGGTTGTTGCTCAATCTGAAGTGTCAAAATGCAAAGTGTAGAATGTCTTTATCCTGCTATAATTAAAGGACAAATTCGTTCGTCCCAAAAAGTTGAAATTTTCCCAACATAGTTTGCTTCTATTCTTTCGACAGTATCAACAACTGTGTTTATATTGTTCTTAACCCCTTATGCAGTTTAACTTACCCTAGGCAAGTCACCTACTGCTGAAGACACTATACACCAATGACATTTATCCCTATGCAAACAATCTACTTGATAATGTGTCGCAAGTGAAAAATCTGACCCTGAACGTCATCCACCCTTCTCGGTACAGCTTACACTTTGGAGGGGACCTGTGTAAATATGTGGCTAGATTAAGGACCCTTTTACTGTGCGAAGAAGTGAAAGTCAAAGGGCATCTCCAAAAGATGAATGTGTGGAGAGGGGGGGTATATTCTGCCTATCCTTCCCGGGATTTTCGTCTATAAGCGTATGTACCAACCAACTCGGCTGAACAACACTGCGATCTTTATCTTACAGATCTGTGCATATCATTGGCCAATCAGAGCGTATTACAAACATTTGGAGTACTGCTTGAATTTGACATCTTATCATATCAATCATAGTAAGGTGGCCAATCACAAAATTTAAGAATGTTACCGTGAATATATAGACCATATGGATATGGAATCACAGAACAAGGTGCGCCCTCGACTGAGGTACAAATACGTAGCATTACAATTTACACCAACACAATTGCACACCGTTAATTTTTTACCGGTCGGATACGCACCTGAATTCACGTACCTGTGAAAGGGCTATGTCGTGCGAACAGTGTGGGTACCAGTCATGTGCCTTAGCTAGCTTTATTGTTTGTCCTATAACGTTACGTCTGCTTGACATGAATGCTTAGAGTCTATCACTGTTGGTGATGAGTCCCTCTTTAAGGCTTAAACCTAAAAATTCATGAAAAGCTCTACAAGTTTCCTGAATTCAATTTGTGGTGGGATGCTGGTTCGAGTTATAAAGCTGAGTGTACATTTCGTGTAAAAATTGGTTTACCTGTGACTTTTTCATCTTAACAATGTTTCCAGCGTCCTCGTCGAGACAGAAATCGTAAAGTTTGCATATGCCTTCGTTAGTAAGTAATACTTTCTTAGGAGATAATCCTGGATGGAGAAACTATGGAAATATTTGTACAGAAAGTTGACGTCAATTTTAATATAGACTGAAAACAGTGAAAGTTGGGGATATAATGACCAACGAAGTGCAGAAAAGGGAAAATATGAGAACATGAAAAGAGGGAACCTCTTACATCCATTTGGGCATGAGAACTCAAAAAGACGTCAATTCTAATCCCCCCCCCCCCATCAGAAATAAAGCATTTTAGTTGCAGCCACCAGCCTAACCTGCTGCTGAAACAACTACGTAGTTCTTAAATGGTTAACGATGTGAAAATGTATGCCAGTCTTTCTGGAAGTGGAAGATGCCAATGGTTTCCTATGACCAATAAAATATGAATAAGCATGTAACAGGTGTGATGTCCTTGCATTTTTAATTGCTGTTTCGTGAAAATAGTTTAGTGTTATCCAAACATATAAATGACATAATTACGATGAAATTGTAAGAATGTTGTACACTATCTTGCTGTTTATGACATTTTACGTCATAATTAACAGGCCAAGTTTCTCAAACATAGTGCTAAACGGGTCTGTATTTAAATAATATTTACCCCGTAAGATTGGAGAAGTTCCAAACCTTCCAAAATACCTAGTATGAGTCTCATCACCTCTGACGTCATCATCTTTAATGCAACCGATGTTTTGGGGGAGTCCATCCCATGTTCCACTTTCAATCGTTTTTCCAGGGTTTCACAGTTAAGATATTCTTGCACTAAATATATGGTTTCTGTGAGAGGTAAATATTTTTAATACATCACTTCAAACATTTCTACTTGTCTTCTGCATCTCAGAAAGTGATGAATTTTTTATACGTTTGTTAACATGTTTCGACTGAGTAAATTACATACGTATAAAGTGTAACAAATAATTTCAAATATTATTCATTGCTACATACGCTGATGAATACTCATTCCTTCTATATTTGTAAGATGTGTATTCTTTGGTAGTTCCAGGGCTCGCTTAACAAATTCATCCCAGTGAACTGTTTTGTTTTGCGATGTTACTCCTGTAATTAACAGAACTTTTTTGTGAAGTATCGGTATGTAATTGTAAAGTAAGACATTCTTGTCTTTCTTCAATGGATTGCATTTTTCTTATCTCAGCAATAGAAAACTGCCGGGTAATATGGAAATATTCCATTGAGCTGATTGTACACCATTTCAAAAGGAAGTACATGAACGAAAGAAACTCCTCGTTTAACGAAATTGTTTTAGTATTTAAAGATGAATTCAAAAGATTCTATTATCTCTACCTGTTACAGCTGAAAATACAACACACTTGGAATATTCATCGGACAGAACAATGGTTCCCATCCATCTATTATATAGCAGTCCAGTGTTTAAATTTACCATCATGCACACATCTTTTTCAGAGAAAATCTTCCCACTGACTCCATTTTCTTTGATGGTGTAGTAACATTCTGTGAGGATTGAATCAAAATTGTTAAAGAATGCAGGGATATCATTTAGCTGTAGCTACGACGGACAAGACAACGATCAGCTTCTTTTAAAACCAACAAGCAAGGATGTTTGTAACTTGAATTAGACACACGCAATGAAGAACTTAGGTCAACTGGTAATGAAAAAATATCTTACCACTGTATATATCTGCTTCACTTGAGCATTCAGAGACATCGAAAACAACTGGTACCGCTGGTAGCTCGGCACTAATAATAGAGAGCATATTGGTATCCATACCAATCAAGTTTCAAACTTTTCGAGTTGATAAAACAATCATAACTACTTCTTTACATGTTCTAGTTTTCAGTTTGAAATTAATGTAGGACTCACAAAGCACCAATCCGAGGATATTTCTCAAACATGTGCCTACTTAATACGTAAGTGTAGGGTAAGGGGGAAAGCATATTGTCACTGATGTCAACAGTGGGGATCATGGTGCCCTCTTCCCTTCCCCCTTCGAACGTACCATTGTCTCACAGATTCTCTAAATGATGAAAAACTGGTCATAGGAGGTATTTTTATACAGCCTCTAAAAAGCCTGTGAGTATGTCTTTTTCATTCATTCATTCATTCATTCATTAGTTCGTTTGTTCGTACGTTCGTTCATTCATTCATTTTATTCTTTATTTTAAGTATTTCAAGGCTATGATGTAACAAATTAGTTGGAAAGCGCCTATGTTTAAACTTTGTCTTTTTTAAAATTCTGTTCTGCAGAACTTACAACAGTGTGAGGACAGGGGTATTGGTTATACCGTAAATTTTAATACTATTGGCAATCTTTGCATACACAAGCGAATAGTAAATCCAAAGCAAAACAGGGTGAGGAAAAGCAGATCTAGGATGGTTAAAAATACCGACGTATTCAACAAGATGATAATATATATAAATCATCATGGTGAGGCTTAAACGACAGCTGGTCAATAAACAAGAAGACCCAAGTACTAGCAGTGAGTTTGTTTGCATCAAACCATGTTTTGAGATTGTCAAGGCATGTTTTGCACAAACACATTAATATCATCAGCAAGAAGTCCCAGTTCTTCATTGGGAACAACATTCTTAATGTATTCATATAAATTGAAAATTGAACCTCACCAAAAATTAAGTAACGAAAAATGAAAAAAGGTTGATGTTTCTTGGAGGAGATTCGAACCCGAGCTATCTGAGAAACCGAGCACTTTCCACTACACCATCAACAAACCCGTTGTACGTATAACATTCGTAATCATGCTATAGTCACGGAATCCTGGCACAGTCCTTCTGGATAGACATCGGCATTACCCAATAGGGTTCATTTCTGATTGAAACGAATCCACATGCCAAGTGTTAAAAGTCTCCATGTTTTATACCTAGAAATGCCTTGTTTACAATGTTTTCGGCATTCTACCTCTTGTGATCTCACATGACCTTTAACCTCCACCAAAAGGAATAATGCTCTTCTTCTTAATATGATAATTCTATATAACACGTATGCTAGGTATCTATCACTGCTATTCTGAGATATCGTGTTTACAAGCCAAGCCTCGCGAACACACATACATGCATGCATGCATGCATGCATACATACATACATACATACATACATACATACATACATACATACATACATACATACATACATACATACATACATACATACATGCATGCATGCATGCATGCATGCATACATACATACATACATACATACATACATACATACATACATACATACATACACACACCCACGCACACACATACACACTCTTAAGTAACGGTTATGAATGAACATAGAAAAGGTAAAAAATATACAAATTTACACTCCAAAAACGTGGACCGAGGGGCATCAAAAACAGGAATCTCAAATATCAGAATTTCAAAAATTGGAATACCAAAAATCAGATCAGATCGAAATCAACCATTTTTCCGGGTGTAGTGCCCCTATAAATATACTATACTTGAAGCTTTCAGTAGAGTTTACGGAAATTTTGGTATCTTACCTTGGTGGGTGTCGTGTGCATTTATCTAAAGAATAAGTAGTGAAAAAGAAGAGTTGATCACATCGTTTGTCTCAATGTGAGAATGCAAAGTATTGAACATTCTAATATTCTGGTAATTTTATTTTTCAAATTATCGGAATAATGCACAGACCATACCTTTGCAACGTTCTCTACAAATGTAGAAACCTTTTAATCGCTATAAGACGTTAAGGTATGTGACGAAGACTCAAAGCTTATTTTCACGTCATAGTTTAACAAAGTATAACTTAGGAAGACAACTTAAATGAACAAAAATGAAATTTCTCCTACATGGTAAATGCTCATCGAAAATTTTTCTGTTGAAAAGTAGGCACTTTTCTAAACGTTACCTTGATTTAGAACTCAAAATTGTTTATCAATTTGACCTACCTTGACCTCATTGAATGAAAATGTGTCATTCCTCCTATAAAAAAACATCTGATTTTGGGCTGCTCTCCTTCCCGCGATTCGGAGAATGTAAGTAGAATACAACATTACATACTGCCTTGTCAGCACTTAGAATAATTTCATGTAAAACTTATACCTGCTATTTTTGGCGTCTACTCAAATTCATAATACGAACCCTCCCCTGGGTACGAATGTAAGTGTAACTCACTAACTACATGGGAGAAGTATTTGTAATGAAACACATAAAATCGTTAAAATCATCTCACAGTTTGCAGAGAAGATACATTTCAAACTAATTAAAAGCAAAAACCGTTCAATTAATATCTCTTTCTAAATTATTAAGTTTGATCCCCTTGCAGAGTGTGAACTTACTTTCCTTAAAACGCTTCCCCTCCTCCTCACTTTCACCTTTCGTTTCCAATTCATGTTTATTTCCAGGCTTCTTTGGTAAATAAAGCCGCCTAGCATATCTTTCTTCATCTGTTAGTCGGATCCTGCACTGGAAAAGAGTTACAGCTACCAGGCAAATGCACATGAACGCTAAGATTCCCGACACTAAAATCCATGTACAATGATCGTTATTAATAAGAAAAGAAATCTTTGCATTTTTGAAAGCGCAAAAATTCAATGATGATGTATTTCCATGTACACTTGAAACTGTACTAGTAACTCGTAGTTGTGTGGAATTTTCCACTGGTTTGAAACAAGGCACCAGGGACAATACTGTACCTGGTATGTGGGCCAAGAAGGGAG
This sequence comes from Holothuria leucospilota, assembly GCA_029531755.1. NCBI lineage: Eukaryota > Metazoa > Echinodermata > Holothuroidea > Aspidochirotida > Holothuriidae > Holothuria > Holothuria leucospilota. The sequence goes on from CM055968.1 coordinate 56,203,174, forward strand.
CAATGTACAGTTAGCAACATCCTAAATGTAAGATGTATTGTCTGTAATAAAAGTTATATTATTACCTCCACAAGCTATAGGAAAGATTCTATGCACCTTATTGCAAGAACCTTTGACATGAACAATATTCAGGTTTGTTGTTTCATTCAAAAAATGCCAGTCTTTGATGGCTGGATTGTCATTCAAATGCAGATACTTAAGACTTGGGAGACTATTGATGACTTTTGGAGTAATCACTGATATATAATTATTTTTCAAAAAGAGTGTCTGCAGTGAAGAATAATTTCCAAATGATCTTATTATGAAAGAAATGCGATTGTTTGACAGGTCAATCCACTCAAGACCTGACCACTCATCAAGATATGGCCACTCAGTAAGGTAATTATATGTTCCGTTAAAACCAGAGAATGCATCCAATTCAAAACCATGTAAAGCAGTTGACTTATCACAGAGCACACTGTTCTTAACATCTGTGCCTAGGAAATAGTCAAACTCAAAATTCCATTCAGTAACAGAACTATAATAGTAAGAATAATCAGTTTCATAAAATTCATTGGATGTTTATGAAGTACTATCTGAGGCCATCTCATGATGCCCACCCTATGGTCCATTCAAATCATTGAATATTTCTGCTGATAAATTAGATATTACATATGTGCTATTATAGGTCATGCTGTCAAATACAGGTATATTCAAAGTAATAGAGTACATGGCATTTTGTGCATCTAAAATGGTATAACCAGTCTTAGTTGTATTAACAATCGCCAAAGAAATGTTCCAACTAATTTTACAGCAACTCCCTTGATTACAGCAAACACTGCAAGTAAAGCTGCTAGTATCGTTAGTATGATCTTTCACATTGTAAACAATGTCACGATGGCTGCAATTAACAATACTTGTCATGTTTGAACAGTTACCACTGAATGACTGGGAAACAACAACATAACCAGGAGGATGAAAAACAAAGACAAGAAAAAAGTAGCCAGATGATTGTGGTATCATGGCAAAGTTGTATAATGGCATAACTTGAAGTTTTTGCACGATATCCTATAGAATTTACTTTGAATAAAATCCAAAGGCTAGTACCTGCACATTAATACCTAAACGGTTGAGAAATGCATGCAGTTCTATTCACTAAAATTATTCAACAGTCAAATCTTCTGGTAAGAAAATCACCTCAAGCTCCACAGAATAGTACAAATCCTGACGAACAGCCAATGGGTAACTTGTTTTTTGTCGAAATGTAATTCATTTTCGAATTCCAAACTATATATAGAAAAGGAATTCCTTGATATTTGATGCATGAAATATCACTTTGAAGCTATCACATAAGCTCTGCGTACAAAAAATATATCCACAATGAATTTATATTTACATGGAAAACATTTGTGGATAACTGAAAGCAGAGTCAGGCTACACAATATGGAGCAATCAAGCTCAACCCCCTCTAGTCACTTTTACATTAAATTACTAAACAAAGACTTTAATTTGCGAATCCCAAGGGAAAGCTCCAACATTGGTCCATACAGAAAAGGCGAATCTGTAGTCACAGAATTACAGAATTTAATAATAGTGACAGTTCATCAATTATAGAAATGGGCATTACGGTCTGTCGTTCAGTTTGTCAACCTATAATTCACATCACACACAGTTTCATTTGGTTAAGAGCTTCGTGCGTAATCTAATGGACAATATTTATTCCACTTATTTTATTACATAGTGTCTTGGATACAATATCCCAACATTTTACACACCAAACCCAAGTGTGTGACAACACACTTGAAGTCAGTCCTGGATTTAAATGTAGTAATGATACAGTACTTTTGCTGTATCTTATGTAAAGCATAGTATGCAAATAACTAATTTGTTTAAAATGCTTTCTCTCTTCAAGGATTCTGCAAGTGATCTACTATAGTGACAAAAGGATTGGTAAATATTCTGCTCTAAATGTAGTTCAACTTACCATTTTGCCTCGTATTTGATAGTTACTCAACTATACGTATAAAACGCAGGAGGCATGGGTCATTAAACTGTGGCAGAAGCAGTAGGAATATAGAGGTAAAATTCTTCTTAAAAGGCCTCAGAAAAAAGGGCAAAACATTGTGCCCCCAAACGAAATGATCCCTTAGGCTGCTATGTACTCAACCTTTATGTACAGACAGGAACCAACCTTGGTTGAGATGTATGTGTTCCAATTTACCCACAAATAAGTTGTTGTCACTCTTTGAACTAATTTAAAAAATCTCTGAAACTTTTTCTGATGAGTCAACGTAGGTGACTTTTTCTTTCTCCTTTGTTTTGTATCTGTTGTTTGTTTTTATACTCTTCATTCTTTTTCTAAACGTTGTCTCTTTTGCTATTGTAAAATTTCAGAGGGCTCTTTCAAAAAGCACCACTGGATCTTTTCTGAGTTTCCTCCTGAGTCTCTTTCCAGTTTTGATCTCAGCTGTACTATCTTTGATATTGTATAAAATCCAGAGAAAAAGACTCAAATAAATGTTGTCGAAATCAAATCAATCATATGCTCTCATGAAGCGCACAAGAATTATACTTGCATAACTGGCAAGTAACTGCTTGAGAAGACACTCAGGCTTTGTGAATATATAGTCAAAGTAATTATTAACAAACAGTCGTATTTAATACTCACCTGGAAAGCTTAGTATAAATTGAACACCTTCTTCACTGTGCACTTATGTTCTACTGTTAAGGGCATCTTAGAGGTATCTATTGTACCTGGCTTACCTTGAAATGGGAAGTACAAGCTTCCTTACAAAAACGAGGGGATGCAATTGAATTAAATATTTCATGGTACTTAATGTATTGCAGGGTAGTTTATCAGTTGACAAACACACTATGTACAGCAAGAGAAAGCATGCTGATCTTAAAGGGAAATCATTTCCCTATTAATCCCATCTCAAAACTCAAAGAAATGTTCCACAAGGGATGCAGTTATTAATATACCATAGGCTCTACTATCATCATGTGGAAAACTAACACTTCATTAAAGCCAACCAGATGCAACTGGTTTTCAAGAAAATTAAAACAGGAACAATCTTCCATGACAGGCAAAACTTGAAACTGCTCCTCAAAGGAGCTATACCCCAAAAAGAAAAATGGTAATGAGAATTAGCCCTCAGGGCACCCTCAAATAGTGTAAGTCAGAAGTGAAGGCTTCATCAGTTCAACAAAATTACTTTTCACAAGTGAATGGAATGAAGAAATGTCTGCTTGTCTGTAATACTAACCAAACAAGAGAATGAACTGAAACAGTACCACGTGACAATTGCACAATCAACATAAAGTACATCATTGAACATTTTATAGTGTCTCAATAAATGTATAGAACCTGCAGAAATGGAATGGTTACGAGAAAGCGCAGTATGGCAAAAAAGTTATCCTTGTTAAAATATTCTAATAAATGACGTACAAAACTACCTAAAACAATTAATTACATTCTACTGCAGAGGGGAAGAAGCTTCGTCCTTTTGAGGGTCCTTTTGATGTTGAAAAGATCATTCGGCCAAACAAATTTCTCACATGCCAGTCAGCTCCTAGTGCAGGCTACGATGTGCTTAGTGTGTGATGTGCTGCCTTACTAGTAGTTGTATTATGTAAGGTATTTTTAAATTACATGAGTAAAACATTGCGCAAATGGAAAACAGGTTAAAGACTAAAAAATACTATTTCACAACTGAGAGAAATTACATTTTTGAAGTATCTCACTGGCCAGATCATATGGTCTCCTGGGTCAGACATTCCCTATTGTAATCATACAACTGTTAAAAGACACCAGTTGGTGATTAAAAGAAAAGCTACAGGAATTTCTTCATTACCTAATGGACTTTTATGCACCAATTAAAAAACAAGAAGTTAAAAACTTTGTTACAAAATGCCACCACCAAATGTCTCTAAAGATTACTCCTGTTGATAGCTACAGTAAATCCTCTTTCCCATAAAAAATATTTCTAAAGTCCCACTGGGTCAAATATATCGCACAAAGGAATGGAAAATTTTGGCAATATCTTTCATATTTTGTACATTGTAAAATTTGAATTTGGATTCAACTTTCTGCCTTTTATGATAATCTCATAATCATAAATATGCATTACATCCATGCTATCTTCATGGGCAATATTCCATACCTCCAAACATTTCTGGAACTGCATTATGGTCTAGTTAATTGATTTTCTTAACTTTTCAGGTACTTCTTCTCATGATTGTACTTAAATTTGACAAGCTACATTAATTTGTTATTATCTAATATTCAAAATGCAATACATAATGATAAATTCAGACTAACATCATCTGCCTTGTAGATTAAAACAAATTGAAATTTGGCTGCAGAAGTTGGTTTAAACTACAATTTGTACTATTATTGCAACTGGCCAGCCGAAATATGACTATTTGGAAAATATTCTTAAAATTCTCTTCTTCTAAGTCTACACTGACATTGACATAACAATGCAAACCAGCAAACTGAAATTTCCTCACTGGTTTCTAACATTAGCGGCTCGCCATAGGGGCACGGGGGCACTTGTCCCCTCCCAAAGTTTGCAAAGCATGGTCTTCAATTTTCCAAAACAAAATAAAAAAAAATAAAACATGTAACTCGAGATGGGTTAGGCCCTCCCTTTTAATTGAATCAGTTTAAAATTAAAGAAGTGAATAAGGTCGAACAATAAAGTGCTTTCAAAACGACATTTTTTTCGGCGCGCTTCGCGCGCGTTTTCTTAGTTGCTTGTTTGCTACTATATGAAGTTCAGAATCACAAATGTACTAGGTCTACCATTAGTGCGAGTTAAGGTAATCAAAACAAATGATCACGCTGTGATATTTGAAATCTGATTAGAATGTCATTTACAGAGGGTAACGTGCTGGAGTTAAATGCCCATAATTTTGCAGCACCAGAGCTTCGGGGTCATTAGATACACAACCCATTAGCCGTGTTGATTACCATCCAAGACTAAAAGCAGTTTTCCCCGGATGTCACCTGGCCAGATTAGCATAGGTATCTGTCTACAAAAAGTTGTAACGGGCATGTGGCCTAAACCCATAGAAGGAGAGGTTTCCTTTCCTTTGTCCAAAATGACAGGGCCGTTGGCCCACGAAAGGTCTTATGACTGTCAAATGGCATGTTATAAGCAAAAGGTTCTCCACCTCTGTGCTAAAGTATACCGTTTCAGTTGATTTAAAGTACCAACACATAAACAGTCAATCTCAGCTCAGTGTAGTGAGACTTTTTGGCCTAGCTATTTGTATATAGGATCAGACGTCGTTCTGAGTTAGGGGAATTCCACTCCCTCTTTAAAAAATTTCGTTTCGGATCGGTACTGACATCCAAAATAGTGCTATCATTTCATCGTTTCCAAGTATCTTCAGTGCTCGAAATTTTCGTTAGTTTAAGAAAACAACCCAGAAAACTAACATTTTATGACCTCTTGGCAAATATTGTGACACAATGAAAGAAACAACAAATATTTAAAGGTGAGGCTCATTTTATACAAGTGGATCAGGCCGCTTTGCCCATTTCACCTGCCTCTTACCCCCCCCCCCATGAAGCGATCGGCTTATATGGTTGTATTTTTATTTTCAAAGTAGTCAGCGCATGGCTGACTGCCTGAAATGGTTTTTACAGAGCTCTTGAGAACTACATGGGGCATCGCTGAAATACATAATAACCATACTCCTGTTGTACTATCCGGAGCTGACCATTAATATTGCCGGGGGGTCTTCCGAACGTCCCTGAATACGGACTTGAGTTTGCCCCCCCAAACAAAATTTCTTAGAGCCGCCCATGGTTTCTAAGTAAAGTAGGTGGCGTCACTATCTGATGTTACCATAGTCAGTGGACCTTGCAACTTTTTTAGGAAAGACCCGAAATCATCATGTGTGATTTCATGCAAAGATAAAGACTTTTTAAGGATGATGTGATCTGAATGTAAAAAATTGGGTTCTTGTGGCAGTTCGGCAAGAACCTCCTGACCTAAACAAAACTTCAAATGACTGTGCAAGACATTATTTCACCATTCTCTGTTCATCTCCTACTCAACACAAAATATGATGAGATAAAATAATAACTACTATGCCTGAATCCAATAATTTGGGGGTCAGGTACCTGCAGCCCTACTAGTTGTCAATCTGAATGTAGTCTAGACATATGGAATGACATCATAACTGACCCAGGAGTTTAAACCTTAGAATCTTTACGCTAGCTGTAAATTACAACCTATCAATAAGCATTAATACACCAGAGGGCTCATACAGCAGGCTATAAAATGGCTGAGGTGCCGGACTACTCACCTTAGAAAATGGTAACAGTTGATTGAAGAGACAGCTTTAATGTGATCAAAAAAGAAATAAGTCAATAGAGCCAATTTTGTTACAAAATTTCAAATTTAATCTCTGGAAAAGCACAAAATGCTTATTCTAAATATGACTGTGTGTGCATTTTTTCACAGTATTGAAAGTTCACCAGTAGAGCAATTCTTAGGAAAGTGGAGTAGTGACATAACTCCCGGCCAGGAGTCACAACTCTGAAGAAGAGTCACGTAACCTGTCCAAGCCTGATAATTGCTAATTCTCTTTAGTTGTGGTAATATTGTTTCAAATCTTAGAAAGTTCTGCATCAGCACGAAAATATTCTTTGCCCACACTAGTATGTAATTTTGTATGTTCTTAATAGAAGACTGCAACCCTGACAACAAATTTGATTTTACTATAAACTGCTACACAGTATCATCATAGTAGTTGAAATACCACTAGTTGCTATCTACATTAGTTGTTTGTCTAAGTATCACATAATTTATGGCCAATGTATATGACAAAACACAACGGAGAATTAGTTGTTTCACATTCAACTAGACAGACAACATCCATGAAAAATCCTGTTATAAGTATCACAAAACGAATGACAAAGCAAAAAATGTCCATCTGTCCTTCCCGCAAGAATTGGGGTGCACAATGTGAAATTAGTCTCATATTTAGCATCTTTCAAAGTGGCACATTGGAATTAGTCCAACAGAATAAAGAGCTTGCTTTGTTGATATGGTAACAGCAGGATCCAAGTAAACCAAGATGGCCAAAAAATATATAAATAAATACATAAATAAAATAGCCACTAATATAACATAAATTTGTTATAATAAAATAGCAAATAATCACATAGCCCTTAATTTCTGTTGAAATTTTGTAAACTATTTTTTAAACTTCTGTTTGTAAACTTTTCTGTCAAGTTCCAGGTTGACCAAGGTGCCCCCTTCCCCAAAAATGTGGATACCGATATTGTAATAATAACACACTAAAATAATAAAAAATATAATCATTAAAAATATTTTTGACAAAACCTCTTAAAACCTGTTCATATTTTATGATAAATATTAAAAACTTATTTGCCTAGGCTGTAGCTGTGGGGATCCATATCAACCAATCTCAAGTAAGGCTGTCAACTTTTAGTGACTGGTTAGAGGAAGATTCGCCGGGAGACTACCGGTACTGACGGAGAGCGCCATCATTCGTTAGCGCGGAGCGTCCCTCCAGGGAGACTTTTTCAAAAATGCCCCTAGATTGCAGGAAATGGCACTTCCCGAGGTTCATTACTGCATGCCTAGAATTGCCAGTTTTCAGAATGGTGTTTCATGTTCCTGGAAATTTTTAAGGAAACAATTTGTTCACATTATAAATATAGGCCTACGAAAAATTGGAAATTCTTAGGCCTACAGGTATGTATAGCTTACAACCCAGGCCCGTAACCAAGGGAACTTTTTGGGGCCATTTGTTTTCTCCTTGGATTTGCCCCCTGCTCTGCAGGCATAGCCAGGCCCTTGTGCGATAACTTATACTTAGCACCCCCAGCTTGGTTTGGACCCCTGCTCTCCAAGTCTGGTTACGGGCATGTGACAGCCTAAAATCGAATATAAATATAGCCGGTGGACTCAGAAATAATTGTTTATGTTTAGATTGAAAGGAGCCAGCTAGATGATGGCAAGACTAATTATACTGTATACACTTTTGTGATCCTTACTGTGACACTTGTTTACTCAAGATGACAAATTTTGCAAATGGCAGATAATGAAGACTGTGAAATTCAAATCTAGTTCTTTGGCACTTTATGGTGCAAATGGTATTTTGAGTATCCTTTTTATAAAAGATGTACTCTTGGTAGGATCTAAGGTGGATTACAACCATTAATGATAGCTTTCATTTCTGAAAACAAATAGTATGACTAGTTTCACTCTTGGTTTAAAATGCTGAATCTACCATACTTTAAGCTGTAATTAGGGTAAAAACTTGTTAAAATTTGTTGTGAAAGGGAAGTTTTATCAAGTATATCTATTGAGACTCCAATTGTGAAGCTGTAAAAATATCAGTAATTTTGTCATCCCCAGCGATAAGTTTCATGAAACTGGCAGAGGAAAAATCTACCAAATTTTCCTTAGAGATATTACTGTTTCATTAAAGACTTAGATGAGCACTTTTATTTTCGAAAGAATATATCTCTATTTCTCTTTCATCACTTCTTGAAGACTGTGAAGAATACACTGAAAACCATCTGTAACACCTACCTTGACTGTTAAAATAACGCCTCCAAAGAACACAAGCTATTATTACAAAGCACAAGAAGATTACACATGCTACCGCTGACACTGGCACCCAAATGCAATTGTAGTCAGAGGAAAAAAATTCAACAGTCCCCTTGTCTGTAAAGAAAACACAGAGTGACTTTGATGTTTCATGGATATCAGTTTCACCTGTACCTTTGGGTGTAGTTGTAGGTATGAAGGAAGTACTATGTAATGCTGTGCGTTCACTGTCAGAACAAGGTACCAGAGTTGACAGAGTAAATGATGTGTTAGGCCAAGCAGATAACAGTTTACGCTCAATGCTGCTTGCAGATACTGACTCATTAGAACTTGTCCACAAACATGACAATGAACTGAAATTTGAGCAGGGATGGATGAAGTTATCTCTGCTGATACTTTGATTACAAGAAGCTGTAATGTCCACAATCTTCAAGTTGGGTAAACAAGTCAAGAATGACCAATCTTCTATGTAAGGATTGTCATTCAAATACAAATATTGTAAACTGCTGAGATGGGCAAGTACCAACGGATGAGTCACATGTATAGAATTGTTTCTTAAATAGAGAGTTCTCAGTGAGCTTAAATATCCAAAGGATAAACGTCCTGCCATGGCTGTGATAACATTGTTTGAGAGATCAATCCACTGCAGGGTTGTCCAGCAATCAAAGCGTGGTATCTTTGTGAAGTAATTACATGATCCATTAAATCCTGAAACATAACTCATATCACCATGACATGTATATGCTGTATAATTGTACTTAGTTATGTTATTATTTAAATCCAATATAAGATATTCAAAATATGGCCTTCTTGTAGTTCCATCCCTTTCCCCCACATTTATGAATCCATCAAATCGAGTGATCTTCAAAGTAATGTTATCAATCAGGGCACAGCACGACTCAAGTGGACAGCACATATTGCACACAAATGTGTCAAGGTAAGATGTTTCATTATGAATGAAAATACCACGGTAACTACAGTTAACAGCTAACATTGTATCTGTACAAGTGGTCCTCCATGTTTGATTTCTGACAACATTCTTACCTAAATGTACCATTTGAACAAGGGAAAGTAACACAAAAGTAGTCCAACTTTTTTCCATGCAGCTGATGATCAGACTCATCTTTTTTCCATTTAGCAAACAGAACTTAATCAAGTATTGATACTAATCCACCTTCACAAGCATAAGATCAGCATTACATATTATGAATTATGGATAAAGAATGCCCAGCATCACTTTTAAAAATCCAAATTATCACTTCCAGAAATTCTCCATAATTCCAAAAGTTAAAATATAAACATCAAGCTATGAATGTATATTCCTATTTTCTTTACACATGCAGTTCGGTTCCATTTATGGTTTTAAAAAACATAGCAACTAATAACACGTTTTACAATCACCTAGCAGTTATCACTTATTCTTGTTGGTATATCATGAATATGTGACTGAGAGTGTAAAACTACAACATTTACAGTTCTTCACCAAAGCTGATGATAGTCTAACACATCCCAATCATTCATCCTGACGTCAGTATTGTGGGAGGGTCAACACTATCTTCACTATTGCAATCAACCAATCAAAAGTGTATATTTTGAATAATGGGCACAATTTTGCTGACTTTGTCAGTTCAGTAAGTATTAACTTTAATAAATTAAATTGGACGTAGCAAAATAAAGTAATAAAGTAATAAAGGTAGAACATCTCAACACTTTGTGTGTTAAATCATCAGTAAAAACTTTTCCTTTACTAATTATTAATTGCCTTTTGTAAGTGACATTCAGGGTAAGTTTAGCAACATAAAATACAAAAACATCAGTTTGAATTTATTGCTTTCAGTCTTGCTGAACAATATGCTGAAATTCACTAAACGTCCCCAAAAGTCCGACTGGAGCTTTTTTTCCAAAATTCAAGATGGTGTCTAACATGGAGCCATTTCCAAGTTTCAACATAACTTTGCAACCAGATAAATTTGAAAAGGTAGTTAAAGTGTCATAACATATGTTTTAAGGCACAAGGAGTCTGTTTAAATCATTATTTGTGGATTTTAAAACATATATGTATGTATGTATGTATGTATGTATGTATGTATGTATGTATGTATGGACGGATGGACGGATGGATGGACGGATAGATAGATGGATGGATGTATATAGTCAAAGTACTGCGTAGCACTTATGAAGTATTTAGGTCAAAAAAGAAGTAGTAAATATGCTAAATGTTGTGAAAAAGTCCACGAAGTTTCGGGTTTAAACCCTTCATCAGGTGGCAAAAATGCAACTGGTTGTTGAAACGGCCAAACATACAAATTAGGAAGCACAGAATAAAATTGGGCACGGGAAAACCGGCTGGGGAAACAGACAGTGTGAAGTAGTTAACACAGGTAACGACAATGCAGGAATTGCTGATTATAGAAGTTCAAGTCTAACGTTCAGCCCATGTGGGGACAGGGTTTTAAGCTTCATGATTAGACGGTTATCGGCAGCCAGACGATCATGATCGGAACCTCGACACGAGATGGCCGCCGAAACCATCAAGTCACGGATTGAGGGTGCTGTTGGGGGATTGAAGTTTGTGGTTACATTAAACCCTGGGAGGTTCTGTTTGATTGACCTCAGGTGCTCGGTGACTCGGTCGGGAAGACGACGTTTTGTTTCCCCTACCTATAGTATATTACAGCGTTTACATACGAGGACGTAAACAACATTGGCTGAAGTACAAGTGAATTGCTGATGAATGTTAAACCGGTTAATGTTGGCACCTACAATACGCAGGATTTTGTCATGAATGACCACCGGGCAAGTATTGCATCTCCCACGATTGCAAGGAAAGTTCCTGCGGTGTTAGGCACTACTGCTTGAGGTTGGGAGGCACGGACCAAGTGCTTAGACATGTTCTTTTTGATGACACAGCTTTGAGTAATTGCCTGTAAGATTGGGCATATGTAACATACTCAGAACATGCCATATAAAAGTTACAATTTGCAGTTCTGATTTGATAAGGGATACACTGCAACTATTTCTGCAGGCTACATACGACTAGTATGCCAGAGGCACCAGTGTTATGGGGGACAAGTCTGCGGAACTGACTACGAAGCTCGACACTATCCTACGTTGGCCCACAATTGTAATACATAAACACGTGTGGGTGAGCAGGCTTTGAAAAGCTGCTAACACACTCTACAGTAGATTTCAATGTTCCTTGCAGTAGTTGTATCCGTCCATTCTACCAGAGTTGTGTCTCCTTTTTGTGTCTATTTTGTAAGGAACCCCCTTCAGCAACATGGAAATACGGGACAATATATAGGCGTCCCAGGAAGGTTCAATACGGGACGCGGGACAAATGAACCAAATACGGGACAATCCCGTTTTTTACGGGACGTCTGGTCACCCTGCTAACTACTGTTGATCGTATCATAATCACAAAGAAGAGTAAACTTTATACTCACAACTAGAAAAGGCCATGACGCAGGAAATAGAGCGGCACGAGTGGACACAGGCTGTAGCTGGTCGCTTACAGAGGAAGTCTCGGACTGAAGAGCTCAACAGCTGTATCCGCTGGGAAGGTGCCATGAGACAGACCCAGCCAAATGCTCCCAAGTATAGTTACATGAAGGTGCAGCTGCCTGACAGTCATACAAAGAAGTCCATGAGAGTCCATGTCCTTGCTTACCTCGTCGCAAACATCCGACTAAGAGACGTTCTACTCTCGAAAGACAAGGGCTTTGACATATCACACCTATGCCATCACAGCCTGTGCATCAACTTAGAGCATTTGATTGCAGAAGACAGGGCATTAAATAACTTGAGAAAGGCATGCACAAGGTCTGGACGTTGCCTTCGTTATGGTGGTCACAGAGAATGTCTGCTTTAAGTATTAAGAAGAAGTTAGTTATTCCAGTCTCTTTCGTTTAACCACCAATATAACTTGCTTATTAAAATTTCATGCCTGAAGAGGGGAGGGGGCGATTCAGCTCATTCCATGGTAGAAGGCTGCAAGTCAAATGTTCGATTACTCAGATGCTTCAGGAGTCGTCCTATGTGAAATTCCTCTCGTGTATGTATGATCAGCGTTTTCAGGGATGAGTTGATTAGGTTTACAGCCTCCAATAATTTCACCATTTCTTCTCTGCTTCTCATGCAACCTGTATCTCTTAATCCTCAGACTGGCCCTCCTGCGTCGAACTGTCTGACTTTTGCACCTCTCTCTGAAGTAATCTCTTCTGTAGACCCTTTTCCAAATAGCAATTACAAAGAATTGTGGGATAGTGCTTTTGTATGCGTCGTTTTTCGCCACAGTAATATGTCACTGACATAAACGACACATACCAAACTCTATCCCACAATCCTTTGTAATTGCTATTTGGAAAAGGGTCTTTGCCGCAGACGCTTTAGGATGGAATGGAAGACGGGCTCGGTTTCAAACCTCATGCAGCCATCTTCAGAGCTATTGATTCACCTGGTCCATTGTTTACCATGTGGATGGCGCTGTGGTCCGTAAAACGAGCATTCCGAGAGTATGTACCACATTGCTTTGGATTGGTGGTCTTAAACTGTTCACTTAAACTGGAGGCAACCCTCTGGCCTGTAGAGTATCCCTCACTATTTTACTCTTGACTGACATATCTCTTTCATTTTCTTGTTATAGTACTGGGCCTATCTTGTTGGCAACTCAGTAATCTTTGTGCCCCTTTGCTTGAGATGGCCGTATTTTTGAGGGCCAACTACAAAGCAACATTCACTTTGCAAGGATTTCCCCCAGGCTTCTGTTGGGGTATTTCTTTAAGTAAGGCTTTTCTACTACTCTTGTAGTGACAAACAGGACATCCAAAAACTCTTCAACTCCAGCCCCTCTTTTAATTTCATAGTCAGCCTAAGCTATTAAAGACCACTACAGCTTGTATGCTTTCTCTGGTGGGCAAGGGCAGCTTCTTGAATAGCACTTGTTGCAATTCCCAGGTACACTAACCTGCAACCTTCAGTATTGCTTAGATATAGTTCTGCTTGAAGATTTTCCTCAATTTCATCCAGCTTACCTTTGCTGTACTTAGCAAGAGGCCTAAGAAGCATAGTATTTTCAGAAAGATATTTTCCCTCTTTCGACTGGTGATTGAAAAATCATGTTATACTCAATTTGAGGCAACCTCTTATACTGGGTAGAATTCACATAGATTTTGTCAGAAGCATCCTTATAAAATCCACTGGAGTCTTCGGTTGAAGGTTTGCAGGCTACCTTGTTGTGAAGCTTGAAAGCAGTTGACTTTCTGTCATTCATTACCTTTTCTTCTGGCCATTGTTCGTTCAATTTTCCTTGATTCACTCTGTCTTATATACCTAGAGTATCATAGAGTTCACTAAGCTGTAAAAAGAGAGAAAATGCAGGGTTATTTTCACAAGAAATTCTGTACTTTACCTTCTGTAAAATAAACGTTGGTGGCTTGTCAGTAAAATTTTCAAAGTTAAATTAGGCTCTTTAAGTAAAAAAATAGCGTCCTCTATCTTAAAAAGTGTTAAATCTGACCCTTTTATTTGACAGAGGGGTCAAAAATACATTAAAAAGTATGCTTGTATGCCCTACGTTACACCCTATTTCATTTAACACTGCATTCTGCGAAATATTGGTATATTTCAGAACATTCTTTTATTGTGTCCTTTGCAGATTTTTCAGTTTTCCATAATTTCCCCCCTTGGATTTGCATAATTCCCCCTTGAAGCTCATTTTAACAGAAAAAATCACAGGTATCTCAACAACAGAATAGTGCGGCAGCTTTCATTGTATTCAGAGATGAATGGAAAGTCACCTTGGCTCAGTTCGGAGAGGAAGAAATGCAGTGGAGAAGGCTTGTTCATGTATATCAATTTTCTCCACTGTACAAATGTGTGTGTGAAATTGTGCACAAATTTGAATTAGTGTGCCATTATGACATTTTCAAATTTCTATAAATAGGGCAAATGAAAACTAGAAGCAAGTAAACACATTAGTAAGCATCACAACAGGATCAATCAGGCAAAATCTGGGTGGCAACTTTCACACTTTCATTCTATTAAGGCCTCACGATTCCATTAGAGTAATGTTCTTGAGCGTCAAATGTACACCCTCAAAAAAGTTCTACTTTTAACTCCGGTTGAGGCCAAATTTTGTCATGGTAACTTATCCATTGGGTTATGAAACTCATGAAACATAAGAAAGCGTGGATGCTGAAAATTTGGGGTGGACTGAAGGTGATTTAGACTGTTTTGTAAATTCATATTAACAGTGACATTTTCTGTTAAGTTGAAGAGAATAAGGGGTGAGTGAACCCTATCAAAACCTCAACTTCTCCTAGCTCAAAATGTAAACGGTCATGGTACAAAAAAAATTTGTAGTGCCATGATTGGCAAACTTCTCAGCTTTCATGTCAAGAGTAGTTAGAAATAACTGTGAACTTTGACAAGCATGCAGGGGCCTGGAAACAGGTCTAATTTAGTGTGTAAGTCAATGGGGCAATTATTGGGGGTGTAAAGCCTTAGCCTGCAAGATGCCCAATGTGCTAATAGAGGGCGCCGTTCCGGCATCATCTGCTTTGCAAGACAGAAATTAGGGAAATGCAAATGTGAATTGGAGCTAAACAGGAGTGAAGAAACTGAAAAATGTCACTTCAGACTTCTGTATTGCTATGAAATATCTGAGTACTTGCATCCCATAAACATATGCGAGATGGAACAATTATGACAGAAATTGAAAATGGCAGCTATTTTGTTGGTCGACCAGTTTAGTTTGGTATGAATATGAAACGCAAACACCCTTAAATGATCAGACTAGACCTCTCATGCCTCAAAACATATTTTCAGATACTCCAATCGTATTACTAAGTACGAACAGAACGGTAGAACACTTATAATGGAAATTGAAAATGACGGCCATTTATAACGGACGCTGTCTTGGTTTTAGATCAATATGGGTTTCGAAATCCATAAATAATGAATTTATCCGACTCTTTAGTCACTTTGCAAATTTACCTGGGTGCAAAGTTATGAAAAAAGTTGAGAATGACGGCCATTTTGGACTGTATCTTGAATTTCAGAGAAACTTTTCCAGCGGGATTTTTGGGGACTTTTAGTATTTTGTTTTACTCACATTCCTAGACCTATCCCGAAAATTTCATCTTGCTTTGGGATATTTTCAAGTTTTTCATATGGCTAATGCTTTTGGACTATAGAGAGGACGGGGTACCTTAAGTTTTTTTTCGAAAACCCGCAATATTTGCTTATATTTGCATGTGGACCCATACGGCATGATCCCTAGTATTCTGGTTGATGGGGACGAAATACCTATCATCTCCTTTCCATTTTTTTGTCAGCGATGGTAGCGTGTAGCTCTATTGACCATGAAAGGCAAATTTTTCTTCTGGTATCTATTGCAACATTCATGACTGGAGATTACTGAGACACACAGACAATATAAAATTCAACTCCATATTCAGGGTATTCAAATTAACGCACTTATTTGGGATATCCCATGCAACCAAGGGAGTTGTCCCATTTATCTACCAAACAATCTAGTTTATGGTAGCACAACCGGTATCTTTTCAGGAAGTTGACTAAACTTGATGCAAAATTTACTAGATATGGATAAAAATGAAACACCTTGGTTCATTTTTAGCCTACTCTAGTGAAATGTTAGAACAGACTTTTATTAGTGCCTGTTGGTAAACTTTTTCAATTTTTAATTAATGGGACGTCTTTAATTGCATGTTTCTTCAGAAAAATAACGTAAAACTTATTTCAATATTGCGCGGATATTATAATGTAAATTGGTTTTTTGTGTGTGAGTGTGTGTGTGAGTGTTTTCATATGCCCGTGTTTCCAATCCCTATTATTAATACATCAAACTGAATGACAGAAAATCCACAAGATCGTAGATCTTACTGTGGACCTAAATTTTGTCGTCATGATCTTCATACCCCTAACCCACATGAATCTGGGTAACTATGATAGCGTATTTTCAGCGCACTCAGCGGGCCAATTACTGACGTCTTAAGGCAACATTGGGGAAACGTGAGGAATGAATGTTCCGAAAGTTAACTTTAACGTCTAAGGAGCCCTCTTTTAAGGTCCATGAGCCCTATTTTCATTAATTTTCTCCATTCAACAAATTATTTTCTCTACAGTAGTGACTAGCGTTTAGGCTGATATCTTTACAAAACAGGTAAAACTACTTTTTGCTTTTACGTTGCTCCACTGAACTTCATTCGATTGTCGACAAATTTTTAATACGGGCCTCTGGGGTCTTCACCCTATGTGGATATGGCCTCGTGAATCACAACATGGGCGTACACTACTTCGGATCTCGTAATCCCGTCCACTGTAGTACTTTCGTACATAAATTTTCTTCAGCATGCAAATTCTCAGGTGTTGCACTTTCGTGTCATTCTCAGGACCCCGGTCTTATTTCTTTTATCCTCTCTGTCAACTCAAGTGAGGAGGGAGCTGTGAGATACAGTTCCCTGCTCAAATCAAGCGATTGTTGGATATAAAACAACATGGTAAAAGTATGGCCGTTACTGACTTCTGTATGCACACCCAATGACTAGGAAAAGGAAGATTTATGCTTCTTCGGCTTCATTAAAGAATGTTCACAGCATTACATAAACAAAGGGCTATACGTTTACATTTCCATATTCGTTTAGGTAGCCTATACATATAGGTCTATGTACACGTTTACGTATGCATAAGAGTTTACGTATACATGTAGTTATGTATACATAAACGTATACAAATGGATCTTTTCAAGGTTTCCGACTCACGTCCCCCCATGTCCAACACAAATCACCGCCCTTGGTCAATATGTATACGATGTAACTTAACGCTATCAGCAGTTTCAAGATGTGAATTATTTTGTGATTTTAAACTGAAGTTTCATTAAAGTGGGCATGACACGCCAAAGTAAGTTTCTCAGTAAATAATTGTTGGGTACAACTTAAAATGAAACAAACGTTTTCGACTACACTACGTCAATATATTCCTGAATACGACCATGTGAATTCCCAAATAAAGGGCAAGCGCAGCCCATCTGAAATCCAAAAACACCATGTGTGAGCGTCTCAAGACGTGACGTTATTGGCGGCACAGTCAGTAGCACAACTTCCTGTGCTAGGCAGCTTACCCATCGCTCTACACACCGAATCATGTACATGCTTAACTTGGGTTAGCTGTTACATCATTTCAAACACCTGTACTACGATACTAGAGCAGCGCGTGTAGCCAGAAACTAGATTGTGAATGATGCGTCGCTTCGCCGTGACTACTTAGCATTCACAATAACACCGTCACTGAACAGCCCACTGAGTATAGGTGCGCATGTTATGGACTGTCCATACATGTGCATAGCTGTTCTGTACAGGGCGCCGACCGCGTTCCTTTTTGCACAAAAACATTACAGAGGCTTATGAAGGGAAGCTAAAACATGCGCGGGCATATGTACGGGTGCATGTTGGCCAATGGTGTGCCTCGAAGCCCCCCACACTGTCCGCGGTTTGTGTTCTGTATGTTACGCGGGCATTGTGATGTAAGCCTTTACATGAAGTTGCTAAACGATAACTTTACCTCAGAGTTATATTAGTTTCACATCTAGGTAAGCGTCCTTATATAGTGTAGTGTTTGTGCCGCCAATTGCGTCACAAAAGTCAGGTAACCTGTTGAGACTTTTTTCCACATTGAATTTTTGTACGTTTTTCTCCGAGCTTTTGTTTTTCTTTTGTTTTTGTTTTTAATATTTTTGTTGAGAAATATGGTTCAATCATATGGAAACTCCATTAGTGAAGTTTTAGATGAAATTTTTGTAATTTCATTCATATAACAGACAATACAGGTCCAAAAATCACACTCTGAGTTCGCCATGTTTTATTCTTTACAGATCGGAAGTTATAGTTTTAGTTTTGAAAGAAAAAGTGTCTTTTTCAGTCAGATATCTTTTTATTTAGTGCTATCATGTACACACCATAACGTAAGAGTTTCCAACTGTCTTGCCTTTGTTCATTTCTACCTTCACTACCAAACATAGGAATCAATTGTATCATAGAGGTTGTTACAACTGATAATGTAGTTACTGACCTATAATGTATCATTAACTGATAACGTAGCAAAAATTGACCGATAATTTAGTAACTTTTACTACATTATCGGTCAAATGGTAATACATTATTGGTTAAAAATTTTTACAACATTATCGGTTTTGAGGTGATACATTATAGGTTAAAAAGTTACTACATTATCGGTCAAATTTTTACTACATTATCAGTTAGTGATACATTATCGGTGAATTGCTACATTAACAGTTGTAACAGATGTTACAACTGAGAGGTGTTTACCCTGTGGGCAACGAAAAAGAATGGCTTAGAAATCAACCTTCGTAAAGTGGTACAACTAAACTGAAAACTTATTCTTGATCTTTACAAGGAATGTGCATATTTAATAAATTAAAGATTACTTGCCTTGAATATCAGCTATTTATTCTATGACAGGCGACCGTGAATGTGGAGAAAGCGTATGACATATATTCAGCTATACTTGAATACGTGGCTAATCAATTCAACGATTTAGATCAAATTTAGTTTCTTTTTGAAAAGCCAGTTTAGATGGGAAAACCATAGATTGCTCTTGGATGAAAACCCCACCTTAGTTTAACGCGACTGGGGGATCAAACCCCAGCTAAACTGTAGCAGTAACTAGATTTTGGTTGCATTTTTTGAACAACTAAATAGAAGACGGTATAATTTTCTGATTAGATTGAACTTTTACTGAAATGAAATAAATCGTTGAAAAATATAGCTTATAATACGCAACGCACTTTTGGTACTATTGGTATGTGCTTTACATTAATAAAGAGAGAAAGGTTTCCTACTTTTTAGAACTGTGTAATATTTCTCTTTCAATAATCCTTTAACCTTGATTGACCATGAATGCCGACGTAGGGGAGCTTTGCTGCTCATTTCTTATATCAGTACGTCAAATCTTGACCAAAGAAGGTTTCATACACTTCTATATCGCTCCGGTTGAAACCATACAGACTGGTGGTTGTCATTCAATTGCTTCATAAAATATCAAGACCTCACAACCACTACTTATTACTGTCCCCAATTGGCATAGAAGGCAGTTCAGGTTGCTTTACCTGATCAGGGCATTCTCTCGCAATCCCTGCTACGTTTTCAATGCAAATCTTGCTCATGGCTCTGGAAATTGAATTCCTGTTGATTATACAGTTACTATCTGTGCTGGTGACTGGAAGTTTCCAACACCGAAAATATTGTTACTATTCAGCAACGGTCTCTGATCGTTTTTTCGACAAGAATTTTTTACAGTTAAATACCATATTTTAAATTAAGGACGTACTTTGTGCATTGGCCCATTCATTAGGTTTTAAAATCAATCACTTATTATGATAACAAGTATAGTCGAGACAGTTTCAATTATTCAAATTTTTAATTTTACTGGTTGATATTCTATTCTTGTCAGGTTTTGAACCTGTTCTTTATTTTTACTTACTTTCTTTCTACTTTTCTTATATATAATGTTGTAATATTTTACTTTATTTGGAAACCTCGTTTTGTATTTTTTTTTCTACTCCTACTTTTACGTTATCAGTTGAGTTGTTGGTACACTTGTTTTTATTCGTTGTACCGTTTTTTTTTTTAATTTTATAATAGGATATTTTAATATTCTAAATTTCTGTTTGGGTATTATTTTTCCTATATAACCCTACCGACCTTTATTATATTTCTGCCCTTGGTATACTTTCTGAGATTTGAGCCTGCATACAGTACTTCTATGGAACCAATGCAGGATAATTATTTCATTCAGAGACATGCAGATCTTAGAGAATTACTTACCATGATTGCTGAAATAATAACAAATTTATGAGGCTTATGAAATCTCATTTAAGGTGTACGATCCATTCCCGAGTCCCTGAGAGCTTTCACTTAGTCTAAAATTTGATCCAAATTCGGTTAATTGCCCTGAGTTTGACCAGTTTCCAATTCAATTCAAAAAGATGGTGGGAGTGTAGGCATAAAAATACACTACAGATAAAATCAAAAGAACCACGACCGTCCATAAAATTATTCACTTGCTTTTCTTTTTGAAGCGTCCATGACAATTCAGACGCTCAGTATTTTCATCAAACAAAATAAAATCAGCCCAACTTACAAACAATCACCCTGCCGAACCTTTCAAATTGTTTTTGGTGAATCTGATATATAGAATCTGGCGTATGCAACTTCAGATTGGATTCATATATATGAACTTACTTCACAGCAGGGAGTGTCCACTGGAGGAAAAAGCACTGGTCAGAAAACCAACTGAGTGCTTACTCTGCATACAACATAGGTGAAGCCTTTCACACAAATGAACCAACTTAGTGCTTACCCTGCATATAATATAGGTGGAAACTAGTAAGTTGGTCAATGAGCGAAGTAAAGGGAGTGAAATCAAACACTAAAACTCCATTGAAATTGTCGCCTGGATGAATGTTATTTATCAGACTTATTTTAGTCGTATCGTTGAATATTATGACTCTGCTTTGCTGCACTTGTATATATGAATTACACCGTAATAGGGCACAATATGTACGCAAGTTATGTAGTGAAAAAAGTTCAATTTTTGCCGGCACTTAACCAGGTAACGAAACTCTTGGTAAACCCATTAATCGACAGTTGATGAACAAACCCCACTCAAGTTTTACTTTCACATAGCCTACGCACTTACGGACGATAAAACCTTTTTTTAATTTAGACTATTTTCTCCAAAATGGCCTATCGTGATAAATACCTATTTTCTGACAGGCCAAATTCACAGTTTTTATTGAAAGAAAGGGCGCTAATTCATCTCTGTTCAATTTTACCGGATTTAATGGGGTACTTAGTTTTTAATCATAGGAATTAATAATTAAGAATACTTTTGAAACGAAAGTAATAACCACGTATAACAAAAGCTGTTTTGACGTGAATGCCCCCTTTTGAAAAAGAGTTTGGATTCACATGCTTTGCTGTTTTCTTCTTGTTGTCAATTAATGAATTGTTTTCTAACAGTTTTGAAACTATTAAATTTTTTTATATATTAATTGTTGTTATGACCTCGATATGACATTAGATTACAATAGACAATTTAAGCTTACACTTTCCTATCGCTTTCCATGTCTTTCACTGGAAACTTACGCATTATGTGACATCTCCGATAGGTGAAAAAATATCTTTACAATAAGACGATGCATGTTATACAGAATTAGTGATATTCACTTTTTGATATAATAAGCAACTGAGTAGATTAAACTATACAGCTTTTAAAAGAGTTAACGAAATTGGAAACCTCTCACCATACAGATGCAATTAGCTTAACTCATATGAGCTGGTAAAGAAACTTTTCATGTAAAGGCATAAGCAGTCTTCGCAAAATTTTTCAGACAACAGCTAATCTCACAAATGTCCTGTTATTTTATTTCAAGTATCTTTCTTGATATGTTATAACATACGTTTTGCATATTTAAGGTAAACCAAGGACTTACGTGAATTTCACAACACAATGGGAAATATGTTGTAACATGATCCTCAAAAGCCGCTCATGAAATAGGACACCCGGGTAAACTCACTCAAATTGGGGTGAATGTTTTTTTTTTCCTTGATATCAAATCTAACTGTTCTTATTGAAATCTGAGCTTGTTTCTAAAGCATGAAATTCTAAAAGTAAAGAATATTTAGATGCACCTTTTAAGGTCTAAAATGTGTTATCCCCCCTGTCATGGGAGACATTTCGACCGAACATTTCTTGCAGGCCTGCACCACTGCTACGCTCCAATCGATGGTTGTTCTCCCAATGATGTGCTAAGAGCGCCTGGGGGAACCCCCACCGCGTACCAGCCTTGCGCGGGTGTCATGCCACAGCCGAAAAATTCAATACATAACTAGAGGTTTCGCCCGAGCTACGACCCTGATACGTAACAATTTTTCTCCAGATACCAAGTTCTCTAGGAATGCACGGTCTGACCGTCAATTTTCTAGGTGGATTCCAACTGCAACGGCTGTTATCAGAATTTCAATTTCAAAACTTTACAGAGATTAAAGATAGCTTGCATTTCGCCTAGCTTAAAAGGAAAATCCGATGTGTGTTTTAGCATGGCATTCAAAGCCCGCAATTTGTCTTCAATGGCGGAAACTCCCCTTGACATGTCACACAAATGCGCAAGCAGAATAATACAATTTATTTTCTCGTGAAAATTTTGATTGTGAGGTGCAAGTACCCTCACCCCCTTATATGATGTGAGCCCAACAAACTGGCATTCATTTAGAATTAAAGCATACCACCTTAAGATGACAACACAGATATACAAGATTCCATTTATGGCGTAAACTTTACACAAGGTAGTACTTTGACTTCATGTCCAAAAATAAGCTTTCTATGAAATTTAAACCATTTCAGCATATGAAGTTATCCTATTACTGTTACCCATAAGTCTGTTTTAGGTTGGAATTTGTAAGCAAGGAGTAAACGTTTCGGCCATGTAAAGGATAAGGAGGTCAGATGAAGTCAGTTTTGGATCGGTTTTGATCAGGATATTTGTTCTGTCTTCAGTCTGATTGAAATCTGTTAAGAAACAGAACTAGTCAATTTCATCATGTGCTTACTTCCAACCCAAGTGAAGGGAACTGACTGTGCACTGACTCTACCCATGAGAAAATTCCCAACTGGTTCCAACTGGTTCCAACTGGTCCCAACTAGGATTTTTTTAATATGGAAAATGTGACAGTTCCAACTGGTTCCAACTGGTTCCAACTGGTCTTAACTCGTCCAACTGGTCCAAATAGTTCAGTTGGTCTCAACTAGCCCAACTGGTCTTAACTAGTCCCACCTGGTCCAAATAGTCTAGTTGATCTCAACTGGTCCAACTGGTCTTAACTCGGTCCCAACTGGTCCACTTGGTCTTAACTGGTCCAACCAGTTTCAGTGCAACTGGTCTTTACTCTTTTGAGATACATGGTCGCAACTGGTCTTACTGGTTTCCAACTGGTCTATAGCTGAATTACAGCTTACATTCTATAACATTAGATTCTGATTGATAATCGTTTTCAGTATCAGCCGAAAAAGTGGCAGATCCTTACAAATAATATAAACAATAGAAGTAGAATTCATGACATAACATGCAGGAAAAGACAACCACATAGAACTTTCAAGTGATAAATTGAAGAGCACAAATTGTACTAAAAGGTTATCTTACTTCTCCTAAGGGGTGGACTTAATTCTACTTGTATTACTTATGCGCTTATCTAAGTTTTTATCATTTAATGAACTTTCTCTTATATTTTGAAATTTCCATCAGTGACGGTAAAGAGTTATATCATTATGCACCTGAAAGAATTTCCCAAATCAAGTTAGGTGCACTCCATACATCACTCGCCTTTATGTATTCATTTCGGATTATGGCTTCCGGAGCAAACTGGTTCCTACCACATACCATCTGAAATAAAGAAAAGACAGTGTTTTGGAGTGTTCTCGCAAGGGGAAATCAGCCGGGACCTGAACAATGCAACCAATACATGGTACAAATGTGGGTTACTCAAGTAAGTTAAACAAGATGGAAGAATTTAACATCAATTTACTAACAACATTGTTGTCATTGTCGTGACCAACTTAGTTTGGACTTTCACGTCTTATCTCGGAAGATGTACCTTATATTTCCTAATTTTCTAGAGTGATAGTATTAAATGTGTGTACATTCAAGTTTAAATGAGATTAACGTACTTGTGATTTTTTTTACCCATACAATGTTCCCAGTGTTTTCTTCCAGACCGAAATCGGAAAGTTTGCAAATGCCTCTGTTAGTAAGTGAAACCTTCTTGGAAGGCAATCCTGGATGGAGGGACTGTATAAATATTGTAAGATGTATACACAATTGCTGTGAAATGTTATGGCATGTTACTAGTAAACTGAAACTAGTTCAAGAGCATGGGACATTGACAAAGGAACGACAGTGTGAAAGAAAACTGAACTGAAAGGGCATTGTTCTTTCTGAGATCGTTCAAATGGTTGCCAACTTAACCATTTCAGAGTGAGATAACTTTCTGCCTGACATGTGCATTTCAATTAGGAGTAGAAAAGGATTCATTTGAGTAACATAAGTGAAACAAGAGTAAAACTGTTAACCGCAAATTTTGCATATTTATAAAAGTGTTGTTGCCAAAATATCACAACTATCCTTTATCACTAGGGAAGCTTCCATTCATCATAATAATTGGCTTGAAAAAAGTCTATTTCGAATTTTCACTCAAAGGTGTTCCTCCTTGTATGTTGTTCCACATATTCCCCTTCGGCTGAAATGATTTCGTCGGTATCAGGTTTCAAAAATGGTGTATACATTTCGCAAACAATCTTCTTAAGAGAGTTACATCTCCGCAATAACTGGAATTACATTACGTGTGTATTCGCGTTAGGGCTCTTTGTACATAGATATTGTATGCAGACATCTGATCCCATGACACCCGAGACAATCTGTTTTATTCGAGGATGATTATCAACAAAGCTAAAGGGGTTGTACATGTAATGTAGATTATGAAGAAAGATTACGTCTGGGAAGGAAGGTGACCGTGTGACATCTTGACCACAAAATAGAGTTGCCACATACAGGGGAATGGCCAAGCTCATCTGAAAGATGAGAATGACTAATCTCGATAACACAACGGTGATGCAGTTACAAATTGCAATTTCCTTCCATTAAAAGTTGACGTATTAACCTGAATGAACACTTTCTGGTTATTACTTTGACAAGCCTCTGGAACGTAAGCTGGGGTTGATTCGAAAATGTTCTTGCACTAAGTAAACTTTTTCTGTCAAAGGAAAAGTATTGAATTCACATTTACCACTTTGTAATGTGTTTAATTTATTATGGAGAGTTTATTAATGCTCATATTTGTGAACATATATGCTTAAAGGTTGCTCTACAACATTTCAGCATCTGTTCAGTGATAGAAATATGATGTTACATCATGTGCCTTTGAGGCGGGGTGTGGGGGCTGCTGCAGGACCCCCTCCCCCTTAGGCAGAAATTTTGCTATTTCCGGCCACATTTACGCTTTTTTCGAACAAGCGTGCATTAACTTTTGGGCAAAGGTGCTCCAACCCCCCCCCCCCCTTCATTGGAAGTACTCTTGTGCACTTATGTGTCACATTGCCGTACGCATACGCAAAGTGGACATAAATGTCAAGTTTAAAGTATTCTGCTTTGGGGAATAAGCAACCTTTATCAAAGCCAGTGCCCTCAACATTTATGAGATATTTATTCTTTGGTAGTTCCAGCGCTCTCTTGATGTACTCTTTCCAGTGAAGTGTGTTGTTTTTAAACTTATCCTCTGAAATAAAGAAAAATTATTTGTGTCAAAGACATGCCTCCATAAACCAAAGTTGTAAGTGCGTGTACAAACTAAATTATCTCATGACTACGTACATATTTTGAATATTCAATTCAGGTTTTATTACATTTACCTGTTGTGGTTGTAAGTACAACACACTTGGACGAATCATCAGACAGAGCAATGGTTCCCATCCATCTATTATACAGAAGTCCCATTCTTAAATTTACAATCATGCACATATCTTTTTTAAAGAAAATCTTTCCACTCGTCGAGCTTTCTTTGATTGCGTAGTAACATTCTGTTGGAATTAAAATTCATCAAGTTAATTTTCTTAACAGAAAACTCAATCTTGTATCAATGTTTAAGCTTTGCTGAGTTTCGGGCGATTATGTAAAGGTTGGACCCGAACATATTTTCATCAAGTTAACATAAGGATATTATCCAAGAAACATATGAACATGATCCCAACATTTTAATTGCATTTGCATTCGATTCCTCTGCACAATTCTTGAGATATTAGCAAATGAATTAACAACATTTTCTATAATGAATAAGCTTAAAGCAAGGAGGGAGACTTCATATTCTGACATTACTGAACAATGCTTTGATTTGCTTGCTTTCCTATCTACTGTTTGAAGTCAAAATGGGTATTAGTGTCAATTTGTCTGTTTGCTACGTAAATTTTGTAAAATTTCGTCTTCACTCATGTAGTTACAATTGGTTGTAAGTTCTTTAATTAAAACAAACAGTGATCATCAGTGTGATTCTAAAACGTCGCCCTGTCACATTCAAGTTAAGTTTGATTGAAAGTAGGCTATGATAGATTCAACGGTAATTCTCGAGAATCACAGGTAGGAACTAAAAACAAATTTTACTAAAAAATAAAAAATATTCTGATTATGCATTGATTTACCAACCGTGTTTTGAAAATATCCGAAACATGATTGGTATATTTACGTGTAATCTGAAAGGGAGGCTGTGTTGTTCGAATAGTAAACCCTCATTTCTGTTTCTTCCAGGCTTTCAGAATCACTGGACGCAACAGGTAACGTCGGTTGTTCTACACAACATTCATATAAATAACAAACCAGTTGAAGCCGATGGTAAGATTAAATTTCTTGGGGTTTATTTCCACTCACTTCTTACATGGGAGCCAAATTTTCCACTTGTATTCTGAAGTAGCAAAGGTTGTCGGCATATTGGTTCGACTCAAACATATTCTTCCTCCAAATGTCTTGCGTACGATCCACTTATCTTTAATTTACTCTCATCGCACCCATTGTTCGTCGTCTGGTCCAGTGCTTCCTCTCGTATGAAGAGATTAGTCACTCTCCAGAAAAGAGCTGTTCGCCGCATTAATTTTTCAAGGTTACGAGGTCACAGCAGTAATTGCTTAAAAATCTTATCCTTACATGGCGTCATAAATTTACTTACTGTCACATTTACATACAAACTAACTTATCAATTAACAAGACTTATTTCATACTTCTCCATTCACATTTATCTTGTACATGTCTACAGTGCACGGTTATCTAGTTATCTCTACAACCTACCACAACAGTTCTTCCGCCAAAAACTCTTTTAGGTGTTGTGCTGTCAGGCTCTGGAATACTATTCGTAGTCATTCGAAGAGCAAAACAAACCTTATTTCTTTCCTAGCAACTTTTTAGATATATTTTCAATGATTAATAAATACTTATTCTGCTTTCTTCTCCACTTTTGGTAGTATGGGGGTCCTCGTTTTGGTGGTAGAAGGGGCTGTGTTTCTGGGACTGTTAATGCAATTAATCTGTTGGTTTTAGGGGGTAAGGATCGGGATTTTCTTAATTTTGTATTGACCTTTACCTTTGTATTATATAGCATTTTCGTATATTTCAGGGATTACACTCTCCATAATTCCTGTGGCTTATACTGCACTTCCCTAATGCTTATTCCTTTCATTTTGTAAATATGTTTACGTGAAATTGTCACTGTACTTGAAGTAAAGAAACGAATAAACGAAACGAAAATGAAATATTAAAATGAAAGTCGATTCCTGGATATTAGCCTCAGGTAGGGTTACATTTTGCCAATACAAAATTCACTTTTAATGTTGCATGAGTAATTACTACTTAGTTCATGCAAATTGGTAAAAAAAAACATTGTAAGTGGAGACATTAGAGTTACCTGAATGCCTTATCTTGGTGGAGGTGAGGTGCTTGTGCATGTATCTGGAAAATTAAATCGTAACTGCATTATTGTTGTAGGTGATTGACTTAGTCAATTGCCTGATTATGGCCAGCGTCTTAACTGATAATTTTGATGGATTCATGACCATTTCCAACGTTCAAGAGGACTTACTTGGGGAAAAGAAAGCTTTTTGAGTCCAGACCGGATTTCTCATCAGCTGTAAGGCTCCCCCTCTGCCTCCTCTGGAAACACTGACACCTGTAGTGCCTTGCTATTCTGAGCACACACATACAAGACACACATGGAGAAGAAACAGCTTTTCAAGTCATGCTTGGTTGAACTTCTATTGAGCAGAGACTGACATTGGTTGTGAAGAAAGTTCTTATACCTTTCTTGAAGACTATTGGCAGATTCACCAATATACCTTTCCCTTGCTGCATGTGATGGAGCAAGGGGAAGGTATATTGGTGAATCTGCCAATTTCTTCTACAAATTCAAGTAATACAGTATAAGACATGTTTATGCTAATGGGTGTGTTTGACCCACAACGATCTTTGTCATGGTATATGGGTCCCAGTGCACCCTTTTGTTCGGAACGATGGAAATCTAAAGGTACCATGTAAGGTATTGCGTTGTTTACGTCCTAGCATGATTTGCATATACTGAGATATTATACAATGGCAGCCATATTATACTTTAAAACGTACAAGCTATCAGGAATCATTCCGATAACTAAAAGCGAAAAGGTCTACCCAGGATATCTCTTAGCAGACCGAGCTCGGCAACTGAGAGGGGAGGGTCCCACAACCCCAGTTATTTTATGTAAACATTTTCAGTAATTTTCTTAATGATTACGTTTTGTCAAAAGATATGCATCCGACAAAAACGTTTAGTAATTTTCCTATAAAACTTAATTCTTACATTTCATAGAATGCCTCCCAGATTCCTCAAGATTATATGCATCCGCAAGCCGTGTTCATTCTCCGAAGATTGAGGAGAATACTTGAATAGCCATCGAGAGTATCTCTCATCTTGGTATTTTGCCAAAGCCCCGTCTTTGCAGAAGGCTCACTACTGCTAGAAAACTGCACGCGAAACCTACTAATATTAAGAATGGAAACCAGATACATATTTTTCCAGATGATAAAAACTCAAATGTTGTATTCGCAAAGACCACACGGATTGGTTTAGGCTGACTTTGTTTTTCGCTGCACTTCCTTGTTCAGTGTTTGCCACTGACATGATGGGAGAGTAAAGTACAGTGGTCAAATACTCTCACATGGTACTATAAGTTTCAGCGCATGTGATGTGGTAATTTTTAAGATGATGAATCGTTTCGAAGACGCTTTCCTTTGGTTTTCGTTCATTAAAAATAGTTATCAAGGTTACAAATAAAATGGAGTTTTATTCAATAGTCTGAAAGCGTGAAACTGGCGAATGAAATATAATACTTAACTGGCCCATATCGGACACGCGTTTCCAAGGTTTTTCAAAAGGTTTTAAGATTGAACACTGTCAGATGCGGCTATTTGGCACAAGAGTGCTGAAAGGAACATCCTGTAGTACTTATGTTGCGTGACCACTCTTCAATTTTGGTAAGGCTAGCCATTAATTATGTTATTTGTCCCAATACTGACCAACAACTCAATTCGATTGAAATTAAGCCCGGTGTGTAGGCATACTGAATTTATAAATCACTCATTGGAGGAGATTTATTTTGAAACCTAGGGGGACGGGCTTTGGAAAAATAATCTGGCTCAAGCTGACATGTCATTAATAATCACTGATCTATATGTATGTCATACAAACAGATCAGTGGTAATAAGAAGACAATAATGCACAATGGATGTGGGCGAAGAGCGCCAAAAATAATTAATAGTTTACTCTATTTTACACTATTCAAAAGTAATCACTTTGATACGGTAAACCAAAACTAATAAAACAGACCATATTATTTTGTAATTTTCTTGAAATCTGGGGGATTTCTGTGTAGGCCATCCAACCTTTGTCAAAAGGTGGGGAATATCCTTCCTGGATTTCCGCCTATGCAGCAATCACAATTTGTAGTTTATCGTTAGACAAAGATCGCTTGCAGTGTGTGTATCGTCTTCAAAGCTACAATCTTGGACAAAACTGTTGGGACGCTTTGTCATAATATTCTTGAATCTCCGTTCCCAGTTTTACATGAAACCCCCGCTCCCCCTTCCAAAGTTGCGCAGAGAGAATGACTGTATGCCGTGAACAGGATAACTATGGGGGTGTCCCAACGAGTTTTGTCCAAGATTGTCTGAGTTTTAAGTGAGCGATTCACGAGAACAAATTCAATAGAAAAATGGTTAATTTTTCGAGCAGCTGTATTCAGTACACTTTTTCGGCGGCTTATAGGCCTGAGGATTTTAGCCAAATGAAAGTATAATTTAAAATTGTTTTGATGTGTTGTTTTGTTTATTTGTTTATACTGATTTATTGTTGGTTGGCGAGATCATAATGGATAGACTGTTTCACTCAGGTATTCGCAGGGAATGCCAGGCAGAAATGTTCACGTTCCGTAACGACGTCTATGACAGCCATATGAGTTGCATTTTTCAGCAAATTTAAAGAAGGATGACAACTCTTCTTAAGTTGTAAGACGGAAAACAAAACAATTTCTTTAATGGATAGATCGAAGAGTCTCACTGCTATTGCAAACTAGTGGTAAGAAGGCAAGATTTTAACTGAAAGAGCGCCACGATCTACCATGAAATGTTAAAAGCAGAACTGCAAGCCAAGCTTTTTATTATAACGATGGTAGATCGTTAATTTGGGCTGGTTTTAGACATATTTTGAAGCAAATTTGATGCCTATGACAACATTTTTTCATGTTACATGAAGCTGATGACGTATCTATTATGCCTTCTTTTAGCCGACTCAATTTCTTTACGTTTTGGTTTCAAATTTGCTCTCAAAACAAATGGTAGACCGTTTGGTTAACTTAGCCTTCACCCCCGGTCTCGTCAAATTAGCATGTATGGCATATTTTCTGTGTAGTTTCAGCTACTCAAATGAAAGTTACTGCGTTATAAAGGTGAAATGAATATACATTCAAGTACTTTTTAACTTATTTCTGGTAAGTTAACTTTAATATAAAGTAATAGGCAGGATACAACACGTACTTCTGCTGAATGTTCTTTTTATTTGGTACCAGTTCAGACAGTGTGAGCCCAAAATATGTCACTATTGAAAATGTCTTCCTGAACGAGAGGACGCTTTGAACTTATTTAGCTACCTTCCCAATGCTTTTAGCTTCAATAGTATTATATTAACAAGAACTTCAGTATGGACTCAGACTATGCTGATTATTCTCTGTTACTGTTCTCTTATACCTAAAGAAAAGACACCTGCCCCTTTGCGAATCAACACAGTGCAAAGAAACACTTTCTGCCGTGGGCCGCGAGAAGTTCTAACTTCTCGAATTTCTCAGACAATCTTGGACAAAACTGTTGGGACGCTTTGTCATAATATTCTTGAATCTCCGTTCCCAGGTTTACATGAAACCCATGGTCAACTTTGTGAAGGGGAGCGGGGGTGTCCCAACGAGTTTTGTCCAAGATTGTAGGTTTAGGAATCAGTGGGCACTGGGGACACCTACCTCTACTTTACTAAAAAGTGACATAACAAGAAAGCCCCTTTCGACGATGAAACGTTCCCTAGATGCAAGTTTTGGGATATGAATTTACTGTTTCCAAACAAAAATTCAGTAGCCTTAACAAAAGGGTAGTGAATTTACCTTTATCGCAAAAGTTTTCTACTTGGGTAGGGCACCCTTAGGGAATGGTGTCATAACATTTTTACGGATAGCAGGGGGAAAGGTCATGCAAAGCAATATATTTGTGTTCAATTATTGTAAAAAGCCAGATTAAATTCACATTTTTAGTATTCACAAAAGTTTAGAGAGTCGTAAACCCCGGCAGTCCTATTTCATACTACATTTTCTTCATCTTGCTGAATTGTTGGAGAGGGAGACTACATGTCACTGAAGTGTCATGTAACTTTCACGTTTTCAATTCGAACGTTGCCTTTTTTATACTCAAACTTTCACTTTTTTAAGCATAAACTTACAGGTTTTTTAAATTCGAACTTTCACTTTTTAATTCGGACTTTCACTTTTTAATTCGTACTTTCACTTTTTTAAATTCGAAGTTTTACTTTCTTAAATTCGACGTTTAACTTTCTTAAAAAAATTTGTACGGTACTTTCGCTTTTTTCATGGGAAAATGCAGCCATTCTTATTTCAATGAGTATATCCTGGTATCTTAACTCAGGAATAAATAGCTCCTTTGAATCATGTAACAATATTTATCTTACTTATTTGGTAATTTAACTCTTTGGTTGACCTTTTACATTAAAAACTTTTATTGAGGAACATAACGAACGATACTTAGAAAGGAAATTTAAAGACATTTGAAAGATTCAGCTGGTGCTTGAAAATAAATAAGGGGCGACTGTTTATTCCCTTTAAGTTCGAACTTTTTTCTTTTAAATTCGTATTCCTTTTTACCTACGGTACTGTACCGTACGGTATCGAGACTTGCTTTTCGACCCTTGCCAAACCTTGGATATTTTCCGAAGATCTTGGGAACTTGCTACTTGTCTTGGTAAGTTGGGAACTGAATCATTAATCGACGCCTTCAGCTTCGGTTATTGGATTTGCTCAGTTTGTCACCTGAATTTGTGTCTTCTTTGTGGCTCAAAGTATGAATTTTTTCAGTGTGATACTTCTCCATTTGAACACAATCAAACTACGAACATAACCAGCACTTTTTGTCTACCACGCAACTGTTTGACTATTTCATGCAGGGCCGTCGCTAGAGGGGGTGTGGGGGTGTGACACCCCTAATCATCCACGCAGTCGGCAAACTCCTGCACTAGTCGGCAAAATGAAGGACAGAGGGAAGTGAAAACGAAGGAAAGTTAGAGGGGAGAAGAAAAAGAAAAAGAGAAACAGGGAAAAGAGAAGAGGGAGAGAGAAAGACCGAGCGAACAGTGAAAAGAACAGGCTAGGCAGGGGCAAAACAGGGCAAGAGAAAGGGGTTGGTGCAGACGGAAGACAGGAGATTGGATTGCATTTGTAGACAACGTTTATCATAATACTTTCAAAGCCCGTAAGCAACACTTTTTGAAACTTAAAACATATTCTGTCGGCAAAAAAGCTACATAGGGTTTTTCAGTATCATTGTATACTAAAGGAGTTCATCGTTCATGTGGTATTCTGGCATTGAGTCGGTAAATTCTGCACCAGTCGGCAAAATGAATGAAACATGGGGAAAAGAAGTGAAAGAAAGGGGACAATTTCTGTAATCAGAACCCCAAAAATTTCGACGCTCTACGCGCGCTGTACTATCACTCCAGTTTCTTCACTAGTTCCATTCCACATAGCTAGATAGCATAAGTCCTTTCAACTTACCAAACAACATGTAGGGGTACACAGGTTATGTAGAGGTACCATAAATTTCGTCCCATATCGCAAAGCCTAGTTGCTGTTCTCTAGTGTGTGTCATGCGGTACGGTCAGTTGGTGAGCGACTCACGGAGCAACGTTGGGCTGTTTCATTGGGTAATCCAGGTGGTTTCGATACAATGTATGTTGTCTACGATACAGTCTACAACCCCTACAGTTTTATGTTTTTCTTTTAGTTCTCAGTGATAACATGCTTTTTGTGTCAGCATTCCAAACACTTTCGCGCCCTTTGCAATTTCACCATTCAGACTCACAAGAACACCATCAGTGCGAAGCTCGGCCCTTGAAATAGTAAGTGACATATGCAAAATATACTCTGCAATAGCATGGGATAGTTAGGCTCCTTCATATCCCCTTCCCACCCCCCTCGACAGGCTGTCGGATTTTGGGGTCGCTTGCCCAGCCCCCTGTCGGGAAAATTCTGTCTCCACCAATGGTCGGTTTACTTATTTTAGCTTTCATAGGGGTCATTTCTGCAATAAAACCCAAAATTTTCGGTATGCTTTGCCTACTCTCTCTCAGTTTCGTTACTAATAGCGAAATATAGAACAAGCCCTTTCCATCTTTTCGAGTAACTTAATAAGTAGAATTTATGGTTTTAAGTAAATGCCAGGAATCTCATCTCATTTCGCTCAGCTAAGCTAATGTTCTCCTGAGTCTGTCTTTCGTTACGGCTAGTGACTCGAGGAGGGAAGTACAATAGAGCACAACTGTCTGGACAATTGTCTTATATAAGCTTTAAATAAGTACAGATTCTTTTTAGTGTAAGCTTACCCAAAAATTTCGCCCGCTTCGCGAGTTTTGCAATTTCACAGGTAAGATTTCGGGAAAACCTTAAATTGGGCGGAACTATTTTCCTCTAGTTTATACAAAATTTTATGCAATATATGCCCAGCAATGGCATGGTATAGTACACAGGTTTTCTACAAATCTCCCCCTCACCAACCCCTCAACGGCATCGGGGCTGTAGAGGCTTCGGGTTGCCCCCCCCCCATTAGGCAATTCCTGGCGCCACCCCTGCTGAACCGTCACCGGTTGGACTAACGGTTCTCAGCTCTAACTTTATCGCTTATCAACACTTTCAGTCGGCAAATATGGCACCACACATCCCCCATGATAAATGCTCTGGCGACGCCCCTGATATCATGAAGAGGAAAATTGGACTATTTCCCAGATTTGACCAACTTAAACGTGTTCCGATATGAATAGTCAGTCACAGAGATAGGCTTTATCTCGAAGGATGAGCCGTTATACAGTTCTATGGACTTTCTCTTTAGTTGTTAAATACTTAGTGTGATCCGTCTAAAAGGCCCAGACATGAGCTCTGCTACGCAGGCTAAAAGGCGGGCCACACTACAGCAATTTTCAATCCGAAATTCGATCCGAAGTTTTCTTAATCGGACCAATAGTTTTTCATTCAGATTTTGTTCTAAGTATGGTCAAGCTATATCGCTAACTGATCATAGTTTGTCTCACGATAAACTGTTCTGTTACCATTATATAACCTATACCGCTAAACAAAGCGGTGTTTGTTCGAAAACCAATCCTATTTTTGCCCGCGTGTCCGATAAACGCTGTCTGCCGTTGGGGCGTCACGAAATAATTAGTTTACATTTCATTTTCACAGTCCTCTGATGCAAATCATATATTTACACAGGCTGGCAAATTTTTGGCTCTTTCCGACCAGAGATGGAGAAGATTTTAGTTAAACTCACACAAATCGGACCGTAATGATCCCCCTTGCGTCCCATCAAACACGAATGGATGATACCTGCCTGCAGAGAACGTCCAGAAAAGTGCATCGTGAAATAAATTGTATAAATAAAAGAGATTTTAAACACGGAGATGTGAAAAACAAGTACTAATTCTTCAATATCCACGCAATATTTTAGCATTCATCTTAAAACGTTCCATTGAAAGTTGAAAAGAACTTTATCAAAAGGTGCACCAACCAAAATCTTGTAAAATATTTCACCATAGGGTTGGCTAAAAACGAACCAGAGTGTTTCATTTTTAACCAATTGTAATAAAGTTCGAATCAAATTTAGTCAAATATTTGACAAGATTCTCGTTAGTGCACCTATGGACCAGATATCTTTTAGAGCGTTGGAGGCAACTCAAGGGGTTGCAAGAGGATATTCCAATTCATAGGTTTAATTTGAAGTCTCTCTGAATATGAAGTTGCATAATATGTTTGCCACTCTGCGTCTAAGGCAGTGGCGTAGGCAGTGGGGGCAGGGAGCAGAATACCCCCTGAAAATCGAGAGGGGAAAACCTGGAAGGTGGAGGAGAAAGGGGGAAATGAATGAGGGTGGAGGAGGATATGAGAGATAAGAAAAGGAACAAAAGTAGGAATAGAAACGAGGAAGAAAATTAGTACACCTAAGTCTGCCAGTCCAGGCGCCAGGCCTCTCCCGAATAGGCCAACACTCTGCGATCCCAAAACTGGGGCTCAGGGAAGTCCGCGACGAAATGTTAAAATCAGGAAAAATTGTCCCTGTCCCCCTGACTGGGAAAGCTGGCTACGCGACTGGTCTAAGGAAGTCTCAGTCCTCAATGGGCATTTATGTGGCAATGCATGCAGGCAAAACGCCCCAAAAATTAAATTTGTCATCCAATAAACAGAGTCAAATTTACGGACGTTGATGAAAAATTGAGAGGGATAAAAGGTATTCCGTCTTCCTCAACCAAAGTATTAGGGACCATGCCTTATAGGACTACACGAAAACATTAACAAATATCTGGTTCTCCAAAGTATTAAAGGTGCTGTGTCCTCAATAACCATATTATTAGAAGAGACTACCGGTATGTCTCGCGCACACCAGTTTTAGCAAATATCATTGCAATTGACAAACTCTATACGGGATTAAATACCAATTATAGATTAAAGAGATAATGCACATCTGTCTCTACGTATGTCTTGCATATCGCCGAACATGGACAAAAGTGTGTGCTCAAAGTGTGCCGGTAAAATCGTTTTTCTGTACCTTTGATTATTCGGAAAGTAAAATATTTACGCAAATATCATAAAATATTATGGGTTCTGCCAAAATATCAAAGATATTGCATCCCCCTCTTCCAAGTTATTGGAAGGACTAAAACTCAGATATCAGCAAATAGTATGGTCGCTGACTAAATATTTGAGTGGAGACGGAAGGGGGTCAATCCCCCGACCTCCCTTGATCGCCGCCCTTAGAGCAGGCACACTGACGACAAGTTGAATTGGCAATCATTAAGATTTTTATCTCCATCTGTTCCCCATGTGAGCATACAGTTAACAAGAGGATACGCTTTTGATTAATCGTGCTTAAACTTAATATGACGAATAATAAAACCAAGAGAGTAGCAGCTACATAATGCCACGAGTTGTACTAGTCTGTATACTTATATTCATGTACGTCTACGCTGCTCTCAGTTTCAGCGTTGAATCTAAACATTTTGACTTGCAGTAGCACTCATCTTTGATATTGCCCGTTGTGACTTGACCAATTTAAAGATTAACTGTTCTTAAAGGGCAGTTACACCAAATGTTTGAAATGTACACTGTGTTATAAAGTCAGGGGTGCACTTACGAAAGATGGAGGATTGTTACAGCCCCTTTCCTCAATAAAGATCAGAAATTGGTCTTGAAGTAAATTTTGCAGCAGACATGGAACATGTATCTCTTTCTAAAGTATACATATTGTAACATCTGCAAAAGCTGAGGGATCATCCAACATCACAGTATTAATGAGACTTACCTGAAGTTAATTCTCGACGTCTGATGAACTTGGATACATGAATCTACATATAGCAAGGCAGATCTAAAACTATGATATTTATCCGTTAATATTTTTACCTAGTATGTTGGTCAATGAGACTGCTGTAATGACTGAAGTTAAGGGAGGGAAATCAAACACTGAAACTCCATTGACATTGTCGCCTGAATTAATGTTTATTTATTAGACTTACTTTAGTCGTATCGGTGAATATTTATGATTCTGCTTTGCTGCACTGGTACATATGAATTATAATAGGACACAATTTGTACGCAACTTATGTAGTGGAAAAATTCCATTTTTGCCGGCACTTAATCAGGTAACAAAACTCTCGGTAAACCCATTAACCGACTGTTGATGAACACACTCTACTCAAGTTTTTTTCCACATACGCACTTACAGACAATAAAGCCTTTTAACAGTTAGACTATTTTCTCCAAAATGGCCTATCGTAATAAATATCTACCACTATTTTCTGACAGGCGGATTTACAGTTTACAATAAAAAGGGCACTAATTCATCTTCGTTCAATTTAATCGGTTTTTATGGGGTATTTACCTTTTAATCACATAAACATTGATAATTAAGAATACTTTTGAAACTAAAGTATTCATCACTTATAACAAAAGCTGTTTGACGTGATTGACTCTTCTCGAAAAGGAAAGAAAGGAGTTTGGATTCTCAAGCTTGCTGTTTTTTTCTTGTTGTCGATTAGTTAATTGTTTTCTAACAGTTTTGAAACTATAAAATAATTTTAAATATTAATTATGGTATTGACTTCGATATTACCGATATTACATTGGATTGCAAAGACAATCTAAGCTTACTCTATTCCCATCGCTTTCAGTGCTTTTTACTGGAAATTTACGCATTATGTGACAGTTGCGATAGGTGGAAAAATACCTTTACAATAAGGCAAAGCATGTTATACAGAATTAGTGATATTCACGTTTTGATATGACAGAATAAGCAACTGAGTACATTACATAATACAGCTTAACTTTTAAAAGGATTAAAGACATTGGAAACCCTCACTATACAGAGGATATGTGCGAGTTGTGTAATTGTGTAAAAACTCCAAGTGATTTATGGGAAGGTAGACCAATAAAAAGTGTGTTGCAAACAATGCGATTTGATTTTAAAATTTCGAAGAAGTATAAATGAAGGTCAGATCATGAATCTACTACTGCTCTTTGGCCATATAAATTCTTTCCAAGATCTCATCGTTTCTTCTACTAAATTGAAGTTACAAGCCGTTTCAAAGCTGATGTTGAAATAATTG
Source organism: Holothuria leucospilota (assembly GCA_029531755.1). Taxonomy (NCBI): domain Eukaryota; kingdom Metazoa; phylum Echinodermata; class Holothuroidea; order Aspidochirotida; family Holothuriidae; genus Holothuria; species Holothuria leucospilota. The sequence continues at coordinate 56,241,830 of CM055968.1, forward strand.
TTACTGTTGGTAATAATGTCGATAACGCCAATCGACTGTGTGGAGGGTAACTCTTCACACCCATCCCAGTATACGGTGATTGATAGTTAGTGTTGGTCTCTATGAATGTACGTTATGACCCTCGATTTTCTCTGTAGATACCGACTGCAACGGCAGTCATCAGAATATCAATTTCAAAATTTTACAGGTAAGAGGTAGGTTGCATTTCGCCTAGCTTAAAAGGCAAATCCGGTGTGTGTTTTATCATGGCATTCAAAGTCCGCAATTTATTTAATGAAATCGAACTCGAAAATGGTGGAAACAGCCATTTAATAAATTAAAATCTTGATAAATGTCTCAGATTGCACCACAGATCATTTTGCCTCCAATTTTTTGTCAAGGTCCTTTAGTGAGCCCCTCATTCCTCGCTACTAAGTCTTTGCAATTAACGCTTGAAATTACGTCTGGTCAAGTCCATGTTTCCCACTTTTGAGAGGCTGTTGACGCTCTAGTCTCTAAGTCACTTCCTTACTTATTGTAACATTGCCACCTCGGTTTTTTCACCATCTCCAATCTTGTGCATCGGTGTGTATCCGTCTTTTGAATCTTCAGAGACAATGTCTGCACTTTCCGTTATTAATACCTCTAAAATCTAATAAAAGATAGATTTAATTAAAAAACTGAATTATAAAATGAACTATTATCTTTACTGCAAAGTATACTTAAATCTTCCAAGTTTTTAAGAGTATTTTTACTACAAATCTGTACCTCCTTAAATGACGATCGCAATTCAGGAATTGTTGGACGCATAAATGAATCCACACGCCAGCATTCAAACAGTGTGTTGTTACTACAAAAAGAAAATGAAATTCATTTTTATATATAAAAGATCATCCCCATTCTTGAACTTTAAAATGCAGATTTATAGATAATTTGGTATAATCACCTTAAAGCTTCGTACTTAATAGGCCATGCGCTCGGTGGGTCCGGAAACAGTCCATCCTCGGAAATCGTTTGAGCATCAAGCTGAAAGGGGTTGGATTCTTCGAATTCAAATGGAACAAAAGACGTTTAACTTACTAATCTATATAAACGACATTCAGGTTTCTACAATTTGATCTTCAAAGCATGCATCGTGCTTTTATCTGACATTATTAGTTAAGTTGAAACTGTTCTATTCTGAAAAGGATCTCAAGTAGTGGCGCAGAGTTAGTCATTGGGGGCACTACAAAAAAATTATGTCGTAATTCCACCCTAGATTTAAACCAGAAAGTCGATGTAAAGTGTGCATATAGGTGCCTGAGGTATAGTTTTCACCTGGAGGTACCCTTCCTTTGTCACCTTGTAAAGGTGCCGTATTGGAGGGGGTGGTGCAAATACAGGGGGTAAGAAACCTTTGTTCAATTAGGGTGGCTTACGTGCATAATGAGCTATCTGGGGATTTTTTTAAATCGATCATATGTTGTAAAACTCTCAAAATTTAGTGAATTCTAATGTTTGATTGGGTGTAAGGGAAAGGTGTTTTGTCTAAGTGGAGGAGTGACAATGCTTCCCCTTAAGAAATTTTTGTTCATGTAGGGTGGCTTAATTAGATGTAAAATGGTGCTATCTTTGGCAAATCTTTAAACCAATTATAAACTTAGAAATTCCCATTACTTAGTGAAAATTTGGCTGTGGCGCGGCACCCGTTATTATACAAATAATGTATGTTATGAGTGTGATAGTATCCTCTCTTGATGCGACTCCACAGGTCGGAGTTGTATCTCTGTTTTTCGGAAACGTGTTTTAGTAAGAATACCGTAACGTATTATTTCTCCACTAATAGAATATTGTACTAAAAGTCATATCCATACCAACATTTGCATGCAGACTCTGACGGTAAGAATATGTTTCTGCCAATCAGAGGGCGGATCATCTGCCTGATAAATTGTAACAGATTTCAAATTTACACTAATTATGTCTTCCCCCTTGAATTCCCCTGCAATTCATTCTTGTGCTCCTCCAAAATAACTATTATAAAAAAGGAACAATCGGCCAAATTGTAAATCCCTCACTGATGAATAATGCGAATACGTTTAGACGCGTGTTGACAACAAACACAGCCACAGTGTAAGGCTGGAATCGCCCCGAGGGCGAAAAATCTAGATGTTGGTGCATAAAATTTAATAGACTTTTGGTAGTTTCAAGACTACTTTTGATAGAAGATTATTAAAAATAGATCTATCACTCAGTCAGTAACACACCTCACCCTACCTTCAGTGATCTGTAGCTCAAACAGGTTTGGGCTCATTTCAAAACAAAATCGGAAATTTTCGGATATCGATTGGAGTCACGCACCCCTATCTCCCATCCTCTGTGCTGGCGCCACTGATCTGTTTTGAGGTGGGATGACACAGTTTCAGCAAGACTTTGTAAAGCCAAAATTCGCTAAACGTACTACCCTCTTATCATTGGAAACGGAAATCTCTGATATTATTTTCCTAAATTATAAGATAATTCTAAAATATTTCAGCTCCGAAATCCTTGAGACCAACGGACCACCTTGTCTGTAAAAAATCAGGTATCGCAACACATGTCACGTCAAAATGTTGCCTGAGTTGGGTTTCGTCGACTGTGTCTAAGTCTGCTGCACTAATCAATTTAGTAAATATTCATATACTTTACTCAAGTAAAACTATAATCATATACTGCTTGTGCATGTATGTGATCGTAAGGTAATTTTTTCCACCTGAAAGTATTTCCCAAATCAACACAGCTGTACTCCACACGTCACTTGCTTTTGTGTATTCATTTCTGAGTAAGGCTTCTGGGGCAAACTGATTTATATCACATGCCATCTGCAGGAAGATAAATAGACGACGATTTGTAGTGTCGAACAAGACATTCACCGTAGGGCATGCATGTCTTCGTAAACTTTAAAGGTATAAAGGGTTGTTGCTCAATATGAAGTAAATACACAATGTAGAATGTCTTTATCCTGCTATAATTAAAGGACAAATTCGTTCGTCCGAAATAGTTGAAATTCTCCCAACATCGTTTGTTTTTATCCTTCCGCCAGTATCAGCACCTAACATTATACTGTTCTTACCCCCTTCTGCAGTTTAACTTACCCTAGGAAAATTACTGCTGAAGACACTCACACCAATAGCGTTTTATCCGTATGCAAACAATCTACTTAATAATATGTCGCAAGTGAAAAGTCTGAACCTTAACGTCACCCACGCTTCTCTGTACAGCGTACAGTAGAGGGGGCTTGTGTGAATATGTGGCTTGATTAAGGGCCCTTGAAGCAAATTTTACTCTGCGAAAAAGTGAAACAGGGCTGATGTCAGGATTTGACTGACAGGAGGGCCAAGCTCCCCGACGGGGGGGGGGGCAGCAACCCAAAGCGCCGACAAAGGGGATGAGTTGACAAAAGGATGAGGAAAACAAACTTTTAGGAGCAAAGAGCACCGAAAAATATTGACTTTTTTAAAAAAAAAATGAAAATTTGGGAGGTTTATTGAAGAAATTTTGAAAACTTTGGGATTTTATAGAGAAATTGTGTGACATCTGGTTTTTTTTTTTTTTTTTTCAAAGGAAAATTGGAAAGTTTGGGGTCTTTATTGAAGAATATGCCCTTCCTATGAGCAAAATCAAGCAGATCGTTGGGGCGACTAAAGGTCATTGGGGTTACATATTTTATCGTACGGATTAAGGATCCCCGACGAAATTGGAAAATTTCGCCGACAGGAGGCCAGTCTTCCCCGACTTTGGCCATGGCCCCCGCTGGCGCCACTCTTGAAGTGAAAGTCAAAGGGCATCTGAAAAAGTATGTGTTGGGGTTTATTCTCCACATCCTTCCCGGGAATTTCGTTTATAAGCGTACATAGGCTACTAACCAACTTGTTTGAACAGCACTGCAATCTCTATCTCACAGATCTGTACAGGTAATTGGCTAGTGCACTGCAAACATTTGGAGTACAGCTTGAATTTGACATCTTTTCGTGGCAATCAAAGTAAGGTAACCAATCAGAAAATTTAAGAATGTTACCTTGAATATATCGAACGTATGCATATGACGTCATAGAACAAAGTGCGCCCTCGGCTGAGGTATAAATACGTACGTTACAATTTACACTAACGCAATTGCAGACAGTTAATATTTGTACCGATCGGATACGCAACTTAGTCCACGTGCCCGTGCGAGGACTACGTCGTGCGAACAGTGTGCTTACCTATGTCATGTGCCTTAGCTAGCTTTATTGTTTGTCCTGAAACATGACGCCTGCTTGACAAGAATGCTTAGAGTCTATCACTGTTGGTTATGAGCGGCTTAAACCTGGAAATTCATGTAAAGTTCTACATGTTTCCTGAAATTAATTTGTCTTGGGATGCTGGTTCCAGTTATAAAGCTGAGTGCACATTACGTGTAAAGATTGGTTTACCTGTGACTTTTTCATCTTTACAATGTTTCCAGCGTCCTCGTCGAGACAGAAATCGTAAAGTTTGCATATGCCTCCGTTAGTAAGTAATACTTTCTTAGGAGATAATCCTGGATGAAGAAACTATGGAAATATTTGTACAGAAAGTTGACGCCAATTTTTTCGTAGACTGAAAATAGTTCTAGTAAGTTGGGGATATAATGACCGACAAAGTACAGAAAAAGAGATGTTAAAACAAGAAGGGGAGAGGACGGTAATATCTTAACGGAAGGCAATAGAGTGAATTTTTTTACATCTATTTGAAAGATGAGACCTCAACACGACTTCAATTCTAATCCTTCTCACAGAAATAAACATTTTTTGCGGCTATCAGGTTAACCTGCTGCTGAAACAAGTAGTTCCTTTTAAGATAGTTAACGATGTGAAAATGTAGGCCCTATGCCAATCCTTCTGGAAGTGGCAGCTGTTAAAATGTAAATAGTCATGTAACAGGTGTAATTTTCTTGCATTTTTAATAGCTATTCTATGGAACTAATTTAATGTCATCCAACCATATCAGTAACATAATTACGATCAGATAGCAAAAAAATCCATTCTGGGTTTAAGACTGTTGCACTATATCATACTGTTTATGACATTTACGTCATAATTAACAGGCCAAGTGTTCTGTATTTAAATAACATTTACCCCGTAAGATTGGAGTAGTTCCAAACCTTCCAAAATACCTAGTATGAGTCTCATCACCTCTGACGTCATCATCTTTAATGCAATCGATGTTTTGGAGAAGTCTATCCCATGTTCTACTTTCAATAGTGTTTCTAGGGTTTCGCAGTTTAGATATTCTTGCACTAAATATATGGTTTCTGTGAAAGGTAAATATTTTTAATACTTTACTTTAAACATTTCTGCATCTCAGAAAATGTTTCGACTGAGTAAATTACATTCGTATTAAGTATAACAAATAGTTTCAAATATTATTCATTGTTACATACGCTGATGAATACTCATTCCTTCTATATTTGTAAGATGTGTATTCTTTGGTAGTTCCAGAGCTCGCTTGACAAATTCATCCCAGTGAACTATTTTGTTTTGCTCTGTTACTCCTGTAATTGAAAGACGTTTTTGTGGAGTATGAAATCATGAAGTAAAACGTTCTCGTGTTTCTTCGATCAATTGTAGTTTTCTCATCTTAGCAATAGCAAACTGCCGGGGTATATGAAAATATTTCATATAGCTGATTGTACCCCATTTCAAAAGGAAGTACATGAACGAAAGCAATTCCTCATTTATCTTGATTGTTTTAGCCATAAAGATGAGTTAAAAAATTCTATTATTTAGGTTCTACCTGTCACGGCTGAAAAAACAACACAATTGGGGTGTTCATCAGATAGAGCAATGGTTCCCATCCATCTATTATATAGCCGTCCAGTTTTTAAATTAACCATCATGCACACGTCTTTTTCAGAGAAAATCTTTCCATTTATTGCACTTTCTTCTATCGTGTAGTAACATTCTGTTGGGATTGAATCAAACATTTTTCGTAAGTGCGCAGGGTTAAACATTTACCTCTGATGACGACGAACAAGACAACCATCATCAGCTTCGTTTCCATCACTAGGCAAGGATATTTGTTTTTGAATTGGGCACATTCAGTAAAGAAGGGCAACTTGTGATGGAAAATATCTTACCACTATATAGATCTGCTTCACTCGAGATGTTGAAAGCCACTGGTACAGCTGGTAGCTCGACACTAATAATAGAGTGTATATTGTTAGCTTTACCAAATAAGTTCGAAACTTTTCGAGTTGATAAAATAATCATAACTACAGTTTTCACATGTTCTCGTTTTCAATTTGAAATTAATGTAGGATTCACAAACCACCAATCTGAGGGTACGTCTCAGACATGTGCACACTCAAATCATAAGTGTAGGACAAGGGGAAAAGTATAGTCACTGATCTCAACAGTGAGGATCATGATATCGACTTCCTAGGCACTATTGTCCCACGGATTCTCTAAACGATAAAAAACTGGTCATAGAAGGCATTTTTATACCACCTCTAAAAATTCTGTTTGGATGGTTCTTCATCCATTCATTCATTCATTCATTCATTCATTCATCCATTCATTCATTCATTCATTCATTCATTAGTTCGTTCGTTCATTCATTCATTTTATTTTTTATTTTAAGTATCCAAAGGCTATGATGTAACAAATTAGTTGGAAAGCGCCTATGTTTGAACGTTATCCGTTTTATAATTCTATTTTACAGAACTTACAACAGTGTGAGGACGGGAGTATTGTTCGTACCGTAAATATTAATATCATAGGCAATCTTCGCATAAACAAGCGAATAGTAAATCTGAAGCAAAACAGGGTGAGGAATAGCAGATTTAAGATGGTAAAAAATACCGACGTATTCAACAAGATGATTACATAAATCATCATGGTAAGGCTTTAACGACAGCTTGTCAATCAACAAGGACCCAACTATTTAGCACAGTGAGTTTTGTAAACCTGATTACCACTAAAGAAGAGAGTATCTTAACAAGAGTGGTCGTTTCGCACTCTGGCATGAAAATCAGTGAAAGTTTTACCCAGATGAAGCGTGAGTTTGTTGACATCAAACCACCTTTTTAGATTGCCAAAGGCATTTTTTGCACAAACACATTAATATCATCAGCGAAAAAGTCTCAGTTCTTCATTGGGAACAACATTCTTAATGCATTCACATAGATTGAAAATAGTAACGGGGCCGAGAACAGAGCCAAGAGAAACACCAGGGTCAACACGAGACCAGTTAGATAACATACCAGTAACAAAAACACTCCGTTTCCTATTAGACGCATAGGCGCACAAAACACCCAAGGTTTTACCACGGATACCATAAGTATTACATAAACTTTATTACATAAGCTTACATAGCGCACTACCATAAAATGTTCAGTTGTGCTTTACAACACCTTAAGAAAAGGCCAGACTGAAAAAAAAGTTTGAAATTAACCTTAAACATCTTAAAAGATGCAGACTTCTAACACTAAGAGGAAGTGAATTCCATAACATGGGCCCACTATAAGCAATCACCCTTCCCGGCCAAGTTGCTATTCTTCACAAACGGGACAACCAGGCTAGTCTCGCTGCAAGTATGCCTTCTAAAGTTGTAAGAAGGCCTCACCATGCACATATCACGAAGCTAAGAGTTAGCTTGCCCACTGTAAGATTTATACACGAGAAGGAGAATTTTGAATTTTATTCTATAATCAACTGGTAGCCAGTGCAAACTTCTTAAAATGGGGGTAATGTGTTAGTGATAATCGATACCGCTTATCACTCTAGAAGCAAAATTTTGAACTTTTTGAAGCCTTTGGATTTGCTTATGCTTATTGGGTAGACCGTGACAAGAGACTGTTGCAGTAATGGAAGTGAGAAAACGCTAACCCATGAATCAGCTTTAAAATAGTAGCTTTAGAGAGATATTTGAAGTATGAAGTATGAAGTTTTTGAGCAGAATTCCATAATCAGTGGTATCAAATTTTTAACTTTTTGGTTACACAAAGTTGGTAGTTTGCATCTTACAAACTAATGATAAGCATATCTTAACCAGAAAGCCCTGTCGAGAGGGGATGCTTTCTCGAACTGAAGTTTACTTCTTAAATTAATCCTTCTTGACTAAATCATGTTTACGATGTTTTCACAAATTGACCTCTGTTGACCTCACATGACCTTTGAACCCCACCAAAAATTGAATAACGAAAAATGAAAAAAAGTTGATGTGCCTTGAAGTAGATTCGAACCCGAGCCATCTGCGTGAGAAACCGAGCACTTTCCACAACGCCATCAATGAATTCGTTGTACGTATGACCTAATCATGCTATAAGAACGGAATCCTGGCATCGTCCTTCTGGATAGACATCGGCATTACCCAATACGGTTCATTTCTGACTACATGTAACGCATCCACATGCCAAGTATGAAAGGTATCCATGCTTTATATCTAGAAATGTCTTGTTTACAATGTTTTCCGCATTTTACCTCTTGTGACCTCACATGACCTTTGGCCTCAACCAAAAGTAATAGGGTTTTTTTTTCTCAATATGATAATTCTATATAACAAGTATGAGAAGTATCTATCATTGCTATCTTGAGATAGCATGTTTACAAGCCAAGCGTCACAAACAGATACATACATACACTCCCACGCACACACATACACACTCCAGCGTGATTGCATAGATTCCTTTGCCTTCGGCACGGAATCAAAAACGTTCAATTTAATCAATGTAGCCTAAATGAAACTGTGTAACCATTTGAAAGGAAAGATTATGATCAGGTCACACACTTCCGCTTAGGCCCTTACCCTATCGAAAATACTTTTCATACTATCCGCCCATGCCTCCACCCACCTCTTGCAAGTATATCCTGAGTAATATTTAACTCTGGAAAAGTACCGGTTATGAATGAACACAGAAAAGGTAGAAAATGTACAAATGTACACTCTAAAAACGTGGGACCGATAAGGGTCCGAGGAGCATCTAAAACCGGAATCTCAAGTATCAGAAATTCAAAAATCGGAATACCAAAAATCAGATCAGATCGGAATCAACCATTTTCCGGATGTAGTGAAAGATACTATACTTAAAGCTTTCAGTAAAGTTTCACAGAAAGTTTGATGTCTTACCTTGGTGGGTGTCGTGTGCATTTATCTAAAGAATAAATAGTGAAAAAGAAGAGCTGATCACATCGTTTGTCTCAATGTAGGAAATGCAAAGTACTGAACATTCTAGTAGTCTGGTAATTTTACTTTTCAAACTATCGGAATAATGCACATACCGTACCTTTGCAACGTACTTTACAAATGTTGAAGCCTTTTAATCGCTACAAGACGTAAAAGTATGTGACGAAGACTCAAAACTTATTTTGACGTCATAATGTAACAAATATAACTTATAATAACAAAAATGAAATCTCTCCTACATGATAAATGCTCATCAAAAATTTCTGTTTTGAAAAGTAGGCATTTTTCTAAACGTAACCTAGATTTAGAACTCAAAATTGTTTGTTAATATATACGTTGTCTTTATTGAAAGAAAATGTGTCATTCCTACGTTAAAAGACATCTGGTTTTGGGCTGCTCTCATTCCCGCGATTCGGAGAATATAAGCAAAATACAACGTTTCATATTGCCCTGTCAGCGCTGGGTATAATTTCATGTAAAACTTTTGCTGTTATTTTTGGCGTCTACTCAAACTCATTATGCGAACCCTCCCCTGGATACGAATGTAAGTGTAACTAACTACATGGGAGAAGTATTTGAAACACACATGAAATCATGTGAAATTTCTCTCACAGTTTTCAGAGAAGATACATTTCAAACTAACTAAAAAGCAAAAATTGTTCTTTTAATATCTTCCTCCAAATTATTTATTTTGATCCCCTTGCAGATTGTGAACTTACTTTCCTCAAAACTCCTTCCCTCCTCCTCACTTACACCTCTCATTTCCAATTCATGTTTATTTCCAGGCTTCTTTGGTAAATAAAGCCGCCTAGCATATCTTCCTTCATCTGTTAGTCGGATCCTGCACTGGAAAAGAGTTACTCCTACCAGGCAAATGCAAAATAATGCCAAGACTCCCGAAGCTAAAATCCATGTACAATGATCGTTATCAACTATAAAAGGAATGTTTGCATTTATAAAAGCGCAAAGATTCAATGATGATGTATTTCCGTGTACACTTGAAATTGTACTAGTTACAGTTGCGTAACTAGTAGCTGTGAAGAATTCTTCCCTTGTTTTAAGACAAGGCACCAGGGACAATACTCTACCTGGTATTGTGGGCCAAGAAGGGAGCAATGTACAGTTAGCAACATCCTGAATACAAGATGTATTGTCTGTGATTAAGGTTATATTATTACCACTACAAGCTATAGGAAAGACTGTATGCACCTCATTGCAAGAACCTTTGACATCAACAATATTCAAGTTTGTTGCTTCATCAATAAAAAACCAGTCTTTCATGGTTGGGTTGTCATTCACACGTAGATACTTTAGACTGATGAGATGATCGAAAAACCTTGGATGAATAAAAAACAGTTGTTGTTTGATAAGCTAAGGCTTTGCAGTACAGAAAGTTTTCCAATGGATCTAGTTATGAAAGAAATATCATTATTTGACAAGTCAATCCACTGAAGATTCGACCATTCGTCGAAAGATGGCATTTCCTTAAGGAAATTGTTTGATCCATCAAAACCGGAAAATGAATCTAATTCATCACTACACATTACAGTAAATTCATGAGGCATACAGCAAATACTGTTATTTGTATCAAAAGCACGGGAAATGTTCCACTCAAGATTACACCAATTATTAGATTCAGCACAGAGCACATCCGAGAAAGAATCGGATGAACCATTGGAGACTGAGCTTGATTTATTGCAGTACACATCGTTCATTGCATTCAGGGTGAAAGAGTACTTAACGGCAGGTGGATATTCATAGAAGCTAGGTATAGGCCTAAGTAAAATGTTTAATGAAATGTTTCTATTAGTTTGACAGCATCTCAGTCCACAACAAACAGTACAATTAAAACTACTAGTATGATGTGTCCCGTTGTAAATAATGCCACGATAGCTGCAGTTAACATCGGCTGTTCCGTCTGAGCAACTATCACCTAGCGACATTGATAAAACAAGAAAGCCATGCAAAATAACGCTAGAAAGAAGTAAAAGTAGCCAGGTGGTCAACACTTTTATATCCGCCATGAATCTCATAATGTACGTGCGTCTAACTTTCTTGGTATGTAGTTCCAGAATCAATCCAAACTAGCGTAAAGAAAACAGTCCTTCCTATGGGATACAAACGCGAGAGTATTGGCAGCGCAGTCCATCAACAAGTTACAACACGACAGTCATAGTTATCTCACTAATTTTCCTCCCTTCTTTACACCCTCTGACAAGAAATCTTTTAGACTTTTGTTGTCCTTTATTTACGGAAACGTTAAGGTGCCGTCAAAATGTTAACATAAATGCTTAGTAATTCAACAAAATGATGATATTAGCAAACATTATCACACCGTTTTGCAAGAAAATGATGAATTACTCATTTACCAAAACAAGTCATTTCAACATTTTGCAGAAAAATGACGAATTACCAAGTTATTACATCTTAGCAATTCAACATTTTGCACAGAAATGACAAATCTCGAAGTTATTGAATCTTATCAATTCAACATTTTGCAGAAAAATGGCGAATTGCGAAGTTATTGTATGTTATTAATTCAACATTTTGCAGAAAAATTATAAATTGTGCAGTTATCAGAAGTAATCAATTCACCATTCTACAGAGAAATGACGAATTACGAATATAGTGTAACTTAACAATTCATCATTTAGCAGAAAAATGATAAATTGTGCAGTTATCAGAAGTGATCAATTCAACATTTTGCAGGAAAATGATAAATTGTGTAGTTATCAGAAATAATCAATTCAACATTTTGCAGAAAAAGGACGAATTGCGAAGTTATTGCATCTTATCAATTCAACATTTTGCAGAAAAATAATGAAATACGAACTTTATGTAACTTAACAATGAAGCATTTCGCAGAAAAATGATCAATTGCGCAGTTGTCAAAACTAATCAATTTAAGGTTTTGCAGAAAAATGATAGATTGTATTAACCAGAATTTCTCAGTTCAACATTTTTGCATCAAAAATATGATAAATTACTTATTAATCAGAGCTAATCAATTCAATATTTTGCAGAAAAATGACGAATTACGAACTTGTTTAAAATTATTATTTCCACATTTTGAGGAAGTATAATAAAATGCGTTTTCATGAAAACTAATCAATTAAACATGTTTTCATACCCAAAATTTCTCTGTGACTGTGTTTTAGCAGCAATCTGACCTCTTAAGGCGGGAGGATAACACTTGCAGAGCGCCCCTAAATTCGAATTTGGGGTTGGGTCAATGGCAGGTTTATGTAGTCGCATAGCCAGACCATTCGGTCCGGGACAAATTAAAACAATTGTCCCGATTTCATGCTTTTCCAACCATTGTGTGGGTACCCCCAGTGCTTTGGGTTCAGATCACCTGTCTCATCTTACAGTGTCGGAAATGGCACTCTCCTTGCTTTATATACAACTTGTATCTAAACAATCGGTAAATTTACACAGATATAGATGGTGGTAAAAAGTTTGCTTTGAAAATTTCTGGGGATAGGGGACTTATCCCTGCTGCGTACAGCCATGGGGTTGGTGCTTTCAATGGTAATGGAAGAATCTGAAGCCATGACAAGCTACATGTACTTCGGGAAGTAACCCCGGATCCCGAAAAAAATCGCGAACAAAAACAGTTTTCTGCAAAATGTTGAAATGACTTGTTTTGGTAAATGAGTAATTCATCATTTTCTTTCAAAACGGTGAGATAATGTTTGCTAATATCATCATTTTGTTGAATTACTAAGCATTTATGTTAACATTTTGACGGCACCTTAACGTTCCCGTATTTATTCACTTCAAATGTTATTTAACCAATGATTATCCTTACGGGGTAAAACGTAATAGCTACAGGGTTAATATTCACGTAGATGTTTCCAACTTCTTCACGTTAGCTTGAATAACTTGATCATAGCTGTACAGAGTTCATAATTTCATTCTTTGAACGTAGTGATTTTTTACTAGTATTGAACTTGCTAAGAGGATATTTTTTCTTCCTTCAAGGGAAGGTTAGAGGTCACACATAGTATGAAGGGAAAGTCACTTAGGGTGACTTTTTTACCCTCACATTTGTCTTAAATGAATAGCAGGATAGTTAAGGTCATTCAGCCAGGTGTTGATTAGTGGAAGGTAGGAATTTATGTTTCGGTGGAAAGTTACATGGGATGGAAACCTTCCCTATTTCTGGCTAAGGGGCTGGACAAAGTTTTTTTTTTTTTTTTTTTTTTGCTTTTATTCATCGATAATTTCTGGAAAATGTTCTGTTCTAACGAAGAGTAAAATGGTGTAAAAAGAAAAGCTTTAATAGCTTAGTTAGCAAGGGTGGCGATTTGTGTTTGACATGGGGGGGGGGGGCGAGTCGAAAACCTCAAAATGATCTATATGTATCCGTGTACATACACCTATATATATGTGAATATATGCCTACATGTAAAAGTATACGCATGTGTATAAGCAAACATATACATAGACCTATGTGTATAAGTAAACGTATACAGAAATGTAAACGTATATGCTTATGTAATGCTGGAAACGAAATGAGCTCTTTATTGGTGCCGAAGAAGAGAAAAATCTTACCTTTTCCTAGTGGTAAGTAGTATTGAGTGTGTGTTCAGAAGACAGTAACAGCCAATTTTTCCATCCAGTTTAATATCAAATAGCCCCTTGATTTGAGCAGGGAGCTGTCTTTCACAGCGCCCTTGTTTGCGTGGTTGACAATAACAAGAGAAAGTTAAACGTGCGCGCAAAGCAAGCAGAAAATTTGCATGTTGAAGAAAATTTATGAACGTATGTACTGCATTGTGCGAGATTATGGGATCCGAAGTAGTATACGTCCATGGTGTGAATCACTATGCCATATAGGGTGAAAACCTCAGAGGCCCGTATTAAAAAGTTGTCAACATTCGAATGAAGTTCAGTGGTGCAACGCATAAATGAAAAAGTAGTTTTTCCTGTGTTGAAAAAATATCAGACTAAAATGTTCAGTGGGGAGAATTAATGAAAAGAGGGTTTCATGCACCTTTAAAAGAGGGCTTCATGGACCTTAAAGTTAACTTTCGGAACATTAAATACCTTACGTTTCCCCCAGTATTGCTCTTAGGCATAATCAACTGGGGGTCGGAGTGCGCTGAAAATACACCATAAAGTTACGCAAAATCCTTTGAGATGGAGAATATGGAGAGGGACGACAAACTTTAGGTGTCTCTTGGGGGTCTTACTGTAAATTTGCTGTAATTCAGTTTGCTGTATAAATAAACTGAAGGAACCGAAACACGGGGATAAGAAAATAAACTCAATACCAAAATATCCACGCAATGGTTGGAATACGTATGTCGCTATTTTCCTGGAGAAACATTCATCTAAAAACGTCCCATTAAACATTGACAAAAGTTTTATCAATAGGAGCACGGACAGAAATCTTGTCAAATAGTTTACTTGTGTTATGTAATGGTAGGACCCATCGCTTCTGCGAAGGTTTCGGGATGTAGCTCGTTACGGGAATCCAAAGCAAGAAGAACTGAGAACAGGTTTCATGTGATTGTCCTTGATTTCATTCAACGATTTTTTTCTCAAATTAAATATATAATTGGTGTGGGATGATTCTCTAATTATACTGGCCCGGCCTAATAGATGATTATAATTTACAACTAGAGATCTCTTCCTCCAATCGCCTTGCCTAACGGCCTAAGCCGCGAGGCGTTAATTAGTTGTTTCTGTCTTGCCTCTCTTAGGTTCTGATCTCAGGTGACTGCAGGATTGCTGACAGACGCGTGGAAGCTCTGATCATGACAGTGACTACCACTATTATGGGATACAACTTGTCAGCTCCTGATTGGTCCATAGTAAACATGCACTGCCCGATGTGGATATAAATGGAAGGATTGACTAACCAGAGGGGGATAAAAGGTTTGGAAAACCACACCCATAAACTAAGCGTGCTTTGTAGACGTGGGAGATTCCTAAACGTCAGGAAGAATCCTGGGGATCTAGAACAAAAGGGAGGAAGGGAGTAAAAGGTGTATACAGCAAAATGGTATCCTTCTTGATTTATACTAAACAATAAGTTCAGCTAAAAACCAACCGATGTTTACTTTCCCGTTTACTACCTGGCGCGGAACGTAACAAGAAAATTCGAGATTTTAATACATCCCAGATCGCCGGAAAAAGCACTTGCCATGCTAGATAGCAGCCATCAAGAAGTGCAATTATGGTGAAATAATGTACAGTTTGATTTGATTTGATTTTATTCTCAAATACATCTCTGTGTGGACGGATTAATTCTGCTGGTCGGACTTGGGGTCCGAGGACTGCAAGTTTGAATCCCGTTTACTATCTTAGGTTTTCTTGGAGTGAGCAGGATAGGAAATAACAAAACTAGTTTTATCAAGATTTAGGCAGAGTTTGTTAGCCTGGAACCATCTAGATATTATACATAAGTCACTATTAATCATAGGGTCAGAGGAAAAGAGATCACTACTTTTAAATACCAGAAAGGGGCTTAGTGATTCCTTGCCATATGGATATATTGTAAAAAACATGAATCAACCATATGAAAAGCATGAGATGCCTCACAGTTACCCTTCTAGAGATACCATGTTAATAAGGTCAAAATCTTTTGAACTCTTGTGACCAAAAATGACCTTCTACCTCCACTTAAAACAATGGGATCACCTACCCTATGTGGTCATATGTATAAGCAATCCACAGGCCAAGCATGAGATCCCTCACAGTTATCCTCCTTAAAATATCATGTTTACAAGGTTTTGAGTTTTGTGACCCCAAATGATCTTTACCCTTTACGAAAAATGATAGGGGTCATCTATTTAACGTTAGCAATCCACACGCTAAGTATGAGCTCTCTCACAGTTATCCTTCTTGAGATAGGCCTATCGTGTTTACAAAGTTTTGACCTTTTGGCCTCTGATGACCCCAAATGACCTTTGACATCTACCAAAGGGATCGTCTACTTAATATGGGCAATCTACATGCTAACTATGAGATCCCTCACAGTTACCCTTCTTGAGATATAGTGTTTACAAGATTTTGACCTTTGACCTCTGGTGACCCCAAATGACCTTTGACTTCCATCAAAAATATTGATCGTCTACTTAATATGGACAATCCTCATGGTAAGTATGAGATCCCTCACATTTACCCTTCTGGAGATATCGTGATTACAAGCAATTTCCAAGGTATTTACCATTTGACATCTCGTGACCCCAAATGAACTTTGACCTCCACCAAGAAACAATACGGGTCATCTACTTAATATGGGCAATCTACAAGCCAAGTATGAGATCCCTCTGAGTTACTCTTCTTGAGGTATCGTGTTTACAAGCAAAGCGTCACATACACACATACACATACGCCCTTACACAACCTTAAACACGCACGCACGACATTACCATCGCGTAGATTCCTTGATCCTTTGGCAAGCAATCAAAAAATACGTGTGTCATCAGCAAAGAGATAAATGTTTAGTCTGCGAGTGCAACAAGGAAGGTCATTTATATAAAGCATAAAAAAGGAGAGGGCCTTATATCGATCCTTCTGGTACACCACATGAAGTAGCCAGGTTTTGAGAGGTATGACTATCTACAAAAACAAACTGATTTCGACAAGACAAATAATTTTTAAGTTGTTTTAGTCCCAGACCTCGTATACCATCATGATACAATTTCCTTAGCAAAATATTATGGGTAACTGTGTAAAAAGCTTGATAAATCTACAAAAAAAAACTGGGGTCAGTTCTTTGTTATTCACACCAAAAGTAATAAAATCTAAAACGTCTAGACTAGACCAGCCATATATGTAGGACGATTTTTTCGGAACCCAAATTGTTCATTACAAAGAGTGTGATTCCCGTTCAGAAAGAACATCATTCGTGAATAAATAAGGACAGTAAGGCAGATGAAGGTGTATAATTAGACAATTTGTTGGAATCACCACCTGTAAAAATTGGGGTGACCCTAGCAATTTTTGCTGAGTCAGGATTTATACCAGTATCAAACGATAAGTTAAATGTGTATGTAAAGGGTTTTGAAATAGCATGGGAAATTGACTACAGAATAGTAGCAGATACATAATCAACACCAGCAGCTCCTCTGATAAATGTAGTAAGACGATTTTTGTAACTTGTATACCATCTCTTTATTTTCATTATTCCGATTTCGCAGGTATGCCTTGTATAACCTATCTTTATATCAAATTGACTTGAGTATTCCTCGACTTAACCAAGGAGAAAAATTATGATGATTTTATTGTTTCTTCTGTATGTCCTTGCGGGACAATGCCTATCATAGATGGCAGTAAAAGTATTCAATAAAATGATCATAGGCAATGTTCCCAGCCCTGACAGAATACAGAAAACCCCAATTTAACGATTGAATTTCCAGGAACATATCTTACACAGCTGCAGATGTAATTTTGTGTTTGCGGTAGATCGAATCATCTCTCGTGGAAGTATAGGGCTTATAATTATTCTTATTAAAATAAACAGACAGGTGATTACTAATATCAGAATCTAAAATACCTGGATTAAGAAAACCACTGATGTCATTGCTAAATTTGTTGTCAATCAAAGTGGCAGAATTTTCAATAATACGAGTAGGCTTATTAGTTAATGGGAAGAAACACGAAGAATAGAACATGTCAAGTAAATTTGTTGTGATGGTATCATTACCATACTTCTCCATGTCAACATTAAAGTCTCCAAGTAAAAAGCAGTTTTAAAAGAGAAATTTATTATATCTGTCAGTGAAGACAGGTAGTCAATGCATAAAGTTATTAAAGGTGTGGGGGGACGATAGATAACACCAATTATGATATTTTTGTTACTTGAAATAGTCTAAATAAACATGAATTCAAAATGCACGGAGGTGCTCATAAGATCTTCTCTTACTTTTTACTCAATATGGTCAGCAACATAACACCTAACACCTCCACCTCTTTATCTGGTCTGTCTAGATTGAGTTAATTGTCATTTGGAATCGATAGCATTTATGAAGGTGTATTCTGTTGTAACCATGTTTCAGTCAATGCTACCACGTCAAATCTACACTGACAGAATAAGTGAGATATGTTTTCATAATTTTTCCAGAGACTACGATATTTCAGTCATTTTATCGATTCCCCGCCTCAATGAAATTGAAAATAATGCTTTCCACCTCTTTAATAAACGAACTCTGGAAATTTGGAAGGATACGGAAAATGTATACTAATTGTGAAAGTCCAAAACTTTAAACAATAATAATTCGACCAATCGGAGTTAAATAACCACTAGCCCATAAACGAAGAGTGTTTTAAAGACGACATAATTTAGGCTGATAGTTGAGACGAAATAAATTGTCTCCCTTGTGCATGAAAACAATACCTAACATATCTGACAGGACCCACATATTGACAGGGCCCAACGTTATATCGAAACTGAAATCATTCAAAAGCGGCCTTCTGTTAAAAAGAGAGCCAAGTGGAAAAAGTTAAGACTTGGAGCTATTAATGATAAGGCCGGAAGCTTTTTTGAGGCATTCGAGGACATCAAGGATTCCGCAAAGGGAGTATTTTCTATGGTAAAAACAAAAAGTAGTGTCTTCGGCACATTGAAGAATCCAGCCTATATTCTTCGACTCCAGTAGCAATCCCCTTATCTAAATTAGACTGATTTATCTTAAGAGCAAGGGTTTCAACGCAGAGAATAAATACTATAAATGGGGGCTAAGGGGGCAACCCTGACCTGTTCAGTAACCATTGTTCAGCACGCAATTAAGCGTGTGCATTCTTATAACAAGTGCTTATCCAAGGTTTGATACTACTCCTAAAATTGAAAAAGGAAAGAGTCAGTCTGATTGTATTTCCATTCTAATGTATTGTTATGAGGCACAAACTAGGACAAACAGAAGGTCACGACGCTAGCAGAGGTTTGAACTCTGGTCCTGCAACCCAGTTTGCCAGTTCGCACCAGCTGGAGTGTTCAAGTAAATTCTACAATCTTCTAGACTGTGTATAAAAGGAACTTTACGTCATGGCACATTGAGTTGAATGCTTGGATGTATTCTCGAGTCTTCTACCGCATTCTTCGAATCAAATGTTCTCGTCGGCAAATAATTAATATAATTTTGATAGTTTGCAAACAATTTTTCACAGAATATAATCAAAACAAGTTAATTCACTTGGTCAAAAACACATCTCATCCTACCCCTTGCAGAAATCTATAGCTAAAGCGCCTTTTGGGTTCATTTAAAAAAAAAAACTTCATCCTGGCGTCTTTCATCATCCTGGGACTTTTATGGCAATAATTTGATATCTCATTCAATTGTGTAGTTTGGCCATATGAGTGCCATATATGACCTAGTCAACTACACGTAAATATGCATGGTTTCGGCTGGTCCATATGGGGTGCATATTGGGGAGTCTGGGTCACTATATCAAGGCATAATCTAGGCTGGCGGAGAAGAGCATACAGTGAAAAAAATGGGTCATACTACATGGGATCAGTGTGGGATGATCTGTTGTAGGGGTTTCATATGGGGAAAGAGTGTGCCACTGGCTGTGGGTATCTGCACTGGCCCTTATGGGAGCAACGTAATTTCCCATTTACCGTATGGCCCTTCTGTGACATAATTTTTCAAGTCTACATACCTAGATTACTTGAGGTCTCCAGGCCGTTACTTAAATTCATACTGAGGTTTTAATTTACCTTCATAGCAGGTGTCGAATATGCACCCCTCTTTCACGTACATACTCTGTTGGCATTAGGAGTGCAGCCAATCGGTGCAAGAGTATACCGTCCGATTGCCTGAAAACAACCATGTGCTTCTCTTTCTAAAGTTTAACAGGTGTCGCAGTTATTCAACATAAGGCAAAAGTGTGTGACATTACTCCTTCCTAGAATATTCCCATGCTCGATCTCTACCATAGTGTAGCAGGCCCTTTTTTCTTGTCAGGATATAAGGACGGACTAACATAATACTTAAAATAAGTCAAGAAATATTTTCTGGTCGTTTCAATTGTAAGCGAGTGTTCATTATGAATTCTTAACCCGTCGCATGAGAAATACCGGAATTAACCCCATAAACTCACGCAGACAAATAATGGGAAGACAGAGTCTTAACTCTACATGTACGCAAAAAGAAATTCGAATAACATAACGTTAACTAATTGGATAAAGATAAACTAAAAATTTAAACAAAGTGGAAACAAATTAGAACCCTCACTCTTTGGCAGTCAGATGGGCTCTCCCCAACCAAAGAGGGCGAAAATTAGCACAACTCTCATGTTGCCTCTGATGATTCGAAATTGACTCATACCAGCATTACCAGAAAACATTCAAGGAGAAACATTAGTTTAGTCACTCAGTATCTCGGACACGGGGAACTTTACCAGGAATAGTTCGTAGGAAGGATAATTACAAAAACCAAAAAGAGGATTAGTGGCGATGGATGACTGGTGAATTTCCGAATACTTGGAAGTCTGGGGACAAAGCAGCATTTATTTTATGTTTTGGAACGAAACCAAGGGTAGGGGTAACCTTAGAGTCAATTTCCTGCTGGTTAAGAATAACCTTGGGAAGTCAGTGACCTCATCATTTTCTCACATTAGTATACTTCATTTTACTGTCACACCAAAATGTGTTATTTTACACGATAAGTTTGTTTTTGCCACTGTTAGATATGACAAGTCTTCTGGTCATTAGCGCAATCTTTACTTGTTGCATTAATCATTTGCATCGATCATAATCTGCATTTATGTCTATTATTGCTTCATGTCATCATTCGTCTCTTGTTCTTTCCAAAGACAATTCATAAAGAATACATTTTCATGGCCTTCGATTTATACTTGCCATCAAGTACAAGCGTGTGTAGTTTGTAGCACCATTCGTTTTTCATAATATTATTTTCTCTAAATTTCCTTGCTTCGTATTTTACAATGACATGCAACTCCGTAATAGCTTCTTTGCAAGCAGCTTAATTGTGAAACGCTCACCGAAGAATAATGAGAATATTTTCAAGACGATATTAGAAATCAGCAAAGGAATGAGGAGCCTCCAACCGCTCCAACGAGCATGGAAATTTTGATAGATTGCGAAGAATTTGTGAAACTTTCGACAGATTTGAGAACGGTTAATGGTTGATATGATTAGAATAGATCCATGACTCAGTAAAATAAACGCCTCACTAACCCCTACAAAAAACTACAGCTTAAACGCCCTTGAGCTCAATTTGAAATTTCTCGGAAATTTTCGGAAATCGATTAGAGGGCACGAGACCAAATGCCAGGTGCGGATCCAGAGGGGAATTTCCGGCTTCGGTCCAGCCAGCCACCCTGCCACCCCGCCACCCCAATCCCATTTCTGTATCCTTTTTGAGACGATTCCAGAGCTGTACTATATATACATATATATATATATATATTTCTTTTGATTGCTGCATATTAGGTTATACCATTTAATATTGTCTTATTTAACTTCTCCCCATAACCCCTCCCCGGCCCTCATCGCGGCCCTGATCTGGATTTTCGTAGCTTTGAACTTTGCTCTCATAAGATTAGCCCTCTCCACTTTGTAAAATCTTGAATCGGCCTGCTCTCCCACTACCCCTGGTGCCGAATCGACTTGATTTGAAATAAGTTAGAAACAGACATATTCCCAGATTGCATAGTCTGTGCTATAAATACTACCTGTCACAAGAAAAACTATTCTAGTTCCTTAAGACGAAACAAATATCTGATGACAGACAATGAAGAGGAGTTACAAGGAGGGAAATCGGGAGAACCGACCAGCATGGCGTATGCTTACCTTCTATTTACATATTTGTACGTCTGCTATTAATACCCCCTACAATTAAAAATGATAAAAGCTGTCTATGTTACCGTTTATATAAATGGGTCAAAAGTACTTACTCTTAGGGAATTATGCCTCCTACACGCAAACAGTCCTGTTTTGATCCCAGTCGCCATATGTGGCATTTGTGCATAACATAGCTGCGATGAGAATTTTGCACACCGGGAGAAGCGCATATTGTAAAATAAATTCTGTACCAGTGTGTATATAAGTTGTCTAAAGCAAATGTACTTAATTAGGGAAAGTTCGCTTCATGATTTAAATTCGAACTTATT
Source organism: Holothuria leucospilota (assembly GCA_029531755.1). Taxonomy (NCBI): domain Eukaryota; kingdom Metazoa; phylum Echinodermata; class Holothuroidea; order Aspidochirotida; family Holothuriidae; genus Holothuria; species Holothuria leucospilota. The sequence continues at coordinate 56,264,060 of CM055968.1, forward strand.
TGGTGTTCTTTGCGGGACTTTTCCGCTATAATGGAGTCGTCTTGTAAGAAGACTTTAGTGATTTACCTAGCTTTAAAAGTGCCAAGGAGTAAAACGTAAACGTTAAATGATGGAAACGTTCCAAGCTTAGATCTACGAAAAAATGAAGTGCCCTGGCAGTCCAACTCATACCACAATTGCAGGAGACAGCTCAACTACGTAAAGTTTGTTCTTCTGCTAAAATAGTGTCTAATAGTGATGATCAACTAAAAAAAACCGTAAGACACGTTGTACATGTGTACATGCTTGCTTTAGAGAATTTGGGAATAAAACTTTTCCGAAAGGAACTTTGCATGTTAACAATAACTGAGCAATACAAACAATATAAACCATTGTACAATATTCAACATTTCTGAATTAATGAGGGCAGTGTTCAAAAGTACAGTAATTTCATGACTATTTGGCTGCTAATGCTATGAAACTTGAGAACGTTCTCCTGCTGTTTCAGTGGCGAATCCAGGATTTTTCAGTGGTGGTGGTGGGGGGGGGGGGGGGGTGGGGCAACCGGGCAATGGTCGATTTGGGCAGTGGTAGCCGAACGTGATTAAGGCGGGACAAAATTATGCGTGGTCCCTGATGGGTTGAAGGGGCCATAGCCGGTGGGGGACAGAGGGAGAAGCCCTAAAGTTCGAGGCAATTCATACATTCTATAATTTCCCTGCATATATAGTAGCAATTTTCTGTTTCTCTTGCCATACAGAGGGATCGAACGTCTTTCACAATTGAGCCGAAAACTTTGCTATGATAATGCTTCTTCCGCCCAGCAAGGGCAGTTGAAATTGACAAGCTTGGAGTGCTCTGCGAACAGCAAAGGTTCCATGGGCGGTCATAGGACCCTGGCGTGGTGTAGAAGTAACAGTATGGTGGGATCCAGGAGGAAAATTTCCCGAAAGCTGAGTTATTAACAAAATGGGGATACTTGCAAAGAGATTTCTGGCTGACCTCCAAATAACACACCAAGCTTTTCACAGTTATTGAATCTTTACAAAATTCGAACGTAAACCTGCGTCAGCAGCTTGCAAAAGAATGAGAGAGAAGAAGAGAAGGAAGTAGGTGTAACCAAAGAGGGATAGGACTAATAAACACAGGATGAAAACTGTTTATTCTTTGAAGTTGTCTTAAATAAATGCACAGTAGCCATGGACCGAAAATATATTGTACAAGTTGGTATAACTGGTAAGCTGCAAAACGTAGTCATCGCCCTACGATTGTTACTCAAAGTGTTAAATTGCGACATAAGGCCCTCTTGATGTCGGTCGTCTTGATTGGACGTTTTTGGGCCAGAGTAGTTCGTGTATATTACTGTGCTGGTCATCACGTGTGCGAAACGAGCCGAAAGTTTGAACTAGAAATCATTGGCCATGTTATAAATTACATACAGACCAGCACTCACATATTTTCAGTTTTCTAACAAACTATGTCTAGTACCATTACTGTTTTCATTTGACAATCTGTTTTAAGGTATAGAGGAGAGCAAATTTGCTTACATGCAACCTGTGTCACTCCATAGTCACATCTTTATGTGAGACATTAACCGCTGAATAACGCCAACACGTTTGGAGTGTTTTGAAGAAATATGGGAGAGCGCCCACATTTTTTAGCAGTTAACGAAAAGTTTGTGACAGAAAGCAATTAAAATACGTCCATCGTTCGTTTATAAAATAACTTTGCCCCACTCCCTCACAGACCTACAGCAGGCGCGGATCAAGGTGGGGGCGAACCCGGCGCACGCCCCCACCCCCCCCCCTTTTCGATGACCAACCATTTTTTGACCAAAGATTAAAATACTCCGAAAAAATGAGCAAATCGATATGGAAAATATTCTTCTCAGATGCTGGAAAATCGCATCTAAGCGCATCTACAATTCAAATTTTCTTGGGGAAGGACCCCTAAGCTCCCCCGCCGTGGTTTCGCGCCTTCGGCCGACGGTGTGTGCGGCCCCTTTCTCAAAATCATGTATCCGCGCCTGTACAGGTCATCTTTGCAGAGATTGGGGAGTTTTAGATTTCAGGACAGTAGAGCTACAGAACGGAAAAGCTGGGAACATCTTAAAATCGATATTTTAGCTTAGGAATAAAGAATGCTTTTCATACTTGGAATGTGGATGTGTTATAGTTAGTAAAGGACCCTGTTGTTGTCGGTTGAGTTCAAAGGTCATCAGAAGTCGCAGCGGTGAAACTACGAAAGCCTTGTAAATTACATATAAACATGATATTGCAAGGAGGGTAACATCCAGGTACTAATACTTACCATATCACAAAAACCCTGCTGTTGTTGATGGAAGTTAAAGTTAAGGTGACATGCCACCAACAAAAAGAGCTGTTTTTACCTGGCAGTTAAAGCATAAAGTCACCTAATGAAATATCCGTTAGAATTATTTCAATATCTTCTTTCCGTTCTCAAGATATACCTCTTCAAAGTTTGATAGTTTCTAAAGTACGGTAACTCACTGCCTATGCAAAAATACTGATGTGGAGTGTTTCAAAGGTTGAGATTTCTTTTGTTCAACCTTTATAAAGTTTTTGCTTAAGTACTGATCAGAAAGTTTACAGTATTACAATATTAACTCCCATAATAAATTCTTCAGGGGTACCAATACTGCAAGTGTCCTTGAAATGAAGGTTGAAAAAAGAAAGGCTAGCAAAAGACATATGGTATGTCTATCTTTCGACGACACAAATTTGCATATTTAGCTCATGTTTGTCCATTATACATCCGTGAAATAGAAATTACCCTGTAAATTGTTCAATATTTAATGGATTTCGATTGGAATTGCCGCTATTTTCTAGATTTTTTACATCAAATATCCAGCTATGGAATTTTCATGTTATCAGACCTTTAAAGTTCACTTTGGATTACTACAGGTCGTACGGTGAAAACCTCGTAGGCACTATGTCTCATAAAGGGTAACCTTGATTTGGCTATAGTTGGCATGTGAGTGCCCCATATTGCATTCAATAAGTTATTGTTTTTGATGGAGGTTAAATGTCATTTTGAGGTAATCAGAAATTAAATTATAAGAACTTCAATACTGAGTTCAAGAAGCCAATTGCTTTGGTGGCTTTTAAAGGTCATTTAAGATCAAAAGAGGTCAAACTGTGAAAATATCGAACGTAGCTGTGAGATATCTAATACGTAGCATGTGGACGGCCCATGTTGTTTAAAAACCAAGCGTTTTGGTGGATATAAAAGGTCATGAGATGTCGCTAGGGGTCAGATTATGGAAAACATGATATCTTAAGAAAGATAATTTTGAAAATGATAAAACTCAGTGCGCCATAGCATTTCCCGTCCGTCGGTAAGGAATTACTAAGCCTTTGGACTGAGTTCGGATTACCCTCGTATTTGGGTATAGCCTATGTAAGGAAGTTAATAAAAAAGGTGTCACTGGTAAGACTTTTTTCCAAAAGTGTGAAGGAACGTAGTTGGTAGATGCACAATGCCTCTAAATTATCTAAATAATGTACACAGTGCTTTTTAAACTTTTCTCTTCCCCGACTAGAGTGAAAACTTTTTCTCCTTGCTCCCTCCACTGTTACTTCTACAAAAACGGGCGATGTTCGTTTGCAATCCGACTTTCTACCCACATACTATGTTAAGGCAAATATATCAATTAGCTTAATGTTCATGCTATTGATCTGTTGCCTTTGCAAGATTTTAATAAGAAAGCAGTCCTTTTTGAATGAGTGAAGATTAACCATGCAAGAGAGATAAAGAACTTAACCCCGGAATAAACTAGCCAGTAATAACGATGTGATAACAAAAGATCAAAATAAACAAGGTAGGAAAAAAGAAACGATTCTGCTCATTAATGGATTTCAGCACTCGGTCTAAAGCCATGTTTACCCACTTCCATCAACCTTCGTCTCCATTCACCCCACAAAGCCAAGGTTGTCAATTCTAATTGTTCCAAGTTCCCCAAGGTTCCGCATGGACCTGGTTAGACTACATCGTACATTTCATAAAATCATAAAATCTCTGTTAAACCTTACAAACGTCACCAAAATTCTATTTCATTTTGTCACGGAGGGAAACCTAATTTTAATGGAATTAAGCTCCACCACACTGTAAAACATGTTTAGCAATTAAAAGCCTATTTTCCCCTGCACTTTGTATACACGTTTATAGTCTATAAATGTTTAGCCATTAAACACTACACGTGTGGCAATTAGACGGGTTTCAAAACAACCTTTAGAAATGTGACGCGTGTTTTCTGTACCTTAACATGTTTAAAAAGTTACAGGTGTACATGCGTTTAGATTAATGTTTCAATTCTAAACACCGTTTTAGAGTGCACTGATTACACTGAGGTAATCTCCATCAATTTATTTCATAAATGTAAACGCAAGTCACATAAAGTAATATTTGCTGCTGAATAGATAGATACCCAGATAGCACAAAGCATTGGCGTTATGTTGAGCCAATGTTGGCAACCGTTGACAACAGTTGGTATTATGTTGTGTAGGCAACAAGGCGGGCCAACACTTCGCCAACCATCAGACCATATGCAGCCAACAATTGTAAATTACATGCATTGCCAACATTAGACCAACCTTTATAGGCCAATTGTAGGGCGTCATACATTAAACCAACTTCAAGTACCCCAGCCGACAAAGTGTTGTACTTCGCTAATAAAGGCAGAACCATCATTACCATAAATAAAACTAGTTAGGAAAGTATCATCAGCATATTTGATAATGTTGCATTGGTCACTCGATATCTGGAAATCATTTGTGTACAAACAGAACAATACTGGGGAGAGGACACAACCGGGGGGGGGGGGTCCCTTACGAATGACACACTGATTAGATTTGAAGTCACCCATAACCATCTGAGGTCTATAACACAGATAGTTTAGGACTCCCAGTACGACGCTATTTTTGACTTGCATATTTAATAGTTTTTGTACACTCATTTACCCCCTTTTGCTTTGATAGGCAAATTGATTTTTATCCATACTAACACCCTTTTCAGCAAGGAGGCGTTTAAGAACCACCTTCCTAGACATTTCACATCAACACAACACTTGATGTGAGTGATATTTAACGGTAGTTAAATTGAAACCACTTTGTTCTGGGAACCGGGGTTATGATTGAGGTTTTCCATATCTCTGGAATAACACCCTCATCAAGTGTTCTTTGGAAGATAGGCTTGAACACTGGCGCTAACTGAAAATTACAAGTTCTAATAAACATATATGTGACACCGTCTGGGCCTGTCGCCTTACCTATCTTAACATTAGCAAAATGCTCCCTCACATCAGATGCATTACAACTCTGTCAGCAGTGTTGGCACAGGTGGTGGTGGTACGCAATTTGTTTTTAGTTACTGTATAAGCCAATCCGTCACTTTTAACATCGAACCTACAATAAAACTCATTCAAATCATTAACCAGTTTTTGTCTATTTGTAATTGTTCCACTCTTACTTTCCCTTTATGACCAGTTAAACTCTGCATTACTTGCCAAGCTGCTTTGGAATAACCCCCCTCACATTTAATGGCCAATTTCTTCCGTGCCCTTTTTTACATCTACTTTTTATCTCCCGTTGCTTTTTTTAACAAGGTCCTGATCACCACTTGAGAACGCAGCTTTCTTTTTATACGCTAGGGATTTTAACTTTTTAGATACCCAAGGTTTACTATTCGGGAAAATACGTGATGGTCTCTCGAGGATTATCACATCAACACAGAACTTTATATATTCAGTAACAGTTATTGTGGTCTCATGCTTGTTTTGATCATCAAACACGGTCCAGTCTGTGCACTCAAAACATCCGCGCAGTTAGTCAACAGTCTCTTTTTCCAGTCTAGTTGCATCTTAACGATGGGCTTGGATCTTTCCAACTCAGTATATGAGTATAAACAGACATAATATCGTCAATCTTACAGTGGTTAAAATCCCCCATTTTCAGAATAACAGCATCAGAGTGAGAATTTTAAAACAGAGGCTTTTCGTTGCTTTTAGTTGATCACGAGCATTATCAGCATTCGCTTTTGGATGGATATACCAGGGTTAGTTAGTTAGATGAAATGTAACGATACACCAACACAAATGTGTTATATAGTGTCAAGCAAGTTTAAATATGGTGCAAGTCCTTCCCTTTAGTCGCCTCTTACGACAGGCGGGAAATACCGTGGGCATATTCTACAACCCCCAGCCCACAGGGGGCTCAACCATGGAGGGGCTTGCTCGGTTTTGTGGCGCCGACAACCCGCCAGTCGTGGGATGAGTAATAACGGTCTTATGTGCGCATTTTATAAGGCGAAAGTCGGGGACGGAGCTCCCTGGATATACACAGCCGTAACTAGGATTTGTGTGATTCCCTTGGTAAATAAAATAGCCGAAGCCCTATTGTCAAACTTTCAAAGTCGGTATTGCATGTTTTTGTTTTATAGAGATGTTTTTACACCAGCTATCATTAATGAAGAAACGCAAACCCCCTCTTCTTGATTTTTCTGATTCAATGGTACGGTCGCCACGAACATGTGCGTGATTTGGGATGTCAATAATACTGTCAGGTACACTTTCTGGATATGCGTATGGAAACTTCAACTTCGTGTACATTTCCTGTATAAATTTTGTCCAAACTTTTTACTTCATTGGGATCAAAGAAATGGGTATGTGGAAATAAACTATTTTATTTGTTTAATAGTTAAATGTACCCTTCAGATGTTCGAATAATCCATCATTCAAAAGGTAACTTAAAAAAGAGTAGACGGCTTGTGTTACGGTAGTCAGGTAGTACTGATACCATACCACATTTTTTCATGTTGGGTTTTGTTAACCTGAAGTAACTCGTGCATTTCTTCATTGAGGCGTTCATTCTCAGTGCTAACCATCTAGGCGTAAAATATGAAGACCCGTTGCGTCATGTTACAGGGATGTTGAGTTCATGACCCCTAAGATATGGGCATTTTGGTACCTACCATCAGCTAACTAACATAAGGAAATGATCTTATCTTGTGTAAGTGTGCTGTGGCACCTCTCTTCCTCCATTCCCGCACTACCTATACGAAACCACTTTACGAGCAAAAATATACATAAAAAATTGGCAGTTGCGTTTAATATTTCTCTGTTGATACTTGCACACACATATTCAAAGGTATACATTTAACCAGTAGTCTCTAGTCTTATAAAGATATCAAAAGTGTCTCAATCAGGGACTTGGGGTATAGATACTTGACTTTGTTATTCGAATTTGACTCTCTTAACCTATGAAAGAAGACTTGAGTTACCATATTAAAATGGCCTAGGAAAATATTCAGTCTTTTCAAACAATAAATATAGTTTGCTCAGTTGCATTTTCTGTGTACAAAAACATCATTTGTTAGAAAAGGACATAAAGTGAAGAGAAAGCAAATATCGTTTAAATAAAGAAGGTATAGGTAATACTGATCTAGCTATTCGTTAAATCTCAAACAGCTTCAAAACTGTGATCGATTGCAAATGATCGAAACAATTGACAGCAAAGTCCCTTTAGAAATACGTTGAAGGGGTTCTTTCAATCCCCACTTTATTTTCAAAACATCATATAGCTGAATTATCAATCAACTAGACTCAGAATGTAACTTTATTAAATCCAAATGCAAAAGAGTTCCCCTTCAATTGAAGCAGACGTGCGTGGGAAATAAAAAAGGTTGTTTTGAGAACTGATAATAAAATTGAAATTAAAAGTTACCAAAGTTAAAGAAACACATGTAGGCGGTGCAAAAATTAGTTTTATGTGTAGATACAGAATACAGCCATCGTAAGCTAGTAAATCGATTACTTGACAATAATATTGAATATTGTGAAAGTGAAAAGAAAGGTAATTTGAATTACGCTAGTTTCATCTGCTCATTATGGTTTAATAAATGTGTTGATTTGCACAGCCAAAGTGTTTTGTTTACGAAGAGAAGAAGTATAACTAGCAGAAGTAAAGATTGTCCATTCTTGGAGATTCTAATCTCAAATGTGGCAAGTGAGATTGTGTTTGAAAATGATGGTCCCTTAATGATAGACACATCAGGTTATTTTCACGTCAATCAAATGTGAACTTTTCACTGCGTTTCAGGGTTTAAGAAGTTTCTACACTTGCCAGTAAAAAGTCGTTCGGACGGCAATTTAAATATACAATAATGCTCTGTGACTTTTAATTTACTCTTATTTTACAAAACTCAAAACGTACTTATGCTTAAAAAAACCGAAGACACTTTAAAATGTTTTAAACACGTGTCCATATGAGCGAGTTCAATATCAGAGAGCTACAATAGATGTCAGGTATAGGTGTACTTTCCGCTTCAAGGGAGGAAATTGTCTGTGGAACTTTGTATAAGCAATGCAAATATCGATAACAAACTGCATTTGCACACTGTCCTACCAGAAAACACAGGGCTTTACAAAAACCGATGAGAGGTACGAAAAAACGACATATATACAATAAGACCACAAGAAAAGAAACATACATAGTGTGAACAAAATGATCAACCAAAAATTTAAATTAGTAAAGCAAGACTTGAAACTTTGAAGAGTTATGGCATCCGTGGTGCTCCGTGGAGATCATCCCATAAGCGTGGTGCAGCTGTCCGCAAAACTCTCTCCCTGGTTGTTGGGAGGAGGTTCGAAGATCTCCTTGATTACTGTTTGCGTCTTTGAAATGTGGAGCAGGAGTTTGTTGTGAGAAGATCGAGTAAAGTAAGTTGATTTTGACAAAATAATGGGTTTCAGAGTAAATCTGGAGCCAGAGAGTGCAATTAAGATCTTGTGTATATAGACAAAGGTTTCGGAACTAACACAGTACTCCTGACTGGAATCCATTGAAGACAGAGTAATAACTACAGTGCTGGGATGGTCACTAAATAAAATTACAAGCACACAATCTTTGCTTCAAAATCGCGGTTATCGACATTAGTCCCCTGATAAATATTGGTCACGAAAAAATGTCTTGATGTAAATTACCTAAATATTGGCTAAAAGCAATAAATATCGTAACGTTTCATTGTAGAGAGAAAGAAGAAGCAATCACTATAATGGTCAGGGAATGGATCTTTTGGTACATCAGGATTCTAGACATGCACCTCAAGCCTTTAAAATAAAACTCGTTTTGCAAATTTCGTTGAAGATGCAATAAGAGTTATAATTACTCTACATCAGTCATTCTTAATCAGCAAAAACTTTCCCCCTGCTTGGGAAATATTTGTCCTCCTCTAGCCAAGCATTGTTTTATTTTTAGTTTCTTTGCTTGATGGCGATTTGATCGAATAGTACTAAATTGTCTTTGCTGGTTACCAGAAGCAAATTCAAACATTCAATTCTAATAGATTCTATTACAAATTCTTTATTTATACATTTACTGATTATGAAAATGCTTAAAATTTTGTTGTTATGAACGAAATTTCCTCAGAGCATTGGTTTTTCTGTGGCTGGACCCGTGACCCCACCATAGACGTACGGAGACTTTGTTACTCGTATCGTATATAAGGGCTTCATTCTCACGATTAACCCCTTTTTCTCAAAAACACAGAATGGATCCAGCCCCATTCATGAAGGGAGGCTTATGATAGCCTGTATTTAATCTTTGTTTTTCCTCTCTCTTTTTGCAAGTAGCTAAGTTTGTAGATCACATTTTTTAAATTACTATTTTCACCTTGTTCCAGGACACTATCCTGTCTGTGAATTTAAAGAGGAGGCTTTCCCAGTTTTTTTTTTTCAATTTCCAGTTGCCATTGCTTTTTTTCTTGAGAAGATCTCTGAGCATTAATACATTTTTTTTACTTTTTTATGATTGTCAGGAAATGTAATGGAGATAAGGTTAATTTTACAATTTTTCTTCTGGGAGATTTTAAAGGAGCTGAGTAGCCGCCAAAATAAAATAAATTCTCGGACCCGCCGACTTCGTTACGTCACATCCGGTTATGTTTGTTGGTTTATCGATTCGATCCGATACCGATACTAATCAAAGCCATCCATGCAGTGTGCCTGGTCTAACAATACACTTGTTACTGTCGTTAACAGTGCTAACGTTAGCCTAACTTAGGCTAGCGTTAGGGCCTAGGTCTACCACGAAAAACAAACTCATTGATCGAAAAAAAAACAGTTTCAATACCTCCAAAATCCACAATGTTGTTCATGAACCTCCTGCAGATGATGCGCGGAATTGCCACTAGTAACGCTAGTATACTACATACGTAAGTACGTTGTAAGTTGTGTGTACTACATGCCTGGGTAGATGCATCGATCAGAACCGATACAAGTGGAAACGATTCAAAATTGCCGGTGCCAGAAGAAAAAGTAACGAACTAGAAATTCAAAAAACAAATTATAAAATATCTTGCAAGTGTAAAATCAATAACCCAAGAAATAGTATAGAAACGTTATTGCAAAATTACTTTGCAAGATTATTTTAAATGAGAGTATAAAACGCAATAGGATTAATACTTTTAAAATTAGCCCCGCACAGAGGGTAATCATCTCGTTTGGTATGATGTATTTATTTTGGAAGTACGCCACTACTCAGCTCCCTTAACTCATCCTCGTGTCTCATTGTAACTTACTCCCGTATCTTATTTTGATAATTCCTTGTTAACCTTTTTCAAAATTCCGGAGTAGTCACACTTTATAGTAATGCATGATAAATATATAAATAAAAAATACAGTAATGCATGTATAGTAATAAAAACATCCATAAAATAAAATGTGTATTATCCTGAATGCCTACAAGTGCCACTACATTGCATCCAAGATTGCTTAAAGGCAGTAGGCAGTCGCCCCAAAATTTTCTTTGAAAAATCAGCAAACTCTTGCAAATCTCCTCTTATTGCATTACAAGCACCTCTGAAGACGTTTTGAACATAACTATTACAAACAATAGGTAAAGCAAGGCGAAATTCACCTTGAATTCCACAATTCACTGACAAAAATATTGTCACATGATCAAAATAGACCATTCGTGAACTAGAGTGACAGAATACACTCACTCTGTTTGGGGTGACTGCCTACTGCCTTTAACGTCACAATTTTCCTTGGAGAGCCCACATCACAGCCAAGGCTTTGCAAGTTCGGACTTGTTGCTCGAAAAGTTGGCTACTCTTTTTTAAAATAAAAAAGGCTAGCGTAAAAACTAAGTTTTGTAACCTCTATTGGAATGGGGTGCACGAGGGGGAACTTTGAACGCCATGGATAGCTGATTAGAAAACGGGAAAGGTGAAGGAAAAAGGCTAAGAATCTTTGCTCTTTATGCATTATTTTATTTTGTGAGATCACGAAGCTTGTATGATTATGTTCCAACTACTATAACTTAAGGCCTGTTCATTATTTTTCATTTCAGTAATACACGTGATGTTTCAGATATTAACAGTTTTTGTTACATTAATCATTATCCTTGATATGATAATATCTTTATCTCCATATGGCGTAACTACTGTTGTTAACATACTTTGTATCAATCTATTCACTATGGAAGCATATACTTAGTAATTACTTTGGACTGATACGTTCAAACTTTTAATAGCTTTATGTGAAAGTAGTTTCCACAAACTATGTCACCATTCAATATTCCAGTGTGGTTTTACCACTCACATCAGCGATGTCAAGGTTATTAAAAATATCACTTAAATAAGATGTGAATATGTCATTGTTGTTTATAGTTCTAAAATTACACTTTAAAAGAGGACAATATGTCGGTTTCACGCCTAGGCAAATTTATGACTCGCTTTCATCTGAAAATATATCTCTATGAATTATACATAGCGTTCTTGAAACTACCACAACTAAACGACAACCATTAAAAACCGCTTAAAAGCGTGAAGTTTCGACCAATGAACTATCACTTTAATTAGCCTAATTTCTTCCAACAAAAGTTTGCCAAAACGGAAATCGAGAAAAACAGAGGCATTGAAGCAGGGCTGTAACCCCAAAGTCAGAGTTCGGACTCAGTTCTGAAGAAGTGTCCGTTTTCAGTCCACGGACTTGGGATTGGTCGGAATGGGAGGTCCTGAATTCGGAATTGCCCAAAACTGGGCTACAGCTAGACAAGGACTCAAAGCCGATTTCAGCCGAGTCCACAAAACTAATTTTACATAAATCAAATAAACGAACTGCTATTTTGGATGGAGACAGAGCGGAAAGTTTGATTTATGTTGATATTTTAATATTTTAAGACCAACTTAAAAGCGAGAAGAATTCCAAGGATATCATTTATTAAGCTTACATGGATTTCTCTTCTCATTCGGTGGCTTCAATTTGATATCAATTAAGTAGCAATACCGTTCATTCCTACCAATCCTTTAAAGAGTGGCCTGCAACAGAGCAATGCATTGATTAGTAGGTTTTCGCCCTCTTAGGGCACATGCTATAAACTCGAAAAGACTGTTTAATTGAAATGAATGAATAAGGATTGCCGCTTCTTTAACACGACAGCGCAGGCAAATAAGCTGAGGGTGCAGAAGTCTACGTTTTGTGGCAATCATATGGAAAGTTCCAGGAAATTTCCCGGAATATCAAAACGTAGATTCATGTCCATATTTTGACCTAAACCTGACTGATGTACTCTCATGCCCGTCACCGGGCGTCCATATATGCTACGTTTCCACTTCACTGGCAATATCTTGAGGGTAGAGAAAACCCCAGTCCTACTGAACATGTAACAGACGACAAATCCCTTTTGTGTCAACTTGCTAATCTAGTATAAGGATTACAGAAATGTCTATAGAAAATACAAGAGTTACTGCAGGCTACTTTACACACCCAGGTCACACCCAGTCAACTTAATTTTAAGGTGGGCTAGATTTTGAAATTAACGCCTAAAATGACCGTTTACATTATCTTTGAAGTGGTATTGCTTCGTAATGGTATTTTATGAAACCATCTGTATGCTGTGCTACATTGTCAAATAGCCGGACTCGGAATTGACCCAAAACTGCAGACACTGGAATCAGAATTGACTCTGAATAGGGTTATTTGGATTCGCCAGCACTGCTAACCTCCTAAGCACATTCGACCAGGTCCTAACACTTCCCTGATTAAACAAAGAAGGTGTATATCATGAGTGAATTGATCTCAAAGGAGTCTCCAGAAAATATCAAAAGAGGTTAAGCAGTGTCTAAATAAAATGAAATAAAGACTTATTTTACAAACGTCACTTGAACAAAAGAAAGTACTTTGTTCGCACCCCCCCCCCCCCCCCCCCCCCCGTCATCACCATCTAAAGTGCTATGAAATTTTGTAAACAAATTTCTTAGAATTCTACTCATTTGCTAAGACTTTATTTTTGTAGAACTTCCATTGAAATTTATAGACTTTCCATAGAATTCCTCTACAAATTCTAAGGGGGTTTTGGTGTAGAATTTTTTTCGAAATTTTTATAAAACCTCTTAAAAATCTAGTCTGTACAATTTAAAATTTCTATGGTATTTATACAAAACTCATCTGTAAAAGTCTCGAGTCCTGAGTACGTTTTGTAGAAAACATGAAATTCTATTCACGGTATAGAGATTCTGGGAAAATTGTACAAAAAAATTATAGAAATGCTTCAGAAAGTCTACATATTTCTGCGTCAACTCTAAATATATGTGCACAAAAACTAAAGATATTTTTGTATAGAATTTCAGAATTTGGTAGACTTTTTGGTATTGTATATAGATCTTAGATGAAGTAAACGAATCTGTTTACTGCTCCCTCTTTGCTGTCTAGTTCTTTATTCATAACGCTATCATACTATCATTCCCTTATTACCTTAATCTATGTCCATGTAGGCCTATCGGTTTTGTCAGTCATTGACTTGGTGACCACTCATTCTGTTAACTGGGATGTAACCTTTTGCAATATCTTGGAAAAGATTATCATCTGAACCTTTGTTGATGGATGATTGAAAAATCTAGGGAGAAAAAGATAATTGTTCAAGAAGAACATTCTGTGTAATTGATGCGAGACTTTGTAACATATAGGATAAATCCTTAAAAATTCCGATTTTTACCTCCAGAAAAGATGAGCCCAATCCTTGAATTGATGGACGCAGAGAACAATCTATACGCCAGCATTCAAATAGTTGCGTGTTTCTGAAACAATATAAAAAACGTTCCTTAAACACAGGAATAAGAAGGAATATTGGTTGTCAAAGACCGTAAAAGCATATGAGATACTTGAAATTTTACCTTATGGTCTTGTACTGCTCGGGCCATATTTCTGGCGGTTGTATCACTACATTTTCACTTGTTATTGCTTGGACGTCAAATTCAAAGGGAGCATGTCCTTTAGGCAACAAAGAAAAAGTGTCATATGGCAATGCATTAAGAAGGGTTCTCTTTCTTTATTCATGCTATTGTTTTCAGTGAGTGTGTGTATTCCGGTAGTCGTAAAACTGAAAGCCTAGACTGAAACCCGGGAAGTCTGATCATTACTGTGTTGCATAATCTCCTGTGCTGTGGGTAATACCAGGGAGTGGGCAATATCATACCAAAATACTCTAAAGTTTGCCCAAATATTATTGATTAATGGATTTTCCAAGACGTGAAATACCTAATTAAGTGGTATCGAGACTCTCGTTAAACCCATTTATCACCGATTATTGGGCAAACTTTACCCAATGTCACTTTCACACATACGTGCCCAGCGTTGGTGAAATTTTTACCGAACTTTTTTAGAGTGCACTGTGGGTGGAATAGGCTATACTGCATGATTTAAACGTGACCAGATGTTGCGTTGTTTTGTAAATTCACAAACAATTGACCAGTCTTAGGTCCACACATTTCTATGAATATCCAGAGAATTGTTTTGTTTACTTTTGCAGACGTTAGGGATATGCCTTAACAAGGAATATGCCGTACAGCCTGCCACGTAGGCAAATTTTTAAAGTCTTGATTACTGCATCTAATAACACCTGCGAAATATCCAATCATTAAGTACCATATGCTCAACTACGAGGTGCAGTTTGAATAACTTATACAAGATTGAAGTGACCAACTCAGAATGAATCTAGATTTGACCAACATAATATGTCTTGAGTACCAACTCGACGGAGAAACTGCAGTAATTGATGACACTATCTTAAAAAGACTTGGGGACATGATATATTTGTTTTGAGCGGTGGGAAAATTTTGGCGACTTTGCCGAGGGACGACTTGACTGGAAACAATTCAAACGTATTTTATTCTCTCTCACCCGAAAGCATTTCCCAAATCACCACAGCCATACTCCACACATCACTAGCTTTTGTGTATTCATTTCGATATAGAGCCTCTGGAGCAAATTCGTTTATGTTACATATCATCTGCAAGGAAAAAAATATTTGAACTTCTTCAAAACCAAGTGCATTTTGAAAGTGTCACCCCAGAGGGTATTGGGACAATGTACCAAAACTAAGTCTAACCCTCACAAAATGTCTATACCCCATGTATCATGACGCGATGTTAATTAGCTGTAAGTTTTGCATTTTGCTGGCTTTTCTTTGTTACTCTCTTTCGACGAACTACTAATCCTATGTAAGAATGCTGTTCTTGTTCAGAAATATTACTTTTCTGATTTTTATAAGCACTAAAAAGGTAATGCATCTTTGACACAATGAGAAATGATCTAAACATAGGCGCATGAAGCTGGGTCTATAAGGCCACCAGCCCCCACCCCCAAGACACCGTTTTTAGGGTAAAGTGCATGTCATAGCTGTTAAAACTTGTTCGACGGGAGGGAATACTTCAGTTCAACTAATGCCCTCCCTCCTTGTGACATGTCTTTCCACTATACAACTATGGGTCTCATTTGTACTTGCCTGTGACTTCTTGTTGATGGTTATCCCTGAAGCGTCATTATCAAGACAGAAGTCGTATAGTTTGCAAATTCCTTTGTTCGTGATGAGCACTTTCTTTGTCGACAATCCTGGATGGAGGAACTACGTCAAGATGTTTTGAAGGTTATATACGTAGGAAATGGTATAAAAAGTAGGTGTAACTTTCTTACAAACCTACGTCTGTCAAAACCAAATCGTTACACCAGGTTTTCCTTTTTATTTAATAAAAACTCAATTTCTAGACACCAAATAAAGCATATATTTAGCATACATTTTTGCAATAATATCCCCATGTAGTTACAGACATTAATCTTAAATTTAATTAAAGTATTTAAGCATAACCCATACATTTACTCTTTGAAAACTATTTACTAGATTTTTAAATAGATATTTACTAGATTAAAACTAGATTTTTAAATACATCAGAGAGGAAAAATTGTGACGTGAGTACACATTAAAAGTTTCAATTTCCAATTGTTGTTTTTTCTATGCTATTTAACTATTTACACTTTACAACTAAAATGTCTCGCATTTCGTACTTGTTGACATTTTCATGCAAGTCATAATGCGAAAATCTTAGCCAGTTTGGGTAACTGTTTGTACTAATATTCAATTTCGGTTGCTTTCTGTGTGCTTTGAAGTTTTAAATTGTCATTGTTTTCAAATGCTACGCTTTGTGCAACTAAATCCATACTTCTTAATTTATGATATGCCAACAAAGGGTTTTTAGTTCCTCAAACATGAAAACAATTCTCTTAATTTTGATGTTGTTTTCAAACTGGAGTAGGCTAAGAGATACAATGTAATTACCAGGCCTGGCCACAACTTTGAATTTGGAAATGGCAGCTAAACTTTATTTTGGAAGAATACTTTCCCTATCTATAAATAAGAAATGAAAAGAATCGCACCTTAGCAACAACAACAAAAAGATCAAAGTTGTAGACCAAGTGAAGACATCACCTCTTTATATCTGATTGCAATTCTAATAATTTGTGAGAAAGCTTCCATTTTCTAAATTAAAAGACTTGTTGCTATTCTGTTTTGACATTTCAATCTCCCTGTGCGACTTACATCTCATTTTTGTGTTTGTAGTGTGTTTCTGCTTCCCTCCACACAAGCATAGCATGACTTTTTTAATAATCTTGGAATTATTAAAGCGTACTCAGTATAAGCATAAATCAAATCGATTTCTGAAGGTATAGCTTTAATGGTTGTTAGTAGTCTAACAACACAAATGGACTTAATAATACACTTGTCATAAGTGGGAATTTACAGTGTCCTTGTAAATGTTGCGACCCACAATATCTCTTCAACCAAACAAGATATGAAGAAGGGGGTGTACCAGAGGTTAAACTGTACCTAAAGTATAAAATTTCAAAAATATATGTTACAAAGCTTGAAAAATGCATCCAAATGGTCCAACTCCCATCTTAACAGGACATTCCTGAGCTGAGATATAAAATGTTGAAGCTTATTCACTTAATTTAAAATGGTGGATTGCGCAATAATTTGTGATGTCATTCTTGTACTACTCAAATTACAGTCTTTGTTGTTCTTTGTTTTTTCGAAAGCCACTGCACCTTATGCCAAAATGTGATAACTGTCTTACTGTTATAGGGTGACTTGGCTATACAAGTCCTCTCCGTACAACATACCATGCAAGGGAACTGTAATTGTTTCAAGGTCCTATAAACATCTTAATATCAAAAGGAAACAAAAGCAGTTCATGTGAGTTGTACAAGAAGGACTTCACAAATTATTGCGCAATCGACTATTTCAAATTAAGTGAATAAATTTCAACATTTTATATCTCAGCAATGGAGTAAGCTATGAAAATGGGAGTTGGATGAATGAAATTCATTTTTCAAACTCTAAAATATATATTCTTGTAATTTTAGACTTTAGGTCCACTTTAAGACCTTACTCTGTAATTCGGAAGTATATACCTGATAGTTGAGTCGTTTCCCCTGTTTGTTAATAGTTCTCTTTACATCATAGTAAATAGCAGGAATTGGGAAAATAATGTTGAAGTTCAAAATAGCGGTTGAAGTGGACATACACTTTAAGCACTTTTCTATGCAACATTATGCAAATTCAAGAGCTGTACAGTTTATTTTCTTTCTTGATTCATTTACTCACGTCATGCGAATGAAGGAGCTCTAATCCTTCTAATATCCCAAGAAGATGCCTCATCACCTCTGATATTGTCATCATCATTGATGTAGTAGAAGATGAAGATGAACTCATGCAATGTTGTAGTCGCACATAGAGTGTTTCGCAGTTGAAATGTTTTTGTACCAAGTAAAAGCTTTCTATAAAGGGGAAACGGTCAACCAGGGACCGAGGTTTACTTTGACCAAATCCATTCTCATAAATTAGTTACATTTTGTCTACATTCGAAACCATCATATGAGCCATTTGTCTTGCAATTGGCAAGAGTAGAGTAGTGAACACACAGCTTAGTAAAAGGAGAGATTTGATCTTCCTCGCAGGAATAATCAGAACGATAGAATAACAGTATGTCATTTTTTTAATGTAGCTCACCTTTTTTGAAACCGATGCCCTCAATATTTACCACGTGTTCGCTCCTAGTTAGCTCAACGGATTTTCTCACAAAATCATCCCAATGCACCAAGTTACTTTCTACAGCATTCTCTGGAAGAAAGATCATAAAGATCTTACAGAAAGCATTACTGTGACAAGCGGGTTTTGGCAAAATATCAACTTCCGGGTTCAAGTACTACTTGTCAATTTGGATACGCCCAAAAAACAACAAAGTCGATTTTTTTTTTTTTTGATTGCAAAAAAAATGTATATTAAGAGACTTAAATATCAAAATTATCTTACGAAATTGAATGGTCTTTCTTGATTGACCAAAACTTATTCAATATGCAGTAACTTCCAAAACTAAACAGTTGAAAACTCCCCGTTCGCAACAATCCTATATATACATTGATTAAATAAAGAAAGAAAGCCGGCCGGTTAAATTATTCGTTCACTTAACAGACACATATCACATTCTCCGCTTCTTCATATGGAGTCAGTAAATAAAAAAGAAGATTGGTAATTCGTACCGAGACAACTAGGGGGTTAACACGGTGTCCTCTGAACCGTAAATTCAAATTCGCATACAAAACACATCAACCAAGTAAACCTCCCTTTTAACTTTCCTTTTCCCAGTTTGGTAAAACTGTCCTTACTTGGACTACTATGCAACAGAGTTCAAAAATGCATAAATGATACAAAACATAATGTCAGTGTCTTCACTCCACGTGGTTCGTCATCCCTCTCTAGCGTCTTTCAAGTCATATGGACAGAACACGGGCGTGGAAGTTTCCATTGCAATCCCCCAACTCAGGTACAACGTAAAAATGGTACACTGTATGTAAGAAATTACATAGAAATAGTCCCAGTATATTGTGTACTGAAAATACTTGGATGATTGGCGCACCACGCCCTTTCGCTTCACTTCCCTCATACCTGGGTATAGATAAACCGTGCCACAAGGCCACGCCCAAGACATACTACACCTCATACAATTCTTGACTTTCATTGTAAATGGCCACCAGCACTTTGACACACAGTAATTTGAAATGCAGTAAATTTGGATTTTCGTGCTTAACAAGCAGTTTTCATATACCGTATGACGTAATTACACATGATAGTTCAACTTACATCACCCCACCAAAGCATTATCGTAACGACTTTCGATATACAGTTGAATAGGCGTTACCCAAGAACACTCTAAATAGAAACCTTATTTTTCATAAATATAGAATTCCAATCTGTGACAAACAACATTTCCCTTGCAGTTCGTCACATTCCCGGTTGCAAACTAAATAAAATTAACAAAACCACCCACAAGAATCTTTTCAACGTTCTAAAAACATTCCCAACTAAAATCTCGTAACGAAGAACGACAATTTTGGTTTACGGGGGGGGGGGGTGTTTTGAAATTCCCTCCTACGCCAAAATGCACATATTTCTACTAGAGATAGAACTAAACGACCCCAGCTAATTTCGGGACCCCTCCTGGTGTAGTACAAATACGATAAAAGAGCAATAACTTACGTGAAATTAAATGACTGACTGCCCGCTACCGGCGTTGCCCGAAGGACTCCTTTCTCTCTCGCACCATAACATCGGAGCACCTCTCAAACGATGTACAAACTGAAATTCAGCTGCGAAGAGAACCCAACGTAACACCCTGCCTCCACAGATACTTGGTAGCCTCGGTTATCTAGCCATTATAACCCTTACCAGATCTCCCGACAGCGGTGTTGACTTGTCAACGACCTGGGCAGCAGTGAGCAAGCCAGTCCACACCCAGCGAAGAACAGCGCATCCCTGGAACGCATTCCTCAAATATGCTCCCTGTTCATATGCAAACTTGCATTGCTGCCATAATTGCTCTTACATAATACGCATTCCCTGTATACACACAGAAAGTCGAGCCACATCCAGCCAATAAACAGATTACGCCCTCAGCTGGACACTTGCTCCCAAAATTACGGGGTTTCCTAAGCAACCTAACCGTCACAATTACCTCCCCCTTTAAGAAAAAAAAAACTTTTTTTTTTTTTTCAGGTTGCTTCACCTCATAACCTATCGCTTACATAAACAACACTTCCACTGTACCATTTTACATATTTACATGCACCATTGTTGCATTTAGTTTACACCCTACTCATGTAATCAGCCCCTATGTTGTCTTTTCCTTTGATAACTTCAATGCGGTATTTGAATGGCTGCAGTGCCAGCGCCCACCTCAGAATCCGACCATTGGCGATGTTCTTTCGTTTAATGCACGCTAAAGGTTGATGATCTGTTTGGATCACGAACTCTCTTCCATAAAGGTAAGTTTCAAATTTCTGTATTGCCCAAACTAATGCCAGGCATTCCTTTTCTATTACTGAATAAGCGCGTTGTGCTTTGTTCAACTTTTTACTTGCATAGGCTACTGGAAACAGCTCACCATCTTCCTCTTGTAGCAAAACAGCCCCTATTCCTTCCTCCGATGCGTCGCTTCTTAAAATAAACTCTGATTCTAAATTTGGCAAATGGAGTATTGGTGCGGACATCAATTTGTTCTTTAAAGTTTGAAAAGCCCTTATTTCACTCTCTCCCCAAACTATTTTATTAGGCGTACCCTTCTTTGTGGCATTGGTTAAAGGACATGCGATGGCTGCGAAATCTGGTATAAACTTCCGATAATACCCGACTAAACCTAGAAATGACCTTAACTGCTTCTTCGTTTTCGGTCTGCCTGCTTGTTTTACATCGTGTACCTTATCTGGCTTTGGCTTAACTTGCCCTTGACCTATGACATGACCTAGGAACTCAATTTCCTTGTAACCAACATAACACTTTGACGGACGTGCAGTTAAACTTGCTGACTTGAGTCTCCTTAGAACTTCCGTAAATGTCTGCATGTGCGTGTCCCAAGTTGTGGAGTGTATCAATATATCATCAATATAATTGTGCACCCCTTTCAAACCCTTAAGCATGTCGCGCATTATCCTGGAAAATGTAGCGGCTGAATTTACAAGTCCGAAAGCCATCACTTCAAACCTATACAACCCGTTGTTGGTGGCAAACGTGACATACTTTTTTGACTCAGGGTCCATTGGCACCTGCCAATACCCTTTGCTCAAATCAATTTTAGTGAAGTAAATGTCTTTGGCCAATTGAGCAAAAATTTCATCTTGATCAGGGATAGGTTCCGAATCTATCACGGTAACCTGGTTTAACTTACCCATATCCACACAGTTCCTAAGGCTGCCATCAGGCTTACGCAATGCAACTAAAGGAAATGCAAAATCACTATTTGGTTCAGCTCTCGTAACTACTCCCATTTCGATCATCTTCTCTACATCCCGTTCCACTTCTTCTCTAAGTGTATGAGGGATAGGGTAAGGCTTACATCTAATTGGCGTGGAGTCTGTAAGCTTTATAGTATGCACCCCCAAATTAGTTTTCCCTGGCATATCTGTCAATATTTCCTTATATTCTTCTAACGTAACCTTAACCTGACTAATTTGATCCGGACTCAAGCTCATGTTAATGTGGACATCAACTACACTCTCAGTCGCGCTAATTGGTGGTAACTGCAATGTGTCATTATTCTCTAAAGCGTCTTCCATGCTGTCCTCTATAACTGCTATTGCAGCAATTTCAAGTGCAGGCTCTTGTTGCAGAATTGCGTTATGGCCTATTTCTGTTCTACGATAATGTTTCAGTAGGTTAGCATGAAAGACCTGGCTCCTACGTCCCATATCAACTCTGTAGTTCATGCTATTAATCTTTTCCTTTATTTTATACGGGCCCTTCCACTGCATAAGAATTTTATTTGAGTCAGTAGGAACTAACAACAAGACTTCATCCCCTTTTTCAAATGACCTTGGTTTCGTTTTCTTATCATACTGCAGCTTGTTTCTACGCTTTGCTTTTGCTAACTCACTTTTTGCTACTTCACAGGTTTTCTCAATTTTGTTCTGCAAATCGGTGATATATTGGTATGTTGTTTTAGTTTCTGCGTCTTCGCAAGCGCCTGTCCATAACTCTCTAAGTATTATCATAGGTCCGCGTACTGTACGTCCAAAAAGTAATTCGAATGGTGCAAATCCTGTGCTTGCATGGGGAGTCTCACGATAAGCAAATAATAACGGACTAATGTAACGATCCCAGTCAGATGGGCGTTCCTGACACATTCGTTTCAACATGGTTTTTAACGTACCATTGTATCTTTCTACTAGCCCATTGCACATTGCATGGTACGGGGTTGTTGCTAGCGGTCTAATTGACAACAATCTATTAACTTCTTTCATTAAACCCGACATGAATTGGCTGCCTCTGTCAGTGAGAACCTCTTTGGGAATCCCTAGTCTACTGTAAATTGTGATTAACTCCTCAGCTATAACTTCCGTTTCTATTGACTTAAGTGCCACGGCTTCCGGGTATCTTGTAGCATAATCTACCAATACTAGTATATAGCGATGCCCTCTATCCGTCGCAGGTTTGATTGGCCCCACTAGGTCGATTGCAACCCTTTCAAATGGCGTGTTCATTAAAGGCATATCTCCTAGAGGAATTTTAGTAACCCTGCCTTTAGCTACAGTCCTTTGGCAAATGTCACAGGACTGACAGTATCTTCTGACATCTGCGCCTATACCTGGCCAATAGAAGTTTGACAGAATTTTATCAAGTGTACGTTTCGTACCTTGGTGTCCCCCTAACAACGACTCGTGTGCTAATTTCATAACACTATTTCTCAAATTCCCTGGTACTACCAACTGACGAACTTTGTTCCCAAAATTAACCTTGGGTGAATTAAACTCCCTCCAGAGAATCCCATCATCAAAATAAAATTTGTGGGTCCACCCATTATTCTGTTCTTGATCTCCCTGTCCTACAAGTTTTCGAATTCTATCAAGAGACTTATCACTCTGTTGACTGGCTATTATAACTTCAGGCGTAACCTCTAACCTATCAGCCTCAGCTACTTTTAACGGTTTGCGTGGCCTAGCTTTCTGCAATTTTTGCCCCCTAGTTTCCACTGCTCCTACCACACTGAGTATTTTCTCAGATAATTTACTTTGCGTTTGGGCTTGACCATTTGTCACTTCCTCCGGTACGAAGAACGGATCTCTTACCCCTGGTATATTATTGCCCAAAACCAAATCACAAATTGGTGTCTCCATACAAACTGCTGTTAATGACCCAACATAGAATGGTGTGTCGACTGAGATCTTAACTACCGGATACTTCATTACGATTGTGCGATCCATAAAGGTACATATTTTAAATGCGCCCGTATACTGTGAAGGATCCACAAACTTCCTATCTACCACTGCACCATTACATCCTGTGTCACGCAATACATTTACTCGGTGCTTTCCTACGAACCCCTGCAAGACTGGCATAGCCGGGTCATTTATGTCCAAAGGTTTACAGGACGCTCCCAAAATTGGAATCTCTAAACCTGAATCCAGCTTACAAAATCCTTTCTTACGCGCTTCTACAATCCTTGGTTCAGTCTCATCGATTTGCATCACCCCTAATCTTTCAGTTTGCATTTCAGTCTCATCTGAGGTTAAGTCAGATGCAGATGCTACCTCTTTTGATTTCTCTTCGTTCTGTACACAATTTTCTCCTTCGTTCTCTCCTGACCAACTTTCTATAATGGCTGCTAATACCCCCTTTTTTTGTACAATCTCGTGCGTAATGCCCCTTCTTTCCACACGCATAACACGTCGGTCCGCGCTTAGGGTTCTCTTGACCGCTTTTATTTTTACTATTATTTGTCTTCGCAGGTTCACCGGTGTGATCCGTCTAGGACTTATCTCGGTTCCTAAACTTATTATGTGAATACCAACTATTATGGGCTTCTATATACTGGTCAGCAATCTTCAAGAAACTATCCATGGTACTAGGTTGTCGTTCTCTGATGTGAAGGGCTAGTTCCTTAGGACAGCTATACAAAAACTGTTCCTTGAGAAGCAACTCTGAAAGTCCTTTAAACGTTTCAGGAGTATTTGATAATTTTACCCACCTATCTAAATAATTTTTGAGCCTCGTAAGATAATGCGTTGCAGTTTCATCTTGTGTTGGTTTACTATTTCTGAATTTTTGTCGGAACCCTTGTTCTGTTAGCTCATAACGTTTGAGTAATGCTTTCTTCAGTTCAGCAAAGTCATTTGCCTGCTCATTACTTAAATTGTAATATACCATCAGACCTTTACCTGTTAAGAGGGTACTCAAGTTTATGGCCCACTCGCCTTCAGGCCAACCCTGAGCTGTCGCAAAACGTTCAAACCTGATAAGATATGCATCCATATTATCTTTTCCTTCCACGAAACTAGACAATTTTGGTGGCTTACTACGCACTGAAGTATTGCCAGATGAACGTGCCTGACCTTCACTTTGGTTAGCGGTTGCTCTAGCTTCCTGAATTTTAAGTTGCATCTGTAAATTGGCTTGATCCTGCTCGACTTGCTTTTGGCGCGCCTCTATTTCTCTTTCCCGTAAATCGCGCTCTTTTTTGCGTTCTTCACGTTCCTGGGCTTGTTCACTAGAATCCTTACGCGTTCTTCTTCAATGAACTGCTTCAGCTCATCACCTTTAAACCCAATTTTTGTGCCTACCGCCAACAGCTTTTCTACCAAGACTTCCATTTTACTAATTTCTTCACCACTCAAAATTCCCAAACTAAATCCCCTACCACCAAATTACACACGCCGTAAACGGCACGGTACTCACAGCCACCTTGAAAGATCGTTTCGAGAGGTCTCCTTGTACGGTTGAGATAGTCCAGTCGTCACTCGGGCTTCACCAGCACGAACAATTTCTATGACACAAAAAATAGAACACTTTCAGTACACAAGTAAATACAAAAACAATAACGTCTCCTAAAAAACCCGATTATTTCTACAAAACCCCGATTATTCCTACAAAACCCCGATTATTCCTACAAAACCCCGATTATTCCCGGATAGGCCCCCATTTGTGACAAGCGGGTTTTGGCAAAATATCAACTTCCGGGTTCAAGTACTACTTGTCAATTTGGATACGCCCAAAAAACAACAAAGTCAATTTTTTTTTTTTTTTTTGATTGCAAAAAAAAATGTATATTAAGAGACTTAAATATCAAAATTATCTTACGAAATTGAATGGTCTTTCTTGATTGACCAAAACTTATTCAATATGCAGTAACTTCCAAAACTAAACAGTTGAAAACTCCCCGTTCGCAACAATCCTATATATACATTGATTAAATAAAGAAAGAAAGCCGGCCGGTGAAATTATTCGTTCACTTAACAGACACATATCACATTCTCCGCTTCTTCATATGGAGTCAGTAAATAAAAAAGAAGATTGGTAATTCGTACCGAGACAACTAGGGGGTTAACACGGTGTCCTCTGAACCGTAAATTCAAATTCGCATACAAAACACATCAACCAAGTAAACCTCCCTTTTAACTTTCCTTTTCCCAGTTTGGTAAAACTGTCCTTACTTGGACTACTATGCAACAGAGTTCAAAAATGCATAAATGATACAAAACATAATGTCAGTGTCTTCACTCCACGTGGTTCGTCATCCCTCTCTAGCGTCTTTCAAGTCATATGGACGGAACACGGGCGTGGAAGTTTCCATTGCAATCCCCCAACTCAGGTACAACGTAAAAATGGTACACTGTATGTAAGAAATTACATAGAAATAGTCCCAGTATATTGTGTACTGAAAATACTTGGATGATTGGCGCACCACGCCCTTTCGCTTCACTTCCCTCATACCTGGGTATAGATAAACCGTGCCACAAGGCCACGCCCAAGACATACTACACCTCATACAATTCTTGACTTTCATTGTAAATGGCCACCAGCATTTTGACACACAGTAATTTGAAATGCAGTAAATTTGGATTTTCGTGCTTAACAAGCAGTTTTCATATACCGTATGACGTAATTACACATGATAGTTCAACTTACATCACCCCACCAAAGCATTATCGTAACGACTTTCGATATACAGTTGAATAGGCGTTACCCAAGAACACTCTAAATAGAAACCTTATTTTTCATAAATATAGAATTCCAATCTGTGACAAACAACATTTCCCTTGCAGTTCGTCACATTCCCGGTTGCAAACTAAATAAAATTAACAAAACCACCCACAAGGATCTTTTCAACGTTCTAAAAACATTCCCAACTAAAATCTCGTAACGAAGAACGACAATTTTGGTTTACGGGGGGGGGGGGTGTTTTGAAATTCCCTCCTACGCCAAAATGCACATATTTCTACTAGAGATAGAACTAAACGACCCCAGCTAATTTCGGGACCCCTCCTGGTGTAGTACAAATACGATAAAAGAGCAATAACTTACGTGAAATTAAATGACTGACTGCCCGCTACTGGCGTTGCCCGAAGGACTCCTTTCTCTCTCGCACCATAACATCGGAGCACCTCTCAAACGATGTACAAACTGAAATTCAGCTGCGAAGAGAACCCAACGTAACACCCTGCCTCCACAGATACTTGGTAGCCTCGGTTATCTAGCCATTATAACCCTTACCAGATCTCCCGACAGCGGTGTTGACTTGTCAACGACCTGGGCAGCAGTGAGCAAGCCAGTCCACACCCAGCGAAGAACAGCGCATCCCTGGAACGCATTCCTCAAATATGCTCCCTGTTCATATGCAAACTTGCATTGCTGCCATAATTGCTCTTACATAATACGCATTCCCTGTATACACACAGAAAGTCGAGCCACATCCAGCCAATAAACAGATTACGCCCTCAGCTAGACACTTGCTCCCAAAATTACGGGGTTTCCTAAGCAACCTAACCGTCACAATTACCACAAAGTAAAATTTTTCCCTCTTGCCAGTATTTCAGATGCAAACGTATGGAAGGTATGCATTGAGACATTCACATAAGTTTTAAAATATTAACCGTTCTCATAAAGTCACTCACCGGCTGCAGTTGTAAACACTACACATTTGTTTACATCATCAGTGGTGATAGTTCCCATCCATCTATTGTATATGCGTCCATCCTTCAAACATACAATAAAGTACATTTCTTTTTCTGTGAAAATCTTGCCCTGTGGAACATGCTCTTGGACTGTACAGTAATGTACTGTTAGGATTAAACATACCAGAAACATGTCATGTATTTTCAAAAATGATATAACCCAACTTTTAAAAAAACATTACTCAAGATGGAAAAAAATACATTTGAAATGCTGTCACGCTTTTGCTTTGACTTGGATTATTTTGTAGGCGAAGTAAGTTCATTGCTAATCCTACCCACTTTGCTCTGCTCCCACATACTCCTTGAGACTGGAAACATTTTTTGCTAAAACATTTATTGCTTCAGTCTGTAGTCAAAGGTGGAAAGCTTTTCGTTCTCCTGACGCTTTATTTGCGGTGCAATTAAATCACAGTTCTTTTATATTTCTACCTATTCACTTCCTTTTGCAAGATGGAAAACCATAATGGCACTTTCATAGTAGGTTTAGCTTCGTGTGGCATGAGCATGCTGTCATGCCAGGAGGGACTTAGAAACGTCATGTAACTTTCTTATTAAAACAGAACTCCAAGAAATGATCGTGACCCTAGTGGATAATAAATAAACAAGTATCAACTTCTAAACTGCGATAAATTGTTACACTTCTATGTACATTACAAGCACAAACAATATGCTTCTATTAAATAGGTAATTAATACAATCTGGAGAATGAATATATTCCACTCGGAATTCCTCCTAAAATCAATTAAGGAAATTCACTGACGTTCTTGTTTTTATTGCAAAAATCTGTCTTTGGCATCCGGTAAGACAATGTAATACTGTTGTCCGAGACTGGATCATTCAGAGAGCTTAGAAGTGAAAATTAAGAGGTCCATTTATCTGAGCAAACAGTGCAAAATATCAAGTTGAACATTATGACTGAGCCGCGTGAGTTGGCTTCTAAGCAGAAATGTGTTCTCAGACCCCCCCCCCCCCCACCTTCTTACCAGTAGGGGTTCCCAATGTACCAAACTGGTCTAGAGGTTTCGTAGACCTCTATAAGTCCTCTCTATGTTGAGATGCCTACTTTGATGTTCCTTAATGAGACATTACGGTCGCTTCTCAACATAATTTCAAAACTCTAGCCCTTACACGAATCAAATAGCTCGAATTCTACATGTGTATTTATGATACCAACTAACATTTGAAACTTAAGCTAAATAGTGAAAAATGGAATCATTCTACTTATACAACAAACTTAATTTATGTACATGTAAGATAGGATCTTACCACTGATCTTTTCTGATTCATCAATATTTTCAGAAAAACTTTGTTCACTGGGGATTTCTGGCAATTCTAATCTATAAAGAAAATATCATATTTACTTCTTGGCTTAACAAAAGCAAGGTCGACTCAAATGTTGATAAATTTTTACTTAAAGGTATTAAAATGTAGCGAAAATCCAAGTAAAAATGTCTCATTTTGGTTGAAATCTTGGAACGGCGACAGTGGCTGAAAACGGAAAGGAAACATGAAAGAAGAATATATTGAAATATTACAGAAATGAATACGATGAAAAAATACATTCCTTTGTTATAAAGAATTAGTTTTTCATATATGGTGAATATAGATCTCAGTGAATAAAAATTTCAAAGCGTTCTTAAGCTACTACTTCCATTAATTATTACAAAAAGATTGGTATTATAAGCCAGGCTTAAACGGGACCACGCATGACTGACCTATGCTGTAGAGGTCTGAGGGGCAAGAGGTTGGTCATGCTACTGTAAGTCTTGTGTCCCTTGTAGCTCCTTCTGAAGAAACGTTTGGTTTTGCACTTCGGCTCTTCACCAGAGAGTCGAGGGGACTTTGGAAAAAGCAGAGTAAATTAAGCTCACAGTATCAGTACACGTGATACCGTGTCCTGCCTGCAAACGCCCCGAAAAGTAATCCTCAAATTCGCAGCGTTCGTTTTTGTGTTTGATGAATAGACTTTAATCATAACATTATCTCGTGTCAGAGTAATAGTGTTTTACGTGTAGTTCACTACACTATTTGATAGAATACCTGTATACTTTGAATGTTTTGCATAGTTTTTAAGCGTTTGATTTACGACTTCTTACACTTAAAATGTAGACTGTAAAAAAATTCAACGGATTTCATCTCTTATCGTGGGGTGATACACGAGTTTGGTTATTGCATTTATTTCCAGTAATGTACTCAAATATGATGACAGATGGCAGCTGAAGGGAACAAGCAGTCACATTATAGGTATGTCACTTTAGAGAATGTGACTTGTATCATTTGACTTGGTTGTGAAAATTAACCTTATGTAATATATCAGCGTCCACATCACATTGAAGTGAATAATAGGAAAGATTTACGTTTCAGTGTATCATCTAACAACAATATTTAAGAATTATTACTAAGAGGAAAAGAAAACGTTGACTCTATAGTTAAATTCCCATCAGATTATGCATAAAATAATTTAGCTCTCCCTACACAGAGATAAAATAATCTTCACAGAGACTTAAAACTTACTTGATTTTGCAGACGGAAGCCAGTGGTCATAATTATTTTGACGTTGTTTCCTCTTGATCCATTTTCTTGCTTGATATAAAAAGATTGCAATTACGGCAAAAAGTACAAGAAATGCACTTAGTAGTTCTCAAACTTGCTTCATCGCTAGAACCAACAGGTGTGAAATCATTCCTGGTTGACGAAATTGTTGCGTATTCTACAGTTGCACTATGTGTTGATCGTTCAACAGAGATAGACCTACACTGTTTGTCTTCCTGACAAATTGGTAGAAAATGTCTTAAGTAATAATTTTGACAGAAAGAGACTTGTGCACATGTAACACCACAGTTTGATGGCTCTACAAGAATGATCACATTTTGTTTCTGCATCCCACAAAGAAACATTTGATAGATTATCAAATTACCTCTGACATACAGCAGCCTGAAATTTCCCAAATTTTGGAGCAATGAATAGTTAAAGATAGCTAGTGAGTTATTAGCAATGAGTAAGATTTCAAGGTTTGGAACAAAATTTCTTAATGGTACAGGCCAAATTCGGAGAAGATCACAATTACTCAAGTTGATTATTCGCAAACTCTTACTTCTGATGTTTCTGAGGGCACGTTCATTAATTACTTTCAGATTAAAGTTATAAGACAAATCTATCCACAATAGGTTAGTACAATTAAGTATTAAAGGAGTTGTATGAAGGAGATTTTTAGAAATATCCAGTCCTTCAATGTGATCAATTCCATTGACTCCCATACCAGTCAAGTTTCTGTTATGACAATCCAGAGTCTTGTCCTCCAAAGTATCACAAACCTCACAGGAGATGTTAGTGTCGTTGACCCCCAGACACCATTTTTCTGATCTTTGAAATGATACACAACAGCCAAAGAACATTATAATTATGGATGTACCAAATATAGACTGTCCTTTCCGTTTTTCAAAAGTAGTCATCGTCAGATTTTTTTCACAAAACTTTCAGAAAAAAAGGAAATCTTCATGCCTGAAATCAACGATCGACCAGAGCACCATCAAAGCAGAGGGGAATAATCCGTCATCGTAATATTATCCTGCATTTTGAAGTGAATACAAAATGAAAGTTGCTGTCAGATGTCGACAGTACAGTACTTGAAAGAAATCAACATAACTTGTTTGATAACCAATAACTTTTAACCCGCCTCACTAGTCTTACAGGAAGTGAGAGGTTGTACCGTGACCTGTGGAATACTACATTTTTGTGATAAAAAAGTTATGTTGGGAAGGAGGGAGCGGCAGGAAGGGAGGGGGAGGAAGGGAGGGGGAAGGGAGGGGAGGGGGCAGGTTGCTAACCACGTAAAATTACGCCTCTCTCATTGTTGTTTTCATCTTGTTTTATTTTTCAGTCACGGATGGCGACAGACTCTTTTACTGAAAATAAGTTTGCTTTTATTGAAAATGTGAGAAAATGTGGGGTTTTATTGAAGAATATCTGGAGTTTTATTGAAGAAAATTTGTAATCGGGGTGGCGCTCCTCGAGTGGGAGGGGTAGAAACCCAAAGCTCCGACAACGGCGACAGGTTGCCGAAATGATGAAGAGCGCAAGATTTTCTGCTTCTACTGAAAAAACATAAAAATTTTGGGGATTTATCTGCAAGTTGGGAAATTTTGCGTTTTTGTTGAAGAATTTGCCCTTCCAAAGAGCAAAATAAAGCCTACCACTGGGCCTACTGACTTTCGGGGAAATGGCTTACTTCCAGTGGTGGCGCTATGGGGGGCATGAGGGGGCATTTGCCCCCTCAGATTTTGTCCTTGTCCCCCCAGTTGCCCCCCACTCAGCTGAAATGTAGTGCATTGGAAGATGCATTATGAACCAAAATATACCTATCCTGAGACTTAATTTTTCACCGACAAATATGCTAAGATCTCTGAGCTTCCGGGGGCTTCGCCCCCCTGGACCCCTACCAATGGGGAGGAATAGCTTTATACATTACAATTATTTGGAATCATTATATTGGACGATGCACAATGAACCAAAATATGCATTTCCTGAAACTTAATTTTTCACCCAGATACATGCTTAAACCTTTGAGCTTTCGGGAGCTTCGCCCCCTGGATCCCCACCAGAGGCCCTAAGGAGGGCCTCTGGACTCCAACCGATTAATATTATAGTGGTACGAGGACAGAAATAGCCTTATACACTAAAATTATTGGGAATTCTTGCATTTGATTTTGCATT
Source organism: Holothuria leucospilota (assembly GCA_029531755.1). NCBI lineage: Eukaryota > Metazoa > Echinodermata > Holothuroidea > Aspidochirotida > Holothuriidae > Holothuria > Holothuria leucospilota. The sequence goes on from CM055968.1 coordinate 56,296,104, forward strand.
ATGAACGAAAAAATATACTTACCCTGAGACTTAATTTTTCACCCAGAATATGCTAAATCCTCTGAGCTTCCGGTGGCTTGGCCCCTGGCCCCCCACCGGGGCTTTGCCCCTGGACCCCACCAGGGCCCTAAGGCGTGCCCCTGGACCCCACCCGCATAAGCTCGCGCTAAGCGCGAAAAGTTTTTGCCCCCTCCCCAACATTTCCTTTTGCCCTTTATTTGACCCCCGACTTTTAAAATCCTGGTGCCGCCACTGTTTACTTCATTCTACCCTTAAAGGCTCCCCGACGAAATTCGAAAATTCTCAGACAGATCCAGCCTTCGCCGATTGCCATGGTGGCCTCTGCGCCCCCCCCCCCCACCTGGCGCCATTCCTGTATTTAGCATGTAGATTAAACCATAGCAGCACAATCTCCGTAGGGAATGGAAAAAAAAAAGATTTTAACTACAGATATCGGTGTTAGGCCTGGGTCCCAGATAAATCCGAGTCAATCGTAAAAAATGGATTTTTGAGCCAAAGTGTGTCTCAAACGTTTTCTACTTCTTAAGTATTATAAAGTGGTTAAAGTTGGGACTATGTTATCCTTCCTTAAAAGGCTGTCGTAATTTGCGGTCCGTCGAGCAGATTTGGGACCGCCTGAGTTTACCGATCCTATACACTAACCTTAGAGGTATGGAGCCAAATTGTCTTCCTAAACTGATGACGCAAGATTGTAGGCCAGGAACGGTAGCTACAAATTTTGTGTTTGAAGTGCGATTGTCGTCATTCTATATTATTTCGAATGGCAAATGTTGGCCCTTATCACACCGTTTTTATGAACACTTAATGAAAAGTCTTGGCTGCACCTCTGATATGTTGCGTAAGATGGGGAAATTAAGATTGTACTGGGAGAAACACACGGGGTACAAATCTACCAAAAAACACAAATGTGTACCAGTGAAACTTCTTTTTGGAACAAAAGGGTGGCTGTAGGTGTGATAAATTATTTAAGCTTGGTCAATTTGGCTGTGTGGGTGACGAACATAAGGTGTGACAGTCTGAACTTTTAGCCCATTTAAGTGGAGATTAGCCCATACAACACTTGCCCGCCCGGCGGACGTGTATTACTCCTGCACCTATATTGGCTGCAATCGTAATACCAACGTCCGCGAACTTTCGCAAGAATTCTTCGTCAAACTGCGTACAAACTGTACGCTATTAACTATTCATATATACGATCACAACAAACAGAATTATAAATATTCAACGAAAAAACGACTAAAGCAAGTCTTTGATTATCATACTGTTTCGAACGACAAATGTCAATGGGGTTTTAGTGTGTGATTTCGCCCGCTTCAAGCTCACACAATGAAGTCCCATTGATTGACTGTGTAAAAGTGAACGTTGTAGCCTTTCGTGCAATGTGAATATTCATATATTGAAACCAATCAACAGTAGAGAGAGTAAAATTTATATTGGGCTCATGAATATAACGAAGTTTGATGATCTCTATCATTGTTCGCAGGTGTTAGGGTATGTACGCCAAAGAGGAGTACATATTCGACACCTGCTATGAAGGTAAATGCAACACCGCTATTCGGCCCTATGTTGTCCTCGTATAGCAAAAATATGTCCCTGTGAAATATCTGTGCCAGGGTCTGTGGCTCAAATGCCACAATTTTAAAGCCCTTGACCACAACTGTTTGTATACTTGTCCGTACAGTGTTAAAGCATATTAAAGGTAGCAATAATACATCTGACATCACTTCAGAAAATTTAAGACCTTCTTTTACTTTTGGATAAAGTCCTCCTTTCTAAAACAGTACAGAGGAGTGGAGATTTGAAACTCCGCGGATAGGCTTTTCAGGCAAACAGATCAAGCCATAATGCAAGGAGGATATTAAATTTATTGTGAGGTTGGAAAAGGAAATGATCTTTAAGGTGAGTCAAAGCATAGTCAGCATATACTGTTAACACCACAAAAGGTCTAAAGCTTGTGTGAATCAAATTTTCTGTAACTGCAGCTCACCACTGTGAGCTGCAGTTACAGAAAAAACAAGAAAGCAGAACGTATTTACAAGTAGAGCCTTAAAACATTCCACCATCACACCCAACCACCCTTTTCACGAAGCTACCCATCCTCCCACCCATTCAGTCTCACACCAACCCTCGTACCCATCCGCATCTTGCATACCCATGAGGAAAAAAGGTATTACATTCAATGACTTAATGTCAAAACCCAGGTATTAATCTTGAAATTATAGTAGTGATCGATTAGAAATCTACAAAATTTGTGACGAAAAAAGTGAACACTATATTACGAGGTAGAAGTAACTGACAAGAAGTTTAATCTAAAGACAGCACGTTAACATAAACTTGTTTTAGAAAAGTCCACGGGATTTCTTGGACCACGGAGACGTGTATTGTTACTGTGTGTTGTCATTTGACGTGTATAGTAACCATGCACTAGAGAATTTCGTGTGGTAAAACGAGAAATACCTGACTGTAGTAGATTGTAAATGAAACTAAATGAAACAATATGCAAATTTTACAGTATAAACTTTCATAACATCCAGTGGCGTAGCTAGATATTTTTTGTGGGGGGGGGGGGGCGGCAAAAGCAAAAAAAATCCGACAGATTATTATCTTGAAGTAATGATGTACTATCTAAGCGTAGCGCCACCATCATCTGTCGTGTAGCGCGCGGAAAAATTAGATTAAAATATCTCCGAGATTTCCTTAAATGACACTTCCAGGACTTGTCAGTAACCATTTCGATGTGTAATTCTGCTTAAAAACATAAGAAGTGTTGTAAGTGTTTCAAATGAATTTTTTTATTTCCGACAGAGACTAGAAATTTCCGACAGAGGCCTTCGGAGGCTTTGTGGGGGGGCAACCGCCCCTGCCCCCTCCCCTCTAGCTACGCCACTGATAACATCACTTAGTTTAAACAAGTTACGGGACGTAAATAGTGCATTGGTATAATCATGTGGAACAGAATCAAGAATTTTCGATAGCTCTTTCTAAAAAGCACAGTCAGTTTTTTAAAGGCGTGTCTCTTTGCTAGGCTACTGTAAAATGATGAGGACAGATCAAACTTACTCAACTTGTGCGAAGCATATTTTTCGACAGCATCTGTTTTTAGTTTACCTACTACTCCAACACACTAACCAACTTTGCGAAACAAATATGAGGTATGTTCGTGTCAATTAAAAGAAGGATTTAAGACAAAAAAGATAGCAGTTTAATATTTAAAAGAGAAAGCAAATGTAAGCATTCTTGTGAACTTTTCATTCAGAGCAATGTTTTCTTTGCTTTTTCAATCTGTTGTCTTTAGCATGAAATTGATAGGGATATAAGCTTTCAATGGGGAATTTACACTTTGTGTAATTCCATGCCTCTCATGTATTCACACATTTGTCGCGGTTGTACAGTTTAAAGAAAAACAAAAGAGCTCATGAATGTGAGGTTCTAATGTCACATGTGCTTGCTTCAAGTTCACTTTGGGTTGAAAAGGTGACAAATTCTTCTGCTCAAATTTCATGAACCACACATCGAATTTCAATGCAAACTTTACCAAAATCCTTAGACTGAGTACCTTTCTAATAAATCAAAGCCCCATTTAAGCCTCAAATCTTTCTTTATGTCGATATTAAGAGCGGCGATCGCGTGGGAGGTGGGGGATGGGGACATGGCCCCCAACAATTTGGTTGGGGAACGGACCACCTATCGTCTATGTATACGTTTACTTACACATTTGCATACGTATACATGTATTTATATATACATATACGTATACATATGGATCATTTTAAGGTTCCGACACACGCCCCTCGTCCAACACAACCCTATGTATTCCATGTCACTTAAGAAACCGACTGCATGGTCAAGTGGTTAGACATCCGACTTGTAGCCGGAGGATCTGGGGTTCGACTCCTGGGGGGATCATACCGAAGACTTTAAAAATGGAACCTACTGCCATTGTGCTTGGTGCTCAGCATAAGCAATGGAGTAGGAAAAACAAGCCAGTAAGCCACAACTGGAAAAAAGGCCGTGGCCGGCCTGACTTAAACCAATTGGTTAGAAACAGCTGTAAAACCTCATCTAACTCTAAGTCCATGTCACTTAACTCTATCAGCAGCTTCAAGATGTAAATAACTTATTGTGATTTTAAACTAATGTTTTTGGGAGGCTTGTTGAAAGTCTTGTCATTTGTTTTTCTGACATTGATTGAAAGCTTATTCGAATAAAACTGATCAAAGTACAATGTACATTCACGACCGACGGCACTCTCAAAGGTTTTTTTTTCTTTGAGAAATATGGTAGCATCCTATGAAAACGTCATTAGTGAAGTATTAGATAAAATTATTTGTAATTTCGTCCACGTATATAATAAACAATAGCGGTGCGAGAATCATTCTTGAGTTAGCTATATTTTATACTTCGCAGATCGAAAGTTAGTTTCATTTTTGAAGGAAAAAGGTGTTTTTAAGTCAGATAGCTTTTTATGCAGTGATATTATATGCAGTAGCGTAGCTAGGGGAGGGCAAGGTGGGGCAAGTTGCCCAGGGCGCCACCTCTAGGGGGGCGCCAAATCGAGATAACTTAAAAAATGTTGGAACTGCCATTTGCCATGAGCACGATATTGATATAGCAATTTCATCTTTTAATAACATAATATTTACGATATTGCTAGTGTTTCCCCTTTTTATATGCGGTAAATAGGCCTTGGAAGTGCCATTTCCAGCGATCTGGGGCGCATTTTGGGCCAAAATTTTCTTGCGCTCCGCGCCAACCCATGGTGGCGCGGAGCGCCGAGAGTCTGTCTATGGGCTTCCCCATCCCCCCTAACAAATTCCTGGCTACGCCTTTGTCAACACTGTATGAAAAAAGCATCTAAACTCTTTTCTGGGAGTACAATATTTCCCAAGAAAAAAGTTGGGCCCCCCTAAAAAATTTTGCCCCCCGAATTTTTCTGCGGACGCACGTGGACATTTGTTCTATTTAGGATCTTGAGTTGTGTAAGTATTCCTAAGATTACCCCTCCCCCGAAGATGGGGGTAGGGGCGCCAATTTCATTTCTTGCCCCGGGCGCCACAAACCCTAGCTACGCCACTGATTATATGTCCCGAACACAATACCAAAAGTTTCCAGTACAATGAAATTGCCTTGTTTTTGTTCATTTCGACTTTCACAACCAAACCTGCTGACCGAAGAGTCTCCATCGGTTGGTACGCACAGCGTGCCAAGAATATGATTATTAAAAATATCCTTCAGATTGTTTGAAATGACTTTCACCAAGCTTGCCTCGTAAGCTGTAGGTAAACATTCGTTCAATGCAAGATCTCAATAATTTAGAAAAACACTTCAAACAAGAAGGCAAATTAAAGGCAACTTTAAGGCCTATTTTCTTCTTCCAAGAAGCATACGTCCCTCAAAATGTGTAAGTCCATGCAACTTGGTCTGGCTGAAGTCCCCCCCCCCCCCCACTGATTTGGCCAATCTATGTCGGGCAAACCGCCCATCGTTTTGATTACTCAGTGGGCTTGTGGGAAAGTAAGTCTACTCATTATAACTTCTTAACACATTTTAGCTATGCTTTACTTCATTTTAAGTTACAATAGTGATTCTTCCGCACCAAAATATTTCTCGAAGAGATAAGTGATTATTGCTGGCGAATTTGTTTTTCCAACCTCATTTTTGTTTTATACCTCAATATTTTCGCGCGCCGGATGTGGCCCGCGGACCGCCATTTAAGAACCCAGGGCCTATGACTTGAAAATTAAACTACACCTAACGTGGCTAGCCTGGGCTAACCAACTCAGTATTTCAGATCAAATTTAGTTGCTTTTTGAAAGGCCACTGTCTAAGAAGAATTTTTATGACTGGCTAACGCTAGCCCTAATTCCTAACTAATCCCTTACCTTAACAAAGGATACAATCGATACATCGCAATGGAATCATCCAGTCAGAAAATACCTGCTTAGACAGTGCGCATCAGCTGGTTTAGATGGGAAAACCGTAGATTGCTCTTGGATGATCAGTTTAGTTTTGCACGACTGGGGATAAGATCCCGGCCAAATCTCCTGGTTACCAATTTTAATTGCTTCAAATGTCACAACTTTTATCCACTCGGCCACAGGAGTATTTACTAGATTTTAGTTTTTGTAATAGCACTTAGGAAAAAACAGTATAATTTTCTGATTGGATTGCACTTGCACTGCAATGTGTTGTGTCCTTCGTATCGACAACAAGGCCCAAATAATGGAGAATGAGATACAGTTTGTTACTGGCTGTCGGCCATCTTTATCCAAACTCCTTTCTATCAATCAGCCCCTCAACTACAAGACATACTATTCCATCAATGCATAAATTACAGTACACTACATTCCCCCTTTTCTTTCAGATTTGAACCTTATCTCAAAACAATGTAGGTGATTAACTCTGCCGCTTTAAAATGTATCAGTGAAATAAACTTGTTCTAAGATATCAATCTTGAAATCACATGTCAGCATATGCCAATTTCCAATGTACAAAAGATTTTGTAAATTCTGAATAACTGAAAAATGCTTATGACTGTTATCTACCAGTCACTGCTTACAACAGATACTTTTCAAATTCCACTCAAAACAAAAATGATTCAAGTCACTGTCCTTGACCTATCTTTTTAAAATTAAGTAAAACACACTCATTTTTTTGATTGTAAACTGCATGAAGCACAATAGACAAAATCATGTAATATAATCATCCAGCCACCTTGGAGGGTGACGGTTTCTCCTAGGTCTATCATTTTCCCTTTGGTGGTTAGGTATGTTTTCACCTTCACCATTATCATATATGTCATCTTCCTCTGAGTCATACAGATTTGCATCTCCAATTTCACCTTCTCCACCTTTGAAGAGTTTTGTGTGGGATACATTTCTCCTAAACTTAATACCATCTGGTCTCATCAATTCGAGACAATTTCCCATTTTCTTAACAACTTTGAATGGTGTAGGGTAGAATGCTGGAGAAAGTTTGTTTTTCCTTTCACATTTGACTAGAACTTTGTCACCCGGTTTAATGGCTCTGACTTGGGTACGTCTGTGCCTGTCTGCATACTAGTTTTTGTAACTTTGCTTTTGAGCTCTGTCATGTCTCATTGCCTCTTTCAATTGCTTCTGACTGACAGACATATTGCCCACTTGTGGAAGTTTTGTTCGAATCTGCCTTTTGAATAGCATTTCAGCTGGAGACAAACCAGTGGTGATATGAGGCGAACTCCTATAAATTAGCAAGAAGTTTGTTAATTCTTTTCTCCAGTCTTTACCCTCGACCACTGAAGCACGGATTAGTTTCAAAAACACTTTGTTCATTCTCTCTACTTGACCATTTGCTTGTGGCCAGTAAGGTGTTACCCTTCTGTGGTGAATACCATGGTCACTTATGTATGTACAGAACTCTTTTGATACAAATTGTGCACCATTGTCACATGTTATGGACTTTGGATACCCATGAGAGCTAAATACATGGTTTAATCAGTTAATTATGGTTTGACTGGTGATACTGCGCAATACTGTGGCTTCAGGCCATCTGGAGTAATAATCTGTTAGCACAATAATATACTCTCCACTTGGAAATGGGCCACACAGGTCAATTGCCAGATCTTCCCAGGGACCTTCAGGCAATTTTGATGGTTGGATTGGTTCTGCCTGTGCTGCTTTGTTTACCACTTGACATGCATGACACTGCCTAATCATGCCTTCTACTTCTCTATCAATATTTGGCCACCATACTTTTTGCCTAAGTCTTTGCTTTGTTTTCACTATTCCCTGATGACCTTCATGAGCCAATTTCAACGTTTGCTCTCGTAATGGTCTGGGCATCACAATTCGTGTTCCCCTTAGTACCATACTACCAAATGTTGTGAGTTCATGTCTCACAGCATAATAACTCTTGTTACAACCTACCCATTTACCTGTGTCTATGCGGTTTCTGAGTTCCTGAATTTCTGGGTCATTTTGTGAGCATTTGTCGATTTCCTCCATTGTCATGGCACGAGGAACAGCATTTCTTGCAACAAAACAAATATATTCCTCTGCACAGTTGTCACTTTCATTGGCTTCATTACTTGACAATAATCTGGATAGAGGGTCTGCTACATTTGTTGGACCCGGCCTGTATACTACCTTAAATCTATATGGCTGCAAACGCAAAACCCATCTCTCTATTCTAGCTGATGGTTTGGACTTGGAAGAATATATCACTTCCAGCGGTTTGTGGTCTGTTATCAATTCGAATTCAATACCATACAATTGTAAGTGAAACTTTTCACATCTCCAGACTACAGCTAGTGCCTCTTTTTCAGTTTGTGAATACCGCCGTTCTACTGACGTTAACGCTCTACTGCCGAATTCAACTGGTTTTCTTTGACCATCTGTTTGTTCCTGAACAAGAACTACCCCTAGTCCGACTGGACTTGCATCAACTATAAGTTGTGTTTTGGCTTTGGGATTAAAGTACGCCATGACTTGATTACTGACCAATCTTTCCTTGAGCTCTTGAAATGCATTTTGTTGGACTTCAGTCCATTCCCACTTTGTGTTTGACCTAGTTAGTTTTCTTAAGGGTTCACTGACTGTTGCATGATCTGCAATAAATCTGCTACAATAATTTGTAAGTCCCAAAAAACTTCTCACCTCACCAGGTGTCTTAGGTGCCCTTGCATTCATTACTGCATCTACCTTTCTTTTTTCTGGGCCTATTCCTTTAGCTGACAAAACATGCCCCATAAAAAGTAGCTTTGACATCCTGAATTGACATTTACCTCTATTAAGCCTAAGCCCTGCTTCTTTGAGCTTTGCAAATACTCTTTCTAATCTCTGATCATGTTCATTTTGATCTTTCCCAAAGACAATTATGTCGTCAGAGATGTTTCTGACCCCTTCACATCCATGCAGTGTTTGTTGAATCAGGTGTTGATAAATTTCAGAAGCTGAGGATAAACCAAATACTAACCGTTTGTACCGGTATAGGCCTTTATGTGTTGTGAAAGTAGTTATCCCCCTAGATTCAGGCTCTAGTTCTATCTGATGGTATCCCATAGTGAGATCCAATTTAGAGAACACTGTTGCTTCACTCATTTCCCCAAAAATTTCATGCAGTGTGGGTATCGGGTGCCTTTCTCTTAGGACTGCTTCGTTTGGCCTTCTCATATCAACACATACTCTTACATCGTCATTTGTTTTGGGAATCACAACCAGTGGTGAAATCCCTGGAGTGGGACCATTAACATTTTCAATCACATCTAACTTTTCTAGTTGATCTAGTTTTTTGTCTAGCCTCTGTCTCATGCTAAATGGTACTCTCTTCACAGCCTGAGCTACTGGTTGCACTTCAGGATCAATATGGATTTTGAGTTGGAAATTTTTCAATTTTCCAAGGCCTTTGAAGCACTCTGCATATTTAACATTCACTAGATATTCAATGTCAACTTCATTTTTGACTTCATATACATGGGGACTGAAAGACAATAACCCTAGTTTTACTGAACTTTCCTTGCCAAGGAGAGGAGTGTCATTTCCAGGGACCACCACAAATTCTAGCTCTTGGCTCATAGAAGACTCTTTAGTCACTTTTACCTGTCCCTTGAACATGCCCAAAATTTTCATTGGTGTATTTGCACCATATGGAAACAAATTACGATTACACTTCGTTAATTGCAACCTACCATTATTACCTTTGTTAACCTTAGTCCATACATCATGATTTATGATATTGCAACTAGCTCCAGTATCGACCATCATGGTTACTGTTTGTCCTTCAATAGTTAAGTCAACTCGGCCAGCATCTTTACTTTTCACCGTAAACACATAGTCATCAGTCACTGGAGTCTGTGGTTCTGGGATTGCATCTTGTGTCTCGCTAGCTTCCGCAGCATAATACGCATCATCCTCAGTAAACATTTCTGCAGTGGCTCGGTCTTGACGCCTTGATCTACTTGGTCCTCTATATTTCTGTTGGGCTGGCTCATTTCTAGGTTGATAGGATGGCTTACTCCTGCACATTTTGGCAAAATGGTTCAGTCCTCTACACTTGCTACACTGTTTGCCCTTGGTGATGACACAGTCTTTCCCCATATGTCCCATACGCCCACATCTGAAACACTGGATCTGTCTGTTCCCATTTGATATTCCTTTACTAGGCCTTGTGTCCTGTCTTTGCCTATTTGGTTTTTGTTGATTTGTTCTGATTGCTTGTACATTTCCGCCTACAGCACCTGACCGGCTTACGTTTCTGTTCACATTTTCCATGCAGTTAGCTTGCTTTTCTGCCGCCTCTGAAGCTCTTGCTATATTCATGAGTTTATCAAGGTCAAGATTGGGTTCACGCAATAGTCTGCGACGTAACTGGTTAGATCTACACTTATCGATCACCTGATCACGAACCATATCATTATACAGTGTCCCATAATCACATGTTTTCGCAGCTTTCTCAATTTTGGTTACGAAATTGTCAATTGTTTCCCCAATTTCCTGGCTTATTTGCCTAAAAACATGCCTCTGGTAGGCCACGTTTTGTTTGGGTTCGAAATAAGTTGTTAAAGCATGGATTGCTGTGGCAAAGTCGTCTCCCGTGTTTTCTAACGTGTCAAGGATATCTTGTACTTCAGTGCCTGCTGTGTGCAAGAGCAGCGCACGTTTCTGCTTGTCATCACTCACCCCGCACGCGCTGATGTAAAAATCGAACGATTTCTTCCATTTACGCCATCTGTCTGCAACGGCTTCTCCTTCTGGGTTGAAGGTGGGCGGGGGCGGTAAGTTCACCATACTCGTCGCCATTGTAGTGTCCTTCGTATCGACAACAAGGCCCAAATAATGGAGAGTGAGATACTGTTTGTTACTGGCTGTCGGCCATCTTTATTCGAACTTCCTTTCTCTCAATCACGCCCTTAACTACAAGACTTACTATTCCATCAATGCAATACATGCACTCATTACAGTACACTACACAATGAAATGAATATTTATATTGTTGAAATATGTAGCTTACATACGTAACATACTATTGGTATGTGTTCCACACCAATCAAGAGAGGAAGGTGCCCTACTGTTATGTAGTAATTACAATAGCAAAAATATTCAAGACAGTTTCAATAATTTAAATTATTAATTTTACTGTTTGATATTTTACTCCTGTCAGGTGTTGCTCCTGCTTTTCTATTTTACTTTTTTTATCTCTACTTTTTTATATATTATATTGTGACATTGCATTTATTTTGGGAATCTCATTTTGTATTTTTTCTTCGCTTTCTACTTTTACATTGTCAGTTGAGTTGTTGATAGATTCGTTTTTATCTGTTGTGCTTTTTTTTCAATTCCTTTTAATAGGATATATAAATATGCTAACTTTCTGTTTGGGTATCATTTTGCTATATAACTCTGCAGAATTTCTTGATATTTCTGCCCTTGGTATCTTCTGAGGTTTGCAGTACTTCTATAAAATCAATGCAATATAAGTATTTCAAACAATGACATGCAGATCTTGAAGGATTATTTTACCATGATTGTTGAAATAATTTATGCTGCGTATGAAATCTCATTGAAGGTGTGCGATGCATTCTCGAGTCCCTAGGAGCTTTCACTCTAGTCTATAATTTGATTCAATTCGGTTAAGTGCCCTCAGTATGACCAGATTTCAGTTCAATTAAAACAGGATTGTTTAGGGTGTAGGCACACCAATACACTATAGTTAAGTTATATCATAGAGAACCGCAGCCGTCCACAAAATTATTTCACTATCCATGATAGACATATCACTTTTCGCTTTTCTTTTTGAAGCGTCCATGACAATTTAGACGCTCAATATTTTAATCAAACAAAAGAACGTCAGCCGGACTAACAAACAATCACCCTGCCCAACCTCTTGCTTTTGCTGAATCTGATATATGGTTTCCTGGAGAATGCAACTTCAGATTGGATTTATATATATATATATATATATATATATATATATATATATATATATATATATATATATATATATATATATAGATATATATATCTACTATATATATAAAGGTCACAGTACTGCATAGCACTTTTGAAGTATATAGGTCAAAAAAGAAGTAGTAAATAGTGCTAAATGTTTGTGTACTTTAATTTGTACGTTTGGCCGTGTCAAAAATTAGTTGCATTTTTGCCCCCTGATGGAGGGTTTAAACCCGAAACGTATTTACTACTTCTTTTTTGACATATATATATATATATATATATATATATATATATATATATATATATATATATATATATATATATATATATATATATATATACATGAGCGTTCTTCATAGCAGGAAGTCCACTGGAGGTAAAGGGACTGGTAAAGAAACCAACTTAGTGCTTACTCTGCATATAACATAGGTCAAGCCTATCACACAAATCTCTTTTAGAAGTAACTCAGAGAGCAGTAGCCTAACATCTCCTGTCCCTGAGCTGTTTGTAGTGCAGTCGATAAGTCGATAAGCGCTGTTTTGCCTTTTTTCGTAATTCATTTCTATTTTTGACGATAAGTTCTTCAGCCTGACAGCCCGAGTTTATGGACTTAGGCCAGTTTTGTCTGTCCGTCTCTAGTGAAAAAGCTATCCAACTTTCTGCTATTTGCACGTCTTCAATGCAGATGAAATGATAATTTCAATTCCAATGAAATGTAATGCTTGGCTGTTTCGTAGAAGGCCTCAAATTCTGGGTGCAACGATAACTAGCGATAGATTTTCTTACAAGAGCTATCCTTAAATAATTGTTTCTTTCTGTCCATTCAGACAGAATCCGTAGTATGGTCTGTTTGGTATGCAACCATTGACAAGGGGGCTAGACATACTAAAATGCATTGAGGCAATGATAATTTAGCTTTTTCTAGGCTGGGAATTTTTTTCCATGAGAAGGGGCGCCGCCCCCTTGCCCCCTTGGTTATGGGTTTGCGTAATACTGCAACTTATGTGCTGTGGCACTCCTTAATATTTGCTGGTAAGATGGCGTTAAATTATGAGATTGATCTCATATAAATTGTGTGCCATTTTATCATTGTATTTTATACTACATTGCAACAGTTAGTCATCAAACAGAAATTTACTCCTTTGAATTCTCTTTCGCTACTTTATTATTTTTTCGAAACACTTCTAAAAGACATCAGGTTTAGGGGTGGCGTTAGGATAGACTCGACTGTGGATAGGTAGACTCTCCGACGGGGTCAGCAACCCTAAGCTCCGATAGGGGCAAAGGGTTGCGGGAACGAAGTCGACGGGTAGGGTGGTGAGGAGGCGGTTGGAAGAAAATCTTTGAAACATACCACCCCACTGCAGGATGGCAGAGGCCAGTACTAAAAAGTTGTCAACAATCGAATGAAGTTCAGTGGCACAAGGTGCATGAAAAGAGAAGTTTTACCTGGTCTGGAACATTGTTCATAGTTACCAAAAGCTGATCACTACTGCAGAGGAAGAAGTGTGTTAAATGGAGAGAATTTATGAACAGGGGGCCTCATGAACCTAAAAATAAACTCTTTATAACGTCTTATAACTGCTTTGGCAATTAATAATTCTTCAATTTTTTCTAGCATTGAAAACAAGGAAAAATATGTAACAGTCAATCTAAGTTGTCCATAAAAGAAGTTATATACCTGCTTGGTATTACCTGCAGTCCCATGCTATTGAATATGTATTGAGTGCATGTCAGGCCCGGGCTAAAGGTCAGTGACGGGTTTCTGCCCTGGGATTCAGGGTCGCACGTTTATGGTTGGCCGCGGTGGACATAAGACGGACTGAACTCCACGCGCAAAGCAGACCATGAACCAATCAAATCCACGGATCGTTGGTTATACCATTACACAATGGGATAGACTAGAATCCATTGAAAACAGAGGGAACTTATGAAATGATTTTGGTTTGATTTGGTTGATTATTAATACTCTTCCACATGGCTTAGTGTGTAGTGGTACTATAGTTAAGAATTTTACAGTGTTTTAAACAGGTAGTTTCTCAATACATTGAAGTAGTTCACACAAACACGCCCACACCATTAGCTGAAAAGGCAGACAGTTTGTTTGGGATGCATGCAGACCAAAATACACACGAACAGCGAACATTTTATAGAAAACAATATCCGTTTCAATAGAAGGGGGCTACAAGCAGAGGAAAGAGTAAATGAACATGAAATTTCAGAATTTCAGGTCGAATTTTCGGATACACGCATGTTGCAAAGAGTATCATATGTCATTTTGGACCCGCGTGGCTTAAATTGAAAACCGGTAAAACTGCTTTGACAGACCGGGGCTTACAAAATAATGCAGTCAGTCTTGACTTTACAGAGTTTCATGCAAACAAAATAGTCAATTGTGGTACTATAGGCAGTGGCGTATTTAGGGGGCCATTGGGCCATGGCCCCCTCACTTATGCCGATTTTTTTAAGTTCCTAAAAATACGAAAATTTTTTAACACAAATTTTACTTCAAAAGGTAGCATATGTGGCACCACATTGCATTTATTAAGGACACCTAATTTTTCAAAAAATTTCAAAGGGGAGGGGACACCCCATTGGTCATGGTCCCCCCCCCCCCTCACTGATGCCGACGTGTTTTTGTTTTAGTTCCTAAAAATACGTAAATTTTTTAACACAAATTTTACTTCAAAAGGTAGCATATGTGGCACAAGATTGTATGTAAGGACACCTAATTTTTCAAAAATTTTCACAGGGGAGGGGGAACCCCATTGGCCAAGGTCCCCCCTTGCCGATTTTTTTTGTTTAATTCGTAAAAATACGTAAATTTTTTAACACAAATTTTACTTCAAAAGGTAGCATATGTGGCACCAGATTGCATGTAAGGACACCTAATTTTTCAAAAATTTTCAAAGGGGAGGGGACCCCTCCCCTTAGACCCCTCCCCAGGCAGGCGATCACACAACATACTGCATGGCCCCCGTGAGAGAAATCCTGGCTACGCCACTGACTATAGGATTGTCTAGTTAACTCAGAACAAGGACTCGGGTGTTAACACCTCCCTGGTCAGAAAATTAGGTTTGCTTGAGTGGTTAAGTTTACATTCTGATTACCTGCAGGTATGAAGAAAGATTTGTATCGCATACAGAACACCTTTCAGTGATGTTTCCGCCCAGACTCTCTGTGCATTCCCTGGCCTATAGGTTGCAGCGGGCTGGGGAAAACTGCACCGCCGAAAAAAAATTAAGAAGAATCGGGATAGCGGTAAAAAGAAAAGAGAAAGGAGAATAATTAAAAGAAAAGAGAAGCAAAATAAAGGAAAAAATCAAAACGACAGACAAGTACTATGAAGAGGGTGATTATTGAATTTAAGGAAGGTGGGGAAGAGGAAACTGGCATGGTAAATTTGGAAGGAAATGTCAATGTTACTAGTTCTGTGGTAGACTGGCCTATAGGGATGGTGGAAAAACGAACGGGACGAAATAGCCTGAAAGAGTGAAGCGGGCTGGTAAGAATGGAACAGGGACAAGGGCTGGAGTAAGGCCGACTTCGCAAGTGGGAGAAAAATAATGAGCGGAGAGAAAAGAAAAGGAAGGAACATTAAAAGGTGAGTTGCGGGGAAGAAACGGCCAGGAAAGCAAGATGTAACTTAGCAGAAGGAATTTCGGGAAATAAAAATAAGGAGTAACAGCAGGGCCGAATCCAAGGGGGCGTAAGGGGCGTACGCCCCTATTTTCATGAAAGCAATGATTTTTGTAACAGAATTTTAAACCTCCAAGCCCATCTGATTGCACCATGCATTTTCTGCAGACGTTTACCCCCCCCCCCCTCTCATATCTGGATTCAACCCTGAATAGGGGGAAGGAACAATGAAGAGAGGCAGGAAATGTGGGAGGAGACGGACGGGGCTATAAGCTAAAGTTTTTATTACTGATTTTTCTGGATACTTAAAGACATACACTCGTCACCCCAAAGTATACTTTTAGTATGGGGGCATCAAAATTCTTAGTTGGTGACGGCTCTTTGATTAACAGCAAAGTTTGAAAATTCAAAAGATGAAGAGTAGCTCACATTTCACACAATGCAAAGGGGCTGTAACGTACTCGATTCTGGATTCGAGTCCGTGCTTTGTCGGACTCGGAACTGGCTCAGAATGGGTTAGTTAGTTAGTTAGATGAGGTTTAACGTCCCAGTTTCCAACCAATTGGTTCAAGTCGAGACGACCACGGCCTTTTTTCCAGTTGTGGCTCACTGGCTTACTGGCTTAAATGGCTCAGAATGGGAGGTTCTAGAATCTGAATTGGCCCGGAATGGGCTGCAGCTGGACTCGGACTCGGAACCGATTCCAGACGAGTCCACAAAAATGAAAGTTAAATATTTGTTCCCTAGGGCTACATTGTTACTGATGCACAGTTCAACATATAAATATACATACAGTCAATTAAAATACAGCTTGAACCAGGGCATGAAATTGACTCCTAAAATGCCCGTTTTTAATTAAATGTAATTGCAAACCAGTACAAAAAGCATGATGCCACATTCGCCAAATAGCCGGACTCGGAATTGGCCCGGAATTGAAGAACCTGGAAACGGATAGGACTAGGAATTGAAGGGTATACTGGACTCGGGATTGGCCAGGAATGGTGGCCACTGGAATCCGAGGTGGACTCGGATACAGCCCTGCAATACAAAGAGAGAGAGTCTGGATTTGGGGGCGCGTGTCCCCCAATCGATTTCAGATTTTGTTTTTTTTTTGAAAATTTTAAAATGATCCCAAAAGGCGTTTAAGCGCTTGCGCGCGAGGGGGGGGGGGTGTGAGAGGAGGTGTTCTCCCTCCCACGGTGAGAAGCTTTTGTGTTTTTTTAATCTGAAAATATGTGATTTGGTGCATGCTCTATACGGTATTTTGTATGCAAAATGAGACATATTATTATGTATCTTATGAAATATTTTGTAGGAATAACCATAGTTAATATATATTAACTATGGAATAACTAAATAGAAATCAAATACACACATATTGCTGGCAAATAATTTATCATTCTACAATATGCAGAATCACATAACAGCTTCAAACAAGTGTAAGGTGTTGCTTTTGTACATAGGCCTACTACTAGATACCATGTGTACCTGATATGGTAGGCCTACAATTAACAATTTGTCCCCTTACGGTATCGGTATGGAGTTGGCAAGTACGCTGCCAGTGCTCCGCGTCAACCGGTTGGCGCGGAGCGCGAGAAAGTCTTGGTCCAAATTACCTCCCAGATCGCTGGAAATGGCACCTCCCAGGCCTATTTGCCGCATATAAAAAGGGGAAACACTAGTAATATTGTAAAAAAACATAAAAAACATACCAAAATTTTGCTCAAAGGGGGGCGGCTGCCCCCTTCCCCCCCCCCCTCGCCTTGGCTACGCGCCTGTTCCAGCCAGATATGATCAGTTCCAAAAATATCCCAAAGGTAGCACCATTTTACATCTAGGCAACCTTAAATTAACAAAAATTTCTCAACGGGGAGGGGTCTTAGACCTCCTCCAGGACGGCACCTTTATGTAGTGACAAAGGAAGGATCTCACACTGCTGTATACAATCGCAGGGACGCACACTCTCCTCTTCCACCTAACCAAAAGTTAGAATTCAGGAAATATTTATTCATATAATTAATATTATAATTCACAGGATATTTTCCAGTCATATATCATCAGTTCCAAAATACCCCTAAGATGGCACCATTTTGCATCTAGACAACCTTAAATTAACAAATTTTTTTCAAAGGGGAAGGGGTGTTAAAGGGGAGGGAGACCATCCCCCACGAAGGTACCTTTATGTAGTGACAAAAAGGATTACACACTGCTGTATACAATCGCAGGGACTGTATACAATCGCAGGGACGCACGAAAAAGCATCTGTTCTCCCCCAATCACCAAACCGTTGCGGCGTCCCTGCAGCAAAATGTAACAGAAGATGAAAGCGCGCGCAGCGTGGGAAACATTTTGTAATTTTAGAAAAAAATGTTTCAGAAAACGAACTACGTTTATTATTAAACGCCCTTTGAGATTATTTTTGGTCAAATCTCGCCTCTAGTCATACCAGGGCCACCGTTTACAGGTAGTAAAATTTTATTTTCGATCAATTTTCCATATGAGGGCACAATGGTCCGCACGGGGAGCACGGGCTTCGTGCCCCCACCTAGCTGCGTGTCCGGAAAACCATAACATGATCCGTCGTCCCTACTCAACCCTTCCCCCATCATTAATTTTTTGTGCGATTAGGACTAATAAAAAGGCCAAATTTTATTCTATTTTTGTGGCCTGTTTAGTGCACATCCAATGCCATTTTGGAGGTATAGTCAAATGCTTTATTCGAATGATAACAGTTTATTAATACGTTAGCGCCTCTGGGATCTCCGCTCCTTGGACCCCCAATTGAGCATTGTCCCTGGACCCACTAGGGGCCTTACAATTGGACTCTGGGCCCAACGTCTACAGAAGAGCACTTGCCGTCACTACGAGGCCTCCAGAGGAGCTCTGCCCTTCATTTGGGGTGTCCGTTTTGAGGAACGCTTGAACCCTAGTGCCCCCTCTTCGAAAAGTCTGGGGACTCCACTGCGTGCTTGGCCCAACTAGTAAACCTCCTGGGACCTTTGCAAACAAGTGAGGCTACCAAGCAAACGACATATCTAAACTCAGCCATAATCCCCCGTGCTCCCATTTGTACAAGACACAGTCCCTCCCAGGCCCGTAGACAAGGTACTGAAGGGGGAAAAAGCTTCCAGGGGCAGAAATATTCTTTTTAACGGGGGTGGGGTGGGAGTCGAGACCACCCTTAAATGCTTTAAGGAAACGGTAGTTTTTGATCTGCTGGGGGCGAATTTTTTCCAGGGGCTTGCTTCCTCTACCCCCAGCTTCGGGGCTTGGTCCCTTCCTCTCTTCCCTATTTTCGGACTTGGTCTCTCCTTGGACCGACCTGTACAGCCTCAACTATCACCCTGCTCCCGATGCTTTGTAGCTCTGGACCTTCGACGAGTTTGGGGAGGAGAGGAAGCGACAGGAGTAGACGGAACCAAAATCCCCCTGCCACTTGCCCTTCACATTCTAATGCTCTCCAACGCTACTTTCCGTGGCTACCCAAGTAGTAGTCGGTCTAAAAAGGCTAGCCCGTCTCAAATTGGTCGACAGCCCATTAAAATGTTGTGTGTGCACCCCAAATTTCAGAGTGAGCCTTGAGTGTCCTTTAGGGGTGTGAAAATGAGTTTCATGTTAGTGCCCCCGACTTCGATACCCCAACGCCTCTGAGGGTTTGCCTTGAATCTCTGACAATCAGAGTACGTTGAACTTTACCTGTAGCCCCATTGCGAACCTCAGGAGGCCTTTCGAAGAACTCTCTTTTTCCCAGCCTGCGGCGTCTGCTCATATCTTCCTTAATTTGTTGTGGGCGAACTTTTGTCTCTGTATCTCAGAGGAGGAGAAATTACCATGCACTGAGAAAAAGAAAATATGTATGCTCAATACTGATACGCACGCTTTACGTGGATTCATCGGTGCTATGTGGGTCGGCTTAGGACAAAATTCCCTGTGGTCCCCTCCCCCTCCTCCTTACCAATCCCTTTCCTCGTCAGAAGGTAACAAGTTCTACCTTATCAAATTTATCCTCTGTTAGTCCGACTTCTATAACGAATTATCAAATTGTAACTTCAGATTATTTAGTGCTCGTCTGATGTCATTTGAAGAGGGCTTTGCCCTCTGGGCCAGACGCGTAGCTAAGGGGACCTGGGGGTATGGGCCCTGCCCCAGATGTTTGCTATGCCCCCAAAAATTGTTTGTGTCCTAATAAAATGTGTAAGAATTAACCCTATTCCTTTCACCTGGGTACACCCCTTACCCAGAAAATACTGCCTGTTACAAAAATATTTATAACTTTGTCAATATACACTCCTCAGCCTTCATTCAACGACCAAAATAAAGCTTATAAAAAGTTATGTGCAACTGAATGCCACCATTTGGGGGGAGGGGGTTGTTAATTGAAAATGTTTCAAAAAACATACAAAAAATAGTTGTTTACATTAAAAAAAAAATACTCCAAAAACTAAAAAATGCTAAAAATGACGTCATAATTTTCAAAATTCTAGTTCAGGCACTTATGAAAAGGTCACCCTACTCACTTTTTTTCTGAATACCTTAGAACCTAAAGAAACACCATGAGAGGTGATTAGATGCAAGGTATAGGGAATTTAGAGATATTTCAAGTATAATTTTTAAAAAATGCGTATTTTCGGTTAAAATCTACATTTTCAATCGCAATTTACCCGATCCACAAAAATTTCATAACTCAACAACGGAAATTCCGAATTGATTTATTCAAACACTAAAATGTCCGTTACAAGATTTCTCACAAAACCATACCAACAGATATGCATAAATGGCAAGGTTAAGGTGAGTTAGAGAAGTTCAGAGATCCGGACAAGTGTAGTTTTCAAAATGCGTCAATTTTGGTCCAAAACATGCATTTCTGACCCAAAAATCCCCTCCCAATATCAAAAATTGTAGGCCACAACACCCCTCCGACTTTTTCACTCACTAAAATGTCCATTTAGAGCTACCTTAAAAAGCATGCAGCTCTATTTATAGATCCAAAGTTGTTTATGCTTCACTGTGCACTGAGCCACATTGTTCTATGTACAGGTCATATAAGTCAGTGTGTCCGAGTTCAGTGCGGGCTGAAGAGCAAGAGTAAAATGGACATATCTTCCTCATTTTTGGTCCAATTTCCTCGAATTTGGTATCAAATGAAAGAAAAAAAGAAGCCAAACAATCTCCCGCACCATGAATTTCAAAATAATAGTGATCTGTATGGGTTTTTTGTGACAAAACCGTATGACGTCATCTAATTTGCATATTTGCATACATAATGAGATTAGTTTACAAAAATAAAATGTTCATTCAAATTCCCCATCTTTGCTCTTTACAATGATATATAGGTTCTCACAGAGAATATTCTTCTAAATTAACCAAAAAATTCATGAAAATATTCCTCCTTTTTTAAGCTGAAGGGGGTGACAGTAAAATTAATAACAGTGGACCGCGATTGATAATGCAGGAGCGAGGCGAGAGGGTGCAGGAAAATGCATGATGGTGAGGTGATTCTTGGTCATAAGAAATACAGTCACACCAAAATTTTCTTACAGGAAGGAGTAACTTCTGGCGTACAAACACTCAGGATGGGTGCGCGCGAAGTGCACTGAGACAATTGCATGTAAACACGTTTCTAGCGATATGAGTACTGGAAAATAAACAAAATATAATTAAGAGGGGTAGATTTCTCCTTCGCCTCCACACACTTTGCTACGAACATGTCCCATATTGCTGAAAATGATACTTTTCGTGCCTTGCAATGTGCAACTAGGCAACTTTTATTTTAATCTCTCACAGGTTTGCATAGCTACATGTTTTCAAAAGCTGCTTTGAAATTTTGAGTCGAGGGGAGCGGGGGGGGGGGAGGTGGCCCCTGCTGCTATTTCTGTGCACAGAATGTTGGTGTGACCTGCATAGGGTACCTCAGTGCAGCAGCTTTGAACCCAACACTTTTTGTTGGAGATAGCATCCGTTTAACATGAACGAACTGTTACATTTCAAAAGTAAATTATGTAGTATATTTAAACCATGCTTTGCATGCCCTGTGCGGTCTCATCATGCTTCCTCAACAACTGAACACACGTTCAGTGGGAGTGTGGTGGGTACTAGCACAGCCAGTCCGTCATAGCAAAAAGGCACAATCGAGGGGTTTGCTATTATCAACCCAAACCGTGGTAATTATCACTCTCATTCTTGGCGCTTTATACAGTTATTCTAATCAGACTAGACCAGAATCGAGGGCCGCTGGCTAAAACACGATATTGACAACTTGGTGACTCCGGTAAATCGTCAAAGGTTTATGCTTATGAGCTTATGAAGTCATTTTTGGCAGGTCCAAGTCAAGTCACACGTTTATTGTTCGCAAACCCAAGTCAAGTCTCAAGTAACTTGAAAAAATAGCGACTTAGGTCCGACTCGACCAGCTGTATATGGCAAGCTAAATGTGCAATAATTCGAAAAACAAGGTTTTTCACCGATAAACTCGGTTTTTCGACCGAAAAACACAGTTTTTGCGATAAGCTCAGTTTATCGAGCGAAAAACAGAGTTTTTCGATAAACAAGGTTTTTCGAACGAAAAACCCAGTTTTTCGATAAACTCGGTTTTTCGACCGAAAAACAGAGTTTGGTCACAAAACCGAGTTTTCGAAATCTCTGTTTATCGAAAAACTCTGTTTTTGGCTCGATAAACTGAGTTTATCGAAAAACTCTGTTTTCGCTCAATAAACTGAGTTTATCGAAAAACTCTGTTTTTCGGTCGAAAAACCGAGTTTAACAAAAATCTCTGTTTATCGAAAAACTCTGTTTTCAATCGATAAACTGGGTTTATCGAAAAACTATGTTTTCGGTCGAAAAACCGAGTTTAACGAAAATCTCTGTTTATCGAAAAACTCTGTTTTTCGCTCGATAAACTGAGTTTATCGCAAAAAACCTTGTTTTCGAATTATTGCACATTTAGCTTGCCATAGCTGTATCATCAAG
Organism: Holothuria leucospilota; assembly: GCA_029531755.1. Taxonomy (NCBI): domain Eukaryota; kingdom Metazoa; phylum Echinodermata; class Holothuroidea; order Aspidochirotida; family Holothuriidae; genus Holothuria; species Holothuria leucospilota. The sequence continues at coordinate 56,318,660 of CM055968.1, forward strand.
GACGAAGGAAGTATACTATGTTGCTTAAGTCCACCAGAAGCTGACTGCTTTCAGATTGTATGTGATAAATTCTAAACAATCTGTGTACGCCAAATATTAATCTTTATATGCATTTCATTACAAGAGGTCAGGTAATTTTCGCCTATTTTTTAACTAAAAATGAATTAGAAGAACTTTTCAATGCTGTAATTGCCTTATTTGACAGAAGACAGAATCATCTTTCCTTTAAAGGTAACTTTGAGGGTCTTTTCAAAAGAAAACGAACACTCTAGATTTACATCAAGACAGCAACACTTCCAACTTTCCGTAACCTACACATCAAATGCTACAAATGCTAAAAGGGGATCAACACAAAAGACGAAAACCTACATTTACGAAAATGCACCCCCCCCCCACACACACACACACAAAATAGGCTACCCTATGCTATTCCATCTTCCAGCAAATTCAAGCCCCAGAACCCGAAAGGGATATATCATTCCTCAAATTACAGCTACAATGCTAAGAAAATAGCCGGACCTTACGGTACCCCGAGGATAGCTTGCCAAAAAATGAAAATTTCTTCTGTGCGGCAAGGGGGGGGGGGGACTGAATGTTGTTTCGGACCGCCGGCCGGGATTTAAAAAGCAAATATTGCTTCATTTTGACACATTAAATAACGTTTCCGACACTACAATTAGCCAAATCTTATCTCATCAACTCTGCACATAGTTATTTCATTGTGCGTGATCTCATGGAACTCTCGTCAACTTCCCAGGAGACAAAAAAAATACATATGGCCTTTCAACGCTACCGTAACACCTAGAATGCCACAAAAACACATTGCAATAAGGCACATGGTCTTTCAGCGCTACCATTACAACAAGAATGCCATAAGGAGACAGTTTTCTCTATGATCGGCTAGCGGACATTTCATTTTGCAGGGGAGACACAACCCTGCAGTGTGTGATGTCCTAGGGGGACATCCTACTCTAGATTTCTGTCGGGGGGACAGGGGGGACAGCTTACTCTTTTATAGCGCCCTCTGTTTACGCTGCTTCTCGATTTAGAAAAATAGTGGTGGTGGCACACTTGTTAACGAAAAGTCTTTCGCGCGCGAGATGAGATCGCTACTTATTTGTTACTTAGGAGTGTGTGTGGGGTAGGGAATGCGTGGGGGAGGGAGTGTGTGGGGGAGGGAGTGTGTGGGGGAGGGAGTGTGTGGGGGAGGGAGGGTGTGGGGGAGGGAGGGTGGGGAGAGGAGGTGGGGAGAGGGAGGGGATTTACCGACAGGTCGGTTACCCAGTACCCAGACTCAACGCTTCAAAGGCCCCCATGTTTGCGAGGACACACCCACCTCCCCCCCCCACACACACACAGAATCGCACGCACGCACACATACGTAGAAGTCCGAAAACCCTCAACGCATCAAACACTATACCTGTGAGGACACACACATTTCAAAAAGAAAAAACCCACCGCATCACTGCGGGGGAGGTTCTGCCGCCCCAGCCGCAGGGAGGAGGCGGGAAATCCGTCGGGCCGCACCTGCCAAGGAGGTAGGCACGGCCCGAAGAGAAATCCCCCGGACACGGACACGGACACACACACACGTAGAATTTTTTTCTAAGTCCGAAAAACCCCAACGCATCAAATACTATACTTGTGAGGATACACACACAGTAAAAAAAACCCCACCGAATCGCTGCGGGGGAGGTTTTGCCGAACCATCCGCAGGGAGACGGCGGGGACTCCCTCGGACCGCACCTGCCAAGGAGGTAGGCACGGCCCGGGGAGAAAAAGAAGAGACTCCTTCCCATCGTCGACGGGGAGAGAGCACTCGGTTGAAAAAAGCTCGTCGCTAACGTTGAGGTTGTTGAGGCACGCCCTGCTTACCCACTCGGCACCCTGGGTTGAACGACCGCAAGCTTCGCCGAATCATCGCCTGTTGACCCTTGAAGCATCTCCACACCGTCCGGTTGCCCGTCGAACCGACTTGCAGACGTACGGTCTGTACGTCCCGCGTTCGGGGCGGTCACAGCGGGCCCCACGCCAAGGAGTCGAACCTGCCTATAGACGTTTGACAGGCGGCCGCTTCCCCGTGAAGAGTCCACGCTCGTACAAACCCCAGTCGGGAAAGGTGAGCAGAGACTAACAAGGTAGAGTGAGCAATGTATTTCGACCAAGCATTGTGGTGCCGCCGGAAGCCTCAGGAGGCAGGGGGCCCCAAAATGACTCTGACAGGACGCAGTACCTCAAACTACGCCTTGCGATTCTCGGGCCCATTGGGCCCATTGATAAGGTGTAGATGGATGAGAGAGTGCTGCGGCCATGACCACTGCGTCGCCACCTGACGAGTCTCCGCATCGGGGAGCTCGCCCTCTCAGGTTCCTGGCCAATGGGAACCGGGAGGCCTCAGCAATCAAGGTACTCTCTCTGTGCGACAGATTATCTCTAAGGATACGAGGCGTCGCCTCTGAGCGCATCCCGTTTCTTACCGAGACCTCCTTTGAACGACCACTTTACGTTCAAACATGAGATCCGGGACCGCCGACGTTAGGTCGGTCGGCGGCTCTCAACAAAACTCTGCCCAATAATGAATGTCGCTGAGGCTACGGGGGGACGTCGCCCCCAGCAGCCCGCTTCTCCCCGACCTCCGGGAGTGGATTTTTTTCATCATCGTCATGAGATCCGGAGGCGACCAGACAGTGCCAGGCTGGCGGAGGCCGCAGCACGGTCCATTGGGTCGATCGCTCTCGAGTATCGCTTGGGGCGATCGACAAGTGGCATGCAGTATCCTCGCCGAACTACCGCCCTGCGATTCTCGGGCTTAAAGGTTCATTGGGTACACTGATATGATGGCGAAGGATAAGAGATCGCTCTGATCATGACCACTGCGTCGCCACCCGACGAGTCTCCGCCTCCGGGAGCTCGCCCTGTCAGCGTCCCGGCCAATGGGAACCGGGAGGCCTCAGCAATCGAGGTACTCTCTCTCTCTCTCTCTGCGACAGATTATCTCTGAGGATACGAGGCGTCGCCTCTCCGCGCATCCCGCCTCTCCCCGACAACCCCTTTGAGCGACCACTTCCGCGCTCAAACGTGGGGTCCGGGACAGAACAAGTCTGCCCCATAATGTCGCTGAAGCTACGGGGGGGGGGGACGTCGCCTCCATCAGCCCGCTTCTCCCGGACCTCCGGAGTAGATTTTTTTCATCGTGATGAGGTCCGGACGCGAACAGACGGTGCCCTGGCTGGCAGAGGCCGCGGCACGCTTCGAACGGTCGGTCGCATCGGGAGCAGGGCCGGTCTTTGCTTCAACCCCATTCGGAAGAAGCCAATTTTTCTCTCTGGGAGGACGCACCGGTAAAGACAGCCTTGGTTCTCCCGTTGACAAAAACCCGAGTGCGTCCCCCATTCTCTCTCACGGTTCCTCGTTGCCGAGTTGCCATTAATGATCCTTCCGCAGGTTCACCTACGAAAACCGTGCTAAATGATCAATTTGACCGTCTTCTCGTCACGCCCAGTATAGACGCCGAAAGACATCTGTCGGAAGGTCGATCCGATGGCCTCACTAAGACTTCCGATCGGTAGTAGCTACAGGCGTTGTGTACAAAGGGCAGGGACGTAATCAATGCGAGCTGATGACTCGCGTTTACTTTGAATTCCTCGTTCAAGGGACACAATTACAAGTCCCTGTCCCCAGCACGGAGAAGTCTCAGCGGGTTACCCGGACCTGTCGGCCGAGGCTGAGGGACCCGCTGCTTGCGCCAGTGTAGCTTGCAAGCGGCCACGGACATCTAAGGGCATCACAGACCTGTTATTTCTCCATCTAGTATGGCTAAAAGCCATTTGTCCCTCTAACAAGTTCGCGGCGTACCTCGACGGGTAGAAGGACTATTTAGCAAGCCGGAGTCTCGTTCGTTACAGGAATTAAATCGCTCCACCAACTAAGAACGGCCATGCGCTACCATCCACAAAATCAAGGAAGAGCTCTCAATCTGTCAATCCTCACTTTGTCCGGGCCGGGTAGGTTTCCCCGTGTTGAGTCAAATTAAGCCGCAGGCTCCACTCCTGGTGGTGCCCTTCCGTCAATTCCGTCAAGTTTCAGCATTGCAACCATACTTCCCCCGGAATCCAAAGACTTTGGTTTTCTGGAGAGTTGCCCACCGAGGAACGCCGGCGAATTACGAGTTGGTATCGTATATGGTCGGAACTTGGGCGGTATCTGATCGCCTTTGATCCTCCGACTTTTTTTCTTGATCAATGAAGACAGTCTTGGCAAATGCTTTCGCTGTCGGGCGTCTTGCAACGATCCAAGAATTTCACCTCTCACACCGCAATACGAATGCCCCCGGCAGTCCCTCTTGATCATTACCTCTGGATCTAAAGACCAACGAAACAGAACCAAGGTCATGTTCCACTATTCCATGGTGAGCTGTTCGGGCACTTGGGCCAGCTTTGAACACTCCAATTTTCTCAAAGTGAACGTTCCAGTCTTGCACGGCACTCAGTTAAGATCACCGCACGACCAACCGGAGGACTGGCCGGGATCAAACTCCCGACAGTCCGCCAGCTCCGTCGACGAGGACGCCGAACATAGGAACGGCACACGGGAACGGGCATTGCACGCTTCACGACGGACCACCCGCCCCGACATCCGACTACGAGCTTAACTGCAGCAAATTTAATATACGCTACTGGAGCTGGAATTGCCGCGGCTGCTGGCACCAGACTTGCCCTCCGGTAGATCCTCATTAAAAAATTTAAAGTGTACTCATTCCGATCACAGAGCCTCCGAAGAGTCCTGTATCGTTATTTTTTGTCACTACTTCCCCCTGTCAGGAGTGGGTAATTTGCGTGTCTGCTGCCTTCCTTGGATGTGGTAGCTGTTTCTCAGGCTCCCTCTCCGGAATCGAACCCCGATTCTCCGTTACCCGTCACTACCATGATAGGCGCATAACGTACTATCGTTGATAGGGCAGACATTTCAAGGGAGCGTCGCCGGTGCGAGACCGTGCGATCGGCTGGGTTATCTAGAGTTTACCAGCGGAGACCGGGCACGCCGAAGCAGGACACCGGGCTGGCCTTGTTCCTAATAAAAGCACGCTTCCCCCGAAGGGTCGGCACTTAGATGCATGTATTAGCTCTAGAATTACCACAGTTATCCATGGTCGTGAACTGGCTCCAATGAACCATAACTGATCTAATGAGCCATCTGCAGTTTCTCGGTTAATACTTAGACGTGCAGGGTTTAATCTTTGAGACAAGCATATGACTACTGGCAGGATCAACCAGGTAGCTAGGCGGAGATCGCTTCCTTCGCTTCCTTCCGGTAATCGCTTCCTTCCGGTAATCGACACCTTCCCGACAAGCGGGAACGGGGCGACAACCCAGCCATCATCGTTCTGTAATGGTTCATCATTTCATGTCTACACGCACCCAACTAGGAACACGAGTGTTCCCGGTGATCTTTCTTCCCATGTGTTACATCGGTTTCTCGTGAGAGGATGACGGGCCGATCCTCTAAAAGGGACGGCATTTCTAAGCATCGCTTGGGGCGGTGGCCGCAAAAGATGTCTCGGCATTCCAACCGCTCGTCCAGAGAGAGCCATCGGTGCCTATGTGAAGCAGGCGGGAGGCCAGCGGGCCACAGCATGGTTGACCGCAGGCTCGTGGTTCCCGCCAGCACGTAACCATCTTTCGAATAGAGACTCTGCCAATCGCCATGGGGTCAGCCCTCTCAGCTTTCTATTAAGGTTGCCAAGGGCGGTATGGCAACATGCTGCCGTTTGATGAAGGCATATCAGACCTCAGGCTCTGCTTGTGTGTTTGATTCAAACATCTTTCCCGAAAAAGAGAACGACGCCTTCGGTACTTTTCGGCATGGGAGAACAATGAATTGGCTTATAATATTTTGAAGCTGTCAATACTGACGGCATACGAGGTAATATTCCGATGGACCAGAGGCAGACCGTCGCTTTCTATTAGTGTCGCCATGCACGGTTCGTGGCAACATGGTGCCGCTTATGACGGGCCAGACCTCAGCTATGCTTGTGTGTACCACCACCTTTCGAATAGCACGACGTTCCACACACTCACGAAGTCGTGGCGCCGGCACCTTCGGGTAGGGGGTACCCAACGTACAAGTTTCCTGTCTCTTCTTTAAGAGCTATATACACCCCCTCATATATGAATCCCATGTACTCTTGATTTTCAAATTCGGACTTTGCCGAGGATCTTTCGAATAGCGCCGGCCCATTTGTCGGCTATCGCCTTCTCGTACAGTCGGCATTGACGGTATATGACAACATGGTGCCGCTTATGACGGGCCAGACCTCAGCTATGCCCGTGTGTACCGCCACCTTTCGAATAACACGACGTTCCACACACTCAAGAAGTCGTGGTGCCGGCACCTTCAGGTAGGGGGAACCCAACGTGCAAGCTTCCTGTCTTTTCTTTGAGAGATTTATACACCCCCTCATATATGAATCCAATGTACTCTTGATTTTCAGATTCGGACATCTTCAAAGCAATTACGTTGCCCGCAAGCGCTGCCGCAGCGAGGAACCAACGTCCCCCGCCCCCGCCCCCCTTCCTTTTTCAGCATTCGAAATTTGGGAAATTATTTCATCAGATCGGCATTCTCGAAAAACCCATGAAAAAAATGTATTCTATTGATTCTTGTCGCCTAGGAAACATTTGGTCATCTCTTTACTGACGGTTGGTTGTCCAGCTGATCGGCCAAAACTCAGGCAGTTCCAGCCGAGTCCCTACAATTCTTACGTATGAAACCGATGTACTCGGCTTGAGTTTGAAATTTGCGCCCTCAATCCAACAGCGACTCAAAAGCAATTATGTTGCCCCGCAAGCGTTGCCGCAGCGAGAAACCAACGTCCACCCCCCCCCCCCCTTTCCTTTTCAGTATTCTAAATTTGGGAAAGTATTTCATCAGATCGGCCTTCTCGAAAAACCCATGATAAAATTTATTTTATTGTACTGTCCATGACGTCATGGACAGTACCTTAGGCACGCTTCTCATTTTCGAGAAGCAGTTCTTTCGTTCAATGTTTCTTGATTCTCACTGGGTGCTTTGTTCTACCATTAAGCTCATTATGTAGAGTGAATCATGTAGATGGGAACGAGACTTCTTGGTCACTTTTGGTTGGAATGGGGCTGAGCATGACTGGTTTTTATTTCGGCAGTTTTGTATTTTATTGTTTTGTTAAGAATGGCTTGAGTAAGTCAAACTACCTAAATAGTAGCACAGTATATTGTGGCACATGGTCGTACTGTCGTATTTCGCACAGTACTCTATGCACGCTTCTTATGTCGTAAAACACACACTGTACGGCTATAAGTGCTGTCGCGTTTGCTGATTGGTCGATTGCTTAGAGTATGTAGGCAAGGTCAATCACGAAAAGTGAGATTTCTTGAAGCATTTTGAAGCAAGAAATGAAGCTTGCAGCCTACTATAAGTCCATTGTGATGATATCTGCGGAGAAGTACAGCTAGGCTCATTGGCAGCTCTCTACAGTACACTAACACTAACGCCTAGCTGCGTCGCGGCCATGCACTGGGCTATTAGGCCTACAGCGCTCAGTGCATAGGTGGTCCCTCGTTATTAAGAACGGATGAAGTATACTGTATGCACGTGTACGTGGTAAAAATGTCTCAACAAGGGACGATTTGTTTAGACATGAAATATTTTTGAATACTTCCCACAAGACCAGGAGAGTACTATCCTGCATGCAAAACCAAAAATTTGTGCTTCTCAAAGTCAAACAATAAAAGCATGGAAGTACTACCTCCGAGGTAGTACTTCCAAGATAAAAGCAAAGTGATCTGTCACTCAGACTTCGCCACATGAAGAGGATTAAATTATCTTCAAGTACATATAGGCCTATTGTCTGACCAGGGAGCTGGAAGACAGCTCCCTGGTCTGACGGATTTAGTCGAGCTTTCTCACATCTTCACTGTGCCAACACTGAAAATTGAAAGGGCGATATTCTAAAGCTAGCATAACCACTGAGGACGTTTCCAAATACCAGCACAGAAACAATCATGGACAGTAAGTGGTTACGATTTTCGTAACCACATTTTCTAGTTGATTCTTGTCGCCTAGGAAACATTTGTTCATCTCTTTACTGACGGTTGGTTGCCCAACTGATCGGCCAAAACTCAGGCAGTCCCAGTCAAGTTCCTACACTTCTTACGTATGAAACCGATGTACTCGGCTTGAGTTTGAAATTTGCGCCCTCAATCCAACAGCGACTCAAAAGCAATTATGTTGCCCGCAAGCGTTGCCGCAGCGAGGAACCAACGTCCCCCCCCCCCTCCTTTTCAGCATAGCAAAATTTCGCAAATTATTTCATCAGATCGGTCTTCTCGAAAAATCATGAAAACATATGTTTTATTGATTCCTGTCGCCTAGAAAACATTTGGTCATCTCTTTACTGACCGCGCTGATCGGCCGAAAGTTAGTCAGGGCCTGCAAGGCCACTGCCAAAGTTCAGCGAATACACCTGCGGGTACACCCGAGAGGTAGACCCCCGCCTCCGGACCCTTGCCTCCGGAAAGGCCCCTTCCACAGATTGAGCAGGTCTCTCAGCATTATAAAATACACAGTGCCCCTTAATTTTAGGAACTAAATTTGTCAGTGAACATTTTGGTACGGAGGAAATCTCTTGAATTTGTGGTATGCTTGTTAGCTACAGCTGGAATGTTCCCTCAACAATGTGGTTGTAAATCCAGTGCAAAACAATATTTTATGGTTCATAGAACACTGCTAATAGATGACTCACACAAAATTGTCAAGAAATGGTAGACTACAGGGAGGTTTCACACGCGCAAAGGTCTGAAAACGCAACCACGTCCCGGAGGCCGGACAAACAAACAAACGTAAATGCTGGGTCATGTGCTGAAGCCGAATGACAAATTTATAGCCTAAGAATATTTGTTTTTCTCTCATTGCTTTGAAAAGGCAGTTGGCCCAGATCAGAGTTCAAACCTAGAAGCAGACTAAAGTTTACTATTATATGAGGCCCACCACGATCGATTTCGTCAATGTTTATATCTGACAGTTAGGCCCCCTGCCCTTACTACATACGAGGAAGGGACCTTTTTCGGAGGCAAGTCGAATCCGGCCCCCAAATTAGTGTAAGCAACCCGTTTTTCAACTGTGTACATTAAGAGGCCTCTTTTCATAGCTTACATTAAATAGTCTTTGCTTTATGGCACAAAGAAGCTTGCATATTGAGATCTGCACACAACAAGAACGCTTGCTCACAACTTATAATGGCTGGAAGTGTTTCACCAGATATGCGATATTCAGCTTTTGTTCTAGATTTATGAAAGTGCTTTAGCTACTGTGCCCTTGAAAGCTGTCTTGAATATTTATTCGTAAGGAATGTTAAGGGCGTGTCCACAGAATTCCTTATACAACCATTTTAACTTCAGGCATTTGAAAGGCAATAATTAAGCTCCCCGTCAACAATTGTAATCTCTTAAATCTGAAGGTTCATCACAACAGAAAATAACATTTCAGAGCTTTGGAAAGATCACACAGAGAGGCCCTGTGCCCCTTTCATGCCGCCCCTTATCGTGTTTGAAAAGGCAGACAGTTAGTGGCCCAGATAAGAGTTCCAACCAAGAAACTAACTGATGTTTGCTATCAAATGAGGCCAACAACGATCAATTTTGACAATGTCTACACCTGCCAATAAGGACCTTAGGCCCCTCTGTTTCGGCCCTTCTTTTGTCCGTCATCGCTTTGAAAAGGCAGTTGGCCCAGATCAGAGTTCAAACCTAGAAGCAGACTAAAGTTTACTATCATATGAGAACCACCACGATCGATTTCGTCAATGTTTATATCTGAGAGTTAGCCCCCTAACCCTAACCCTAACCCTTGGCCCATACTGTACCCTTAAGGACCCCATGTATGCCCCAGATTTCCCCATAAGATTTGCATGTAGGATATCCTGCACTTTACCCATATTTTACCCACATTTCAGTTGCGCACATGGGTCCCAAACTATTCCATGTGAGTCATATGGGCATTTCATGGGCCCCACATGGTTTTCTCCCATATATGGGACCCACACGCTGGCCCATACGGTGCCCTTAAAAAACCAATATCGGAATGTCACCTTGGTTTTGTTTAACGTATGCACTTCTTACGCCATCTTGAATTTTGTACTTCAGCCTCCATGCAATTTCCTTATATTGTTCACTGCAGTGGATCCTTATGTCTTTGCCTTTACTGTGCTTCTCGTCACTGATTCCGTTTATTGTGCATAACACGGTCAACGTTTAACATGCATGAATGACTTACAATAGATTCATTTCAACTGGGCGTAACACATTTTTTCTTTGACCCGTTCTATTCAAATAAACGCTTTTATAATGTTTTTCATACAACGGGTATTTTGTCATTGAGTGATTGCAAAAGGATTGCTTGAAAAGGATGAAATGCTCCCCATCGAGTGTTTGAACATCATACCGGTGACGGTTAATCTTACATATCTCAAATTCCTTTAGAGACTTTACGTTATGGAACAACTTTTAGGTTTAGGCATAAAAATAGTTCCAAATTTGTATGATGAAGTATCAAGTGGCTAAACATAATGTTTCGTCGATGACTGTAAATATTGTCCTTCTTTTTTAAACATTGCAACATTTAATGGAACAGTTATTGGCTCTCCAAACGGCTTCAAAGTGTGTTCATCTCCCTTACCACGTCACAGGAAACGACATACCTGAGAAATGTATGGGGATTAGAGGGTTACAACTTTTTGAACTTCAATAGTTGCCCAGGGCACCAATTTTTCGCTTGAGCTCTCCGAGCAGGGAGTTGTTATCCGAATGGAGAGAGCACGAAAAGTTTAATTTATGTTAATACTTAAGACCTATTTAGTGTTAAAAAATTACCAAATATTAGCAGGTAAAAAGTCTTATAAGGAATTATGCCCTTTATTTAATGTTTTCAACTTGATTTCTTTCTCCTTGCCACATCATTCACCACTCGTAATACAAAAGGCTTAAATTGAATAATGCTTTGATGTGTAGGTTTGTATACCGCCATCATAGTAATGACAGGGTTTTCAAACTCAAAACGGCTATGTAATAGAACTAGATCAACACAAATGCTCCTGCTGCATCTAAAGAGACCATATGCAAATGGGCTAAAGAGGCAGAAGTCTAATTCTTCAACTGCATTCTGAAAAGTTTCCTGAATTTTCCTAAAATAACCGGATATAAATCTATGTTCATAATTTTACATAAAATCAAGCTGATGTGGTCTCATTTGCGACACCAAGCGACACCAGAGAGAAAATATACTTATTTTTCGGGCGACTGGCCATGATATGGCAATGGGTAGAATCGCCTTGATTGTACTCCACATGTAGCAGACGACAAACTTCTTTGTGTTAACTTTTAATCCAGCTTAGTGCTTAAAGAAATCTTAAGAGCAAGATAATCGAATGATTACTAGATGACCTTGAATGCGCAAACCTCACTTCAAAGGAAGTTTTGGCGAGCTATCTCCATTTGGATAACAACTCCCTACTGTAACAGTCGTAGGGGAATTTACCCACTATGACCACTTCCCGAGAGCCAGGCAGTAGCGGACTACAGATTTTTAGTGAGTACATACTACTCCTATTCAAGCTTTACCACTCTGTTCTGCGCTCGTGCTGGTGAGAACGGATTGGGATTGGTACTGCCAGTATTCAATTCATAGGCAAAGGCCAGTGCCCCCTCTGCAGGAAAATTTTTAACCCCTAGAGAATTAAAAGTTACCATTTCTCCGAAGCATTTTATTGTTTGTTACCACATCGGGAGATACCAATTGGTGAGAGAATCTAGTTTTAACCCCATCGAAGAAGAATGGATCATGGGCGCCACCATATTGCTAATTTTACCGACAATTCCATGCACTCTTTGTGTATACTGTCAGTGGCGAAACCCCTTGCAAAATTTGTCGATCTAATGTAATGCAATTAAAGGTTTAGTCGATATTTGTATTGCCATATCTGCTGACAAGCAAACACCCTAATCGGGCGATGCACCACACCGTTTTTGAGAAAAACACAAGTTCATCAGTGGTCTTTGCTCTTGCTAAACCTTGTCTTAGTTAGGCTAGCAATCCCTTACAGTGTGTTGTGTAAGGTTCCCGAATTCGGGACAAGTTTGATTTATCCTAATGGAAGAATCTACAGGACTATTTACCCTGAAAAATACCCCACCCCACCGACTCTCTCTTCCCCTTTAGTACTTTGCCTGGCTTCGGGGCAGGTACTATCGTAGTATTAAAATAGTTTCGGGAATCTGGGGGAAGTTTGTAGAAACAGTCTTGGGACATTAAGGTTTTCTTGTGGTTTCCTGTGATCTTCTATACACGCTACTACCGTACACACCGCATACGATGTGTTTTTCGCGGAAGTGCTGCTATCTGTGACTGCTATCATCATAGGCTTTAGTTGATTTGCCTTACCTTCTCGCAGCTCTGCCACCCGTCACACGGGGCTCGCCCGGTTTACACAGTGTTACATGAAAGTGATCAATTTGTAGTTTATCCTAGTACAGGCACCCTGGTCAAGTTTACGTGTCATTACAGATGATCGTCCGTTTGTTAACAGATAACTAGTTCTAAACCTGTGCCCTAAGTTCCCACTATTCTTTGTGTAATTGACGTAATGATCGACGTGTGCTGCGAAATTTTCAAGTGCAAAGCGATTGGTGGCAGAAACACATTTTCTTTAATGTTTAAAGAAGAAAAGATCAGGTTTCAAAACAAGATTCCACCGTGGATTGTGCCCGCCACACCCAGCCCTGTCGATGACGGTATACCGCTGCAAAATACCAGTAATATCGGTATTTTCAGATGCGAAATATGGCAAAATCAGTAAAGTGACACATGTGCTATGTAAGCCAACGTTTCATGTACAACCCATAGGGAAAATGGGCCTAATATGTGTTATCGAAAACAGAAAAGATAACAGAACACCCTTTTTGTACTAGTTAAAGCAGTAGAACTATTCCTGAATTTGACGTTTCCACTCATATTGAGTCACCTGTTTCATGAATTTCTGGATTATATTGAATTTACGGGACCTTTGGGAGTTTGCCCGCCCGACGGAGGTGTATTACTCCTGCACCTACATTAGCTGCACGCGTAATACCAGAATATGTACACCGAAAGGGGATTACATATTCTACACCTGTTATGAAGATAAGTTGGGAGATACATTGCCAGGCTGAATTTGTTTGCTCAGCCCCTCTTTAAGGCTTCCCAACCACCTTCCACCCAAGTGAAGAGGACTGTGTAAAGCCGAATGCAAACTTCATTACCATAATATGACTTACTCATGCACTTTCTCTTTATTTATGCTATTGTATTTGAGTATGTGTGTGTACTCCAGTAGTCGTGAAACTGAACGCCTATAGTCATTAATCTGAGAAATCCAGCCATAATTCTCTGATGCATAACCACCGGTAGGTGCAGCCAAGGAGTGGATCCATGTGCGTGACATGTACTACTTTTTCATCATTTAAATGGGACCAGATTGTTGCAATTTTTTTGACTATTTACTTACAATCAACCAGTCATAGGGCCACATATTCTATGAATATCCAAAAGAATTTGTTCGATGTTCACTTGGGCAGGTGTTGGGGACATAACTGAACAAGGCATATGCCGTACAGCCTGCTACGTAGGCAGGTTTGAAGCCTGTTCTATATTCGGACGTCCCTTTGTTCCGACAATTCCACATTTCGACAAGTTTACATTAAGGCCAGGGTTACGATAAGGGTTAAGGTTAGGATAGGATTAGTATAATAGGGTTATATATTTGTGCCGGAACATACAGATTAAACGGCCTGTAGCCTAAGTGTGAAATAAGGGTAATCCGCCTTGAAAACCTTCGCACTCTTTAGTAAAAGTTTTTTAAGAGATAAAATACTATCCTTCGCCTATCTCTCCCCATGAAAACATTCTCACTCCAAGTTTGAAAAATGCCTTGCCCCTTCTACACGCTGTGGCTGCCATGAAGGTTCTGAACATTATCGGAAGGTATTCCGGAATATGGTGGAGTGCACTTGCTAGTGAAAGAGGATAAAAACTGAACAAAACATTCCAGCTAGTAAGTTCGTCTTTTGAAATTAGACCCTCTTGATTCATTTGCAGCTTACTTCTACATAAAATTCCGCTCACTAACCTGTAGCCACAAGGGTCAACTGATGTGACACTCTAACCTCAATCCATAGTGCGGTACAAGGCAATTTATTTAATACCTTGTTTAAGATTTGCTAATAGCCTATCATTAAAGCTCTGAACTTGACCATGGGGAGGCCTAGAAATGATTCCACCAAAGATAGGTGAACTGAAATTATTCTCATTCAGAGCTTAAATTTTGACAAATACACCCTATGTATTCTCGTTGAAAACATCATCCCGCCATACAAAACCTAGCTTGTTAGAAGCATATAAGTCCACCAACACGCGAAACCTTTTCTATAGGTCTATGATTCTCAACATTTTAATGTTATTGTGTTCAGATTATGAATATCCATATAATGCAAGACGCCACCACAACCTAACTACAAAAGTGGTCACCCTTTGTCATGTCATGCAGTTCCTTGTTCAACAGTACCAGTAAAACAGAACAAGGTGTTATCTACCAACTACAGACAATCAGAAGTCGCTTGCAAGAAGGGCAAAAGCTCCTAGCCTGCACATGATTTTGATTTAATTCAAACACCAATCAAGTTACAATTCGGTTCTTTGAGGTTTGATTTCGCAACCTTGGCTGTAAAATCTTCAATTCTCTAAGATTCATCGCATGATTTCCCCAAAGTCCTTGAAACCAAAAGGTATGTAGTGTAAAATGGTAAAATCATTAAAACGATTAATGGTTCTAGAATTTCAAAAGTTCTCAAAATGATGCTAGATCCGGTTGACCAGAAAGTAAAACTTAGAGAAATTTTATGAAGTTTGCTCAGGGTTAATAAATATTAGCTTATATAACTCTTTAGGTTAGTCGAATTGACTTAAAACAAAACAACAAAAGCAGTTAGTTAGGCTTAGTAGAATTCTAAGTTAAGTAGGCTACGATGGGCACAGTAAACATAAGAATACCATAAGGAATGGCAAGGGACTAGATCATATATTGGTACAATTGTGTTAATGTATGTAATTCTTGCGCCATCTTGAATTTTGTACTTCAGACTCCATGCAATTTCCTTATATTGTTCACTGCATAGGATCCTTATGTCGTTTGTCTTTTACTATGCTTCTTGTCACTGATTGCGTTAACTGTGCATAACACGGTCAACGTTTAACATGCATGAATGACTTACAATAGATTCATTTCAACTGGGCGTAACACATTTTTTCTTTGACCCGTTCTATTCCAATAAACGCTTTCATAATGTTTTTCATACAACGGGCATTTTGTCTTTGAGTAAAAGATTGTTTGAAATGGGTGAAACGATCCCCATCGCGTGTTTGAACATCATAACGGTGACGGTTTCTTCTACATATGTCAAATTCCTTTGGAGACTTTATGTAATGAAACAATTTCTTGAGGTTTGGGCATAAAATAGTTACAATTTTTTTATGAGGAAGTATTAAGAAGCTAAACAAAATGTTTCGTCGATGACTGTAAATATTGTCCTTCTTTTTCAAACATTGCAACATTTAGTAGCGAGAGTTATTGACTCTCCAAAACGGCTTCAAAGTGTGTTCATCTCCCTTAC
Organism: Holothuria leucospilota; assembly: GCA_029531755.1. Lineage (NCBI taxonomy): Eukaryota > Metazoa > Echinodermata > Holothuroidea > Aspidochirotida > Holothuriidae > Holothuria > Holothuria leucospilota. The sequence goes on from CM055968.1 coordinate 56,334,394, forward strand.
CACTTCACAGTAAATAGCCATAAAATGACTTATGTATGGGGATTAGAGGGTTACAACTTTTTAAACTTCAATAATTCCCCAGGGCAACAATTTTGCGCTTGGGCTCTCCGAGTGCACATTTGTTTATTTGTTACATAACACACCCTGAGAGCAACTGTGAGTAACCCCAAGGCCATTTATACTTCTTGACCTCACTGAGTTGTGATAAGCTTGAATCTCCTTACTTGGTAGAATGGGAAGCCTTTGTTTCATTGACCGGGCAGAGATTGACCCCTTTGAGCTATTTCTCTCACAGATGTGAAATCAGATTTCTGCTCTTACAGCGGTAGGGGAATTTACACACTATGGCCACATCCCGATAGCCACGCAGTAGCGAACTACAGATTTGTAGTGAGTACGTACTACTCCTATTCAAGCTTTACCAATCTGGTCTGCTCGTACTCGTAAAAATGGATTGGTACTGCCAGTATTCAATTCATAGGCAAAGGCCAGTGCCCCTCTCCAGGAAAATTTTCCGTCGCCCCTAGAGAATTAAAAGTTACCATTTCTCCGAAGCATTTTATTGTTTGTTACCACATCGGGAGATACCAATTGGTGAGAGAATCTAAGTTTTCATCCCATCGAAGAAAAATTGATCATGGGCGCCACCATATTGCTAATTTTACCCTTAATTGTCAGTGCCGACTCCTTTGCGAAATTTGTCTATTTTATGTAATGCAATTAAAGGTTTAGTCGATATTTGTATTGCCATATCTGCTGACAAGCAAACATCCTAATCGGGCGATGCACCACACCGTTTTTGAGAAAAACACAAGTTCATCAGTGGTCTTTGCTCTTGCTAAACCTTGTCTTAGGCTAGCAATCCCTTACAGTGTGTTGTGTAAGGTTCCCGAATTCGGGACAATTTTGATTAATCCGAAATGGAAGAATCTACAGGACTATTTACCCTGAAAAATACCCCACCCCACCGACTCTCTCTTCCCTTTTAGTACTTTGTCTGGCTTCGGGGCAGGTACTATCGTAGTATTAAAATAGTTTTCGGGAATCTGGGGGAAGTTCGTAGAAACAGTCTTGGGACATTAAGGTTTTCTTGTGGTTTCCTGTGATCTTCTATACAAGCTACTACCGTACACACCGCATACGATGTGTTTTTCGCGGAAGTGCTGCCATCTGCACATGCCATCATCATAGACTTTCATTGATTTGCCTTACCTTCTCGCAGCTCTGCCACCCGTCACACGGGACTGGCCTGGTTTTCACAGTGTTACAAGAAAGTAATCAATTTGTAGTCTATTCTAGGTACAGGCACCTTGGTCAAGTTTACGTGTCATTACCGATGATCGTCCGTTTGTTAACGGATAGCTAGTTCTAAACCTGTGCCCCAAGTTCCCACTATTCTTTGAGTAATAGACGAAATTATCGACGTGTGCTGCGAAATTTTTCATTTCGATTTTTTTTTTTGGCAAAATCAGTAAAGTGACACATGTGCTATGTAAGCCAACGTTTCATGTACGATCCTAAGGGAAAACCTGCCTAATATGTGTTATCGATAACAGAAAAGATAACAGAACACCCTTTTTGTACTAGTTAAAGCAGTAGAACTATTCCTGACCTTGACGTTTTTACTCATACCGAGTCACCCGATTTCATGAAATTCTGGATCATATTTAATTTACGGGCCCATAGTGAGTTTGCCCGCACGGCGGTCTATTACTCCTGCACCTACATTGACTGCTCTCGTAAGACCAGAATGTGTACACCAAAAGAGGATTATCGGTACATATTCGACACCAGCTATAAAGATTAGTTGGGAGCTACCCTACGGAGCTGTATTTGTTTGCTCAGTCCCTCTTCAAGGCTTCCTAACCACCATGGGCGTAAATCCCGGAGGGGGGGGGGGATGGGAGGATATATCCCCCCAACATTTGACTAGGGGGGATGGCCCATGTAATCATCCCCCCCCCCCCAATGTTTCAGTCTACAGATACGTGTATGATGGAAAGCATATTTTATTCTTCATTTTCGTAAGAAATTTTTCAATCTCGCTTCACTTTCTATCACAAATGTTTCTCAAACTATCAGAATTTTAGCAAATCGTTGGCAATCTATCAAAATTTTCGCGCGTTCCGCACGCTTCCAACCTTACGTCAGTGTCACTCATATTATCAATATCTTCCGATAGCAACTTGCGGAGAAGCACAGCAGCAAAACGTTGAAAGTTTACGAATTAATAGTTAAAAGACTGGCTTATGGCAGTGGCATGTAGTTTTGTTAGGCAATTGAAAGTGTCTCGATGTAGAGTCTGAATGCAGGTTTTTTAATGGAAATATTATTCGTCACTGTTTACACTCCATGTCATGACCATTATTAAGGTAATGATACACCAAACTGTTCTGATCACAACACTTTCCGAAGAACAGAGATACATCTCCAAACATCTTTGGGGACCTCGCATCAATATGGGATCTTTCAATCTAATATGTAGCATGATGTAGAAGGTTAAAAGTACGTATCTGCCGTTATACATTTTTCAAAAATTTTTACCAGAGCTTTGCCAGTTCACGCTGAGCCATTATCGGTATAGATGGTGATTGTTAATACACTTATGACGAAAACAGCACTCACTAACGCTCTTATTAGTCCTTCACCCCTTTTGCTACACCTATCAGAGAGGTCTAATATCACCTCCCTTCACCTATACTCTCCCTCCCATTTTCCATTGCTGGCAGCTGTTTGTCCGGATTTTAGTTCAAAAGTAGTAAAAATACGATAGTTGTAAAGTGTTCGACGTCGTACTCTTTATTATCATTTGGATGTCAGGTAGTATACGCATTATGTAATCGCCCCCCCCCCGTCCCAATTAGTATGATTAATGCAGAGCTTCCAGGAGGTCCTATGCATGTACCTGCCAGCCTTAGATTATGCCCTTTCATAATGCACAATGAAGGAAAGGACATATTTCGTAATAACTCAATGATGTTTCTGTGGACTCCACGCACATATTTTTGTGTAAAAACTTTCCCGAAATAGAAGGCAGTAAAATAGACAGAAGGGACAACGTATCTGTCTCTTAATAGACAACATATTCTCCTCTTTTACCTTACCAAAAATTAGCATTTTATGGACATTTTTCGGCCATATATGATCAGTTCCAAAAGCATCCCAAAGATAGCACCATTTTGCATCTAAAAGACCTTAAATTAATAAAAAAAAATCTTAAAGGGGAGGGGGAACCCATTCTCCAGGACGACACCTTTATGTAGTGACAAACGAAAGATCAAAACTGCTGCATGCAAATGCAGGAACGCATGAAAAATAAAGGTGTAATTTACGCAAACTTGGGGAACTGAGGTGTTATTACGACATCATCTGTGGTGCCCCCAATCACAAAAAAACCTGACGACGCCACTGATCTCAAGCCAACTTGCAGAGGCTTGTAATGATCTCCGAATTGAAAATCCAGTTGTCTGGGATGACCCTATATGTTGATCCCTGCCTTTTTAAGCTTAACAGAACATTGTTGCTCTTGTACAATTTCAATCCACTGCAGCTTATCAACGAGTTTTGTGCTCAAAATAGCTTTTCCTAAATGTATGAATATACCAATAGCCTAACAAAGAACATTACCACTGAAATTAACCCCTTAAAACAGTCTTCCTGGCACTTCTGAGACATTAAAACCCAGGAGCTTCGGGGGGCTTCACCCCCTGGACCCCCACCGGGGCTTTGCCCCTGGACCCCACCCGTCATGGGCTCGCCCTTCGCGCTCGTCGTGCACGCTTCGCGTGCACATTGTCCACATTTGCGTTAGTTCACCCCATCCCCCCAAAGTTGAAAAGAAATCTACGCCCTTGCTTACCACCATCCACTCAAGAGAAGAGGACTGTGTCCAAACTTGGACACAAACTTCATTACCATAATATGACTTATTCATGTACTCTCTCTTTATTCATGCTTTTTGTATTTGAGTCCGTGTGTACCCCGGAAGTCGTGAAACTGAAAGCCCATAGTCATTTATCTGATAAATCCAACTGTTATTCTCTGTTGCATAACCACCTGCGCAGTAGGTACAGCCAAGGAGTTCCATGTGCGTGAAAAATGCTACTTCATCATTTAAATGGGACCAGATGTTCCAACTTTTGGAATATTCACTTACAATCAACCAGTCGTGGGTCAACATATTCTATGAACATCCAAAAGAATTTCTTTGATGTTCACTTGGGCAGGTGTTAGGGATATGACTGAACCAAGCCTATGCCGTACAGCCTGCTACGTAGGCAGGATGGGGGGGGGGGCTTTCTCTATCCCGACGTCCCTTTGTTCCCTTATAGGATTTCTTGATAAGTACCCCAATACCTTCTCTTCTCAAAATTATCAGGGCTACACTGCCCTTTATTTCACATCCCAAACAACGGCCCCAAGGGCTCTATTTGTCATCCTTACTACACTCTCAACATGCATATAAGTTATGCGAACATGTCACTGAGTTTTGGAGAGTCGGTCAACCCCCCCCCCCCTTTAAATATCGATTGCTTCTCCATCTGTGATGTTAGACGGCCTTGACTGGTACATTCTGAACCCTAGACCATCCTCAAGTTGTGTTCTCCTTTTCCGTTTTACATAGGAGAAGGATTTTTTCGCCCGTTAATGTGCTTGCCATTTACACCGGCTTCATCCATACTTCAAGCCTTTCCGCTCGTTAACTCACACCCACTATCACACATAGACATCACCAAATGTGTCTTTAAAATATGAGATTTTTTCGAAATTTCTCACGATTACGGTTCTACACCTTTTGTTCCCGACTCAATAACTGTTAACTTTGTTACCAATATTGATAACTTTAAAATAACATTTTGTGCAAATTTTACCCTCAAATGGGCACATTTTCCATCCTAAACTAGCACAAACTCGTCCTTAAACAAGACATACATGAGTAGGCTGACAAATCCTTTGTCCGTGACAACCAATGAGAGTTTGATTTGGGAGATTCTCTTTGCAGTCGGTATTTGCAAATAACAAAAGATCGCTTCAATAAACTGGCATCTTTAGTACCAAAATGAATCAACCAACAACTAGTGTACCTCAACGCTTGAGCTTGTAGAAGAAAAGAAAGTCTGAGAGTAAAGAAGCAGCGATGAGCGAATTCAGTGCCTGTAGCGAGGAATCTACATCGACAACTACGAAGACCAAGAAACCTAATCTTCGCCTCCCATATCCAACATAAAACAAGTTTCAGTTTAGGCCGCATCCGACAGTTGCAGTCTCCGCTGTATACCCTTGAACAAAGGGTCAAATACCGAAGCGAAGAAGGGACATTGTATTGACGAGTTGCCGACTTGGCTAAATGACAAAAATCTGCAAATTGACGAGTTGACGACATGGCAACGTGACAAAATTCAGAAGTTAACATTTTGACGAGATGCTGGATCTCGTCAATGTGTCAATTTGATGCAAATTGACGACTTACACAGTTGTTACTATCTCGGCCAAATGACAAGATTCAGAAAATTGACGTTTTGACGTGATGCTGGATCTCGTCAATGTGTCAATTTCATGCAAATTGACGAGTGCACAGTTGTTACTATCTCGGCAAAATGACAAAATTCAGAAAAAATGAGACGTGACGCTGGATCTTGTCAATGCAACAATTCTCTGCAAATTGACGACTTGCACAGTTGTTAGTATCTCGACAAAATGACAAAATTCAGAAAAATGACGTTTTGACGAGATATGGATCTCGTCAACGCAACAATTTTCTGCAAATTGACGACTTGCACAGTTGTAACTATCTTGTCAAAATGACAAAATTCAGAAAAATGACGTGTTGACGAGAAGTTAGATCTTGTCAATGCAACAATTTCTGCATATTGACCAGTTGCGCAATTGTTACTATCTCGTCAAAATGACAAAATACAGAAAAATGATATTTTGACAGTTGCGTAGGCAGGTGGGGGGGGGCATTGCGCCAACCCCCCTCACAGATTTTTTTGTAGTTCCTAAAAATACGTAAATTTTTTAACAGAAATTTTACTTCGAAAGGTAGCATATGTGGCACCAGATTGCATGTAAGGACACCTAATTTTTCAGAAGTTTTCAAAGGGGAGGAGGACCTCCCCTTAGACCCCCAGACCGGCCCTCCCCCAGGCCGGCGATACTCTTTTCTACCTTAAAATACGTAAACTAATATTTTAACACAAATTTTACTTCAAAAAGTTGGCATATATGGCACCAGATTGTATGTGAAGACAATCAATATTTCAAAAAAATTGTCAAAAGGTAGGAGGGGGACACCCTCCCCTTAAACCCCTCCCCCATGCGATTTTTTAGTTCCTAAAAATACGTATTTTAACACAAATTTCACTTCAAAAGATATCATATGTGGCACCAGATTGCATGTAAGGACACCCTATTTTTCAAAAAATTTCAAGGGGTAGGAGGGGGTGGCCCTCCCCTTATTCCCCTCCTCAGCCCAGCCATTCTTTTTTTTTAGTTCCTTAAAAGAGGTAAGAATTTTAACACAAATTTTACTTCGAAAGGTAGCATATGTGGCACCAGAATGCATGTAAGGACACCTATTTTTTCAAAAATTTCCAGAGGGGAGAGGACACCCCTCCCCTTAGTCCCCTTCCCAGGCCGGCCATCGTACAACATGGTGCGTGCCCCCACTCCCTTGAGAGAAATCCTGGGTACGTCACTGCATCTTGACGAGATATCGTCAATGCAACAATTTTCTGCAAATTGACGAATAACACAGTATCTCGTAAAAATGACAAAAATTCAGAAAACTGACATTTTTACGAGATATTGAATCTCGTCAATGCAAACAACATTCTGCAAATTGACGAGTTTCACGATACTAACTAGCTCCTGGCGGGGTCGAGGAGCTGGGCCGCGGTGGGGTTTAAGGGGAGAAGACTGGAAGCTCTCGTAATATTGCATACCGGTGTTAAGAGAGCAGAAATCGGCTCCAGTTACTCTGTTAAAGAGATATTGCATCATTTTATATTTTATTTCAATTTTAATTCAATAGTAATGGCTCACCTCATGTATATAAGGGTACCTGGAGGGCCATGATGAAGCATGAGGTTATTTCAAAATCTGGACGTTATTATTAAGAGCGATATGTACATTACTTAATTTAGAAATGATTTTTGCCATATAGGGTTAGTCAGGTATGACGGGTGAATGACAACAATTGCTCGGGAAGCGCGCTGAAAACTTCACTGTTAAAATAGTATTTTCAATGTGACTTTGCTTTTTAAATGCGTTACAATCCGTTAGAGAATACTGCTTCGCCTGAAATATGTTTAACTTCTCCAAACGAGGAGAAGGCTGAAAGAATTCCTCTTCCTCACAAGTTAGATATCAACTATGCTCTTGCATAATCACGCCTATGACAGTATGAAGAAGAGCATTTTGTGACACTGTTGAATGAAGTAACGACATTGAGATGGTATTAAAGAAGACAATGGACAAAAGTTGAACTGAAGATGAAGGCGCAAAATATAGGTAGTTATTGAAAGATGTGAAACAGGTAAAGTACGTCAACCAATCATCCTTAAAGACATTTCACCCCGCCTCCTGTAGAAATAATATTATAATAACAATACATAATACAGAACATGTCATAACTTAACATTCACCACCTAAATGTCCAATGACAAATACATACTTCCAATCTTTCACACCATGTAACAAACCTGACCAGTGTTACCGTAGGCTACTCATGATGTTAGAATGCTTTATGATCCCCACTTGATGCGCGGTCCCTGCAGTGTTTAGAGATTTGAAAAATTTGTCTTGGCCAGAATCAGTGACGTCACAAGGGTTGTTTGCAGGGGGTCAAGTGACTCGACGTACGCGTGCGCCAACCAGACGGCTAGAGCCCGGGACTACCTGTCTTACCGATCATCCCCTGGGGGATCTCAGCAAACTCTTATTTAAGGCCCAGCTGGCGGTGTCATTTTTGCAACAAAAGTACATGACCGCATCATACCGCTCAATTTAATTTAAGTGCCCTTGCCGTCACGAATTAACAATCTACCGGATGCGGAGGTACGCGAAAAGTACACAAGCTTTCATTTTCCTTTCCCTTCTCTTTCCGTTTTTCCTTATTCTTTGTTTTCCTTTCTTTCTCAATTTTTCTTTTTTCGTCTGCCTTCATTTTCCGACCCTTGATCCGTATAGGGAGGGGTAACTGTCCCTCCTTGCCCCCTTTATTCCCTTGCCCCCTTTATTACGCCCCTGCCAGAATAGCCAATGTCCCGACGTGTTAAGCCCGAATTGTGGCCACAAGGTACAGAGTATAAACAATGCGCGCGAAGTCAATTGAGTCAATTGTCTGTGTGAAAAGACGTGATTACAAATAGCACAGCAAATTTTGCACTAAAATAATTTCTATAACAAACTAGTTGCACGCCGACTCTGCATAGAGAGTTAGAGATACTTTCTATTTCCCCCATGATCTGTAAACCAATTCGTTAAAGTGTACGCAAAGTCAAACATTTCAAAAATATAAGTCACAAAGCTTGAAAAATGAATTCAAATGGTGTAACTCTCATCTTCACAGGACATTCCAAAGGGGAGATATAAAATGTTGAAGCTTATTCACTTAATTTAAAGTGGTAGATTGCGCAATAATTTGTGATGTCATTCTTGTCAAATTACTGTCTTTGTTTTGCTTTGTTTTTCAGAAGCTATCGCACCTTGTCCCAAAATGTGATCACATTCTTACTGGTATGGGGTGTCTTGACTATACAAGCCCTCTCCATAACAACATGCCATGCAAGAAAACAGTAAACTTTTCAAGGTTATATAAACATTTTAATCTCAAAAGAAAACAAAAGCTGGTAATATTTCAGTTTCGGTTTATTTCTCCATGTATCCTCTATAAGAGACCTGACAATATGAACAAAAATAAAAAAATATACAATGGATATGTAGATGGCAGTCAAATCAGAAATACTTAACAGGCAGGACTGTAGGATTCTCGACTGCAAATAACTTAGGCCTAGACCTATGTAACTAAAACCAAGTTATGTGCTGGATGTTAACAATAGGACAATTTATGGAAAGGCTTTCATTATCTTGCTACAAACATACTTAAATTATTAATTACGGATTTAGATTTTGACTGGAAAAAGGTCACGCATCTCAATAGAGCTGGGTCTTGTTCTAAAATAAGGTTTGAGAAACAAATTTCTTTCGTTTTTAAAAGCTGCACATTCTAGAATATAATGGAACTCATCCCCTAAGTAATTATTACCCTTACATAAATTACATATTCGGTCATGAAATACAGTATTGTGATATCTTCCTGAAACGACGGGAATATTGGTATTTGCACAACGATATTTACATAAATAACTGCGATTTCGGAAGACAAGGATATGCAGGTACTTTTCAAATTCAAGACTGGTCTTAATGATTCTATGTACTTTACAATGGGAATTCCTATTTACCTGTGAGTTGTACAGGAAGGACATCACATATTATTGCGCAATTGACTATTTCAAATTAAGAGAATATCTTTCAACATTTTATACCTCAGCAATGGAATAAGCTATGAAGATAGGAGTTGAGTGAAAAAAATTATTTTCCAACCTCTACAATAAATATTCTTGTAATTCTAGACTTTAGGTCCACTTGAAAGATATATATTTTCAAAAATATGTCTTTCCAGGAACAGAAGGTGAAAAGATTTCCCTTACTTCACATTCTTAAAACGCTGTGCTATTCTGTAATCACGTCTATTTACACGGACAATTGACATATAGCGTGTTCGATTTGCTTCCCTTGGCATACTCGAGCTTCCCCCGTGGGTCATGACAGACATGCGCAGGCAGTTGTGTGAAATAAAGAACGCTTTACCACATGTATCGAAGAAGTTGGTCTACAATAGCCAATAGCAGAGCCCGTAGGTCACAGACCCGTGTGTAGCACAATGGCCTACAGCTGTGTACGTTCATCGCCTGGAAACAATCCTCCTTTTCAAAATTTTCAAATGACTAACACCTCCGAGACTTAACCCAGGACTGTAATAACCTCTTTCACAAGTCTTATATTGCACAATTACATGTTCAGAAACTGATTACCCATGGCGTTGTTTGTTAGCTGCAGTATTTTCGCAAAGGACGATGGTACACTTCCCCAAGTAACCGGCTTGAGGGGTCGCCCAATTGGGCAGAGTTGGGACTGGCACGACGAAGCTCGAATGCTGACGTCACAAGATAATCGAACGTCGTCGGGCCAAACCCGAGTTGACTAGGGTGAGTAATCGAACACGTTATTAATTGAACCCTCATCGATGAATAATGCGAATAAGTTTGACCATATTGATAATAAGTGCAGAATAACAATATTGATAATAAGTGCAGCAATAAGGCTGAAAGATCGCGGAGAGCGTTAATATCCTAATAGAATGCAAAGTATTTCAATAAAATTTTAATTTGATAGCTTTAAACGATTTGTGATACAAAATGAATAAATAAGTCCATCACTCAGTCGAAATCACACCTCTTCCCATTCAGCCTTGGCAGAAGTCTCTTGAGTTAAAATTAAAAGATTTTGGAAATTTTCTGATTTTTTTTTTTTTTTAAGAAATCCAGGCTGTAAGAAAAAACAAAAGCGCCGTCTGAAATGTTAATCATGGACTAGAGAGCCCGTCCCGCGGTTAAACTAAATTAAAGCCTTTTGGAATGTGGTACTCAACCTCCGTGGCGCCGGCAAGGGGGGCATGGGGGAGCTTTCCCCCTCCCCCCATCGATTTCAGAATTTTTTTTGGAAATTTTAAAATGATCCCAAAAGGCGTTTAAGCTATAGATTTCTGTAGGTGGTAGGGTGAGGTGTGTTTCCGACCCAGTGATGGATCTATTGTAACCACTTTCTATCACAAATGGCTCTCAAAGTATCAAAATTATCGCAAATCCTTCGAAAACTATAAAAATTTTCGCGGGCTCCTTGCACTCCTTACCTCAGTATTGTCCTTATTATCAATAGTTTCAGGTAGCAACTCCCGCAGAGGCACAGCAACAAACATTGAAAGCTGTTTAAGAATTCTCGGGTAAGAGGCTGACTTAATGTCTTGTGATTGACAAAAAGGTTTGTTGGGGAATGGGAAGTGTCTCGATACAGAGCATGAATGCAGGGTTTGTCATGGTTATCTTATTTAATGAAAATTTTGGCGCTCTTCGCGCGCATTCTTCACGGTTTTCACTCCTTCTCATGACCATTATTAAGGTTATAATACACGCAACTATTCAGATTACAACAGTTTCCGAAAAACAGAAGTACACCTCTAACCCCTGTAGGGGATCTTCCAGTCTAATTTGTAGCATGGTGAGGAAGGTTGAAAGCACGTATTTGTCGCTATACATTTTTCAAAACTTTTTACCGAGCGCTTTGCGCGCAGCCATTACCGGTATAGACGGTGATTGTTAATACACCTTCGACGAAAAACATTCTGAAATGCGCTTTTTAGACCTTAACCCCTTTTGCTTTATATATCAGGGAGTCTAATATCACCTCCCGGTACCTGTACTCTCCCTCCCATTCTCCGTTGTTGGAAGCTTTTCGTCTGGATTTTCGTTCAAACTTAGTAGAAATAAATGCTCAGCATCATGCTCTATAGTATCATTTGAATGTCAGGTAATAATCATCATATCAGTGCTCCATTTTATATAATTAATCCAGAGCTTCCGGGAGGCACTTTACCGGTGTCTGACAGTCTTAGATACCCTTTATAATGCACAATAAAGCAAAGGAAAATTTTCGTAATAGTCCAAGAATGTTTCTGTAGACTCTACGCACGTATTTTTACGTAAAGACTTTCCCCGAATAGAAGGCATTAAAGTAACCAAAAGGGGGCTTCAGGAGGTTTGTTGACAACATACCCTTCTCTAACACAACATACTCTCCTCTTTCACCCAACCAAAACTTAGAATTTACTAAATTATGGATATTTTCCAGCCATATATGATCAGTTCCAAAAATATTCCAAAAATTGCACCATTTTGCATCTAAGCAACCTTAAATTAACAAAAATTTCTCAAAAGGGAGGGACACCCCGCCCTAAGACCCCTCCCCCAGGACGGCACCTTTATCTAGTGACAAAGGAAGGGTCCAAAACTGTTGTATATAATCGCAGGAACGCACACTCTCCTCTTTCACCTAACCAAAAATTAGAATTCACTAAATAAGGATATTTTCCAGCCATATATATCAGTTCCAAAAATACCCCAAAGATAGCACTGAGGTGGCATTACGACGTCATTCTGCCCCCCCCCCCCATCACCAAACCTTGCGGCACCACTGCTCAACCTGACTACTCGTCGCCTCGGCCATGAGTTGTGTGCAGTCGAGCAGGTTTGGTTCGGGTCGCAGTTGGATTAGTTGTCCACGCAGTACACTGTCTGGGTGGATATAATTTTATCTACTGTTAATCAAGTACACGTGGAGAGCATCTCGTCAAAACGTCATTTTTCTGAATTTTGTCATTTTGCCGAGATACTAACAACTGTGCAAGTTGTCAATTTGTATCAATTTGACACATTGACGAGATACAACATCTCGTCAAAACGTCATTTTTCTGAATTTTGTCATTTTACCGAGATGCTAACAATTGTGTAAGTCGTAAATTTGCAGAGAATTGTTGCATTGACGAGATCCAGCATCTCGTCAAAACGTCAATTTTCTGAATTTTGTCATTTTTCTGAGATACTAACAACTGCGCAAGTCGTCAATTTGCAGAGAATTGTTGCATTGACGAGATGCAACATCTCGTCAAAACCTCAATTTTCTGAATTTTGTTAGTTTGCCGAGATACTAACAAATGTGCAACTCGTCAATTTGCAGAAAATTGACACATTGACGAGATCCAGCATCTCGTCAAAACGTCATTTTTCTGAATTTTGTCATTTTTCCAAGATAGTAACAACTGTGCAAGTCGTCAATTTGCATCAAACTGACACATTGACGAGATCCAGCATCTCGTCAAAACGTCATTTTTCTGAATTTTGTCATTTTGCCGAGATACTAACAACTGTGCAAGTCGTCAATTTGCATCAAATTGTACGGAAACATTAAGGTGCCGTCAAAATGTTAACATAAACGCTAAGTAATTCAACAAAATGATGATTTTTGCACACATTATCTCACCATTTTGCAAAAAGATGATGAATTACTCATTTACCAAAACAAGTCATTTTAACATTTTACAGAAAAATGACGAATTTCCAAGTTATTACATCTTAACAATTCAACATTTTGCACAGAAATGACAATTTTTGAAGTTATTGCGTCTTATCAATTCAACATTTTGCAAAAAAGTGATAAATTTTGCAGTTATCAGAAGTAATCAATTCACCATTTTACAGAAAAATGACGAATTACGAATATAGCGTAACTTAACATTTCATCATTTAGCAGAAAAATGATAAATTGTGCACTTATCAGAAATAATCAATTCAACATTTTGCCGAAAATTGACGAATTGCAAAGTTATTGCATCTTATCAATTCAACATTTTTCAGAAAAATAATGAAATACTAACTTTATGTAACTTAACAATAAAGTATTTCGCCGAAAAATGATCAATTGCGCAGTTGTCAAAACTAATCAATTTAACATTTTGCAGAAAAATGATAGATTGTGCATTTACCAAAATTCCTCAATTCAACATTTTGCATCAAAAAAATGATAAATTACTTATTTACCAGAGCTAATCAATTCAATATTTTGCAGAAAAATGACGAATTACGAACTTGTTTAAAAGTATTATTTCCACATTTTGAGGAAATATAATAAAATGCGTTTTCATGAAAACTAATCAATTAAACCTGTTTTCATACCCAAAATTTCTCTATGACTGTGTTTTAGCGGCAATCTGACCTCTTAACTTAAGGCGTGGGAGCGGGGGGGGGGGGGGGGGTGGGTAACACTTGCAGAGCGTCCCTAAAAATTCGAATTTGGTGTTGGGTCAATATGATAGTTGTATGCAGTCGCGCAGCCAGACCATTCGGTCCGAGGCAAAATTAAAATAATCGGTCCGATTTCATGCTTTTCAAACATTGTGTGGGTACCCCCAGTGCTTTGGGTCCAGGTCAACACCCCGTGGGGGCCGGGCGAACCCCGAATCTTTCAAGTAGTAACAAATTGTGGGCATTAGAATGAAGAATTTAATATACAAATAGCCTTATCACAATGCGAACTTTACAAGACACGAAGAGCAAAATTTAAGCATCATTTTATAACAACCTAGACGAAATGACAATTGATTTCATGACGCCGGGGTGGCTTGTCGATGAGGAGGCGGCGGAAGATCCAAGAATTACCCAGAGAGGTCCTTGGCCCTTCTTCAAAGGGACCTTGAAGACATTTTCTAAGCGGAGAGCCACCGCCAGTTGTCGCGTAGCGTACTAAGAACATTTTTGGCCAAAATACCTTCCAGATTACAGGAAATGATACTTTCAGTGCGTTGTACGTTGCACCTAAAATGACTAAATATTTTTTACTTTAAGATCTTAAGAAGATTGTTGCCACAGGCGGCCACACCACACTTTTTCTCAACTGGGAAGGCCATGATATGGTGGAACTTCGTGTGTTTTTAGGGCAGAAACTTACCCTAAAAACCCAACGAGCCTGAACCAAGGGATTTAAAGGTGTTGTGACATGCAAACTTCATAGTCTAGATATTTGATGTGAGCATTAAATACCCAGCAAATACCCGCAATTCTCATCGAAATCCGTCAAATATTGACTTTTTTACAGAGTGATGTCTATTTCACACTAGTATCATGAAAACATGTGTTTAATATGCAAATTCTGACGTCGAAAGATGAACATACCAAATATGGCTAATGTTAGCCTTTGTTTTTTTTAGCCTTCATTCAGGGGACACTTGTAGCATTGTAGCCCCTGAGGGTTTATTTAAGTAAGTTAAAATTGTTTCCTTGAAAATATTGATACCCCAATTTAAACTTTGTTGGGGGGGGGGGAATTTTCAAAAGGGGGCCCCAAATTTTACCCCCCCCCCCCCCCCACCCCCCCCCCCCCCCACCCCCCCCCCCCCCCACCCCCCCCCCCCCCCACCCCCCCCCCCCCCCACCCCCCCCCCCCCCCACCCCCCCCCCCCCCCACCCCCCCCCCCCCCCACCCCCCCCCCCCCCCACCCCCCCCCCCCCCCACCCCCCCCCCCCCCCACCCCCCCCCCAGCTTATAATTAGTTTGTAAGCTGGAAACTACCAACCAAAAAGTTAAATATTTGATACCATTGATTATGGAATTCTGAGCAAAAACTTCATACTTACGGTATCCGTGGTAAAACCTTCAGTGTTATGTGCGCCTATTTGTCTCATAGGAAACGAAGTGTTTTTGTTACTGGGGAATGTTATCTAACTGGTCTCATGTTGACACCGGAGTTCCTCTTGTCTCGATTCTCGGTCCGTTACTATTTTTAATTTATGTGAATGCACTAAGAATGTTGTTCCCAATGAAGAACTGAGACTTTTTGTTGATGATATTAATGTGTTTGTGCAAAACATTCCTTTGGCAAACTCAAAACATGGTTTGATGTGAACAAACTCACGCTTCATCTGGGTGAAACTTTCACTGTTTTTCATGCCAGAGTGCGAAACGACCACTATTGTTAAAATGCTTTCTTGTTTAGTGGTACTTAGGTTTACAAAACTCACTGTGCTAAATACTTGGGTCTTCTTGTTGATCGACAAGCTGTCGTTTAAGCCTCACCATGATTATTTATGTAATCATCTTGTTGAATACGTCGGTATTTTTCACCACCTTACATCTGCTATTCCCCACCCTGTTTTGCTTCAGATTTACTAGTCTCTTGTGTATGCAAAGATTGCCTATGATATTAATATTTTACGGTACGAACAATACTCCCGTCCTCACACTGTTGTAAGTTCTGTAAAGTAGAACTTTAAAAGCGATTTCGTTCAAATATAGGCGCTTTCCAACTAATTTGATACATCATCGCCTTGGAATACTTAAAATAAAAATAAAATGAATGAATGAACGAACGAACTAATGAATGAAAGAAAGAATGAATGAATAAAATGAATGAATGAATGAATGAATGAATGAGTGAGTGAATGAATGAATGAATGAATGAATAAAAAACGCCCTCACAGGATTTTTAGAGGCTGTATAAAAACGCCATCTATGACGAGTTTTTCATCGTTTTGGAGAATCCGTGGAACAAGGGTTCCTCGGAAGACGGTATCATGATCCTCAATGATGGCAATGCCAGTGCCCTCAACATTTATGAGATATTTATTCTTTGGTGGTTCCATCGCTCTCTTGATGTATTCATCCCAGTAAAGTGTTTTGTTTTTTAACGTATACCCTGAAATAAAGGGTAATTATTGTGACAAAGACATACCTCAATAAAACAAAGCAGTAAAGAGCGTAAACAAACTAAAGTATCTTATTACTATGTATATATTTTGAATATCGGTTAATTCAGATATTATTCCTTTTACCTGTTATGGTTGTAAATACAACACATTTGGACAAATCATCAGACAGAGCAATGGTTCCCATCCATCTATTATACAGAAGTCCCATTCTTAAATTTACAATCATGCACATATCTTTTTTAAGGAAATCTTTCCTCTCTCGTCGAGCTTTCTTTGATTGTGTAGTAACATTCTGTTGGAATTAAAATTCATCAAAGTAATTTTCTTATTAGACAACTCAATCTTATATCAAATAGCCCTGTCACACATCAACGAATTGCGCCTACGAACGCTTACGAACGCCATTTTTGGCTATTCGGTAATGTTTGTGAGAATTCGTTTTGTGATCGTCTGAGGTCCGTCAAATTAGTTATTCGTACGGTGGTGATCTTTAATACACGGCAAGTTCGTTGAAATGTTTTGAGCATGCACAAAACTTTCAGCGGGCTCAACGGACGAAGAGCGAACGGTTGTTGTCCGGTAGTTGTGCGTATTTAACGTAATTCACCCGCTACTCGTACGTTATTAAATCGTTGATGTAAGGTAGGCATCCGTTGATGTGGTATAGAGAGGGCGGTCGACGCATTACTGCCGAACACAGGACGCACAGAACGTATGTAGCCTATAAAAGGGTCGATGCCGAATACATAACGATAAAATTCATAGAGTAACGAACGCATACAGTATGAAACGCATAGAACGTCTGAATACAGTCCACCTAACGAATGTCTAACCCATCATTGCCGAAAGCAACGGGCGGTAAACGGGTGGTGAACTAGCAGTGAACGGGCAGTGAACAGACCGTCGAGGCCATCCAAAGAGGTCGGGTCCTTGGCAATTCTCAACAGTACTAGTCGGACCTACGACAGAGATGGAGGACTTCAGCAAAGGGCCGCAATACTGCAGGTACAGATACACATGCTACATGCACAACTTTTGTATGAAAGGCACAGGAGAAGGCACCGCAGGACACAGCAGAGACGACGGTGGGTTACACAGTGGCTTAGTCCTAGAGGCGCATGCAGTTTGGGCTGTATGATCAGCTGATGGCCCCTTTGTTGGGCATGCTGAAGATGCGATGAGCTGTGATGCGACCGGTGATCCAATAGGCAAGAGAATGTAAACTGATTTCCGTTACAGCATGCCTTGACCTTTAACGCTCTCTAGAAAGTTTGACCTACGTTAACTGTTCGGTTTGTGCGTTATTCATATGCCATGCATTCATTTCGTACGGTGCACATCCAGTCCTCATTCGGTATTGTTCGGCGGCGCTCGGTAAACTGAACATTTCCAGTCCGTTTCCAATTCGTAAGTCGTTAGTTCGTCGTACGTTCCCTTCGTTCCATGTTTGTTAGTAATTCGTTCATCGAGTAGATTTATTTGCCGAATCCCGGCTTTCGCCAACAAATAGCAAAAGTTTCCATTCGTCGGTGTTCGTTTAGTATATTCGTTTATGTGTGACAGGGCCTTAAAGGGAAACAATTGTACAGCTTTCTAAGCAAGTACAACATTAAGAACACATTTTTCCAAGCATTGTGATACCATTAACAACTAATATAACTCAATATCTTATTTAACACGAATTTTTCAAAAAAATTTTGAAACTCACTAAATGCCACTGCGTAGGCAGTCATAATATTGTGATATTACCCACAATGCAACGGAACTGTGATGTCACACCTGCACCTCGGGTTTGACAACAACTGCTTGTGTAGTTTGTAAGCACACACCTACAGTATTCACGGTAACGTCAAAACTATCTTTAATTTTCAAAAAATGCAGCGGTTAAATTTGCCATTAAAATCCAGAAATCTGTACATTACTATCTAATATCATCATACAGCCTTCTTCTAACTTGATACGTACGATTTTTAAGCAGTTAAAAAGTTCGAGAAAATCCTTCACCCTACACTTATAAGTGCAGCTCTAAATCCATATTGACTCTATATGGCATATCACACACATGCATGGTACTGACCACTGCACGGCATCGCCGTAGTCCGAGGGGATTCGATCATACTTGTCAAAACGTTTTAGATTTTTCTAAACTCTCAACAGCCAATCTGCCAATAAAAGTTGTAAAATTTAAAGTAAAATATTCAAACAATACACAGAAGTCTCTTACCAGACCAAATGCGTCTGATTGAAGCTTACTCAACCAAAAAGAAATTCTGTGCCTGTTACCGAAAGCTGGAGGCAGCCATGATGGGAAAACATCACGGAGAATGGTTACGCTTGCTTCCGGTAGACTCAAATACAACTCTCGACTGACATTTCAAGGTGTTGCTGAAAGAATGCGGCCAGTACTCCACCAAATTTGCAATAATCGATATCATACTTCACAGTGTCTACGCAAAATCCTCATTAAATTTTCATGACTGCTACCGAAGAGTTGAATCTCTTAATGTTCTTATGGTAACATAAGAGTAAAAACAGATAATTATCATTTACGTATAGAAATCTTTATGAAGAACTATCCAAACACCGCATGAACACAGCCCTTCAGCGTGATACCATGGGCTCGGAAAATGGGACCACTGAAAGAGAGTATTTCTTGATAGCATCCTCTTGCAATACTACGAAAAATAAATGGGCAAGAACTATTTAGTATTTTTAGCTGTGGGGCATAAAAATCCCATTGAAGTTTTTGTTATACTTTCTATATTTTTTATGATTTAAAATACATAATTTTGAAATTTTGAACCACCACTCACAAAAATTAAGAAGGCCTATTTAAATTTATTTGAGCTGGCAACATTTTGCTCTGGAAATCGTGAGGTGCATGTTGTACGTCAGCAATCAGCTGATATCTAGTCGTCTTCTTTCCAATATGTCTGCGCACATGCCAGCAAGCGAGGGAAATTTGAAATATATTATTCTTAATAAAGGTTTCATGTAAGGTCCACCAGGTAAAGATTATCTGTAGTATTTATATGTATACTACACATATGTAAAGGGTCAAATGGCCACTATTGTTCCCCTTTAAGCTTTGCTTAGTTTCGGGCGATTATGTAAAGGTTGAACCCGAACATATTTTCAACATGATCCCAAAAATTTAATTGTATTTGCATTCGAATCCTCTGCATAATTTTTGAAATATTAGCAAATGAATTAACATTTTTAATCACGAATAAGCTTGAAGCAAGGAGGGAGACTTCATATCCTGACATTAATGAACAATGTTTCGATTTACTTGATTTCAGATCTACTGTTTGAAGTCGAAATGGGTAGGAGTGCCAGTTTGTCTATTTGTTACGTAAATTTCGTAAACTTCCATCTCCTCTCATGTAGTTTCAATTGGTTGTAAATTTTTAATGAAAACAAACAGTGATCATCGGTGTGATTCTAAGACGTCGCCCTGCCACATTAAAGTGAAGTTTGATTGAAAGTAGGCTATGATAGATTCAACGGTGATTCTCGAGAATAACAGGTAGGAACTGAAAACAAATTTTACTTAGGGGATAAATGCGAGGTTGCCCGGTCTTAAATGTGATTTGAGACCGACGATGACGTCATCACAGAGGCTGAGCGGACCGAGGCGACAGCCGAGGTCCGCTGCCTCTGTGATGACGTCATCATTCATAAACACTCAACATTAAAATGTTGGGAATCGACAAAAACATTGAATTTTCGACAAAATTTTACAGATCAAATTTTAATTCTCCCAGCTAACTTAGGACTCTATTATGACGTCATGTTTAGTTTCTTGCGATAGTAGCGAACAACTTTAAGCCAAAAGAAAGTGGGCAACCACGCAAATATTTTCACTTAACATATTGATTGTAATCTCAATTCATTGAACGAAATTTAACTGGATTAATTTAACGCAAAATTGTTTATCTCTGAATTATCATACATCGTTGTAGAGATGAGGCTGAGCATTAAAACAAGGAAACTAACTTCTAGCTGGCTATTGTTTACAGTGAAGTTCTACTCCACGAAAGTTTCACAGAGGTAAATAAATACACAGTGCTGTGCAGTTACGGTCTACTGTAATATATTGTGTACAGTGCAGTGCAGCATTCAACAACATGCACGCGGGTAGGACGTTAAACTGCATCCGGTTGTGGAGCTTGTTAAAGCGTGGGGATAATGAGGTTACCCTTTGCCACAACTGCCTCCGGGACACCCTTGGGCAAGGTGCGCCTGTATTTTTGGCCCAGTTTTGTTCAGTTTTTTGTTTTTGTGAAAATAGTGTAAATAGTGTATATAGTGTACATAGTGTAAATATAGCAAGTTGACTCCACCCCGGACCCCTCGTGGCAGGTGGACCCCGCCCCGGACCCCTCGTGGCCCTTGTTGTTGGTGTCTGGTTTTTTGGTTGTTGGCGGTATGTAGTATTATTGCTTTAGGGTGGCCGGGGGGAGGTTGGTCTGTTGGGTATTTGGGTTGTTGTCAGTGTGTGTGTGGTTCTATTGTTGTAATGAACATAACTTTCTGTTTGATTTGGTGGTGTGTGGATAGTTTTGCATTTATGTTCCTGTCCGATCCGGTTTGACTTTGTTTTTTGTTTGTATGTGCCGTTTCGATGCACTTAAAAAGCACGACATGCATGCGGACATTTGACTGCAAGTAGTTGACGCACAAGATCGTTCAAGATCCATAAGTAAGACGGTGATTTTAGGTGTCTTTAGCCTTTTTGGAAGAGGATTATAGTGTTGGTAACTTTGAAAATGTGTTCAAGCTTTTAATACAGATTATGCAGGTCTAACGTTAGGACTAGCTTAAACTATTTACAACATTAGTTCATAAGAAGCCTATAGCTCGGCGTAGAACTAGAAATGAAGACCGTGCTGGCCTGTTATGTCTGTTAGTGTTAGCGGAATTGGTTCAAACGTAAAAACCTGACAGTGGCTCTGTCAGTAAAACCTGTTTACCATTGCTCTGCATGTCATAGTTATAACACAGGCCCCATGCTGGCATTAGCAGCACAGAGACCAAATTCACTTTTCTTTACCATGCAGTCCAACTTAGGAAAATAAGGAGTGGAATATTTGTAACAGGCAGACCGTTAACAAAATGTACCCTTGGCATATACTGTAAGGTTATATACGCTCTTTTAGCCATACCACTTCCAGTATCCAAGAAGATGAATATAGTTTTGCTAGCATTCATTCATGGGATGAAATGAGCATATGCTTTGGAATGGTTATAGCTGCAGGGGTGCTAGGCATAACAGTGTAATACTACAGTAGTTTACAGTAACTGGTTTTCTTACTCAGATGTTATGGTTTATGTTGCTATGGTAACACATCATGGACAAAGCATAGTGCACAATGCAGTGGTAACAGTGATATTCAATTCACCTTGAAAAAGTAATTCTCCTAAACTGGCAAAGGCCAGTCTCGAATGCGATTCGAGACTGGTCTCGAATGGTTTTCAGCCAATCAGAATGCAGGAAATCAATAAAGGTGTTTATGAATAAAAAAATAAAAACAAGAGGGCAATCCACGGAGATGCTTATTTCATCGTTAGCACATGCACTGAGCCATACCAAGTAAACTGAAGTACGAACTTCAATGTGTAATCATAGCACGATATCCGGCTCTCGTAAATGTGGAATATACGAAGAAACTGAAGCCAATTTGAGGGTCACGTGATGTAGGTTCCCTTTGGAAATAATCTAACGCTGAGGCATTGTGGGCCAGCATAGATTACAAACTTAAAACAGCGTGTCGACTTTTCATAGAGCGAAAATATCTTGGTGGAAGTGCTAATCGGTGCTCAGTTGTTTTGAAAATTTACACACAGAACATTGTAAACCTAAGAAGTATCACTTCTCAATAAACCCCCTTACGCCTTACAAGAAGAACTTTATCTCTTCCTCGTGGCATTACTCATATAATTGCACTGGAATATGAACGCAAAATGACTCGTTTGAAGTTCAAAGACTATTCATAGGTCAGTTTCTATGGTATCTTAAAATTAGGCTACGCACTTTTATATCGGCCTTTAATTCCTCACGCGCTCACAAAATGAAAGCAACCACTAGCGCGTTCATTTTCTGATAACGCAAAAGTGCGCGTCAAGTATTATATTCTGGGTATACCTGGAACTGTATTCTGTGCGTATACAATACGCAGTCTGCGCTGTTTTAACAATGGCGTATTCAGTAATGCGTTCCTATGAACATCACCGAATAGAAAGGCGCGTATGTCAAGTCCACACTTCCGTACTGATATTTGCATCTCCATGAGGAGTAAATTTCCGTAACAGTGTACGTACGGGAGTTTGGTATCTATTGTCAGATAGTATTTAGTTCATACTATCCTTTTCCAAGTAATTTACAGAGTACGCCACGCAGACTTGTTTATCTCTCTAGATTTATTTATTCCCACGCTTCTAGCACACCTGGTAATCTTTCCGGTTTCTTGTCACGTGTTTTGGTGTACGTGACTACTTCCACGTCCACCCCCCCCCCCATCGCATATTTTGTAGGCGCGGTCACTTTCAGCTTTTACAGCCTCCTCGTTGGTCAACCAAGATCATCACATTCATTAATATTTATTTTTACGATGCGTCACAACTTTTGACCAATCAGGGGACTGCAGGTAGTTCCTGAAACTTCCCTCAGGCCTCGTGGATTGGAAACACGAGAAGGGCTCCCAGCCCGCAAGCCAGGGTTGCCATATTGGCGTTTTAAACGCCAAAAGCACTGAATTTGGCGTTTTTTCGATGGTGTTGGCATGTAAAATTTTAAAACACACGCCAAACAGAATTTTAGCGTATTTTTGGCCTTTTCACGTGACTATCAATTTTCCTTAAATATGCATGTTTTTCGACAATATCCGTCGGTAACTGTAGCATAATGCACAATTTGTGTCCCTAAATTCACACTAAAGGCATAATTGGATGTGTTAGCTCAGTCGGTGTTCGTAATAAAGCAGGCCTATTTTATTACATATTGATATTTTTTAAGCAACTGGAGTCTAAATAGCAACGAATTTTCATTTGGGGTTTTTTGACCATATTGAACGCCAAATTTGGCTGGTTGTCTCTAATGCGTTAATTGGCGATATTACACGTTACATATTTGCACTCAGTCTAGTACATGCAATTGCCTTAGCAAATTAATGAAGTGATTACATCACAGTATGTGGCACAAATAACACCAACGTATGACAAAAACGAAAGTACATATCGTTACCTTTGTGTTTGCAGTACAAGACAATCCAACCCGAGGAATACGAATCTAAAACTCCATTGGCTACAAGCTTATGGTTAGCACTTATTGTAAATTAGGGTGTCCGCTAAATGGAAAAATTACACACAAGGCACCGATCATGGACCTATGTGTAGCAAAGATAATATAAGCATAGATTCCTAACTTAAAATGGCGTGGTGACTCCCCATGGAGGCTAAAATATCGGGGTGGAAATGCTGATGACAGTTCAGTCATTTGGAAAAAAAACGGGCAAATGAATGTTTTACAAAAGTAGCCTATTAATTACTGGCGTTTATATGAAAACTGAAGTTTATCTCTTTCTAGTGGCATTACACATAAGTGCACTTGAAAATGAACGCACAGTGACTGGGTTGAAGTTTAAAGACTTAAGCCGCGGTCACACTACAACGAATTCGGATCGGATTCCGATCCGATTTTTGTGAGTTTTTATTAAAATCTTCTCCATCTCTGGTCAGAAAGAGCCCCAAATTTGCCAACCAGTGTAAACATATGATTTGCATCAGAGGTCTATGAAAATAAAATGTTAACTGATTTTTTCGTGACGTCACACCGACAAACAGCTTTTATCGGACACGCGTAGTCCGATAAAAGCTGTCTGTCGATATGACGTCACGAAATAATTCGTATAAATTTAATTTTCGTAGTCCTGCGATAAAAATCATATAATTACACGGGTTGGCAAATTTTGGGTTCTTTCCGACCCGAAATGGAAAAGATTTTAATAAAAACCACAAAAATCGGATCGGAATCCGATCCGAGTTCGTTGTAGTGTGACCGCGGCTTTATCGATAGGCCAGTAATTTCTATGGCATCTTCAAGTTACGCACTTTTATATGCGCGTTTAATTTCTCACGCGCTCACAACGGGAAAGCAGCTGTCAGGTTCGCTCTCCATGTTCGCAGAAGTGTGCGTCAAGTATTTCGACGGATAAAAACAAAAACTTATACTGCTCGTATATGGAACGCGTTGAAAAAGTGCACGCACGCTAACCTCTTTAAACGTTGGAATTTTCTGTGACGCGGTCTAAGTATCGTACGCAGATGGCCGATTAGAACGGTATGCATATCAAATTTACACTTCCGCCCTGATATTTGCGTCTCCAGGAAGAGTCACTTTTCGCAACAGTTTAGGTACAGTAGTTTGGTATCTATGATTAGACCTATAATATCTTTGATGTGTAGAACCTGAATATACGGATCAGTGTGACAATGTTCGACGCTTCTGAGCGCGTGTTAACTTCCCAACATGCACCTTGTTTTGCTAAAAGAAAGCTTTCAGTGCGTTATAGAGCTTATGCACCTACGTCACGTTTCTCTATTTTTCCATCCAAGCGTACATTGTGCAACAATTGTTACTAAGGTGCTATCGTGAGCGCGTATCTTTAACACACCTACTACGTATGGCAGTTCCATCCAGTAAGCCAAATTGAAACGCGCTGACGTCACGTGCATAAGCTCTATAGAGGGGTTTCACAAGGTCACGTGATCGCGCGTAGGCTCTTTGGTTTTGAAGAGAAAGATAGCGCTTCTCTTTGGTTTTGAAGGGCACGCGTTCATTGTGTCGAGTATTATCGATGGTTATGCGTTGCGCGTGTGCTGTAAGTTATTTACTGGGCGTGTGTTTTACCCTTCAGTGTGTGACGTCACATGAAATCCCTGTATAGACTATGCATTGACAACATACTGACGTCATTTTGGGTGAAAACAATGAAGCACACGTGCACGAACAGCGTGGATTTCGCCGCACGTGTAGAAGACTTACGCGAGTATACGATTGGTTGACAAATCAGCTGTCTGCATTTATTGGTGTAACTTGCAATGATACGCCCTTTCCGCCATTTTCCTCCAAAAGAGGGAGCATTTTCTCCATTGTGACATCATATGCATAAGGTCTATACAACAAATCTGTGCAAATATTACGATGTGCATGCTAGCGCGCGTTAGCAAGCTTGCGCGCGGTTGTCATGCACATCACTGGAATGGACAGCCAGTACCGTACAGGCACGCCTACACTGTGTACTGTTCATTTATGTTGCTGTCATCAGTATTTAGCAGCTATCGCGTGCCGAGGCTCTGTTTACAGTGCGGTCACGCTAAAAATACTGGACCTTACACTAAAAATACTGGTACCACTCGTAAAGGTCGTGTTGGTATCTTACACGCTTAAGCCGCGGTCACACTACAACGAATTCGGATCGGATTCCGATCCGATTTTTGTGAGTTTTTATTAAAATCTTCTCCATTTCGGGTCGAAAAGTATCCAAAACATTTGCCAACCTGTGTAATTATATGATTTTTATCGCAGGACTACGAAAATTAAATTTATACGAATTATTTCTTGACGTCACATCGACAGACAGCTTTTATCGGACTACGCGTGTCCGATAAAAGCTGTTTGTCGGTGTGACGTCACGAAAAATTCAGTTAACATTTTATTTTCATAGACCTCTGATGCAAATTATATATTTACACTGGTTGGCAAATTTGGGGCTCTTTCTGACCAGAGATGGAGAAGATTTTCATAGAAAATCACAAAAATCTAATCGGAATCCGATCCGAATTCGTTGTAGTGTGACACCGGCTTTACTGCTGGGAAGCAATTCCAGCATTTGTGTCTTTAAACGCGTGCTAGGGTGCGCGTCAAGTATATTTAAGACTGATACACAGAGAAATGTATTCTGTCTGTATACCAAGAGCAGGCCCACAAAGCTATTCTTTACTTCTGACCTTTGACCTCTACTTCCGGGCTGGGTGAGACATATTTTCCTACCCTTGGGTACATTCCCACCAAGTTTGAAGAGAATCGGTCCAGCCGTTTGGTAGTAGTTTTCAAAATAAAAAGATGTAAATTTGACCTTCTGTCACGTGACCTTAGACCTTGGTTGCCATGGCAACTATATATATTGTTAGTATTAGATACATTTAGCCTATTATGTGTGTGAAGTTTCAGGTAAGTGGGATGTTTCCTTTTGAAAATAGGCCTACACTAAAAATACTAAAAATTATGATTTTTCACAAAATTTGGCCTGTGACCTTTTACCTTCACTTCCGAGGGTCTAGGATACAAAAGTTTTTACATTGGGGTACCTTCCCACCAAGTTTGAAGAGAGTCGGTCCAGCCGTTGAGTAGCAGTAACAAAATAAGAAAATGTACATTTGGCCTTTTGTCACATGACCTTTGACCTTGGTTGCCATGACAACCATATATTTGTATAGTACTAGGCACATTTATTATATGTGTGTTCTGTGGTTTCATTTGAGTGGGATGTTTCTTTTTGGGATAAAACTAAAACAGTGAATTTTTCACAAAATTTGACCTTTGACCTCTGTTTACATGTAATGTGAAAGGTAAGCTGTGTTGTTCAGAATCATTGGACGCAACAGGTAACGTCGGTTGTTCTACACTGAGAGTTTAATAACAACTTACATTCATATAAATAATAAACCAGTTGAAGCCGATGGTAAGATTAAATTTCTTGGGGTTTATTTCCACCCACTTCTTACATTGGAGCCAAATTTTCCACTTGTACTCAGAAATAGCAAAGGTTGTCGGTATATTGGGTCGACTCAAACACATTCTTCCTCAAAATGTCTTGCGTACGATCTGCTTATCTTTAATTTACCCTCATCTCACCCATTGTTCGACGTCTGGTCCAGTGCTTCCTCCTCTCGTTATTAAGAGATTAGTCACTCTCCAGGAAAGAGCTGTTTACCGCATTAATTTTTCAAGGTTACGAGGTCACACCAGTAATTGCTTAAAAATCTTATCCTTACATGACGTCATAAATTTACATACTATCACATTTACATACAAACTAACTTATCACTTACCAAGGCTAATTTCAAACTTCTCCATTCACATTCAGCTTGTACATGTCTACAGTGCACGACCGTCTAGTTATCTCTACAATCCTACCACCACATTTTCTTCCACCAAAAACTCTTTTAGGTGTTGTGCTGTCAGGCTCTGGAATACTATTCGTAGTCATTTGAAGAGCAAAACAAACCTTATTTCTTTTCCATAGCTACTTTTCTAGACACATTATCAGTGATTTATAAGTACTTATTCTCCTTTGTTCTCCATTATGGATAGTATGGGGGTCCTCGTTTTGGGGGGTAGAAGGGGCTGTGTTTCTGGGACTGTTAATGCAATTAATCTGTTGGTTTGGGGAGGTAAGGATCGGGATTTTCTTATTTTTGCATTGACTTTTTCCTTTGTGTTATATAGCATTGTCGTATATTTCAGGGAGTACACTCTCCATAGTTCCTGTGGCTTATACTGCACTTCCCTAATGCTTATTCCTAATCCTTTCATTTTGTAAATATGTTTACGTGAAATTGTCACTGTACTTGAAGTAAAGAAACGAATAAACGAAACAAAAATGAAAAATTAAAATGAAAGTCGATTCCGGGATATTAGCCTGAGGTAGGGTTACATTTTGACAATACAAAATTCACTTTTAATGTTGCATGAGTAATTAGTACTTACTTCATGCAAATTGGTAAAAAAAAAACATTGTAAGTGGAGATACTACATTTACCTGAAGGCCTTACCTTAGTGGAGGTGAGATGCTTGTGCATGTATCTGGAAAATTAAATCGTAACTGTATTATTGTTGTAGGTGATTGACTTAGTCAATTGCCTGATTCTGGCCAGCGTCTTAACTGATAATTTTGATGGATTCATGACCATTTACAACAATCACGAGGACTTACTTGGGGAAAAGAAAGCTTTTTGAATCCAGACCGGATTCCTCATCAGCTGTAAGGTTCCCCCTCTGCCTCCTCTGGAAACACTGATGACACCTGTAGTGCTTTGCTATTCTGAGCACACACATACAGACACACATGGAGAAGAAACAGCTTTTTAAGTCATGCTTGGTTGAACTTCTATTGAGCAGAGACTGGCATTGGTTGTTAAGAAAGTTCTTATATCTTTCTTGAAGACTATTGGCAGATTCACCAATATACCTTTCCCTTGCTCCATGTGATGGAGCGAGGGGAAGGTATATTGGTGAATCTGCCAATTTCTTCTACAAATTCAAATAATACAGTATAAGACATGTTTATGCTAATGGGGGTGTTTGACCCACAACTATCTTTGTCATGGTATATGGGTCCCAGTGCACCCCTTTTGTTCGGAACGATGGAAATCCTGAAGGTACCATGTAAGGTATTGCGTTGTTTACGTCCTAGCATGATTTGCATATACTGAGATATTATACAATGGCAGCCATATTATACTTTAAAACATACAAGCTATCAGGAATCATTCCGATAACTAAAAACGAAAAGGTCTACCTAGGATATCTCTTAGCAGACCGAGCTCGGCAACTGAGAGGGGAGGGTCCCACAACCCCAGTTATTTTATGTAAACATTTTCTGTAATTTTCTTAATGATTACGTTTTGTCAAAAGATATGCAATCGACAAAAACGTTAAGTAATTTTTCTTTAAAACTTAATTCTTACATTTCATAGAATGCCTCCCAGATTCCTCAAGATTACATTGCATCCGCAAGCCGTCTTCATTCTCCGAAGATTGAGGAGAATACTTGAATAGCCATTGAGAGCATCTCTTGCCTTGGTATTTTGCCAAAGCCCCGTCTTTGCAGAAGGCTCACGACTGCTAGAAAACTGCATCCGAAACCTACTAATATTAAGAATGGAAACCAGATACATATTTCTCCAGATGATAAAAACTCAAATGTTATATTAGCAAAGACCACACGGGTTGGTTTAGGCTGACTTTGTTTTTCGCTGTACTTCCTTGTTCAGTGTTCGCCACTGACATGATGGGAGAGTAAAGTACAGTGGTCAAATACTCTCACATGGTACTATAAGTTTCAGCGCACGTGATGTGGTAATTTTTAAGATAACGAATCGTTTCGAAGACGCTTTCCTTTGGTTTTCGTTCATTGAAAATAGTTATCAAGGTTACAAATAAAATTGGAAGATTTATTCATTAGTCTGAAAGAGTGAAACTGGCGAATGAAATGTAATACTTAATTGGCCCATATCGGACATGCATTTCCAAGGTTTTTCAAAAGGTTTTAAGATTGAACACTGTCAGATGCAGCTATTTGGCACAAGAGTGCTGAAAGGAACATCCTGTAGTACTTATGTTGTGTGACCACTCTTCAATTTTTGGAAGACTAGCCAGTAATTATGTTATTTGTCCCAATACTGACCAACAACTCAGTTCGATCTAAATTAAGCCCGGTGTGTAGGTATACTGAATTTATAAATCACTCATTGATGGAGATTTATTTTCAAACGTAGGGGGGGAGGGCTTTGGAAAACTAATCTGGCTCAAGCTGACATGTAATTTATAATCACTGATCTATATGTATGTCATACATACAGATCAGTGGTAATAATAAGACATTAATGCACAATGGATGCGAGCGAAGAGCGCCAAAAATGGCAGTTTTTAAATCATTAAAGTTAATTAATGGTTTACTCTATTTCACACTATTCAAAAGTAATCACTTTGATACGGTAAAAAAAATAATAAAACAGACCATATTATTTTGTAATTTTCTTGAAATCTGGGGGATTTCTGTGTAGGCCATCCAACCTTTGTCAAAAAGTGGGGAATATCCCTCCTGGATTTCCGCCTATGCAGCAATCACAATTTGTAGTTTATCGTAGGACGAAGATCGCTTACAGTGTGTGTATCGTCTTCAAAGCTAGGTTTAGGAATCAGTGGGCACTGGGGACACCTACCCCTACTTTGCTAAAAAAGTGACATAACAAAAAAGCCCCTTTCGAGGATGAAACGTTCCCTAGATGCAAGTTTTGGGATATGAATTTACTGTTTCCAAACAAAAATTCAGTAGCCTTAACAAAAGGGTAGTGAATTTACCTTTATCGCAAAAGTTTTCTACTTGGGTAGGGCACCCTTAGGGAATGGTGTCGTAACATGTTTACGGATAGCAGGGGGAAAGGTCATGCAAAGCAATATATTTGTGTTCAATTATTGTAAAAAGCCAGATTAAATTCACATTTTCAGTATTCACAAAAGTTTAGAGAGTCGTAAACCCCGGCAGTCCTATTTCATACTGCATTTTCTTTATCTTGCTGAATTGTTGGAGAGGGAGACTACATGTCACTGAAGTGACATGTAATTCTCACGTTTTTAATTCGAACGTTGCCTTTTTTATACTCATACTTTCACTTTTTTAAGTATAAACTTACAGTTTTTTTTTTAAATTCGGACTTTCACTTTTTTAATTCGTACTTTCACGTTTTTAAATTCGAAGTTTTACTTATTTTAAATTCGACGTTTAACTTTCTTAAAAAAAAAATTGTACGGTACTTTCGCTTTTTTCATGGGAAAATGCAGCCATTCTTATTTCAATGAGTATATCCTGGTATCTTAATTCAGGAATAAATAGCTCCTTTGAATCATGTAACAATATTTATCTTACTTATTTGGTAATTTAACTCTTTGGTTGACCTTTAACATTTAAAAATTTTATTTAGGAACATAACGAACGATACTTATAAACAAAATTAAAGGACATTTGAAAGATTTAGCTGATGCTTGAAAATAAATAAGGGGCGACTGTTTATTCCCTTTAAGTTCGAACTTTTATTCTTTTGAATTCGTATTCCTTTTTACCTACAGTACTGTACCGTACGGTATCGAGACTTGCTTTTCGACCCTTGCCAAACCTTAGATATTTTCCCAAGATCTTGGGAACTTGCTACTTGTCTTGGTAAGTTGGGAACTGAATCATTAATCGAAGCCTTCAGCTTCGGTTATTGGATTTGCTCAGTTTGTCACGTGAATTTGTGTCTTCTTTTGTGGCTCAAAGTATGAATTTTTTCAGTGTGATACTTCTCCATTTGAACACAATCAAACTACGAACATAACCAGCACTTTTTGTCTACCACGCAACTGTTTGACTATTTCATGCAGGGCCGTCGCTCAAAGGGGGTGTGGGGGTGTGACACCCCTAATCATCCACGCAGTCGGCAAACTCCTGCACTAGTCGGCAAAATGAAGGACAGGGGGCAG
Organism: Holothuria leucospilota; assembly: GCA_029531755.1. Lineage (NCBI taxonomy): Eukaryota > Metazoa > Echinodermata > Holothuroidea > Aspidochirotida > Holothuriidae > Holothuria > Holothuria leucospilota. The sequence goes on from CM055968.1 coordinate 56,366,080, forward strand.
TGAAAACGAAGGAAAGTTAGAGGGGGGAAGAAAAGGAAAAAAGAGAAACAGGGAAAAGAGAAGAGGGAGAGAGAAAGACCGGGCGAACAGTGAAAAGAACAGGCGAGGGAGGGGCAAAGCAGGGCAAGAGAAAGGGGTTGGTGCAGACGGAAGACAGGAGATTGGAATGCATTTGTAGACAACATTTATCACAATATTTTCAAAGCCCGTAAGCAACACTTTTTGAAACTTAAAACATATTCTGTCGGCAAAAAAGCTACATAGGGCTTTCCAGTATCATTGTATACTAAAGGAGTTCATCGTTCATGTGGTATTCTGGCATTGAGTCGGTAAATTCGGCAAAAGGAAGGAAACATGGGGAAAAGAAGTGAAAGAAAGAGGACAATTTCTGTAATCAGAATCCAAAATTTTCGACGCGCTACGCGCGCTGTACTATCACTCCAGTTTCTTCAATAGTTACATTCCACATAGCTAGATAGCATAAGTCCTGTCAACTTACCAAGTAACATGTAGGTATGTAGAGGTACCATAAATTTCGTCCCATATCGCAAAGCCTATCTGCTGTTCTCTAGTGTGTGTTATGCGGTACGGTCAGTTGGTGAGCGACTCACGGAGCAACGTTTGGCTATTTCATCGGGTAGTCCCAGTGGTTTCGACACAATGTATGTTGTCCCCGATACAGTCTACAACCCCTATAGTTTTTATGTTTTTCTTTTTGTTCCTAATGATAACATGCTTTTTGTGTCAGCCTACCAAAAATTTTCGCTCCCTTTGCAATTTCACCATTAAGGCTCAAAAGAACACCATCAGTGTGCAACTCGGCCCTTTGCATTTTAAGTGATATAATGCAAAATATACTCTGCAATGGCATGGGATAGTTAGGCTCCTTCAGATCCCCTTCTCATCCCCCTCGACAGGCTGTCGGAACTTGAGGTGGCTGGCCCGGTCCCCTGTTGGGAAAATTATGTCGCCACCCATGGTCGGTTTACTTATTTTAGCTTTCAAAAGGGTCATTTGTGCGATAAAACCCAAAATGTTTGGTATGCTTTGCCCACTCTTGCTCAGTTTCGTTACTAATAGCTAAATATAGAACAAGCCCTTTCCATCGTTTCGAGTAACTTAATAAGTACAATTTATGGTTTTAAGTAAATGCCAGGAATCTCATCTCATTTCGCTAAGCTAAGTTAATGTTTTCTTGAGTCTGCCTTTCGGTAAGGCTAGTGACTCGAGGAGGGAAGTACAATTGAAGTTGTGCCCCATAGGGCCCAATTGGATGGACAATTGTCCTATATAAGCTTTAAGTAAGTACAGATTCTTTTTAGTGTAAGCTTACCCAAAAATTTCGCCCGCTTCGCGAGCTTTGCAGTTTCACAGGTTAGATATTGGGAAAACCTTAAATCGGGAGGAACTATTTTCCTCTAGTACATACAAAATTTTATGCAATATATGCCCAGCAATGGCATGGTATAGTACACAGGTTTTCTTCAAATCTTCCCTCACCAACCCCTCGATGGCATCGAGGCTGTCGAGGTTTTTGGGTCTTTGCCCCCCCCCCCCCTTAGGCAATTCCTGGCGCCACCCCTGCTGAACCGTCACCGGTTGGACTAACGGTTCTCTGCTCTAACTCCATCGCTTATCAACACTTTCAGTCGGCAAATACGGCACCCCCCCCCCCCATGATAAATGCTCTGGCGACGCCCCTGATTTCATGAAGTGGAAATTTGGACTATTTCCCAGATTTGACCAACTTAACCGTGTTCCAGTATGAATAGTCAGTCACAGAGATAGGCTTTATCTCGATGGACGATGAGCCGTTATGCAGTTCTATGGACTTTCTCTTTAGTTTTTAAATACTTAGTGTGATCCGTCTCGAAAAAAGGCCCAGACATGAGCTCTGCTACGCAGGCTAACGGGTCACACTACAGCAATTTTCAATCCGAAATCGAATCCGAAGTTTTCTAAATGGGACCAATAGTTTTTCATTCAGATTTTGTTCTAAGGATGTTCAAGCTATATCGATAAATGATCCTAGTTTGTCTCTCGATAAAGTGTTCTGCTACCATTATATAACCTATACCGCTCAACAAAGCGGTATTTGTTCGAAAACCAATCCTATTTTTACCCGCGTGTCCGATAAACGCTGTATGCCGATGGGACGTCACGAAATAATTAGTTTACATTTCACTTTCGTAGCCTTCTGATGCAAATCATATGTTTACACAGGTTGGCAAATTTTTGGCTCTTTCCGACCTGGGATGGAGAAGATTTTAGCTAAACTCACAAAAATCGGACCATAATACTGTCGGAAATCGCTCTAGTGTGACCTGCGCTTTAGTCTGTCTTTGAAGCTCACGACGCCTTTGAAAATGCCTAAGTATTCGATTAAAACGCAGATCCCGCACATAAATTCGTTCGAACGTCTCAGCTTTGACTGTGCATGCGCTAATGCCTGAATCTAGGTTTGAAACATTTTACGGCCGTCTGTTGCCTGCTTGGAAGATACGACTCTTACACTGTGATTAAAGTTGTGTGAAAATTTGGGAGCAGAACATTTTTGCCCTCAGAAGTGAGCATGCAGGCTCGTTTGCCCCTTTTCGTACCTCGCTCAATATTTATTCGATCAAGAAATCAGGTGGCACAAATGTTTAGGCTTTAGTTTTGTTTCATACCATCTTCAGAGGCTTTGCTCTGTACTTGCCTTCAAGGATAAAACGTCTAGTTGACCACTGGAATTTTCTTCGAGACCATTCAAGAACACTTCTGTTCATTTAAGAAAAGTTTTCACATTCCTTATATCCAGGAATCACCTGAAGCCCGTGTTTGTAGCTAGTGATCGGCTTTTTACATCCCTGAGTCTTTGAAGGGGAGGCTCTGGTCAAAAATTGAATTTTGGGCCAGTTTTGTTATTTTTATTTTAGAAGAAAATGACTCTTAAGAGCTTTCCTTTGAGACCAAACTTGTGCAGCTTAAAGAAGTATTATGATCTTATTTGTGTGTATTCAGTGGCAGAAATTCTTTCCATTTTGTTTTATTTTCAAGTAAAGATTGCCTTTTACTAGTTTTTGTAAAAATCATGGAACTCGACACTTGGGACACTCATATTGGTGTTACTTTTAGACCTAGAAACCTCTTCTTTTTACAGAGAAGCTATCTTATATCTCCGAAGGAACTGACATTTTCATTTTTTGCTAATTTTCTGTAAATATGGGTGGGGGCATTTTGCAGTTGTTATATTTTTATTTATTTTATCAATTCATAAGGGTTATCAAGTCTGTTCTGCATTAGTAATGTTACAGCAAAACTAGCATCATCACACCCAAAAGCTCTCTAAAAGCTTTAATTTAAGTCATTTATTATGCTTGTAACAGCGAGGTGATATTAATATCCCTCCCTGTTTGTAGCTTGTTGATTTTTTGAGATAGTGCTTTCCCAAATTTGCTCATTAAATATGCAAATTATGCTTATAAATATGCACATTTATGCTAATAACTACGCAAATAACTGTTTAAGTGTTCGAAATATACACATTTTGGGTCTTAATCCACAAGAATTTTTTAGAAAGCATGCAAAATTATTTGATAAAAATCAGTTCCTTACCAGAACCTCCCCTTAATACAGTAATACTTTCCCCACCGAATTGCTATTCTATACTTCACTGTGTCAATGGAGTCAACGCATTAGAATGGAATAGCATAATGCTATGTCCTTGCCACATTGCACATATAGTGTTTAATCATGGGAGAACCGGGCGCAGAAGTTTTTCCCAGGAAGAATGGGAACGATTTTCGGAAATTTCTATGGAGAAAATGAAAAATAGTGCTCAAATAAGGATCAAGGTTAGGGTTAGGGTAAAAAAATGTAATTGCCTCCATTCGTCCTGGGAAAAGATGCATGAACCGGGCAGATAACGATGAGAAGGCTGTTTGCTTTCTGAATGACATGGGTGGTGGACTCAATAAAGTCGGGGGGGGGGGGGGAGTAGGTGGCAACAAATTTTTAGAGCAAAGCTTAAAGTTAGCATTTTTCGGGTTATATGTATCTCTGTACCATTGGAGTAGATTTCTTTTAGACAATGGGAGAGGGAAGATGAAGTCAATGACACTATCTAAGCAAAGAATTACCATAGATGTAGAGATGTATGTAAAATTCATTATTTTGAGATCTCATGTTTCAGAAAAGAGAGACCAGTAATATTCGGTAAATTAACTATGTAAGGGTTAAACCGTTTTCTACTTCATATATTGTTTTGCACATATAATTAAATGTAGCTGCATTTTGATAGGCTACATATTATAAAACGTTTAGATTTCTATTAGGACAATATCGTTGTAGTATTCATCATTGGCTATTTGAAATATAAATGGGTCAAAACGTTAGTTAGGAATTTTATTGTAAGTGGAGAGGACTGGACATCCACGGACCTTCCCGGGGAGCATAAGTTATGCCATCTCTCGTGAATGTCCATACTGATCTATAACTTAACGCATGCCTTCAGTCGGCTTATGAAATGAATTGGGCGTCTAAAGGTTGCGAAAAGGCGGTAAGTAACATCTCGTATCCGTAACACTTGGGGTAGAGATTAATTGGGCCATACCCTCAGTCAAATACTAGGGACTGATACATTCCCACTCGACACTCCTGGATCTATGCCTATGCTTTGGAGCAAACATTTTTCTAGTTACAGTATTTTATGGCCAAATTGCTTCAGAAATACTTACTTTTGCAATTATTTTTAAATATTAATATTGTCCAAATTATGGGAGTGGGAGATCTATCCCTTTCTCACTCCTCTGGGGCTACAGGAGCTTAATATGGCTGCTTCTTTCAGAAGTTGTGCCCCCACAAATACATAGACTTTCGAAGGGGGACCGGAACGAGCCCCCACCCCCTTAATTTGACCGAGGTGTCGAGATACCTTTTAGCCCCCAATAATTTCAGAGTAACTGTTTTGTCATATAGTCAAATAGCTTGAAATTGATAATCATTATCAAATTTGATTTTTTTTTTATTTGTTTCAAATTTAGACCTAATTCATTCTTTACAGTAATAATGTGTAAATAAGTCAAACTTTCGGGATGCTTCACGCGCGAACGCATCCTCACAATTAAGTATACCTTAATATGGGTCACCTCATATTTTTCCCTGCTCTCCAATTCCCCCACATAAATCAGATACTTATCCAAAAATATACAGAGCTATGGGCCCTTGTTCTGTTAGAAACAGCTTCCGATGAAATGTATTAGATTTTGCATAAAATTGTCAAAAAGCTACTTTTCAGCGCTCTTCGCCCGCACTCATCGCACCCAGGTACATGTTCCGTTATTACTTTTAGACTTGTATGATATTATTTTTCCAAAGCCTCGTACAACCCCTCCCATCAGTAATCTAGCTCCGTTAGCACCCCCCCCCCCCATCATCAAAGCGAAGTGATCGTATTGTAACGTTTGTGGTCTTATCAGTGCACATCAAATGCATATGAAGATATGTTAAAACCGCCCCCTGACATACACCAAACGTCCTGAGACGGGCTCTTGGGTCATTTCATTTCCGTCATCCAATGATTTGTTTTGTCTGCTCATTTGCGTACTAAGGGGAGCAGTTCACCCCGAAGGGGGGGGATACCCTTCCCTTCAAAAAAGTTTTATGTAAGGTGGATACCCGTTTCCTTAGATTGGGTCCTCAGCATGCCAACCCCGAATTTAAGACGCTGACTCAGGTCCTGACCTTACATGAAACAATAGAAGGCATCAATATTCTGTATACATGTATTGTTTCCTTAAAAATATATTTATTTACTAAAGAAGGAGATAGATAGATGGATGGATGGATTGATGGATGGATGGATGGACGGACGGACAGACGGACGGACGGACGGACGGACGGACGGACGGACGGACGGACGGACGGACGGACGGACGGACGGACGGACGGACGGACGGACGGATGGATGGATGGATGGATGGACAGATAGACAGTCTACAACACAGATAGTTTAGGACCCAGAGTATGATGTTATTGTTGACTTGCATATTTACTAGCTCTTGTACTAGTATGCTTGGTTAAATAGTGTTAAAAGCACTAGGAAAGTCAATAAAGAGTGGCATCACAGATGTTTTACGTTCATCTAAATGCTTCAGAACCTCGTGTAAGTAAACATGTATGGTGTCATCTACCCCGCCCCTTTTGCTTTGATAGGCAATTGATTTTTATCCATACTAACACCCTTTTCAGCAAGAAGGAGTTGAAGCATAGGTGTAGAAAGCGGGGGGCTAGGGGCTTTAGCCCCCCGTCAAAAATGTGAGGGGCTAAAGTTTGCTTCCGCCCCCCAAGATCCAAGGTCAAAAACCCCTTATTTGTCTCTTCTGTAAGAAATGTCAAAAAATTTGCAGAAATTTTCCTTTAAATTTTGTCCAAAATGTTGCACCAAATTGCATCTGAGGACCCTCAAATACCCAAAAAATTTTCCGAAGGTAAAATTTCTCCCCTTAGACCCCTCCCCCAGGACGGCGATCCGAAACAAGGTTCAGCCTCCTCCAGTCTTGAAAAGCTTCCTACGCCTATGAGTTGAAGGACCACCCTTGCTACACATTTTTATGACATTCGATGTGAGTGATATTGGACGGTAGTCATTCAAAACTGAAATCACTTTTGTGTTGGGAACCGGGGCTATGATTGAGGTTTTCCATATCTCTGGAATTAAAGTAAAGTAAGGGTAGGCGGTGCCACCATCTGACGTCACATGGGTAGTCGGTGAACCTTGCACATTTGAAGGAAAGGCCCGAAATCATCAATTGCGATTTCATACGAAAGACTTGGGCGGCATTATAGATTATGTGCCGGGGGGTTGATTATTATTGGTTTGGTCTCTATGACCAGAAAGGCTAGACCGGTTTCTGTTGCTTCGGCTCAAATATGGCCCCAATCTTCATCAGTAGCAAACCGTAAAGGAAGGTTGGGGTATTAATCAACATTGTCTCAATTGCGGACAACATAGGAAAGTAACAGCTGAATAAATTTCTCGTAATCCCAACGAATCACGCTTTTGGAGCGCAACTTACACTTATCACAGAGGACTTTACATTAGCCGTGACACAAGATCTTGGGGAATACATGTTTGTGGGGTGGAATAAGTGCCATTAAATTTTATGGCCCGTTCATAACATAATAATTTTGTAGTATGTGTGCCGTAGACTGTAACAATTCCCGGCGGAGGTTGCCCTTTGTCACCCGCGGCATAGAAGGAATTAAGCAGTGGTATTCTGCGTTTCCTCTATGGCCAAATTAGGTTTACATGAGAAAATAGTCCTTCGCAGATACCATATTATGGCGACAATTTATGTAATTCCTCTAAGCATTTTTTGCAGGGGTCTAAATTGTCGTTCTCGAAGTCTAATCCCTCTAGTCATTTCAACCGAGGGTTAGGTGTCGTTCTCATAACGCAACCCTTTCAAAATTTTATAGGGAGAGTAAGAAAACAACACAAATCTCGTAGGGTTCCCACAAGGCGTAAGGTTATGAACTTTATAATTCGGAGCCTTAATTTGATAGGCTCGGGTTATGAGTCTTCATCATTATCGAGAAATTAATCTTGAGGTACTTTGGGAATTCTTTCGCCATTTCCAAAGGTTTGTGGCGATTTATGACTACGTATAGTCTTTTACTTTCCTTTGCATGAGAAAGGTGTTCTAACCGAACGGGTTTTCAGTGTGCCTTTATTGCAAGCGGGGTTCGAGGGTGTTAAAAATCTTTCATTGAAAGTTTCGGGTTTCATCCCTTTAGGGGTCGTATCTACATTTCCTCCTAAGTCTTTGTAGACCGGGATAATAGGTTACTCGTTACTACGAGGGTTCCCACTTCGAAAATGTGATACGATGGCCTCTTATTACGTCAGTTGGACGTGACACAGAGAATACCCTCGGATTCTGGATTCTGATTGGTCCATTTTGGAGGCGCCAAAGCCTCCATTGGCCCGTTGTGTCAAACTCATGCAAAAATTTGTGCTAGTTTGAAAGGTTCTTTTCGACAAAAATATACTTTTAGATCTCCTCCTTAAGGTAGGAAAGGACTTAAATATTTAGTCCTTATGTTATACGTCAGAGATTTCCGCGAAAGAATTCTCGGTGTATCTAACCTACGTCCCAATTTTCGAAAGAAAACGGGAAGCAAAATAAAGTAAAGTAAGGGTAGGCGGTGCCACCATCTGACGTCACCATGGGTAGTCGGTGAACCTCTTACATTTGAAGGAAAGGCCCGAAATCATCAATTGCGATTTCATACGAAAGACTTGGGCGGCATTATAGGATTATGTGCCGGGGGTTGATTATTATTGGTTTGGGTCTCTATGAACCAGAAAGGCTAGACCGGTTTCTGTTGCTTCGGCTCAAAAATATGGCCCAACTTCATCCAGTAGCAAAACCGTAAAGGAAGGTTGGGGTATTAATCAACATTGTCTCAATTGCGGACAACATAGGAAAGTAACAGCTGAATAATTTCTCGTAAATCCCAACGAATCACGCTTTTGGGAGCGCAACTTACACTTATCACGAGAGGACTTTACATTAGCCGTGGCAAGATCTTCGGGAATGCATGTTTGTGGGGTGGAATAAGTGCCATTAAATTTTATGGCCCGTTCATAACATAATAATTTTAGTATGTGTGCCGTAGACTGTAACAATTCCCCGGCGGAGGTTGCCTTTGTCACCCGCGGCATAGAAGGAATTAAGCAGTGGTATTCTGCGTTTCCTCTATGGCAAATTAGGTTTACATGAGAAAATTAGTCCTTCGAGATACCATATTATGCGACAATTTATGTAATTCCTCTAAGCATTTTTTGCAGGGGTCTAAATTGTCGTTCTCAGAAGTCTAATCCCTCTAGTCATTTCAACCGAGGGTTAGGTGTCGTTCTCATAACGCAACCCTTTCAAAATTTTTATAGGGAGAGTAAGAAAACAACACAATCTCGTAGGGTTTCCCACAAGGCGTAAGGTTATGAAACTTTATAATTCGGAGCCTTAATTTGATAGGCTCGGGTTATGAGTCTTCCATCATTATCGAGAATTAAATCTTGAGGTACTTGGGAATTCTTTCGCCATTCCAAAGGTTTGGGCGATTTATGACTACGTATAGTCTTTTACTTTCCTTTGCATGAGAAAGTGTTCTACCGAACGGGTTTTCAGTGTGCCTTTATTGCAAGCGGGGTTCGAGGGTGTTAAAATCTTTCATTGAAAGTTTCGGGTTTCATCCCTTTAGGGGTCGTATCTACATTTCCTCCTAAGTCTTTGTAGACCGGGATAATAGGTTACTCGTTACTAACGAGGTTCCCACTTTCGAAAATTGTGATACGATGGCCTCTTATGACTTCAATTGGACGTGCAAGAGAATAACCCTCGGATTCTGGATTCTGATTGGTCCATTTTGGAGGCGCCAAAGCCTCCATTGGCCGTTGTGTCAAACTCATGCAAAATTTGTGCTAGTTTGAAAGGTTCTTTTCGACAAAATATACTTTTAGATCTCCTCCTTAAGGTAGGAAAGGACTTAAATATTTAGTCCTTATGTTAACGTCAGAGATTCCGCGAAAGAAGTTCTCGGTGTATCTAACCTACGTCCCAATTTTTCGAAGAAAACGGGAAGCAAAATAAAGTAAGTAAAGGTAGGCGGTCCCACCATCTGACGTCACATGGGTAGTCGGTGAACCTTGCACATTTGAATAAAAGGCCCCGAAATCATCAATTGCGATTTCATACGAAAGACTTGGGCGGCATTATAGATTATGTGCCGGGGGGTTGATTATTATTGGTTTGGTCTCTATGACCAGAAAGGCTGGACCGGTTTCTGTTGCTTCGGCTCAAAATATGGCCCAACTTCATCAGTAGCAAACCGTAAAGGAAGGTTGGGGTATTAATCAACATTGTCTCAATTGCGGACAACATAGGAAAGTAACAGCTGAATAATTTCTCGTAAATCCCAACGAATCACGCTTTTGGGAGCGCAACTTACACTTATCACAGAGGACTTTACATTAGCCGTGACAAGATCTTGGGGAATACATGTTTGTGGGGTGGAATAAGTGCCATTAAATTTTATGGCCCGTTCATAACATAATAATTTTAGTATGTATGCCGTAGACTGTAACAATTCCCGTCGGAGGTTGCCTTTGTCACCCGCGGCATAGAAGGAATTAAGCAGTGGTATTCTGCGTTTCCTCTATGGCAAATTAGGGTTTACATGAGAAAATAGTCCTTCGAGATACCATATTATGCGACAATTTATGTAATTCCTTTAAGCATTTTTTGCAGGGTCTAAATTGTCGTTCTCACAAGTCTAATCCCTCTAGTCATTTCAACCGAGGGTTAGGTGTCGTTCTCATAACGCAACCCTTTCAAAATTTTATAGGGAGAGTAAGAAAACAACACAATCTCGTAGGGTTCCCACAAGGCGTAAGGTTATGAACTTTATAAATTCGGAGCCTTAATTTGATAGGCTCGGGTTATGAGTCTTCATCATTATCGAGAAATTAATCTTGAGGTACTTGGGAATTCTTTCGCCATTCCAAAGGTTTGGGCGATTTATGACTACGTATAGTCTTTTACTTTCCTTTGCATGAGAAAGTGTTCTACCGAACGGGTTTTCAGTGTGCCTTTATTGCAAGCGGGGTTCGAGGGTGTTAAAATCTTTCATTGAAAGTTTCGGGTTTCATCCCATTAGGGGTCGTATCTACATTTCCTCCTAAGTCTTTGTAGACCGGGATAATAGGTTACTCGTTACTACGAGGTTCCCACTTCGAAAATGTGATACGATGGCCTCTTATTACGTCAGTTGGACGTGACACCCTCATCAAGTGTTTTTTGGAAGATAGGCGTAAACACTGGCGCTAACTGAGAGCTACAAGTTTTAAATAACATATTTGTGATACCGTCTGGGCCGGTCGCCTTACCTATCTTTAGCATTAGCAAAATGCTTCCTCACATCAGATTCATTTACAACTCTGTTAGCAGTGTTGGCACAGGTAGTGGTGGTACGCAATTAGTTGTGACTTACTGTATTAGCCAGTTCGTCACTTTTAACATCGAACCTACAATAAAACTCATTCAGATCATTAACCAGTTTTTGTCCATTTCTATTGTTCCACATTTTAGTTTTGCCTTTATGACCAGTTATACTCTGCATCACTTTCCAAGCTGCTTTGGAATTACCCTCCTCAAATTTATCTTCCGATTTCTTTCCGTGCTCTTTTTTACATCTCTTCACTTCCTTTTTATCTCACATTCCTTTTCTTTAGCAAGATCCTGATCTCCACTTGAGAACGCAGCTTTCTTTACGTACACTAGGGATTTTAGCTTTTTAGATACCCAAGATTTACTATTCGGGAAAATACGTAATGATCTCTCAGAGATTATCATATCAACACAGAACTTAATGTATTCTGTAACAGTTATTGTGCACGGGTGTCATGTATTCGTTGATCATCAAATACAGTCCATTCTGCACACTCAAAACATCCGTGTACTTGGTCAACAGCCTTTCATTTCAGTTAGTCGCGACTTAACGATGGGCTTGGATCTTTCCAACTCACGATGGTAAGCAGGTGACATATGGATAATAGAGTGATCAGAACTGCCAAGCTTGGCTAGTGTTTTTACCTTGTAATTACGTCCATTGATATTACCATAGCACAAATCTAGTGTATTGTTATTTCTGGTAGGTTAGGTTAGGTTAGATGAGGCTTAACGTCCCAGTTTCCAACCAATTGGTTCAAGTCGAGACGACCACGGCCTTTTTTCCAGTTGTGGCTCACTGGCTTGTTTTCCCTACTCCATTGTTTATGCTGAGCACCAAGCACAAAGGCAGTAGGTTCCATCTTTAAAGTCTTTGGTATGACCCGGCCAGGATTTGAACCCTAGACCTGCTAGGCAGATCAATGTACTGAGTATAAGTAGGGCACTATATCGTGAATCTTACAGTGGTTAAAATACCCCATTATCAGATTAACAACATCAGGGTGAGAATTTTCATTGATGCTTAAAGTTGCTTTCAGTTGATCACGAGCATTATCAGCATTCGCTTTTGGGTGGATATACATAGCCGTAACTAGGATTTGTGTGAATTCCCTTGATAAATAAAATGGCCGAAGTCCTATTGTCAAACTTTCGAAGTCGGTATTGCGTGTTTTCTGTCTTATAGAGAATATATTACACCAGCTATCATTAATGAAGAAACGCAAACCCCCTACTCCTGGTTTTCCTTATTCAATGGTACGGTCGCCACGAACAAGTGCGTGATTTGGGATGTCAATAATACTGTCAGGTACACTTTCTGGATATGCGTATGGAACCTTCAACTTCGTGTACTTTTCCTGTATAAAATTTGTCCAAAATTTTTACTTCATTGGGATCAAAGAAATGGGTATGTGGAAATGAACTACTTTATTTTTTTACTACAGATTATTTTTTTAATACAGATGTTCAGATTTTCGAATAACCCACCATTCAAAAGGTAACTTAAAAGAGAGTAGACGGCTTGCGTTACGGTAGTCAGGTAGTACTAGTACCATACCACATTTTTCATGGTGGTTTTTGTTAACCTGAAGTAACTCGTGCAATTCATTAAGGCGTTCATTCTCAGTGCTAATCATTTAGGCGTAAAATATGACGACCCGTTTCGTCATGTTACAGGGGATGTTGAGTTCATGACCCCTAAGATATGGGCATTTTGGTACCCATCTTCAGCTAACTTACATAAGGAAATGATCTTATCTTTCGTAACTGTGCTGTGGGGCCTCTCTTCCTCCATTCCCGCACTACCTGCATGAAACCACTTTACGAGGAAAAATATACATGAAAAATTGGGCAGTTGCGTTTAATATTTCTCTGTGGATACTCGCACACTTCATGCGATTGGTTGACTGTATTAAGTACTTGTATATATATTCAAAAGGTATATATTTAGTCAGTAGTCTCCAGTCTTATAAAGATATCAAAAGTGTCTCAATCAAGGACTTGGGGTATAGATACTTGACTTTATTATTCGAATTTGACTCTCTTAACCTATTAAAGAAGACTTGAGTTACCATATGAAAATGGCCTAGGAAAATATTCAGTCATTTTAAACAATAACTATAGATTGCTCAGTTGCATTTTCTCTGTACAAAAACAAAATTCGTTAGAGAAGGGCATAAACAGAAGAGAAAGCACTTCATCGTTTAGATAAAGAAGGTATAGGTAATACTGACCTAGCTATTTGTTAAATCTCAAACCGCTTGACGTGCGTGGGAAATAGAAAAGGTTGTTTTCAGAACTGATAATAAAATTGAAATTAAAATTTACCATAGTTAAAGAAACACATGTAGGCGGTGCAAAAAGTAGTTTTATGTATAAATACAGAATACAGCCATCGTAAGCTGGTAAATCGATTACGTGACAATAATATTGAATATGGCGAAAGTGAAGAGAAAGGTAATTTGAAATATGCTAGTTTCATCTGCTCATTATGGTTTAATAGATGTGTTGATTTGCACAGCCAAAGAGTTTTGTTTACGAAGAGAAGAAGTATAACCAGCAGAAGTAAAGATTTTCCATTCTTGGAGACTCTAATCTCAAATGTGGCAAGTGAGATTGTGTTCGAAAATGACGGTACCTTAATAATAGGCACATCTGGGTATTTTCACATCAATCAAATGTGAACTTTTAACTGTGTTTCAGGGTTTAAGAAGCTTCTACACTTGCCAGTAAAAAGTCGTTCGGAAGGCAATTTAAATATACAATAATGCTCTGTGACTTTTAATTTACTCTTATTTAACGAAACTCAAAATGTACTTATGCTTAAAAAACCGAAGACACTTTAAAAAGTATTAAACACGTGTCCATATGAGCGAGTTCAATATCAGAGAGCTACAATAGATGTCAGGTATAGGTGCACTTTCCGCTCCAAGGGAGGAAATTGTCTGTGGAACTTTGTATAAGCAATGCAAATATCGATAACAAACTGCATTTGCACACTGTCCTACCAGAAAACACATGGCTTTAAAAAACCGATGCGAGGTACGAAAAAACGACATATGTACAATAAGACCACAAGAAAAGAAACATACATAGTGTGAACAAAAATGATCAACCAAAAAGTTAAATAAGTAAAGCAAGACTTGAGACTTTGAAGAGTTATGGCATCCGTGGTGCTCCGTGGAGATCATCCCATAAGTGTGGTGCAGCTGTCCGGAAAACTCTCTCCCTGGTTGTTGGGAGGAGGTTCGAAGATCTCCTTGATTACTGCTTGCGTCTTTGAAATGTGGAGAAGGAGTTTGTTGTGAGAAGATCGAGTAAAGTAAGTTGATTTTGACAAAATAATGGGTTTCAGAGTAAATCTGGAGCCAGAGAGTGCAATTTAGATCTTGTGTACAAAGACAAAGGTTTCGGAACTAACACAGTACTCCTGACTGTAATCCATTGAAGACAGAGTAATAACTACAGTGCCGGGATGGTTACTAAATGAAATTACAAGCACACAATCTTTGCTTCAAAATCGCGGTTATCGACATTAGTCCCCTGATAAATATTGGTCTCGAAAAAATGTCTTGATGTAAATTACCTAAATACTGGCTAAAAGCAATAAATATCGTAACGTTTCATTGTAGAAAGAAAGAAGAAGCAATCACTATAATGGTCAAGGAATGGATCTTTTGGTACATCAGGATTCTAGACATGCACCTCAAGCCTTTAAAATAAAACTCGTTTTGCAAATTTCATTGAAGATGCAATAAGAGTTATAATTACTCTACATAAGACATTCTTAATCAGCAAAAACTTTTCCCCTGGTTGGGAGTTTTAGAAATATTTGTCCTTCTCTAGTGAAGCATTGTTTTTATTTTTAGTTTGTTTGCTTGATGGCGATGTAATCGAATAGTACTAAATTGTCTTTGCTGGTTACCAGAAGCAAATTCAAACTTTCAATTCTAATAGATTCTATTACAAATTCTTTATTTATACATTTATTGATGATCAAAATGCTTAAAATTATGTTGTTATGAACGAAATTTCCTCAGAGCATTGGTTTTTCTGTGGCTGGACCCGTGACCCCACCGTAGACGTACGGAGCCTTCGGTACTCGTATCGTATGTAAGGGCTTCATTCGATTAACCCCCAATTCTCAAAAACACAGAATGGATCCAGCCCCATGAAGGGAGGCTTATGATAGCCTGTATTTAATCTTTGTTTTTCCTCTTTCTTTTTTCAAGTAGCTAAGTTTGTAGGTCAAGTTTTTGAATTACTGTTTTCACCTTGTTTCCGGACACTATCCTAGGAGTCTGTGAATGTAAAGGGGAGGCTTTCCCAGTTTTTTTTTTCAATTCCCAGTTGCCATTGCTTTCTTTCTAGAGAAGATCTCTGAGTATTAATACAATTTTTTGTACTTTTTTATGATTGTCAGGAAATGTAATGGAGATAAGGTTAATTTACAATTTTTCTTCTAGGAAATTTTAACTCTTTCTCGTGTCTCATTGTAACTTACTCCCGTATCTTATTTTGATAATTCCTTGTTAGCCTTTTTCAAAATTCCGGAGTAGTCACACCTTATAGTAATGCATGATAAATATACAAATAAAAAATATAGTAATGCATGTATAGTAATAAAAATTTCTATAAAATAAAATGTGTATTATCCTGAATGCCTACAAGTGCCACTACATTGCATCCAAGATTGCTTAACGTCACAATTTTCCTTGGAGAGCCCACATCACAGCCAAGGCTTTGCAAGTTCGGGCTTGTTGCACGAAAAGTTGGCTACTCTTTTTTAAAATAAAAAAGGTAGCGTAAAAACCAATTTTAGTAACCTCTATTGGAATGGGGTGCACGATGGGGAACGTTGAACGCCATGGATAGCTGATTAGAAAACGGGAAAGGTGAAGGAAAAAGGCTAAGAATCTATGCTCTTTATGCATTATTTTATTTTGTGAGGTCACGAAGCTTGTATGATTATGTTCCAACTACTATTACTTAATGCCTGTTCATTATTTTTCATTGCAGTAATACATGTGATGCTTTCAGATATTAAGTTTTTGTTACATTTATCATTATCCTTGATATGATAATCCCTTTATCTCCATATGGCGCAACTACTGTTGTTAACATACTTTGTATCCATCGTATACATTATGGAAGCATATACTTAGTAATTACTTTGGACTGATACGTTCAAACTTTTAAAAGCTTTATGTAAAAGTAGTTTCCCACAAACTATGTAACCATTCAATATCCCAGTGTGGTTTTTCCACTCACATCAGCGATGTCAAGGTTATTAAAAATATCACTTAAATAAGATAGTGAATATGTCATTGTTGTTTATAGTGCTAAACTTTCACATTAAAAGAGGACAATATGTCGGTTTTACGCCTAGACAAATTTATGACTCGCTTTCATCTGAAAACATATCTCTTCAAATTATACATAGCGTTCTTGAAACTACCACAACTAAACGACAACCATTACAAACCGCTTAAAAGCGTGAAGTTTCGACCAATGAACTATTACTTTAATTAGCCTGATTTCTTCACACAAAAGTTTGCCAAAACGGACATCGAGAAAAACAGAGGCATTGAAGCAGGGCTGTAACGCCAAAGTCAGAGTTCGGACTCAACTCTGGAGAAGTGTCTGTTTTCAGTCCATGGACTCGGGATTGGTCGGAATGGGAGGTCCTGAATTCGGAATTGCCCAAAACTGGGCTACAGCTAGACAAGGAATCAAAGCCGATTTCAGCCGAGTCCACAAAACTAATTTTACATAAATCAAATGAACGAACTGCTATCTTGGATAGAGACAGAGCGGAAAGTTTGATTTATGTTGATATTTTAATATTTTAAGATCAACTAAAAAGCGAGAAGAATTCCAAGGATATCATTTATTAAGCTTACACGGATTTCTCTTCTCATTCGGTGGCTGCAATTTGATATCAATTAAGTAGCAATACCGTTCATGCCTACCAATCCTTTAAAGAGTGGCCTGCAACAGAGCAATGCTTTGATTAGGAGGTTTTTGCCCTCTTAGGGCACTTGCTAGAAACTCGAAAAGACTGTTTAATTGAAATGAATGAATAAAGATTGCCGCTTCTTTAACACGACAGCGCAGGCAAATAAGCTGAGGGTGCAGAAGTCTACGTTTTGTGGCAATCATATGGAAAGTTCCAGGAAATTTCCCGGAATATCGAAACGTAGATTCAAGTCCATATTTTGACCTAAACCTGACTGATGTACTCTCATGCCCGTTACCGGGCGTCCACATATGCTACGTTTTTACTTCACTGGCAATATCATGAGGGTAAAGAAAACCCCAATCCTACTGAACAAGTAACAGACTACAAATACCTTTTGTGTCAACTTGCTAATCTAGTATAAGGATTACAGAAATGTCTATAGAAAATACAAGAGTTACTGCGGGCTACTTTACATGTTGGTCACACCCAGTCAACTTAATTTTAAGGTGGGCTAGATTATGAAATTAACGCCTAAAATGACCGTTTACATTATCTTTGAAGTGGTATTGCTTCGTAATGGTATTTTATGAAACCATCTGTATGCTGTGCTACATTGTCAAATGGCCGGACTACGAACCGACCCAAAACTGCAGACACTGGAATCAGAATTGACTCGGAATAGGGTTATTTGGACTCGCCAGCACTGCTAACCTTCTAAGTACATTAGACCAGATCTTAACACTTCCCTGATTAAAACAAAGAAGGTGTTTATCAGGAGTGAATTGATCTCAAAGGAGTCACCAGAAAATATCAAAGAGATTAAGTAGTGTCTAAATAAAATGAAATAAGCACTTATTTCACAAACGTCACTTGGACAAAGAAAGGAATTTGTTCGAACCACCGACCCGCCCCCCCCCCCTTCCCGTCATCACCATCTAAAGTGCTGTGAAATTTTGGAACAAATTTCTTAGAATTCTACACATTTGCTAAGACTTTATTTTTGTAGAACTTCCATTGAAATTTATAGACTTTCGATAGAATTCCTCTACAAATTCTAAGGAGGCTTTTGTGTAGAACTTTTAAAATTTTTATAAAACCCCTTAAAAATCTAGTCTGTACATTTAAAATTTCTATGGTATTTATACAGAACACATCTGTAAAAGTCTCGAGTCCTGAGTACGTTTTGCAGAAAACATGAAATTCTATTGACGGTATAGAGATTCTGTGAAATTGTACAGAAAAATTTATAGAAATGTTTTAGAAAGTCTACAGATTTATGCGTCAACTCTAAATATATTTGTGTGTACAAAAACTAAAGATACTTTTGTATAGAATTTCAGAATTTGGTAGACATTTTGGTATTGTATATAGATCTTAGATGAAGTAAACGAATCTGTTTACTGCTCCCTCTTTGCTGTCTAGTTCTTTATTCATAACGCTATCATATTATCATTCCCTTATTACCTTAATTTATGTCCATGTAGGCCTATCGGTTTTGTCAGTCATTGACTTGGTGACCACTCATTCTGTTAACTGGGATGTAACCTTTTGCAATATCTTGGGAAAGATTATCACCTGAACCTTTATTGATGGATGATTGAAAAATCTAGGGAGAAAAAGATAATTGTTCAAGAAGAACATTCTGTGTAATTGATGCGAGAATTTGTAACATATAAGATAAATCCTTAAAAATTACGATTTTTACCTCCAGAAAAGATGAGCCTAATCCTTGAATTGATGGACGCAGAGAACAATCTATATGCCAGCATTCAAATAGTTGCGTGTTTCTGAAACAATATAAAAAAAGTTCCTTTAACACAGGAATAAGAAGGAATATTGGTTGTCAAAGACCGTAAAAACATATGAGATACTTGAAATTTTACCTTATGGTCTTGTAATGCTCGGGCCATATTTCTGGCGGTTGTATCACTACATTTTCACTTGTTGTTGCTTGGACGTCAAATTCAAAGGGAGCATGTCCTTTAGGTAACAAAGGAAAAGCGTCATATGATACCGGTAATGCATAAAGAACGGTACTCTCTCATTATGCATGCTATTTTTTTCAGTGAGTGCGTGTACTCCGGTAGTCATAAAACTGTAAGCCTAGACTTAAACCCGAGAAGTCCGATCACTACTGTGTTGCATAATCTCCTGTGCTGTGGGTACTACTAGGGGGTGGGCAATATCATACCAAAATACTCTAAAGTTTGTCCAATTATTGTTGATTAATGGATTTTCCAAGACGTGAAATACCCAATTTAGTGGTGACGAGACTCTCGTTAAACCCTTTATTCACCGATTATTGAGCAAACTTTACCCAATGTCACTTTTACACATACGTTCCCAGCGTTTATGAAATTTTTTACCCAACTTTTTTAGAGTTCACGGTGGGTGGAATAGGCTATACTGCATGATTTAAACGGGAAAAGATGTTGCATTGTTTTGTAAATTCACAAACAATCAACTAGTCTTAAGCCAGGGTCCCATATATGCGATTCAACTTGCGTTTCAACTTTCAACTAAGTTGACACACCAGTTGCATAGTGGGACCGGGAATCAACTTGGCAATCGATTCAACTCTGTCGAGTTGAAATCGAAGTTGAAAGAAATAGAGCATGTTCTATTTGCTGCAACTTTACATGCAACTTTTTCAACTGCGCATGCGCCACAGTGTGTATTCCGCGAAATTTGACCGATCAAGCGAACACAAAGTTTGTAAATATGGCAGCAAAGACAGCCAATTACTTCGCATTTATAGCAAAAGTATACGTCCTTAGAGTGTCTCTGCCAAACGGACTCAAAGGATAACAGTTAACTAAGCGTCCACCGGTTAGCTTTGGAAAATATTGCCAAGGGATTTGATTTTGCAGGTAAAAATGTGTCAGAAAGATGCGTGTGGATACACAACCGCTGTGCCCAACGTACAGGCGAGTGTACAACTTAGCACATATTAGGCCTATAGACAGTGCACATAACCATCCATACACTCGGCCTAGGCTTGAAAGCTAGTCTAGCTACACAGGCTAGAGCAGGATATATCCTGCCCTGCGCCTAATCCTGCCTTAGTCGAGGTTTATACTAACTAGCCAGCACTAGGCCAAATAGGTACTGTTCCAGCACTAACGTTAGGCCTAATACTGTTGTACGATACCTTACTGTATCTGGTGACTTTTGAAGATATAAGAACCTAGGCCTAACGTTACAACTTAAATTATAAACGTTCATGTTACCTTAACTTAGTGGTAAACACCTGCAGTTCTAGCGGTATTTAACGTTAGTGCATCATGCCGTACATAAAGCAAAAAAGAATTACATAAAGTTCAATTGTATGTATGCAATAAATAACGTTATAACCGCATGTGGTTGTGAACCTGACGATTGGATCGGTAGGCCTACATGAGTGTGATGAAACCTAAGTTAGGCCTAGGGTTTAATTACAAAGTCATTCGAATGTTAACACGTCTCTTTGTAACGTTAACGTTTAGGCTATCGTTAAAGTGATGGCAAGAAAAAATAATTTAGACTTAGCATTCGACTTGTGGCCTAGGCCTAACATTAGATTTGTGTCAAAGACGGGGCCTACTGGTTTATTACTAGTTCAAGGGGCCTAGGCTAGTGTGGAACAAATAGGCCTAGGCCCATATACTTTTTCCAAAGTCCCCGCGACTCTCTGGCCGAGAGCAAAGGGGCGAAACCAAACTCCCGAAGGAGTTCTGCTCCCCAAGGTCCCGAAAAGACAACAAACTTAACTGACCAACCTCTTGACCCTCAGACCTCTAAACAGGGGCAGCGATGTGTTAATTTTATTGGGGGGGGGGGACACCTGCTTAAGTGAACACTGCGCCTCCGGCCAAGGTACAGGGGACCTTCTCACTAGGTGTACTGGGGTCCACGGGTAAAGCCAAGCAATTTGGTGCATTCTCGAGGACAAAGATCACCTGTTTCTGATCAAAAATTCTCCCCAGCTGCCATTAATAGGCTAATATCACAGTTATTCATATCGAAAATGTGTGTAACAACATTTATTTTTCTGCATGATAAGTACCTCACAATATGGGGGGGGGGGTGTTTGATGTACCACTAAAACTATTGAGGGGGACATGTCCCCCGTGGCGGCACCAAGGGGGGATAGGGGACATTTTCCCCAGTCAGAAGCTCTGCCCCCAGATTCCCCAACTCAGCTCCTGAAGTAAATTGGCCTGGCGGGAGGAATAACCTAATACATTGAAATTATTTGGAATCTTTGCATTGGATGATGTATTAAAAACCAAACTATACCTATCCTGAGGCTTAATTTTTTTACCAAGAGATATGCTAAAACCTCAGAGTTTCAGGAGGCTTGGCCCCCTGGACCCACCAGGGGCTCTAATGTGGGCCCCTGGACCCCAACTGCTTAAAGGTATAGTGGTCTGGCAGAAGGAATAGCCTAATACATTAAAAGTATTTGGAATCTTTGCATTTGATGATGCATTCTGAACCAAAATATATCAATCCTGAGACTTAATTTTTCACCCACATATATGCTAAAACCTCAGAGAGTCCGGGGACTTCGCCCCTGGACCCCCACTAGGGGCCCTAAGGCGGGTTCCTGGAGCCTGACAGGAAGAAAATACATTAAAATTATTTGGAATCTCTGCATTTGATGATGCATTACGAAACAAAAATATCCTTCCTGAGACATAGTTTTTTACTCAGTTATATACGGCTTCCTCCCTGGACCCCCACCAGGGCTTGCCCCTGGACCCCACCAGGTGCCCTAAGGCGGGCCCCTTGACCCCACGCGCTAAAGCTCGCGCTTCGTTCTCGATTTCGTGCTACGCCCGAAAATTTTTGCCCACAACATTTTCTTTTGCCCTCCGTTTACCCCCACTTTTAAACTCCTGGTGCAGCCACTGCATGTCCCCCCGTGTCGCCGCCCATATCTCAGCTCTACATTCAGGATCTGTCATGCGTGGTCTCATTCTCACCTGGCTTGGAAGAACAAATACTACATATAACATAACAGGTAAAAGGTCTAAGGAGGGCTATAAGTGGCTTCAGTTTCACTTGGGGTAAACTTGGGGTTGGGTTTTGGACAGGGGTTTGGGGCTAGGTGAAGGTGAAGTCAGTTTAGAGGTTAGGGATAGGTGGACATGGGAAAAGACAAACGTGAAAAGTGAAAGAAATAAAATCATCACTGCAGTGGGAACGAACACTATTCAATATGAGGTTTGATAGTTATATGCTGCGGTCAATATATATCTTGTTACTGTAGTTACTGATACATGAGCAAGGCCTTTGAAAGGCTTCCGAACAGGGTCAGAGGACTGAATCATCCTACTTGAGTGCCTTCATTATTTATGATTTTTGGTCGTTGTAACACTTAACAAACAACCAAACAATTTTTGAAGACAACCTGAAAACTGTATTCTTCACGTAACACTTTCAGTGTATCTACAATCCTGGCCAAAATTATCATTGGGACAAATCCCCCGCGCCCCACCTCAATGTTGGTTTTGAAGGTGAATTAAACTTGAGCCCTGAAGAAAAGAGTGCCCTTTTCGTTTTCTCAACATTGAACAAGGGGTGGAGAGGAAAGTCCGGAAGTGTCCCAGTAATTTTGTTCAGGATTGTAGCCCTCATTTTTGCCGTTCCCTGAAGAGAGACACGGTGACTCTGTGGAAGTTAGCAGGTAGGCTCTATGATATGAGTTAGTACCACTCGATCGTACACTTCTCATTGTTTCGTGCGTCCATAATTTAAACCGATATCATCTAGGCTAAATCTGTTTTGCAAAAATATAACCATGAGATATCCATGGGTATCCATCCTTCTAGCATCCTCCTACAATCACTAGCCGGGTCTTAGACCAAGCATAACTGTTAGTCATGTGGGCTGGTTGAATGAGAAGGTATTGTACTCAGGTACATGTCTCTGTACTCGTAGAGTCATATCCTGTTCCAAAATCTCGTACCCGCATACTTACGTCTTCATTGTATATACTTGTTCAAGGTGTTTATACACATGAATATAACTTACAACTCCGCAATGTTAAGTTTGTTAATATTTCGTGATTTTTTGTCTATTTTAATAGAACTTGTTTTAATGTTTACTGTATTTAACTGATTGTCACTAAAGACTCCATCAAAACTTGTAAAAAATAAATTGAAGTGTGAGGAAGAAGTGGCGGTACTACAGAGTATGAATGGAATCCTCCTTCCGCCCCGTTTCTCCGTCTTGCTCCCCTGCCAAATCATATCCAGCATGATCGTATGAAATATGTAAATTTATAGTTATTTGTCTTAGAAACAGCCGCCCATTCAATGTATTAGACCCTGGATTACTAGGGTAGGCCCATGAACCCTACGCATATGGGGCAGCCTTTCGTACTTCTGCAGGCCTTCGGCACCGTTGGGTCATTCCCTCGATCTTATTGCTTCTGCCCCTCGTTTACCCCTAACTTTGAAAATGTTAGTGCTTCCACTCAATGTACCGTACCTATTTTTTAATTTGAAAGTAATCCATTCCCATACAAGGGGAAGAAGTTACTACATCACCACTTGCCAAGTGAAACCTTATAACAGGGGTTCTAGAGTTTTTTTGGGCCGATGTCCACTTTCAAAGATTTTTCTTTGTAACAATAGTAGCAATAAGAATTGAATAACAAAACTTCAAATTTCACTGTCCTAATTATGATTTAAAGGCCCTCAGACCATGGAAAGGGCTCCAGTTTCTCCAAATTTCCCCGAGGAGATCCCCAAACCCCGCTACAGATTCGTTTTGTGTTTGAATTATAGTCCTGACGAATGAGCCTCTTCCTTAAAGTCCTGGTAGGAATGGTGCTGCACTGAGCTGTAACTTCATGATGTATGTAATACACATGAGCCATGTAGACTTAAGATTTTCAAAGGCTTACTATAGTTTCTTTTTACGAATGGGACGGTATGATATTTCTTCTACAAAGGGATTTCACTGAAAAACTTTTTCTAACTTACCCATTTCCCTTGAAGTCTAAATTAATTAAGCATGCAATCTGAAGATACAGAATGATGAGATGCAAGTTACAAGGCAGACATGGTACCGTTTTCCACATCGTTGGCGGCATTTTGACGAAAATTTTCTTGATAGGCCTGTGCGCGACTTCAAAGTGGTGACCTTTGAGCCTGGCCACGAGAAGACCGAAGAAAATTACTAAATACTAAGACTGTTCTATACATTCACCGGTGATAAGTTTAATGCTTTAAGCACCCTATTGCTAGAGAGCTATTTTGCATCTTAGCCATCATATCATATTAAATTTTCTCAAAGGTGATTCTTTAGGCAACACCTCTTCTTATCCTTAAAAAAAAAATCCAGAAAATGCACTCAACAATGAAAGATAATTTTAGGCCCTGTAATCAGTTTATAGTTTTCCATCTAGATATAGGCCACATAAAAAAGTTTTTCAAAGAGTGAGGGTGTCACCCTCTCCCCTTTACCGGACACAAGGAACACGAAATATGGACTACACAATGATCATTCTAATCTTATTTTAAAACTTTTCCAAAGAAAGCACTAGCTTGCAACTTAGCTAACTTACGTAAATGGCCTTCCTGCCCTTAAACCCGTCCCCTAGGGCGGCTCCTTGGCGGGGGTGACAAAGGAAAGATTGGTCTGGGTGTCAACTATAATTGCTATGCCACCGGAGGCTCCACTAAGTGTTGTTAACTCCCCGCCGCCCCCCCCCCTGAATTTTGCCCATGCTACGGCCCTGATTATGTCTTCTATATAGATTGGCGGAAATAACATTTCCAGGCCGCATAACATGCATCAATGCAAATTCTTTCCTTTCAGGTCTCAAAAATAATAAACTTACATACGAAAAGGACAGCAGTCAATGGACAGACCAGTATCGGTAAAATCCTGTTAATAGGTCTCTGTGCAGCTTAGTATGTGTTTTAACAAAGGAAAAAGCTGATTGAACAAATGACGGACACGCAGTAATTTTGCAGTGTGTCTGTAGGCCTATCATTGGGGTATTATATTACATCTGCTATCTCCTCTTTGTCAAATGTAAGGGATTCTACCACCCCTAGCCATCCGTTATTGAGTATCTTGCATTTTGACTGGTTAAGCACTGACCTGTTTTTCCACGACACACGGTCAGTAAACGTAAATACTAATAAGAATGAAGTTTTTCACACATTTTTGGTGGTAGATTAGGAATAAACAAAATTTGTCGGACTATTGTTGTCTCATAAAACACAAATTTGGCAAAATAATGGACTTGGCTTCGCCTCATCCGTTATTTTGCCAAATTTGGAGTCTCAGCGGTTTATTCACCAATACACCAATGATAGTCCGCTAAATGCGATTTATTCCTGAAATATATCTCCCATCCCCGAGATCTGCGTCTACACTTACATTAATTACCTAGTATGGTACTTAGGCAACAATGAAAAGTTGCATGAGAGTTGCGCGTGTGGGACCAGCCAACAGTTTCGTCGAAAGTTGATTGAAAAATCGCGCAACTTGTTGAAAGTTGAATCGCAAGTTGAATCGCGTATATGGGACCCGGGCTTTAGGGTCACACATTTCTATGCATATCCAGAGAATTGTTGTGTTTACTTGTGCAGGCGTTAGGGATATGCCTGAACAAGGAATATACCGTACAGCCTGCCACGTAAATTTTTAAAGTCTTGATTACTGCATCTAATAACACTTGTGAAATATCAAAAAAAATAATACCATGTGCACAAGTACGAGGTGCACGGTTTGAATAACTTATACAGAATTGAAGTGACCAACTCAGAATGAATCTAGATTTAAAGCAAATATGTCTTGATTACTAACTCGAAGGAGAGATTGCAGTAAGTGGTGAAACCAGCTTGAAGAAACTTGGAGGCATGATATATTTGTTACGAGCCGAGATCAAATTTTGATACAAGTAAAATAATTAAGATGTAAAATGTTGCTATCATTTGACAATACGTAACGTATTTCACGAATCGTTTCAGCCTTATATAATTTTTATCGGACTATTCACAGGTGCCTACAGGACAAGAATGAGTTTTGGGGCTGTGCTAGTTTATGCGAGAAACAATGATGAACAATGGCAGTGCTTCTTGCATTTCCCATACATCCCCCCCCCCCCGTCCCGTAGAAAATGCTCGTCACCTGTCAACATAATCACCGAGACAGAAATATCAATTTACACTTCCTGTATCTTCAATATAAGGATCGGATGGCTGTCAATATGTAGAGGAGCGACTTTTTAAGGGCGATATTTTGGGGGATTGTTGGCTTGGGGGCGACTTACAAGGGGCGACTTTGCGAGGAGACTTGACTGCAAACAATTTAAATGAATTATTTTCTTTCTCACCCGAAAGCATTTCCCAAATCACCACGGCCATACTCCACACATCACTAGCTTTTGTGTATTCATTTCGATATAAAGCCTCTGGAGCAAATTCGTTGATGTTACATATCATCTGCAAGGACAAAATATTTGAACTTCTTCAAAACCAAGTGCATTTTGAAAGTGTCAACCCAGAGGGTATTGGGACAATGCACCAAAACTAAGTTTAACCCTTACAAAATGTCTATACCCGATGTATCATGACACGATGTAATTTAGTTGTAAGTTTTGCATTTTGCTGGCTTTTCTTTGCTACTATCTTTCGACGAACTACTAATCCTGTCTAAGAATGCTGTTCTTGTTCAGAAATATTACTTTTCTGATTTTTATAAGCGCTAAAAAGGTAATGCATCTTTGACACTATGAAAATGATTTAAACATAGGCGCAATGAAGCTAGGTCTATAAGGCCACCAGCCCCCCCCCCCCACCCCCACCCCAAAGACGCCGTTTTCAGAGTAAAGTGCATGTCATAGTTGTTTACACTTGTTTGACATGAGGGAATATTTCAGTTCAACTAATTTCCGCCCTCCTTGTGACATGTCTTTCCACTATGCAATTATGTGTCTATTTGTACTTGCCTGTGACTTCTTGTTGACGGTTATCCCTGAAGCGTCATTATCAAGACAGAAGTCGTATAGTTTACAAATTCCTTTGTTTGTGATGAGCACTTTCTTTGTAGACAATCCTGGATGGAGGAACTACGTAAAGATGTTTTGAAGGTTATGTAAGTAGGAAATGTAATAAAAAGTAGGTGTAACTTTCTAACTAACCTAAGTCTGTTCAAAGCCAAACGTTACGCCAGGTTTTCCTTTTTATTTAATAGAAACTCAATTTCTAGACGCCAAATAAAGCATATATTTAGCATACATTTTTAAAATAATAACCCCATGCAGTTACAGAAATTAATCTTAATTTTAATTAAAGTATTTATACATAACCTAAATATTTACTCTTTGAAACTATTTAGGTTTTTTAAATACATCAGAGAGGAAAAATGGTAACGCGAGTACACATTAAAAGTTGCAATTTGCAATTGTTGTTTTTTCTATGCTATTCAACTATTTACAGTTTACTACTGAAAATGTCTCGTATTTCTTACTTGTTGATATTTTTACGTACGTCGTAATGTGAAAATCTTAGTCAGTTTGGGTAGCTGTTTGTATGTGTTAATATTCAATTTTGGTTGCTTTCTGTGTTATTTGAAGTTTTAAATTGTCATTGTTTTCAAACTTTATGCTTTGTGCAACTATATCCATACTTCTACATTTATGATATGGCAACCAAGGATTTTAGTTACTCAAACATAAAAGCAATTCTCTACATTTTGAAGATGTTTTCAAACTGGAGTAGGCTTAGAGATGGAATGTAACTCCCAGGCCTGGCCACAACTTTGAATTTGGTAATGGCAGCTTAACTTTACTTTTGGACGAATACTTACCCTATCTATAAATAAGAAGTGAAAAGAATCGCACCTTAGCAACATCAACAAAAAGATCAAAGTTATAGACCAAGTGAAGACATCACCTCTTCATATCTGATCGCAATTCTAATAATTTGTGAGGAAGATTCCATTTTCTAAATTAAAAGACTTGCAGCTATTCTGTTTTGACGTTTCAATCTCCATGTGCGACTTACATCTCATTTTTGTGTTTGTAGTGTGTTTTTGCTTCCCTCCACACAAGCATAGCAAGGCTTTTTTCATCATCTTGGAATTATAGTGTACTCAGTATAAGCATAAATCAAATCAATTTCTGAAGGATAGCTTTAATGGTTGTTAGTAGTCTAACAAAACAAATGGACTTAATCATATACTTGTCATAAGTGGGAAGTAACAGTTGTCCTTGTAAATGTTGCGACCCACAATATCTCTTCAACCAAACAAGATATGAAGAAGGGGGTGTGCCAGAGGTTAAGACCTTACTCTGTTATTCTGAAATATATACCTAATAGTTGATTCGTTTCTCCTCTTTGTTCATAGTTCTCTTTACTTCACAGTAAATTGCAGGAATTGGGAAAATAATGTTGAAGTCCAAAATAGCGGTTGAAGTGGACATACACTTTAAGCACTTTTCTATGCAACCTTATGCAAATTCAAAAGCAGTTCAGTCTATTTTCTTTCTTGATACATTTACTCACGTCATGCGAATGAAGGAGCTCTAATCCTTCTAATATCCCAAGAAGATGCCTCATCACCTCTGATATTGTCATCATCATTGATGTAGTAGAAGATGAAGATGAACTCATGCAATGTTGTAGTCGCACATAAAGTGTTTCGCAGTTGAAATGTTCTTGTACCAAGTAAAAGCTTTCTATAAAGGAGAAACGGTCAACCAGGGATCGAGGTGTTACTTTGACCAAATCCATTCTCATAAATTAGTTGCATTTTATCTACATTCGAAACCATCATATGAGCCATCTGCTTTGCATTTGGCAATAGTAGAGTAGCGAACACATAGCTTGGATATAGCTGAGATTTGATCTTCCTCGCAGGAATAATCAGGACGACAGAATAACAGTATTTCACTTTTTTAATGTAGCTCACCGTTTTTGAAACCGATGCCCTCAATATTTGCCACGTGTTCACTCCTAGTTAGCTCAACGGATTTTTTCACAAAATCATCCCAATGCACCAAGTTGCTTTCTACAGCATTCTCTGGAAGAAAGATCATAAAGATCTTACAGAAAGGATCACCACAAAGTAATTTTTTCCCTCTAGCCAGTATTTCAGATGCAAACATATGGGAGGTATGCTTTGAGACTTTCACATAAGTTTTAAAATATTAACCGTTCTCATAAAGTCACTCACCAGCTGCAGTTGTGAACACTACACATTTGTTTACATCATCAGTGGTGATAGTTCCCATCCATCTATTGTATATGCGTCCATTCTTCAAACATACAATAAAGTACATTTCCTTTTCTGCGAAAATCTTGCCTTGTGGAACATGCTCTTGAACTGTACAATAATGTACTGTTAGGATTAAACAAACCAGAAACATGTCATGTATTTTCAAAAATGATATAGCCCAATTCTTTAAAAAAAAACATTACTCAAAATGGAAAAAATACATTTGAAATGCTGTCACGCTTTTGCTTTAAGTTGGCTCTTTTTGGATTTTTGGACGGTCGCTTCTCAACATAATTTCAAAACTCTAGCACTTACACGAAATCAAATAGCTCGAATTCTACATGTGTATTTATGATAGCAACTAACATTTGAAACTTAAGCTAAATAGTGAAAAATGGAATCATTCTACTTATACAACAAACTTAATTTATATACATGTAAGATAGGATCTTACCACTGATCTTTTCTGATTCATCAATATTTTCAGAAAAACTCTGCTCACTGGGGATTTCTGGCAATTCTAATCTATAAAGAAAATATCATATTACTTCTTGGCTTAACAAAAGCACGGTCGACTCAAATGTTGATAAATTTTTACTTAAAGGTATTAAAATGTAGCGAAAATCCAAGTAAAAATGTCTCACTTTGGTTGAAATCTCAGACCAGCGACAGTGGCTGAAAACGGAAAAGAAACATGAAAGAAGAATATCTTGAAACATTACAGAAATGAAAACTATGGAAAAATAACTCCTTTGTTTTAAAGCATTAGTTGTTAATATATGGTGAATATAGATCTCATTGAATAAAAATTTCTAAAGCCTTCTTAAGCTACTGTTATTAATTTTTATTACAAAAAGATTGGATTTACAAGCCAGCCTACAACGGGACCACACATGACAGACCCATGCCGTAGAGGTCTGAGGGGCGAGAGGTTGGTCATGTTAAGTCTTGTGTCCCCTCGGGGTACGTAGCTCCTTCTTGAGAAACGTTTGGTTTCGCCCTTCGGCTCTTCACCAGAGAGTCGAGGGGACTTTGGAAAAAGTAGAGTAATTTAAGCTCACTGTATCAGTACATGTGATACCATGTCTTGCCTACAAAACAACAACTTACCTGAAAATGCCCTGAAAAGTAATCCTCCAATTTGCAGCGTTCGTTTGGTGTTTGATAAATAGACTTTGACTAATCATAACATTACCTCGTGTCAGAGTAATAGTGTTTTACGTGTAGTTGACAACAGTATTTGACAGGCTTAATGAATACCTGTATACTTTGAATGTTTTGCATGGTTTTTAAACGTTTGATTTACAACTTCTAACACTTTAAATCTAGACTGTAAAAAACAATTCAACGGATTTCATCTCTTATCGTTGGGTGAGACACTAGTTTGGCTATTGCATTTATTTCCAGTAATGTACTCAAAATATGGTGATAGATGGCAGCTGAAGGGAACAAACAGTCACATTAGGTATGTCATTTTAAAGAATGTGAAAATTAACCTTATTTAATATACTAGCGTCTGCATTACATTGAAGTGAATAATAATTCAGATTCAGGCACCATCTAACAACAATATTCAGGAATTACTATGAGGAAAAGAAAACGATAACTTTATAGTTAAATGTCCATCAAAGTATGCTTAAACTAATTTAGCTTTCTTCACACAAAGATAACTAATCTTCACAGGGAATAAAAACTTACTTGATTTTGCAGACGGAAGCGAGTGGTTATAATTATTTTGACGTTGTTTCCTCTTCATCCATTTTCTTGCTTGATATAAAAAGATTGTAATTACGGCAAAAAATACAAGAAATGCACTTAGTAGGACATTTCTCAAACTTGCTTCATCGCTAGAACTAACAGGTGTGAAATCATTCCTGGTTGACGAAATTGTTGTGTATTCTACAGTTGCACTATGTGTTGATCGTTCAACAGAGATAGGCCTACACTGTTTGTCTTCCTGACAAATTGGTAGAAAATGTCTTAAGTAATAATTTTGACAGAAAGAGACTTGTGCACATGTAACACCACAGTTTGATGGCTCTACAAGAATGGTCACATTTTGTTCCTGCATCCCACAAAGAAACATTTGATGGATAATTAAATTACCTCTCACATCCAGCAGCTTGAAATTTTCCAAATTTTGGAGCAATAAATAGTTCAAGATAGCTAGTGAGTTATTGGCAATGAGTAAGATTTCAAGGTTTGGAACAAAATTTCTTAATGGTACAGACCAAATTCGGAGAAGATCACAATTACTTAAGTTGATTATTCGCAAACTCTTACTTCTGATGTTTCTGAGGGCACGTTCACTAATTACTTTCAGATTAAAGTTATAAGACAAATCTATCCACAATAGGTTACTACAATTAAGTATTAAAGGAGTTGTATGAAGGAGATTTTTAGAAATATCCAGTCCTACAATGTGATCAATTCCATTGACTCCCATACCAGTCAAGTTTCTGTTATGACAATCCAGAGTCTTGTCCTCCAAAGTATCACAAACCTCACAGGAGATGTTAGTGTCGTTGACCCCCAGACACCATTTTTCTGATCTTTGAAATGATACACAACAGCCAAAGAACATTATAATTATAGGAGTACCAAATATAAATTGTCCTTTCCGTTTTTCAAAAGTAGTCATCGTCAGATTTTTTTCACAAAACTTCCAGAAAAAAAGGAATTCTTCATGTCTGAAATCAACTATCGACCAGAGCACTATCAAAGCAGATGGGAATAATCCGTCATCGTAATATTATCCTGCATTTTGAAGTGAATACAAAATGAAAGTTGCTGTTAGATGTCGACAGAACAGTACTTGAAAGAAATCAACATAACTTGTTTGATAATCAATAACTTTCAACCCGCCTCATTAGGCTTACAGGAAGTGAGAGGTTGTACCGTGACCTGTGAAATACTACATTTTTGTGATAAAAAAGTTATGTTAGGAGGGGAGGGGAAGGAAGGGAGGGAAGGGAGGCAGGTTGCTAACCACGTAAAGTTACGCCTCTGTCATCAGGTCATTGTTGTTTTCATCATGTTTTATTATTCAGGCATGGATGGCGACAGACTCTTTTACTGAAAATGAGTTTGCTTTTATTGAAATTGTTTGAAAATTGAAAATTGTTTTATTGAAGAATATCTGGAGTTTTATTGAAAAAAATTTGTAATCGGGGTGGCGCTAGGATTTACCCATCGGAGGGGCTAAGCTCTTCGACGGTGAGGGGGTAGCAACCCAAAGCCCCGACAGGTTGCCGAAATGATGTAGAGCGCAAGATTGTCTGCTTCTACTGAAAAAAAAAATAAAAATTTGGGGTATTTATCTGCAAGCTGGGAAATTTTGCGTCTTTGTTGAAGAATCTGCCCTTCGAAAGAGCAAAATAAAGCCGACCATTGGGCCTACTGACTTTCGGGGGAATTGCTTGCTTCATTCTACCCTTAAAGGCTCCCCGACGAAATTCGAAAATTTCCCAGACGAAGCCAGCCTTCGCCGACTACCATGATGGCCCCTGCGTTCCCCCCCCCCCCCCACCTGGCGCCATTCCTGTATTTAGCATGTAGATTAAACCATAGCAGCACAATCTCTGAAGGGAATGGAGAAAAAAAATTTAAACTACAGATATCGGTGTTAGGCCTGGGTCCCAGTTAAATCCGAGTCAATCGTAAATAGGGGGTTTGTGAGCAAAAGTGTGTCGCAAACGTTTTCTACTTCGTAAGGATTATAAATTGGTTAAAGTTGGCACTATGCTATCCTTCCTTAAAAGGCTGTCGTAATTTGCGGTCCGTCGAGCAGATTTGGGGCCGCCTGAGTTTACCGATCCTATACACTAGCCTACGAGGTATGGAGCCAAATCAGGCGCGGATCCAGGATTTTGAGAAAGGGGGGAGCACACCGTCGGCCGAAGGCCGACGAGCGAGCCCCGAAGGCGCGAAGCCACGGCGAGGGGGTTGGGGGTCCTCCCCCAAGAAAATTTGAATTCTAGATGCGCTTAGAATTCTGGAAAGCATCTGGAAAGCATATTTTTCCATATCTATTTGCTCATTTTTTCAAAAAAATCGTTGGTCACCGAAAAAAGGGGGCGTGCACCGGGTGCGCCCCCACCTGGATCCGCGCCTGTATATCCATGACCAAATCGACCTTGCTTTAGTAGCAGATAAATGAAGAACGGTGGGCCAAGGTCATATTGACATTGCTTATCTTGTCCACCCGTTATACGTAAAGTTTCTACCTTTTACTTTTTGCAAAGATTTTCCTAAAACGAGTGTTATAAGTTAACCCTTCATGACACATATATCTTGTCGGGAATGAAACCCTTTTTCTGTCTGGAAAAGGTCGTACAACCCCCCCCCCTCCTCATTGATCCTTAGGAAAGCCTCTGCACACACACACACACACACACACTACACGCACGTATACATACACTTTCTCACTTTAAGGTATCCAACTCACTCTAACAGACACACATTCACATATCGGATATGATGTAAACACATACACACACACCCACAAACACAAACACAAACGGAAGCACAGTGAAAACATTCACGCAAGGTTGATCCACCTATTCAATAAATATAAGAGACGTTGGGCTTCATGCAAACCCCTGGTGCAAAGCAAAAACAACAACAACAACAACAAAAAATACATAATGAATGATCATATTCATTCATGAATTGAAGTAATGAACTTATACGAATTTCTTTATGAATGGAAAGTATAGAATGTTCTAGTTTTGTTTGTTCTGGGTATTCTAAAATACTACACACCCTGCATTCAGGACTACAACTTGCAATCCAAGCTGCTTTAACTGATCAGAACACTTTGACATAGAATTTTTTCCAAAATTTGAAAATTTCAAATTTCAGAAGAAATTTTCCTCATTTTCCTATGTTAAACTCCCTCGACGTTTGCATAAATGGAAAGAACATCCTGTTTCCAACAAAATAATCTATAAACCATGACTGTGGGGTTAACTTAACTTGAGATAAATTTTCTGAATTCTCATGACAAAAATTATCATGCTGACACACAAAGAGTTAACAAACGCTTGTAGACTGTAAAGTGCTTTTGTTTCTTATATTTATATATATATATATATATATATATATATATATATATATATATATATATAATAAGAGTAAAGTAAATGGTGAAAGTCAACTACATGCTAAAAAGATGGACAAAAAGCACCAGGCTTGTCCATCTTTTTAGCATGTAGTTGACTTTCACCATTTACTTTACTCTTATTATATTCATTCTCTGGTGATGTCTGTGAATCCTCTTTGGATCCTACTTGCTGTTGTGAGAAATATTGTTGGTATACAGCTTTTTCACTCCACTTATATATATATATATATATATATATATATATATATATATATATATATATATATATATATATATATATATATATATATATATATATATATTATGTATGTATGTATACGACCGGTTTGTCCGTGCCGTTCTTCAATGTGTTTCTTTTCTATTTCTACTTCATTGTTGTTCAGTAGCATTTCTTTGCCACCTGATGAAGAGTCTATACTCGAAAAGTCGTGTTATTTTCCGCAAACTTTTAGAACTTTTTACAACCTTTATCGACCGATATATAAAAAAGCACTCGTGTGAAATTTTCATTCAGTTCTCGAGCTATCAGCAAATAAAGTCGCTCCATTTGTGACCTGAATTATTGAGCTTCAAGCAAGCAAGGATTATGCCATCTCCTCACATCTCCTGCCTTGTAAAAGTTCGGCTGTTACTGACTTATGAATGCACACCCAGATGCTACTTGGGACCACAGGCGCCCCTTAACATTGTATAGTATACCATATACTATGTAGTATATATAGACGGAAAGGTATGTCACAAATCTCCTAGCTCGAACAAACAACTTACGTTTCTGGCACAATTACTGCACTTTCTCGCCAAATTTGTCTGTGTCGAGACTTTTGATCATAAGGTACCTCAAGGGAGCCCTTTTTCCCGAATAATTTCACTTGGCATTGTCCGATGGATGAAATTTCGATGGAGTAACAGTCAGAGGATGGTAGCTGCTGATAGAGAGCATTCAGCACTTCCACACTATATAATAAAATACTCCTAAAATATTCTCTAAAGTTCTCTTAACTTTCTAAATTTCTTCCAAAATTTGTTTAATTATGGTTCACTTTTTATTATTGCAAATCTTGCAGATATATATTAGCATCAATATGAACAATTTTTGAACATGAAATTTCATAAAATTTGAAAACCTTTTGAAAAGTGGAAGGGCTAGCATATTCTACAAGCACTTGTGACAGCTGAACTGTAACTGTTTTACAGTCTTCAACTGCCACAAATGCTCATAGTAAATGCAAGCCCTTCCACTTCTCAAAGGTTTTCAAATTTTATGAATTTCTGTGTTCAAAATTCTTGCATATTAATGCTAATATGTATCTGTAAGATTTGCAATAATCAAATCAAAACATAATTGACAAATTTTGGAAGAAATTCAGAAAGTTAAGAGAACTTTAGAGAATATTTTAGGAGTATTTTATTATATAGTGTGGAAGTGCTGAATGCTCTCTATCAGCAGCTACCATCCTCTGACTGTTACTCCATCGAAATTTCATCCCTCAGACAATGCCAAGTGAAATTATTCGGGAAAAAGGGATGCCTTGAGGTACCTTATGATCAAAAGTCTTGACACAGACAAATTTGGCGAGAAAAGTGCAGTAATTGTGCCAGAGACGTAAGTTGTTTGTTCGAGCTAGGAGATTTGTGACATACCTTTCCGTCTATATATACTACATAGTATATGGTATACTTTACAATGTTAAGGGGCGCCTGTGCTTGGGACTACGAAAAAGGAAGGGGTATTTGACATAGGCCTATACGTTTACATTTCCATTTGCTTTTACGTATACATATAGGTATATGTATACATTAACTTACCCATATGAGTTCACGTAAACATGTATGTATATGTATATATATATATATATATATGTATATATATATATATATATATATATATATATATATATATATATATATATATATAGACATTATAAGGTACGCGTACTGGATACCACAAATAAGAAGAAAAGAAGAGAGTGGTAACGCTTCCATAACACCCAGTGTGAAAAATATACATTTATTTGCAAGATATTTCGGGCACCTTGCCCTTCCTCAGTTGCAACAGAATGAAACTGAACTTAGCTTTCACTAGTCCCATACCCATGAAGGGCAGAGGAGATAATCCTGTTAGGAAAAGCTGATAACAATAAAACCAGTTAGGTGAATGGCCTTGGTATACTTAGTAACAATGGCTACAATTGTTGTACCCATGAGTATTTGCTTAGAATAGATAAGTCACTGTTTAATCCCGTAACGTGTGACCTCAACTTGAAGATGGTTTTTAGTTCAAATTGTTTCCGTTTATCAGCAGAGGGGAAATTTCCAGCTAAAATAAAGAAACGTTAGTCGGAGATGGAATGATTGGGGTTATTAAAGTGCGCTGCTACAGGAAACCCGATTTTGTTATGTCTTATTGAGTGTTTATGGTTGTTAAACCTTAAGCGAAATCCATCGCTAGTTTCACCGACATAAGTCACATCGGGACATTTTAAACAGTAAAAGTAATACACGACATTAGCGGAATCACAATTAAAAGAACCAGGGGTAAGGGTTACACCGGAAGAGGGTCAATGTAACTAGGGGAAGTGTCAATGAGACCACAGAGTTGGCTTAAGGTATATATATATATATATATATATATATATATATATATATATATATATATATATATATATATATATATGGATCATTTTAAGGTTTCCGACATACGCCCCAATGCCCAATACTCCCCAATGCCCAACACAAATCACCGCCCTTGGACAATATATATGTATACTATGTAAAGGCCTGTGTACACTTTCAACATTTCAGGACACATTTGTCGACACAAGTTGCTACGACACCTTGTTACCGTGAATGTTGAAAGTGTGTACAGAGCAAAGGAAGTTGGCAATATGTGTCCCAACATGTACCGACACATGTTGTCAAATAATTTAAAATCAATTTTCCGGCAACATTTGTCCAAGCTCTGACCAATCAGAAATCGTATTTGAATCAGCAGCTGAGCCAGCCACCTGTAGGTAGCGCACCGCTAATTCAAAGGGAATATCCGCTCAGGATGACACCCTACGAATTTAACACGCTAGAATTTTTTTTTTTTTTTTTTTTTTTGGAGGGGGGGGGGGGGTTTAGATCATACTGCTGAAAAGACGTGTTCCAATTGTGTTGTGTATCCGGTAGGAAAGGAACTGGAGTACTCATCCTACAAAAATAGAGAAAATTGAAGACATTTCAGACACTCTCGTGAGCTTTTTCGTAAGCCTATGAAATAAGCCCCGGGCAGGTCACTCAAGTGGATGATTGTCATGGGGGCTATTTTAAGGGAGGGGGAAACGTGACCGGGCTAATTGCCTAAGGGGAATTGACGAGGGAGGTGGGCAATTGTCCATGGGGATCCTGATACCGGTTTGGAAATATTCCACTTTTGGGCAAGAGTATTGATCATGTGATCATTGATCATATGGAATTGCGCTATATAAAAGTCAGTATGTATGTATGTATGTATGTATGTATGTATGTATGTATGTATGTATGTATGTATGTATGTATGTATGTATGTATGTATGTATGTATGTATGTATGTATGTATGTATGTATGTGTGTATGTGTGTATGCGTGTATGCGTGTATGTATGTATGTATGTATGTAAGTATGTATGTATGTATGTATGTATGTATGTATGTATGTATGTATGTATGTATGTATGTATGTATGCATGTAGTATATATGTAGTATATATCAGTCTTCTCCAGTTGGTGTAATAGCGTGGCGGGCCCCAGCTAATTTAGTCTTTTGCCCCTGCTATGAAAAGTACCACCCACCTGAAATCCCCTTTTGAATAATGCTTTTTCTGTACAACCAGCCATCTCAAAATCAGGGGTGGTGCCAGTCGGGGAAGTCTGCCCCCGTCGGTGAAGTTTGTTGTTCTCGTCGAGAAATTGAGGAGAGCCCGATGGGACATATGGAATTTTCCCCAATGTTAATTGTCATCTCGTGACTCCCATGTCGACTACCCCTCCTCCCCCACCATACCCTCTCCATCAAATCCATTGAAAGTTCCCCCTCCGAACTGCCTGTCAGAACCCTCCCCCTCCTTAGTTGCGGACCCACGTGGCTATCCCCCTCCCTTCCTGACGGAAACATTCAAAGAGTAAAAATAAGAACAAAGGGAGAGAGGGAAAAACGAAAACGCAAAAATGTACATGGTGATGTCAGTGGTGGCGCCAAGTGGGGGCGGGACACGACCACCGTTTAGGAAGGCTGCCTGTCGGGGAACTTTTCCGGTTTTGAGGGGGATCTGTTATGAATACGATAAAATATGTAGTTCCCGACATCAGCCAGTTGCCCGACGATTGACTTAATTTCGGTCCAAATTAGGGCAAATTCTTCAACACAAACCCACATTTTTCTAATTTTCTTGGTTGAAAACTCGAATGTTTTCAAATTTCCTATTGGTAAAAGCTCAACTTTCTTCAAATTTTTTCCAATAAGGGCCCGAAATTTTCGGCACGCTTCGAGCGTCCAAATTTCGCTTCAAACACCGTTTCGGCACTCTATCGCCCTCATCGAGGCTTCGGGTTACTGCCCCCTGTCGGGGAGCTTTGCTCCCCTGTCGAGCAAATCCTGGTGTCACCCCTGGTTGGTGAAGGGGTAGGTGAGTCGCACGTCGGGGCGGGAAACTGCTGGACCCCCTCGGGGAACGTTGACCCCGTGTACAGTTGCCAATATTATTTCAGCTGCTCCCAAAACACATCTTTTTCTTTCTGAATTCTCCATCTTCCTTCCAAAATCCTGCTTTCCCGCTCTTTTTTGACAACATGTTGCTCAAGTGTGTCGCAACATGTGTCTAGTGTATACAAGGACAAAATTTCTGTGTCCAGGTGTGTCAGCAACATGTGTCCCGAAATGTTGATAGTGTACACGGGGCTTAACACTGTTAGCAGCTTCAAGATTTGAATAATTTGTTGTGATTTTAAACTAAAGTTTTAAGGTGTTTTGTTGAAAGTCTTGTCATTTGTTTTTTTGACATTGAGTAAAAGCTTATTCGAATAAAACCGATCAAAGTACAAAGGCAATCTCAAGGAGTTTCTTTTTCTTTGAGAAATATGATAGTATCCTATGAAAACGTCATTAGGGAAGTATATGAAATTGTTGTTATTTCGTCCACGTGGATACTTGATACTATACAAGAATCATACTGTGAGGCACAGGCTACGCGTTCGAAATGTTACGTACATATACTATATACACAATATGTATGTATGTATTTATATATATAATATATATATATATATATATATATATATCTATATATATATATAATCGTAAAAGTTGTTAACCAGTCAATGGTAAAGTGCTCAAACTGTAGAGGGAGCTAAAATACCTATATATATATATATATATATATATATATATATATATATATATATATATATATATATATATATATATATATATATATATATATATATAGGTAAGACATTTCTCAGAACAAAGCACGAACCTTGGCCTATTTTTACACTCTTACTCTTATTGCGAACTTCAAAAGACATTCAGCACCTCTTCGGATACAATTTTGTGCATAACATTAACTCCAAATAGTAAAAAAAAAATGTGAGAAAATAAAATTTGAGACACAAACGGTCTAGTCGCACTTTAGTGCCCGCGATACAGATGATAGTAGCCTGTGTAGCTATCCATGCTGTCTTTCTCACGGAAACACGTTACAGAAGGTGAAGCGAAGCAAAAGAACGAAAGTTCGCCATGCAGATTAGGCGCATTTTCACTATTTGCTATTTGCTATTAGCTACTATTTGCTAAGAGTAATACCGGACACTTATCAACTATAACACGGAAAGGTACGAAGACTCAGGTTCACTACTTTTAGCCAATCACAGCGCATGTTACGTGTGATGGTAGCAAATAGTGAAAATATGCCAAGTAACCTGCATGGCGAACTTTCGTTCTTTTGCTTCGCTTCACCTTCTGTTACCTGTTTCACGTGAGAGAAAACCGCAATGATAGCTACGCAGGCTACTATCAGCAACCAGACCGTTTGTGTCCCAATTTTTATTTTCTCACATTTTTTCACTATCGGAGTTAATGTTATGCACAAAATTTTATCCGAAGAGGTGCTGAATGTTCTGCTGGAACAGATGACGTAATAACAAAGTCTTTTGAGGTTCGCGGTAAGAGTAATTGAGTGATAAACGAGGGACAGTATTGAGAAGAAATAGGTGAAAATGGACAAGATGCCGCGGGGGCAGAGTGAGGTTCAAACTAGAGCAATGGAAAGAGTGAGCATAACCACCGCCACTCGCCAAGGTTACACTTGAAGGGTACCGTAACATTATCATGGCACGACACCAGGGACGTAAGCAAGATTGGGGGAGGTATTTGACTTGTCGTGGCGAGTGTAACACTGCAAAGGATCGAAAAGTATAGGATTTTTACATTTAGCGTTGATCTTTATTATATTTACTGTGAGTCCGATTTATTACATTTAGCGTTAAAGTCGTATAACATATACGGTGAAACGTTTATTACATTTAGCGTTGGTTTTATAACATTTGCAGTTGGTATTACATTTAGCGTTGTTATAACATTTAGCGGTGATACAGTCAACAATCGAATGAAGTTCAGTGGCACAACGTGCATGGAAAGAGAAGGTTTACCTGTTTTGGAAGGAAGTTCATACAAAAAGCTCACCACCACTTTAGAGGACGAAGTGTGTTGAATGGAGAGGGTGTATGTACAGAGGGCCCCATAAATCTAAAATTTACTTTTAATAACGTCTCATAACTGTTTTGCCAGAAATAATTCAGGTTTTTTCTAGCAATGAAAACAAGGCATCATATGAAACGGTAAATCTAAGTGATCCATAAAGGAAGTTGTATAACATAACTGTTCCGTTTTCACTCCCTTATGAGCAACTAATATACCCCCCCCCCCACCCCTGCGTACCATCAAACACCAATGGATGATATCTGCCTGCAGAGAAGGTCCAGAAAAGTGCACCGTGAAATAAATTGTATAAATAAAAGAGATTGTAAACACGGAGATATGAAAAACAAATACTAATTCTTTAATGTCCACCCAATATTTTAGCATTAATCTTAAAACGTTACATTGAAAGTTAAAAGAACTTTATCAATAGGGGCACCAACCAAAATCTTGTAAAATATTTCACCATAGGGTTGGCTAAAAACCATTTTTAACAAATTGTAGTAAAGTTCGAATCAAATTTAGTCAAATATTTGACAAGATTCTCGTTAGTGCACCTATGGACCAGATATCTTTTAGAGCGCT
Organism: Holothuria leucospilota; assembly: GCA_029531755.1. Taxonomy (NCBI): domain Eukaryota; kingdom Metazoa; phylum Echinodermata; class Holothuroidea; order Aspidochirotida; family Holothuriidae; genus Holothuria; species Holothuria leucospilota. The sequence continues at coordinate 56,407,685 of CM055968.1, forward strand.
GGAGGCAACTCAAGGGGTTGCAAGAGGATATTCCAATTCATAGGGTTAATTTGAAGGCTCTCTGAATATATGGAGTTGCATAATATGTTTGCCTCTGTGCTTCTAAAGCAGTGGCGTAGCCAGTGGGGGCAGGGAGCAGAATGCCCCCTGAAAAATCGAGAGGAAAAACCGGGAAGGGGGAGGAGAAAAGGGGAAATGAAGGAGAGGGGAGGAGAATATGAGAGAGAAGAAAAGTAAACAGAAGTAGGAATAGAAAGGAGGAAGAAAATTAGTACACCTAAGTCTGCCGATCCAGGCGCCAAGCCTCTCCCGAACAGGCCAACACTCTGCGATCCTAAAACTGGTGCTCAGGAAAGTCCGAGACGAAATGTCAAAATCAGGAAAAATTGTCCCTGCCCCCCTGACTGGGAAAGCTGGCTACGAGACTGGTCTAAGGGAGTCTCAGTACTCAATGGACATGTATGTAGTGTTACAAGACGACCCGTCAGGAACACCGGATTGAATCCATCGACGAGCGAATGGAAAGTTCCAGAGAATTCAACTTCAACGCAACCTTTCTAGAACTGTCTAGAAGTGAGAACTGTTTACGTTATGTCCCAATTATAGCAGCGACCTGGCAACACTTCGAAGAAGCTGCAATTATCGTTATTCAACTACTGTGTGTTCTAGAAGTTTCTATTAAGGAACGTTCTCGTAATTGCTGGACTGTGTACACTAGAAGTTTCTGTTAAAGTCTGGAGAGTTCTCGAATAAAAGCCTAGCATATAAAAGGCAGTTCAACAACTGAGAGACGGAGAGACACCATCGAGTCCAGACGTTATTCTGCGGTCCGTTTGTTGACCGAATCATATGAGGCCAGCCACTAACAATTCACACTTGTGACAAATTGCCTTACGCCGTTTCTACACTGTGTATTGAGGTTGTTATCATCCATCGCCTACCTAGCCTTGTCATTATTCGCTCGTGGAACCAGTTCCTACGCTACAGCACGCTGCAGGTCTACCACTGTGCCATCGTCAACGTGCATGCACTACCAGCCCTTGGACCAGACCAGGCAAATATTAAGTAAAGGATTGTGAGTAAGTTTAATTAATTATTGTAAATTTAAGTAAGATAAGGAGATTGTAAATAATCATTAAGTTGTTGAATTTTAATCTCGTTCTTCTGTGATCTTTCGCTGTTATTGGTTTGACTCGCGACCACAAGCCGTAACAGAATTGGTGGCCTAACATCCGGGAACGAAAATACTAGAAAATTCGAGAAATTCTGTTGTGAATCGTAAGCAACTGTGTTTGCTCAGACTGCTTATTTGTTTGTTGAAGGCTTGATACAATTTCAAAATGCCATTCAACTTAAATAAATTCGCGGCTAGTCCCTCAGTCGAGGAACTGGATTCATTAAAGAAGTCTGAGATTGTAAAGGTCGCAAAACATTATGGCATTGAATTTCAGCCTTTAATGCGGAAGGACGAGATTAAAAGATATGTTCTAGAATATCTTGTGGATGAAAGTATCCTGCCTAGTACAGTATTGGAAACAGCTATCACTGTGCCAACTGACAACACATTTGAATTGAAAAGGCTTGAATTAGAAATGAATAAGGAGATTAGATTAAAAGAAATGGAAATGCAAATGCAAAGGGAAAAAGAGGAAAGAGAAGAAAGAGAAAGAAGGGAGGAAAAGGCAAGAGAACATGAATTTAGGTTGAAGCAACTAGAGTTAGGGGTCATAAAAGGCTCAGACCCTAAGATAGGCTTGGATACTGGGGGATTCGATGTTTCTAAGCACGTAAAATTTGTTCCCAAATTTCAGGAGGATAATGTAGAAAAATTCTTTAATCATTTCGAAAAGCTGGGTGAGCAACTAAAGTGGCCAAGAGATAAATGGTCCATACTCATCCAGAGTAATTTCACAGGCAAGGCTCAAGAAGTGTATTCCGCTCTGTCAATAGAGGACAGCATGGATTATGATAAGGTTAAAAAGGCCATATTACAAGCCTATGAATTGGTGCCTGAAGCTTACCGCCAAAAATTTAGAAAGTATCGTAAGGCGGATACACAAACATACGTAGAGTTTGCTTATCAAAAAGAAAGGCATTTTGACAGATGGTGTGCTTCCAAAAAGGTCTCCACATTTGACACTTTAAGACAACTGATGCTGGTCGAGGAATTCAAACGGTGTGTGAATGATGACATTAAGACTCACCTTGAGGAAAATAAGGCTGACAACTTGAAAGAAGTTGCAAATTTGGCTGATCAGTATGCACTTACCCATAAGTTTGGTAAAGTGGGTCAGACTCAAAACAAGGGTCAGTTTAGTAGGCCAAATAAGAAATATGGCAATAATAGTGGCACAACAGGTAACAGTGGATCTCAGTCTGGATCTATCTCTCCAACAAATTCTGGTAAAAAACAACCAGATTCAAGTCGTCAAAAGAACGACCAGGTCAGCTCAAACAAAGCTGCCTTTAAAGACATAAGTTGTGGTTTCTGTCACAAAAAAGGCCACACAATGGCAAATTGCTTCACATTGGCAAAATTAAAGGAGACTGAAACAGCTTCTAATGCCTTAGCCAATGTAGAGAACTCTTCTGAGGTAGTCGTGACTTTACGGCCTAATTCTAACGACAAAATTAAGGAAGAATACCTTCCATTCGTGTCTGAGGGGTTTATTTCCCTAGATGGGAATTCAGCTCATCCACCCGTCAAAATTAAAATTTTGCGTGATACAGGCGCAACTCAGTCGTTGCTTCTTGATGGAGTTTTGCCATTATCGGACTCTACTTCCACAGGGGCAAATGTACTAATTCAGGGGGTTGAGTGTGGATTTATTTCTGTTCCCTCTCCACAAAATTAATTTGAAGTCAGATTTAGTTTCTGGGTCGGTCATAGTAGGGGTCAGACCTACTCTACCTGTAAAGGGGGTATCTCTGTTGCTAGGCAATGACCTAGCTGGTGGAAAGGTAGTAGCCAATGCAATTTTGACAGATAAACCATGTGATTATAACAACACAGAGCAATTAGAAAAGGAATTTCCAAATTTATTCCCTGCCTGTGCTGTCACTAGAGCTATGTCACAAAAGCTCGCCATGGATGATAATCTTAAACATCCACCCTCTAAAAGTGAGGATACAGTTCCCAAAAGTGGAACAAGTAGGAAATCATGTAAGGATGATAATCTTGAACATCCACTCTCTAAAAAATGAGGGTATGATTTCTGAAAATAAGGATGATAAACTTAATCATCCGCCCTCTAAAATTGAGGAATTAGTTCCTAAAAATGGAACAACACTCCCAAAGGAGGAGTCAGAGTCTGGAAAAGATTCCAGTAAAAAATATTCATGAAAGTGAAGATTCTTGGTTATGATCTCAGCCAATCTTTTATGACTAATCTTAATGATAGTCAGGATTGTGAGTCTCCTGGCCCCACACAATAGTGAGGGGGTAGAACAGGAAAAATCAAAAATGTCTGACACACTCCACAGAGGACCAGTTGTCAGTCCAACAACAACATGATGAAGAGCTTCAGCCATTAATAGCTGGTGCACTCACTGAGGATGAATCGAAAGACGTCCCAGTCTGCTTTTATTTGAAAAACAATATTTTGATGCGTAAATGGCGACCACCTGATGCACTATTAGATAAAGAGTGGAGAATTTACCATCAAATTGTGGTACCTAGGACCTATAGAAGGGAAATACTGAGTATTGCTCATGAAATGCCATTTGCAGGGCACCTAGGAGTCAATAAGACTTACCACAGAATTCTAAATCACTTTTATTGGCCAAAACTTAAAAGTGATGTGGCCAAATTTTGTAAGACCTGTCACTCATGTCAAATGGTTGGGAAGCCGAATCAGAATATTCCGGCTGCACCCTTAAAGCCAATTCCTGCTTTTGAAGAGCCGTTTAGTAGAGTCATCATTGATTGTGTAGGTCCCTTACCTAAGAGTAGGGCAGGGCATCAGTATATGTTAACCATTATGTGTGCTTCTACAAGGTTTCCAGAGGCAATACCTCTGAGGAATATTAAGGCTCGGACAGTCTTACAAGCTTTACTTAAATTTTTCACATTGTTTGGATTGCCAAAAGAGATCCAATCAGATCAAGGGTCTAATTTCATGTCAACTGTATTCCAGCAGATGTTGTATGAGTTAGGCATAGACCAAATTAAGTCTTCGGCTTATCATCCTGAAAGCCAAGGGGCTTTAGAAAGGTTTCACCAAACATTGAAGAATATGTTAAAGACATATTGTCATGATAATGAGAGAGATTGGGATGAAGGCATTCCATTTGTAATGTTTGCTGCCAGGGAATCTATACAAGAGTCACTTGGGTTCAGTCCATTTGAACTTGTCTTTGGACACACAGTTCGTGGACCATTGAAATTGTTAAAGGAGAAGTGGTTATCAGATCCAGGTGAAGACATACATCTACTTGATTATGTATCCCGCTTTAAAGATCGTCTTCATGGAGCATGTGAACTTGCTCAGGAAAATCTGAGGCACTCTCAGAAGAAAATGAAAGCGTGGTACGACAAGACCACTGTGAAAAGAGAGTTTAATCCTGGTGATAAGGTGCTAGTGTTTTTACCTGTTTCTGGTCAGCCACTTCAAGCTCGCTTTCAAGGACCTTATGTCATTGAGAGAAAGGTCAGTGACACAGATTACGTCATTTTGACACCTGACAAGCGTAAATCTAAAAGAGTATGTCATATTAATATGATGAAGAGATATTATGAAAGAGAAGATTGTGACATTTCTAAGGATGAAAGTGTACATGATGTAAATAGTAACACTAATGATACAGGTGATCAAGTGTGTGTTATCAATGCTGATCATGAACTCAGTAATGATGAGATCAAGGCTAATAATGTTCCTGACATGTGTATTAAGTTACAAAATTCTGATGTGTTGAAAAATCTTGACCAGAAATTAAGTCATCTGGATCACAAAGAAAAGTCAGAAATGAAATCATTAATCTATGAATATGCATGCTTGTTCTCAGATGATCCTACTAGGACAAATTTGATTGAACATGATGTTGATGTGGGGGATGCTACACCAATCAAGCAGCATCCTTACCGAGTTAACCCTCGAAAAAGACAACATCTCAGGGATGAGGTTCGGTACATGTTGGACCATGACATTATAGAACCTAGTAATAGTGAATGGTCTTCCCCTTGTATATTGGTCCCCAAGCCAGACGGTGGGTACAGATTTTGTACTGATTACCGAAAGGTAAATGCAGTCACAAGAACGGATTCCTATCCGATACCCCGTATCGATGATTGTATTGATAGGATTGGGAAAGCTACGTATGTGTCAAAGTTTGACTTACTAAAGGGGTACTGGGAGATACCACTCACTGAGAGGGCTCGGAAAATCTCGGCATTCGTGACGCCAGATGGGTTATTTCAGTATAAGGTTATGCCGTTTGGTATGAAAAACTCACCGATGACGTTTCAGCGCTTAGTAAATAATCTTACGTCAAATTTAGAAAATTGTGAAGTATATGTTGATGACCTTATTGTGTACAGCAACTCGTGGGATGAACATGTACAACATGTTAAGGCATTATTTGACAAACTTGCCAAAGCTAATTTGACTGTAAATTTGGTCAAAAGTGAGATTGCTTGTGCCCATGTGGTGTACTTAGGGCATGTGGTTGGTCAGGGTAAAGTTAGACCAATTAAGGCTAAAGTTGAGGGCATTGACAAATTCCCTGCCCCAACTGATAAAAGGCAGCTCATGCGCTTCCTCAGGCATGGCTGGTTACTACAGACGTTTTTGTCCGAATTTCTCTGGACATTGCTGCACCACTGACAAAATTGTTAAAGAAGAGTGAAAAGTTTGATTGGACGGATAATTGCCAAGCAGCATTTGAATTGTTGAAAAGGGCCACTAATGAGTTCACCAGTGTTGATTGCTCCAGATTTTGAAAAACAATTTAAGTTGGCAGTAGATGTCAGTGACAATGGCATAGGAGCAGTTTTGCTTCAAGCTGATGAGCATGGTGTTGATCACCCTGTGTGTTATTATTCTAAGAAATTTGACAAACACCAGAAAAATTATTCAACAATTGAAAAAGAGACATTAGCTTTGATACTTGGTCTTCAACACTTTGATGTTTATTTGGGAACTACTAGTTTCCCTATCACTGTATACACTGATCATAACCCTTTGACATTTTATCTAAGATGAAGAATAAGAAATCAAAGATTGATGAGGTGGAGTTTATTTCTGCAATCGTATAATGTAGATATTAAGCACATTAAAGGGAAAGACAATGTTGTACCAGGACTCTTTGTCAAGAATTTGATTTGATGCAGTATGTTGAAAATCTCACTGTAAGTTTTGAAATTTTGTGTTAACTATGGCACACTGTGTATTGATGATGTTACTGTATTCATGTATCATCACCTTGCAAGACAAATTATATGTTATAATTGTACCTTCCATTGAATATTGGACTACATGATGTACATACTATAGTTAGTACTGTAGAGTTATACATTGTAAATATTGTAACTTAAGTTTTGTCCGAGACGTCCAAAACTTTTTCAAGGGGGGGAGTGTTACAAGACGACCCGTCAGGAACACCGGATTGAATCCATCGACGAGCGAATGGAAAGTTCCAGAGAATTCAACTTCAACGCAGCCTTTCTAGAACTGTCTAGAAGTGAGAACTGTTTACGTTATGTCCCAATTATAGCAGCGACCTGGCAACACTTCGAAGAAGCTGCAATTATCGTTATTCAACTACTGTGTGTTCTAGAAGTTTCTATTAAGGAACGTTCTCGTAATTGCTGGACTGTGTACACTAGAAGTTTCTGTTAAAGTCTGGAGAGTTCTCGAATAAAAGCCTAGCATATAAAAGGCAGTTCAACAACTGAGAGACGGAGAGAGACACCATCGAGTCCAGACGTTATTCTGCGGTCCGTTTGTTGACCGAATCATATGAGGCCAGCCACTGACAATTCACACTTGTGACAAATTGCCTTACGCCGTTTCTACACTGTGTATTGAGGTTGTTATCATCCATCGCCTACCTAGCCTTGTCATTATTCGCTCGTGGAACCAGTTCCTACGCTACAGCACGCTGCAGGTCTACCACTGTGCCATCGTCAACGTGCATGCACTACCAGCCCTTGGACCAGACCAGGCAAATATTAAGTAAAGGATTGTGAGTAAGTTTAATTAATTATTGTAAATTTAAGTAAGATAAGGAGATTGTAAATAATCATTAAGTTGTTGAATTTTAATCTCGTTCTTCTGTGATCTTTCGCTGTTATTGGTTTGACTCGCGACCACAAGCCGTAACAGTAGCAATGCATGCAGGCCAAGGACCCCCAAAAATTAATTGGTCATCCATCGTCAATAGAGTCAAATGTTACGGACGTTGATAAAAAATTGAGAGGGATAAAAGGTATTCCGTCTTCCTCAACCAAAGTAATAGGAATCATGTCTTATAGGACTACACGAAAACATTAACAACTATCTGGTTCTCCAAAGTGTTACAGGTGCTGAGACCTCAATAACCATATTATTAGAAGAGACTACCGATATGTCCCGCACACACCAGTCAGTGCAGTTTTAGCAAATATCATTGCAATTGACAAAATCTACGGGATTGAATGCAAATTACAGATTAAAGAGATAATGAACATCTGTCTCTACGTATGTCTTGTAAATCGCCGAACATGCACCGAAGTGTGTGATCAAAGCGTGCCGGTAAAATCGTTTTGCTGTACCTTTGATTAATCGGAAAGTGAAATATTTACGCAAATATCATAAAATATTACTGGGTTTTGCCAAAATATCAAAGATATTAGCATCCCCCTTTTCCAAAGCTATTGGAAAGGACTATAACTCAGACTCAAAAAATCGGCAAATAGTATGGTCATTGACTAAATATTTGGGTTGGAGACGGAAGGGGGTCAATCCCCCGACCTACCTTGATCGCCGCCCTTGGAGCAGGCCCACTGACGACAAGTTGAATTGGCAATCATTAAGATTTTTATCTCCATCTGTTCCCCATACGAGCATACAGCTAACATGAGGATACGCTTTTGATTAATCGTGCTTAAACTTAATATGACGATAAATAAAACCAACGAGAGTAGCAGCTACATACTGCCACGAGTTGTACTAGTCTGTATACTTATATTCATGTACGTCTATGCTGCTCTCAGTTTCAGCGTTGAATCTAAACATTTTGACTTGCAGTAGCACTCATCTTTGATATTGCCCGTTGTGCCTTGACCAATTTAAAGTTCTGTTCTTAATTAAAGGGCAGTTACACCAAATGTTTGAAATGTACACTGTGTTATATAGGCAGGGGTGCACTTACGAAAGATGGAGGATTGTTACAGCCCCCTTCCCTCAATGAAGATCAGAAATTGGTCTTGAAGTAAATTTTGCAGTAGATATGGAACATGTATCTCTTTCTAAAGTATACATATTGTAACATCTGCAAAGCTGAGGGATCATCCCACTCACAGTATTCATGAGACTTACCTGAAGTTAATTCTCGACGTCTGATGATGGACTTGGACTTGGACGTCTGATGATGGACTTGGATGGACTTGGATACATGAATCTACAAGGTAGATTGCAAGGCAGATCTAAAACTATGATATTTATCCTTTAATAATATTACCTCGTAAGTTGGTCAATGAGACTGCTCTAATGAGTGAAGTTAAGGGAGGGAAATCAAACACTGAAACTTCATTGACATTGTTGCCTGAATTAATGTTTATTTTTTAGACTTACTTTAGTCGTATCGGTGAATATTTATGATTCTGCTTTGCTGCACTGGTATATATGAATTATAATAGGGCACAATTTGTACGCAACTTATGTAGTGGAAAACTTCCATTTTTGCCCGCACTTAATCAGGCAACAAAAACTCTCGGTAAAACCCATTATCCGACTATTGATGAACACACTCTACCCAAGTTTTATTTCCACATACGCACTTACAGACGATAAAGCCTTTTAACAGTTAGACTATTTTCTCCAAAATGGCCTATGGTAATAAATATCTACCAGTATTTTCTGACAGGCAAATTTACAGTTTACAATAAAAAGGGCACTAATTCATCTTCGTTCAATTTAACCGGTTTTTATGAGGCACTTACCTTTTAATCACATAAAAATTGATAATTAAGAATACTTCTGAAACTATAGTATTCATCACGTATAACAAAAACTGTTTTGACGTGAAATGTCTCTTTTCGAAAAGGAAAGAAAGGAGTTTGGATTCACAAGCTTTCTGTTTTCTTCTTGTTGTCGATTAGTGAATGTTTTCCGGGTTTTACCCCCCCCCCACCCCCCCCCCCCCCCACCCCCCCCCCCCCCCACCCCCCCCCCCCCCCACCCCCCCCCCCCCCCACCCCCCCCCCCCCCCACCCCCCCCCCCCCCCACCCCCCCCCCCCCCCACCCCCCCCCCCCCCCAACTGGACGTTATGGCTATCCCTAGTGACAATGAACAAAAAAGAGGTAGAAAAAACTACTATTAGTGTTGGACCTGTTTTCAATTTCTTAGAGGGCGAAAGTTGTACAAGGAGGAGCGACCTTTGACACCCCCTTGGATACGGGCTTGTATACCAGCCCAGGAAGCCTGCAAGGTATGAAGAGCGTACTCACAACATTAACTAATAACGTTGAAATATGTCCGACTGGACACTAGCCTAGTCTTCAGCAAGACGACGTGCTAAAAAGTAAAAACAGAGAAAAAATGTATTTCTGCTTCGGAGAAAAGCCTATCATATGACTGATAATGTGCGTCCAACCTTCACTATTGGCTATAAACAGGGGTGAAGCAATATGTCAAAAGAGGGAAGGGGTATAATAAATCAGGCATATTACTCCGGCACAAAGGTAAAGGTACTACACTTTTAAAGTTGGCAAGGTGGAGAGTATGTGTGTGTGTGTATGTGGCGGGGGGTTGGTTGCAGGGCCTGTTGGCCTCTCTTGAGCCTTTGGCAGGTCTAGGTTTAACGCCCCTTGATGTGATCAGGAAGCGATGTCCCGAGTGACTCTCGGGAAGTTTACAAATCTGTGAGTATTCAAATCAAGCATTTAAGTAGCTTCGGAATAACGGATGATCAATGTGATAACGCAGGAGATTGTGCTGGGTGGGTTGATGATGGCGCTGTTTGCATGGGCTTTTGGACAATAATATCACTCAACCAGGAAGCAATAAAGAACAACCTGTATCTGTGATGGGCTCCGCAATTGAGGGCAGAAAAACTAACGCTTTTGAAATATAGAAATATTACTAACGCAGAGAATAATGCGTAACGTTGGAAGCTGTTTTTATCACATTTCATTGGAAGATATTTTAATTCAAAGGAACCAAAGATTAGCCTAGCTCTATAAATCGTATAAGTACCAGATTTAGTTGAGGAACGAAGGAGACAAGGTCAAAATCCCTTCATACCCACAGCGCCGAAAATCTCATTGCACCACTGAGAAGATTCATTGTTAAATAACACTGGCCTTTAGATAGTGCCCCCCCCCCCCCCCCGTTGCCAAATAATTTTCCCGTTTGACGATGGAAAGGCCCTACAGTGATTCCATGGAATCAAAAGACAGTGTGAAATAGCAAGGAGCTCTGGATACACAAAAACCCACATTGTGATAATCTGATGTTAATGTATTGCCCGTTTCATGAGAGGATGGTCACTATGTAGCTTATTGTGCATCTCGCATTCTCAGATCCGACGTAATGAATGAGGGCAGTCAGTGTGAAATTACCTACAACCCCCGACAAAAGTACATAGGACAAACCCCGCTCCCCGTATCAATGTTGAAGTCTCAGAACACGTTGGGCTGCCGCAATATTCATGGGGGAATGGGGATGCAGATGGGGGGATGGTGATCTCACTGTTACTGGTTTTGCTTGTTTTGTCTCGTCATTTTTGTCGAAGATTGCAGCTAGTGCCAGCTGTATATATCGGGGCGCATGACCTCAAAAAATTAAGACAATGTGGCATGGCACTGGGCAATGGAGGAAATGCCCTGCATTTTCTTGAACACTAAAAAATGTTAACTTTTAATTTTTTTTAAATTCGAACTTATACTTCGTAAAATTTGTACTCTCACTTTTTAATTCGATTTTTAAACTATTTTCAATTTGAAGTTCCAGTTCTTTGAATTTATACTTTCAATTTTTGTAGCCGGTTTTCGCAAATTCCCAAGACTACTTCAACAAAAATGCCTAAGAGTTCCCAGGGTCAAGTGTAAAGTTCCATACTGGGTTTTCTCAACACATGTCGGGAAGAATTTAATTAAAACCAGAAAAAATCTAACAAAAGTTTAAAAAATGAACAATTAGGGATCCAGAACAAATGGGGCGCCTGGAGGAACTGAACTGGAGGTGGGGCAAAGTATGGAAGCAAAGCTCCCAAATGGAGGGCTTAGCATGGAGGCTTTTCAAATATCTGATACAAAAGTAAGCAGTCTCGGGGTAATTAAAAATAAATGAGAAGGAGATGATGTTTTTGCATCAACGACCATAGATATGAAAAATGTACACTTCTTTTATTTGTAATGTGGGCAGTGTCCAAAATAAGTTTTTCATGGGCTAGAAGTTTTTAAAGTTTAGGTCCGAGACTGGAGGACTTATATGTCAAACTATCGAAACAAAGCGCCACCATCAGTTGGCGCGTTGTGTGCCAAGGATAATTTTGCAACAAATGCCTTACAAACTTCAGGAAATGACACTTCTCAAGCCTTGTAAGTTGCATGTGAGCATTCAGTAGTTGTGGAAGTTTAAAAAATATTGCAATCACTTCATAGGGATATTAATTCTGGATATTATCTTATAAAGTTAAATAAGCCTTGGTACATTTTAGTTAAAATTGGACAGAATTTTTATCAAAGAATATTGGTCCATAAGGGAAAGGTGGTGGGAGGGATGTCGCCCTCCCCTTTTAAGAAATGTTTGAATTCTGAAGCTATATGAGCGTATTTCCCTGTTTAGTAAATTGTTCAAAGCAAAAACATTTTTTTCAGGAAGCAATACATAAATAAAGAATACTTATAATATTTCATGTAAGGTCAGAACCTGCGCCAGAGTCTTAAATTTGGGATTGTCATCCTGGGGGAGGATCTAAGGAAGGGGTAGTCACCTTCCATAAAACCTTTTTGAAGGGAAGGGTATCCCCTCCCCTTCGGGGCGAAGTGCTTCCCTTAGTACGCAACTGGACAAACAAAACAGATCATCAGGGGACGGAAATGGAATGACCCAAGGGCCCGTCTCAGGGCCTTTGGTGTGTGTCAGGGGGCGTTTTAACATATTTTTATGCATTTGATGTGAACTGATTAGACCACAAACGTTACAATTGGATCACTTCGATCAATAATCGCTTGACCCATACTAACGGCCTGTCGCTTTGATGATCCATAGGGATTGTAAAGAGGGGTGCTAACGGAGCTAGATTTCTGATGGGAGGGGTTGCAAGAGGCTTTGGAACATAATATCAAGCAAGTCTATAATTAATAACGGAACATGTACCTAGTTGTGATGAGTACAAGCAAAGAGCGCTGAATAGTGCCTTTTTATGGCAATTTAGTAATTATCTTAAATCTAATACGTTTTATCGTAAGCTGTTTCTAACAGAACAAGGAGTCAGTAGCTCTGTATGTTTTGGGGTAAGTATCTAACTTATGTGAGGGAATGTGAGGGCAAGGTAAAATATGAGGTGACCCATTTTAAATTTCCGTCATCACACCATAACGTGACCACTGTTTAAGGTACAGTTAATTGTAAGGGTTTCTGCGTTCGCGCGTAAAGCATCACGAAAGTTTGATATATTTACACCTAATTACTTTAGAAAATGAATTAGGCCTAAACTTGAAACCAACAAAAAGGTCAAATATGAAAACGACTATCAATTTCAATCTATTTGATTATATGCCACGAAACTTATTCTGGAATTATTGAAAACTAAAAGGTATCTCGACACCCCGGTCAAATTATGGGCGGGGGTGGGGGGGGGGGGGAGGAAGGCTCGGCCCAAGCCATTCTTCCTATGCCTATTTATTTATGGGGGAACAACTTTGGAACGAAGCAGCCATATCAGGAGCCTGTAGCGCCTGAGGAGTAAAAACGGGGGGGGGGGAATCTTTCACTCCCATGATTCGCACAATTTATAGAAATAATTGCAAAAGTAGTTTTAAAGCAATTTGGCCATACAAATAACTAGAAAAATTCTTTCGCTAAAGCATATAGGCATAGATCCAGGGGGTGGGGATAAATCAGTCCCCAGTGTTTGACTAATGGGGTATGGTTCATATAATCACCACCCCCATTTTTACGGATACGTTATGGTACTTATCACAATTTCCCAACCTTTAGTCGCCCAATTCTTTTAATAAGCCGACCGAAGGCAGTTATCGATCAGTACTGACATTGACAAGGAATGGCACGAACTTATGCTTCCGGGGAAGATTCTTGCATGTCCAGTCCTCTCCACTTACAAGAAAATTTCTGACTACGCATCTGATCCTTTTACATTCCACATAGCCTGTGCTGAATACTATAACCGTGTTGTCCTAACAGAAATCTAATAATATGTAGCTTATTAAAATGTAATTACATTTAATTACATGTGCAAAGTAATGAAAGAAGCAGAAACCTACTTTACCCTTAAAATTCACAAGCATAATTATTTAAATGTGACGACTTTAAACTTCTGGTTTGTAAGTTACACTTTTTCGCTTCATTTCTGTAAAATAAACATCAAAACCTTCCTCTTAACGGAAGGATCATTACTTGTTTGTAACAAAAATTGCTAGTTGAACAGAATATTGACCCCAGCGTGACTTTTTACCACAGTAAATACGTGAGGGTTAGATTCAGTTTCAATTTGATCACAGGTTTGAACAAAGCAAATAGTCAATTTTAGCTGCTATTGAGTTGAGTTCAGACAGTAGACAAACCCTTCTATGAATTTAATGGAATTGGAAACTTCTTCTTGATGTTAGATAAATTTGACATTTGTCGAAAATATTCACTTTATTTCAGGATGTTTTAATTTACACTGGAAGTGAACTATTTGCAGTTTAAGGGTATAGAACGGTTCCAAAATTGAAATCGGTGCTGTTATAGTTACATTTGAAGAAACAAAATTTTGAGCTGGTCAAGAATGGATAAACGAGGAAATACTACCTGTGTCATTTTTGCAATTGTTCTTACTTATATATTTGCTGTTATTGTTGGCGGGGTTTCTCAACATTCATTGAGTAGTAATTGTGCAGAAGGTTCATCTATTGTCAACTGCAGCTATCGCGGAATCTCGTACCATTATTTTAACTATACTGATAGTTTTACCTGTTCTGTTTGTTGTTATAATGGATTTTGCTGTCAAATATCAACTAATATTACACTGGGGTTGCATCGGAGGCTAAATGACAGGAATGAAAAAGTTTCATATGTTGATATAGCTGAACCTGTCCACCAGTCAATTAATCTGTCTGCTGGTGAACCTGAGAGGCTAAATTCTGCCTTGAGTGATACGTTAGCCTCGTTTAGAGGTTTTAATGGATCAAGCAATTGCCTAACACAAATTCCATGTTTTGAGCAGTGGATCCTTCTTGAATGGGTTGATCTATCAAATAACTTAATTTCATATCTAGTTACCCCTTTCTGCTTTGGAAATTTGTCGATATTGACAACACTGAGTTTGAGAAACAATATTTTGCATGTAATAATTCCAACTGTGTTCAGTCAACTGAAGGGCCTCCGTTACCTGTATTTAAGTGACAATCCCACAATATCAGAGTGGTCATTCTTGAATGAATCAGTACACTTGAAGGTGGTGGATATTAGAGGTTCTTGCAATAAAAGTGTTTCTGCAATCAGCTACTTGTCCATACCCTGTGTAAAGAATATGTCTGTGATTCATGACAATTCAGTATGTGTTCAGGAATCAGTGGAAACGAATGGTGGATGTAATCTGGCACTCACATGGCCCAACATGTCATATACACTGTTGCCTGTAGAGCCATGTACACCCAGTAAGCGAACACTTTTCTACACATCTTCCATAACGAAGTCTGTGGTGAGCACTGAACAAGGTAGCACAACTATAAAAGAAAATCAACCTGAAATCTGTGTGTCCTTTGCTAACACAGCATTTGATTTTTTATCATCTGGAGAAACTTGTATCTGGTTTCCAATCTTAATATTAATGGGTTTCGCATGTAGCATTCTTGCAGTCGTGAACCTTCTGCAAAGAAGACAGGCCTTGGTAAAACACCAAGATAAGAGCTACTCTCGACGTCTATTCAAGTATTCTCCACAATGTTCGAAGAATGAACACTGCTTGCAGATGTGAACACGAGACATCGAGGAAGGATTCTATGAAAAGTAAGAACTAGGTTTTGAAGGAAAATTACTAAATATTGTCTAAACGTCCACGTTTGTGGAAGATGTTTGTCGGAAGCATGTCTTTTGACATAATTAATTAAGAATGTGAAAAAGAATGCATTAATAAAATGACCGGGATTGTGGGAGCCCCCCCCCCCAAATCTCATTGATTATGTCGGGCTTGGTCAGATGTGGAAGTCCCGGGTAGTCCTATTTGCTTTCAGTTGTCGAAATTATACTTGGGAGCTTGTAAGTTTTAAGGTACTATGGTTGCCCTTGTATAATGTTTTGGTATGTGTTAATGGTACAAGGACGTAAAAAACACACAGTACCCTACTTAATAGATTTAGGTTTATAGCCCTTACGAACAAACAATAATAAAAATGTATAATTAAAAAAAGGAAGCACTATGATACTTATAACACAACAAAGTTAGTTTGGGGTCAAACACGCTCATTATATTAGCAATAGAAATATGTCTTTTACTCTATTATTTGAATTAGTTATAACGTCAGATTAGTCTACAACTGTGTTGAAACCAGCTTGCATGACATGCCATCACAATCGGGATTTATGTATTGCAAATCTTTTTCCACCTACCAAATATTCGCACCTTCATCTCCAGTTCAATTCTTTTCTATTTTCTTCGGAAACGTTTTCCCTTCCTTATATAGTCACTGCGTTACATTTATGCTCTTCTGCATAGGACTAATCATGCAAAGGCAAAATCTGAAACTTGTGAAGAATGGAAATTCTTCCCGCTTTCCACTAGTTTTGAAATAAAGAAAAGAACATATTTGAAGGAAACTAGTGTTCTCTATGAGTTTACAAATCATTGATAAATCAGACTTATCTTCCTGACAGAACCGTTTTCTCTAGGAAATTGAAGTTTCCAAAGGCACTGTGTGAATGCAAGTTTTACCATGAAGATGCTGTCTAAAATGGAAATTTCCGAGCTGAAATATAAATGTACATGTCGCGCTTAATGCTTAAGTCCAAATTTTGAAAAAAACCTCCGATTCGCCCCTGGACCTCACCAGGTGCCCTAATTATAATAACCTGTACTCAGCCATTAATATCGAAAGTATATTTAATGCGGATATAACATCTCCTTAACAGTGTAACTAGAGCCGATTTTCAGCTTTCTTAATATGCAATATTTTGAGAGCTTGCGGGGGCTTCGCCCGCTAGACTTCATCGGAGATCAGGCCCTGGACCCCGCTAGGCGGCCCTAAAGAGGGCCCCTGAGCCCCACTCGTGCCCATCGTGGCCACTCGAAATTTCTTGATCCACGATTGCAAGGTTCTTTATAGTTTTGTCATTGGGCGTATTAAACAGGGAGTCGGGCCGGCAGCCTCCTCCCTGCAAAATTCAAGACATAATGATTGGACCATTAGGACAACTTTAATGACAAACGCCTTCCCCTCCGTGTGGATAGTATTCCTATACGCAAGTAATCAAAGGAGTTGTGAAAAATTTACGAACAATCAACAATGTTTTTACTAAAGAGAGGCGGTACTGTTTTTAAGTCACTTAAATCTTCTGACGAATAAAAGACTTCAAAGATTGAAAATACACAATACTCAGCAAAGAGCAGAATGTACTTACAAATCTATGTTTCTTTACATTCTTGAATTCATAAAAGTACTTTCCGTTAAATTTTTGAAGTCCCTTACAATATGAAAACGATTCAAAATACCTATTTGATAACTTCTTTCTAGATATGCTAATAACAAGAATTACATCATTAATCACAATAAATTACCATTTAATTTTCTAGATACGTGCGCACGAATCCCAACTCCACCAAGGTAAGGCTTTCATGCACCTATCAATGTTTCCAAACGAAAAGCTTTTTACCAATTTGCTAGAACTAAGTACCAATTACCCATGCAACTGTACTAGTGAATCTTTTGTATTGGAAACATGAAACACGACAACAAGCGTACACTCCGCATTCTACTTTCAGTGTAGAACTCCCTGCGGTGCCGGTGGAGCCCAATGTTTCCGAGTATCTGGAAGAAACAGAAATGTACAGCGGTAAGGGATAATGTTCATATGCTTCTTGGATTATGTCCCTATGTTAACTTATTGAAGATATATTCGGGTTCAACCTTTACATAATCGCCCGAAACTCAGCACAATTTAAACATTGAAATAAAATTGAGTTGTCTGTCAATAAAAGTATTTTGATTAGTTCCAACAGACTGTTACGACACGATCCAAGAAAGTTCGACGAGTGGAAAGATTTTCTTAAAAAAAAACATGTGCATGATAGTAAATTTAAGAATGGGACTTCTATATAATAGATGGATGGGAACCATTGCTCTGTCTGATGATTCGTCCAAGTGTGTTGTATTTACAACCATAACAGGTAAGTGGGATACTATCTGAATTGACCGATATCCACATATACACATAGTAATGAGATAATTAAGTTTGTTTATGCACGTTACTGCTTTGTTTTATTGAGGTGTGTCTTTGTCACAAATAATTTTCTCTTATTTCAGGGGATAAGTTTCAAAACAAAACACTTCACTGGGATGAATACATCAAGAGAGCGCTGGAACTACCAAAGAATAAATATCTCATAAATGTTGAGGGCACTGGCATTGATAAAGGTTGGTTACTCCGCAAAGTAGAATGTTTTTAAACTTGACATTTATGTCCACCTGTTATATGAGTTCGGCAATGTTACACCTAATTGCACCAGCTTCTTCCAAGGGGGTGGGGGCTGGGGATGCGGTACCTTTGCCCAAAATTTAACGCATGCTTTCCCGAAAATAGCCCCCGCACCCCACCTCGAACGCACATGATGTTACACAATACTTCCATCACTCAACAGATGCGGAAACGCTGTAACGGATTAATAAAGCCCCCCCCCCCCCCATATTAAACAGAAATTCCTGCATGGTAATTGTCAACATTCAATACTTTACTTTTGACAGAAATAATGTACTTAGTGCAAGAACATCTCAACTGTGAAACTCTGGAAGTACGATTGAAGAACTTTGACATTTGTTCAAAGAATGCATCAAATGCTTTAATGATGATGACGTCAGAGGTGATGAGGCATATACTAGGTATCTTAGAGGGTTTGGGACTTCTCCAGTCATACGGGGTAAATAAAATTCTTTTGCCGTAAACCATTTTCGTAAAAATCAGCTTAAGTTCCAACGGCGGGTCAAAATAATAACCAAAGTGTTGGTTCAGGTTAATATCTTAACTTTTAATGGTAGGAATTACAATACATAACCGCATCACCGTTCCGTTATCGAGATTAGTTATTCTCACCTTTTAGATGGGCGTGGCCATTTCCCCAGTTTGTGGCAATTCTTCTTTTTTGGTCATGATGTTACAAGGTCACTCTCTTCCCTTCCCAAACGTTCTTTCTTTATAATCTAATTTAAGTCATTGCGGAGATACAAATAGCTTAAGGAAATTGTTTGCAAAATGTATACAGCATTTTGAAACTTGATACCAACTAAAACATCTCAGCCTGTGCAGAAAGTGTGGAACAAAATACAAGGAGAGACGTAAGATCATAACCTTTAAGCGAAATGTCTAAATAGACTTGCGTAAAGTCAATTATGTTGATGAATGGAAGCTTCATGGTGAAAAATAACAATTCCCGTATTTCGACAACTCTACTTATGAAGATGCAAAAATTTGAGATAACGGTTTTGCTCTTGTTTCACTTATGTTAATCAAATGTAATACTTTTCCACTCCTTAATAAAATGCACAGTTGGGCAGAAAGGTATTTCAAGCTTTACAAAAATGGTTATTCTCTAAGATGAACAAGTTTTGTCCGGTGGCTACGTTTTGAATGATCTCAGAAAGAACATTGTCCTTTCAGTTTCCTTTCACAACATCTTTTCCTCTGCTAATACATCATGCTCTTGAACTAGTTTTATTTTAATAGTAACATAACACAGAATGTTGCAGCAACTAAGTTTACACCTTAAAATTTTTTTTACAGTTCCTCCATCCAGGATTGTCTGCCAAGAAGGTTTTTCTTACTAACAAAGGCATTTGCAAACTTTACGATTTCTGTCTGGAAGACGACGCTGGTAACATTGTATCGGTCAAAAAGTCTCAAGTACGTTAATCTCGTTTGAACTTATCAAAAACTGATTTGGATATAAACATATCATTCTGGAAAAATATGAAATGTAAGGTACATCTTCCGAGGTTAGACATGAAAGTCCAACCTAAGTTTGTCACGGCAATGACAACGATGTTGTTGGTGAATTGATGTTAAGTTCTTCCATCTTGTTTAACTTACTTGAGTAACCCACATTTGTACTATATATGTAATGGTTACATTGTTCAGGTTACGGATGGTGTCCCCTTGCGAGAACACTTCAAAACACTGTCTTATCTTTGTTTCAGATGGTATGTGGTAGGAACCAGTTTGCTCCGGAAACCTTAATCCGAAATGAATACATTAAGGCGAGTGACGTATGGAGTGCAGCTAACTTGATTTGGGAAATTCTTTCAGGTGCACAATAATGTAACTCTTTACTACTAATGGAAATTTTCAAATAAATGGAAATAATGGAAATTTTCAAATAAAAAAAGGACGAACGTTCATTTAATGACGAAAACTTAGATAAGCGGTCACGCAATTCAAGTAGAAAATCAAGTTCACACCTTAGGAAAGTAAGACAATCTTTCTGTACAACTTGTGCTATACAATTGGATCACTTAAAAGTTTTATGAAGTTGTCTTTTCCTGCATGTTATGTCATAAATTCTACTTATATTTTTTATGTTAATTGTAAGGATCCACCCCTTTTGCGGCTGACGTTGAAACGATTATCGATCAGGATCCAGCTATGGAATCACCCAATACATGGCCTGAAAAATACGAAGCTTTAAGGTAAACCATTAAATAAATTATCAACTGTTTATTATTATTGGAAACATTGACTTAAAAATTCTTGCTTTCAATAAGTTCTAGTCTCAGTCTGTCATTTTTTTATAGAAACGATGAACTATTTAAATGTTGGCGTCTGGACCCTTCTTTACGTCCAACTATACCGGAATTGCGATCATCCTTCAGTAGGGTAAATTTTAAACATTTGAAATATTTCAGTTCCTTCAAATGCTTGATATGGTGATGAGCATTCCGTAAAAATTTTCATGTTTTATTATTTTTACGGAATGCTACCATGTATATTTAATGACTGGTTAAAGTGACAAGACAATTTTTAGCCATGACTGATTCGCTTGCGGCTTTCACTGCCACTAATGGGAATATAAGTGTTCTCGCTAGGGGAAAAAATGAAACGGAACACTTTTAGATGCAAGTTTGTGAAATCTAGCAATAAAGATAATTCACAAACTTTGTAGTGAACCTAAGGAATGACTGTTAGACCTACTCCACTTATTGACTTCATGCATCTCCTTTTTATGTGAACGAATTTGAGAGCTCAGCTAAAGGAACTTTTTGGAATCTTGTAAGGTCCGGTTAAAATTTAGTATCTATTTAAAAAAAAAAAAACGTCTCCTGCTATCTCCTAACTGCTCAGCCCCTAAGTTGAGAAACCCCCTCCCGTTGAAACTGCTGATCTATCTAAAGAATTACCGACTAACATTGGTATTGTTAACTTATTAATTTTGCACTTCTTATAACCTTAGATCGTCTGAAAGTAACTTTAAAATGATGCAAATTTTACAGCAAAGGAGTCCTACAGTGTTACATGCATCTAAATTTATTTTCTTCGTAGTGTTTCGATTCATGTGTGACTGAAAGGACATACTCTGTCAGCAGCGATACTAACGCCGGGTACATGTCTATGAACAGGAAGGTAGGCATTGATGGAACTTACGGCATTGAAATGAATGTGGAAGACTGACATAATAGCAAACATCTGTGAATGTAGGACAAACCTTAGGCCCATCTGCCTATAGGAATTACTATAAAATATTATTAGACTGCTTTTCGTCTTATTTATGTTAAGGTTTCATCGTTTTATCTTATTCCAGTATAGGCGAACAGGGAATATGTTTGTAGAAACTTCACAGTTTGCCGGAGTTTGAGTCTGTGAATTTTTACAACATAAATAAGACGCCATCGACTCGCCTGGAGCACTCTGCACTGTTAAAAATGTAAATTGTAAAATGTAAATTTAAAAAAAAATAAAGAAATACAAAAGGAATACAGAAATGTTCTGGTAATTAATTTCTGTATTTCTTATTTATTTCTTTGTTTTATTTTCTGTAAATTAACAGACATTTTTTACAGTGTGAGTCACAAAGAGTTTGTGAAAGAAGTATATAAAAGGTGGAGAATGGGAATCTGTAGAAAAAGTAAGATTGCACACACCCAATTGTTATAATGTTTTCCTATTGCACCTCTCCAGTGGGATTGGTATTCTTTTAATGCAAACAAACTGCACTGGAAATATAAGTACAGTGACACCACTATCGTCTATCGGTGGTCATTCCATTCCTCCTCGAGTGATACTTTCAATACTTTAGAATGAAGTAAAACTATAATCAGTACGGGATGTTCATCGATTTCACGTGATAAAAGGGCGAACACTGTAGTCATTTTTGCATTTAGATGGTAGAAGGGGATGTCATATTCTCGTTGGCACTCTAATATCCTCACACATGAGATTTTGGGTGGCGTCAAATACAATTCACAAGCATATTTAAATGTGACGACTGTTAAATTCTGGTTTATAACTTACACATGATTATATGTTTTTGAGTTTCATTCATTTAATATATAAATTCCTGAAAATCTTACGACGTTATTTTCCCCAGCCTGGTTTTTGGCTCCAAAACTCCTTTCTCATCACATGCCACTTGCATATCCTTATCATCAAATAATGGTAAATTGCGATTTTGGGTGTTTTAGCCAACTTCGTCAGTGTGCCATTTGGTGTTTATTGAAAACTTCGTTTTACTATCTATCAATTTGCATACTTCATAGAGCATCGCGCATCCTATATCCAGTCAGGGAGTTGTTAATAACAACTCCCTGATCCAATGATCTCGAAAGAAACGTCGTCCCTGGATAGCTGGAGATCTATGAAAGACTTCTGGACTCCAAGCCGGCGAGTGGATAAATAAGCGCACAACTGCACAAGAACGTCTCTGGGACCTGTAAGCTGTTTCTCTTGTTGTCCTTCCTCTGAATTGTTGTACACCAGCCTAAGAAGTCCAGCAATAACTACCACTCCCTTCCTGATGCAAAGGATCTTTCTTATTTTTCTGCATGACATAAGTTTATCTAAAAATTTAGGGCAGGGTGGGGCCTATTTTCGATTCGAAGGCGTATACTTCTTGAGGGAATTACACATGCAGTTTTTCAATAGGATTTTATCTTCTTCGTTATTATATGACACAAAACAAATATAACCGAAGGCAACGAGAGATCAAATGTAAGTCACGTGGACAACTATGCTTACCCTAAACTAATGGCTAAGGGATTCATGTATTTGTCATCATTTTTATAATTCGGGGATAAAAAGAAAGTTCCTTTAAATAGCTTAAATATACCCCAGGGGGAATTGCCCTCCAGAGCTTGGTTGTCTAGCTACAATTAGCTACCCACGTGTCAGTGCAAGCTGTATAAGGCCTTATGAGGAATAAAATAATCTGTATGTAGTATCCTACACCTGAATTCAATTATTAGGCCCCAGATAGAAAGGATTAAAGATACTCCCCAATGGAACACGTAACAACACGTAACAATAAGTTACATTAGTAAAATAGCAGTATACAACTTTGTTAACAAGACGCCTATATACGTCTGACTGGAACACTGTGAGGTATAGGTGAACACCATTTGGTTGAACAACTCTCTCATAGAGAAGTAGAGTTACCTTGCCGTGTATTTGTAAGGTTCGTACTTGCACTTCCCTACCGCTATTTGCACGTCAACGGTAGATGCGGTAGAAGAATGAATCTGATTAGCATAAAACTTAAAAGCTTAAAAAAATCGAACACATTGTAATAAATCAACAACTTTGGCTGATTCTGGTGTTTTGCATTATTGCTACAAAGACTTAACTAAAAAAAAAATGACACATTGCAGTGGATAGAATGTTTCGATTTTCTAGTTTGCTTTTGTCTCCCAGTTTCGTCGTAAATGCTAACAACGGCCTCACCTCTACCCTTCCCAAGTACTTGACTCCTGCATAAACATTTCAGACAAAAACAAAACTGAAATGACACCTCTTAACATTGTTTGTTGCCTGTTACAGGGGCAAATGCAGTTGAACCCGATTTTACTTTACAGGTATATTTGGGTATGATAATTAATTAACTCACAGCTATCAGAATAGATCATGCATGGTCTTCTTTAACTATTTGACAATCTTTTTAATTTCATTATGCTGCGAACTCACACCACGTAAGATTGTTTACAGGAAATAAAAAATTGGATAGACTGGGCCTACGTCAAATTGATGCTCAAAGGTTAGGCTAGCGCAAAGTTTTATGTTCTTAAGTTGAAAAGAGGGTAAAATTTTGAAATGTAATGTTCTTTAACAATGTATATTTAGTTTGTATAGGTCGATTCACCGCAGCCAAGACGCTCGAAGAGAGATTCTGAGTTGTCACGGTTACAGAGACAACTGAACGGCAATCCTGACCATAACGGCCATCTGTAAGTGAAAATTAACTTAAAAGGGGTTAAAAATCCGGTCTTGCCTCCGATATCAAATCGACTTAATGTAAAAAGAAACAACGGAAACATTGCTATTTGAGGTAATATTATTTCGTAATAATTATCAACACATTTTAATTGGTACGAACGACGACTAGTCAACCAATAAGTAGCCCGGAGCAGACTCTGTAGCAGCCTTCTTAAAGATGGCGCTCTCTCAGAAATCATAATAAATCCCAGTATATATTCCATACAGTGTCTGCAATCCGTAACATGATATCAGGCAAATAAGAAGTCTCGAGCCTTCTAACCCTATACGTTGCCTGACTTCTTTAACCCTAACCTAACCTGAAGATATGATATCATGCATATGCATGTCTTGAGACACAGATGTGTCACCTTACAAAACAAAACGTACGGATTATTATTCATAAGAAGGTCACATGGTGTTCACGGCTACTGACTATTCATGTCTATCAACGGCCTGCGACAATGCACATACACGAATACTTCTGAAGATATGGTGACATTTTGAAAAGGTACGTAATTATCATGTATGGGCTAAAATCGATCTAATCTTTGCAGTAAAAGTCAAGCCTAAATTAAGCGTAGGATCTTGTCTGAGATCTTGCCGGTTTGTATGAAACTTTTTAGCGCACATCAATGATATCGTTAGTAGTGCCAGTTCTAACTAATGTCAGGCTTTTTGCTGATGATTGTGTTTGCTACCGAGTTATTGATGATGCTAGTGACTGTCGTAAGCTTCAGGTTGACATTGATTATCTAGGTCTCTGGGCTAAGACATGGGGTATGAGATTCCAGGCTTCAAAGTGCAATATCATCACCTTTGCCAGAAAAAAGAAGCCTGTCTGTTTCGATTATGTCTTAAACGGTGAAAAGTTACTTAAGGTTGACTCAATTAAGTACTTAGGGGTTTTTATTACTAGTGACCTTAGTTGGGATAAACATGTCCAATCTATTTGTAATAAAGGTAATAGAATCTTAGGGGTACTTCAAAGAAATTTGTCTTTTTGCCCTAGCGATGTGAAGCTAACTGCTTATAAGGGCCTTCTCCGGCCTGTTTTGGAATATGCCAGCAGCGTGTGGGATCCACACCAGATTTACCTACAGGATAAGCTGGAGAGTATTCAAAGGAGATCGGCTCGTTTTATCAGTTCGACTTTTTCACGTGAGCCTGGGTCTATGACTTCTGTACTGAAAGACCTAGATCTCCCTTCGTTATCGGAACGTCGTAGGCAAAATAGACTAATTCTTTTTGCTAAGGGTGTTTTTGGTAAGGCTCAGATCCCTGTTGATAGACTTCGGCATCCCACTCGCAAAATTCGCGGTATGCATAACCTACACTTTTGCCATCTTTATACTAGGACTAACTGCTACAAATATAGTTTTCTGCCTAACACAGTCAAGGATTGGAATAGTCTCCCTGCCTCTTTAGTCGAAAATTCCATGCATCATAAAGACCCCGTTCAGTTTATTACAAATAGCATTAGGGCTTAGGTACCTCTCGACGCATGCTTGGTGAAGTAATGTCCCTCTGGATGTGTCACCGTATTCCGAAAGAAGAACAAGAAGAAGACTGGCCTGTATATAGGCCCCCTCGCATGGACAAGACAACGTTCCTTGCTACCTGTATACATGTACACGGTAGCAGCTAAGCCAGTAACTACAGTAATAGCCTTACTGCACTGCATAACGTGTATATAAGTAAAAAGAGTTGTCTGCTTTAGCGAAGCAACTGGTCGCTCATGTTGACTCCACCTCCTTCCCAACGCTGATGACGTGTTCATAATTATCATAAAGTTATTTTTGTCTCCAAAATGAGATTGGCAAGAAAGTTGGCAGGCTATTGTATTGTATTAAACTTCGTCTGTATATACTGTACATCAGTGGTAAACAAAAATTAAGAATTGTACTCTTGGCTGATAAAACTCAACAATCGCCTGCTTACAGCAGGTTAACCAATAAGAAGATTGTTCAAGCCTTAACCGCAGAAAAAAGTCGCTATCACAAATGAAAACTACTTATTTTTTCAGAACCCCTCACACTCAACCTAAAAAGGAACCGTTCTCTTTATCTGTCCATCGTAACCTATTATAATACAAAACAATGACATTTACGTAACAGACAAAAGAAAATATCAGTCAAATGAGGATGTTTCTACCACTCCACCGCTCTTGTATTAATCTTGCTATTCGTCCAGGATTCAGGTATGCTTACGAATAGCTTCTATCAATTAGTTAATCGACCTAGTTAAGTATAAACTGATTAACAAATTAGGTTAGGAGACCTCCGACAATCTTCATAACCAATTAAATTGTGCTTTTACTTGCCTGGAGACGGATGTGCTTCAAGTGGGTTGTGGGAATGGGGAGTGGGGGCTCAACCCGTTTTCCCCTTCCCCAAACCGACTAAATGTGAACTGAACTGTATGAACTTGAGTGTAATGTCCAGTATCAGCAGGTCCGTAACCAGACCAGGTACTGATACAAAAATGCATTTATGCAATGTTTTTCTTTGCTATTTTCTAGGCAGCGAAAATTGACTATTGGGGCGACCCCCTGCCTCCCTTCCCTTGACTACGGGTTTGAATACCAGCCCAGGAAGTCTGCAGTTTATGGATGGCGTACTCACAATAGTACCTAATTAACGTTGTAATGAGTCCACCGGAAACACTAGAGTCTTCAGAAAGGTTATTTGCTAAGAAACAGAGAAAAGATATTTTTGCTCAGGAGAAGAGCCTGTTAGAATGACTGTTCATGCACTCTATGTAGCCTCTACTATTGGTTACAAATACGGGTGTAAAAGAATGTCAAAAAGTGGGAGTGGAAGGGGGTACAAAATGCCGGACATATTGCCCGGAACAAACGTAAAGGGGTTATAAATTGCCATACAGTACTAACGTTCAGGCTGTAAGTTGGTAACGTGGAGAGGGAGATTACGTACAGGGCCTACTGACCTCTCGTGGGCCTCTCGTTGGGTCCAGGGTCCTTTGAGCGACCTAAAAGTAACGGAATGTCTCGAGAAACTGTTGAGAAATTTGCAATTTTGTGGTTATTAGAATAAAACATTTAACTATCTCCAAATGAAATTTCGTTAGCACTATACGTACCACATAAATCACAATTTGACACTCATTATTTGTATAATAGCTTCAGACTGACGGACGATGATGCAGCAGCTAATTGTACTTATGTGCATTGATGATGGCGCTGTTTGCATGGACCTTTGGACAATAATATCACTCGAGCTATCCAACAGGCAGCACTTATACAGCAACCTGTATCTGTGATGGATGTCGCAGTGAAGGACTGAAAAAGTTTTTGATGTAATGCTCGTAATTCAGAGAAAAATGCGTTACAATGAAAGCTGTTCTTACTACATTTCATTGGAAACTACTTTTAATATGAAAGATCCGAAGGGTAGGCTGGCTCTATAAACTGAAAAAATAAAATAAAATAAAATATATTTACTTATGAGGAAGTGGAAGGTAAAGGGAACATGCCCTTCATGTCCACCCTGCCAATAATGCTACTACGCCTCTGAAAAGAGCTATTGTGAAATTTTTAGAACTTTAACTGCCCCTCTCCTCCCATTTGCTAAATAGGAGAAAATACCCTATAGTGATTCCATGATATGTAAAGTCAGTATGAAATGGCAAGGTGGGAGCTCTGCAAGCATGCACCCTCTGTACTTTCGTGATACTCTGATGTTGATTTATTGCACCTTTCATGACAGAAAGATCACAGTGAAACTTGTAATGCCTCTCGCATTCTTCCATCCGATGTAATCAAAAAGTCAGTGTGAAATTGCTCTAGATAGAGCCAACTATATCCACTCCTGCCTTATAACCTGAACAAAGTTACGGGAGTGTAGCATAGCATTAGGCAATGGAGGAAATATCCGGTATTGAACACTGAAAAATGGCAATTTATTTGCCCAAAAATAATTCCTCCTTGGAACATGTGTTGAGAACCACCCTCTCCAAAACTTCAAAAATAAATAAAAAATTAATAAAATAAATAAATAAAAAAATTAATAAAGAGTGCAGTATAAAATAGCAATGTCGGTGCACATGACTCTCCAGACTTTTGTGAATACTGAAAATGTGAACTTATTGTGGCTTCTTACAATAATTGGAGCCAAATGTATTGCTTGGCATGACCACTCCCTCCTACTATCGAAACACATATTGTGACACCATTCTCTGGGGGTCTCCATCCCACATAGAAAACTTTTGCGACAAAGTTAAATTCACTACCCTTTTGTTAAAGTATACCTAAGTCTAAAATTTCAAAAATGCATGTTTCAAAACTTGAAAAATGAATTCAAATGGTCCAACTCCCATTTTCACAGGACATTCTTAAGCTGAGATATAGATGCTTATTTACTCAATGTAAAATTGTAAATTGCGCACTAACTTGTGATGCCATACTTGTACTACTGAAGACACCGTCTTTGTTTTTCTTTGTTTTTTCGAAACGCACTGCACCTTGTGCCAAAATGTGGTTACTGTCTTTCTGTTTAGGTGACTTAACTAAACAAGTCTTCTCCGTACAATATGCTATGCAAGAAAACAAGTTTCAAGTTTATTTCTACCATTTCACATACAACAAGAACAAATTATTTTACATAATTAAGTGTAAATCAAAAGTACAGTATGCATAAAAGTACAGTATGCATAAGTGGAGACAGATCAGAATGAAGCATTAAACCATCTTCACGTGACATTAGATGTGCATTCAGCCGACCAGAAAAAAAAAAGAAGAAATCATTTTGAAGTATACATTTGGTTTGTCTCCAATAGGATTTGGAGAATCAGCGAAAAGGTTCATTCAATAATTGCCCCAGCAATAGCGTGTTTAACTGGGGAGGGGCGGGCACAGGCCGCCACCACCGTGTCCAGTCAGGGAAAAATCCCTCAGTCGGTGGATTTAAGGTAAGAGAGAGAGAGAGAGAGAGGTGGAGGGAGAAGAGAGAAAGAGGGTCTGAAAAGACAGAAGAAACTCCCAAAACGTAGAATCACACAATTGTAGTGGCAAGTTCGACCCCTCCAGAGGCCGTCACGATGGCCGCTGGACCCCACCGTGCAAACTTGCTTTTCACGCTCGTGGTCATCTTCGGTGCACTTGTGACACCCAATGCCTTAACATCACTTCATATCAGTCGGGGGGGGGGGTATCAAAAGTTGTGTCCCCACCTCCGAAATCTTGTACACGCTACTGCCCCAGAGCCCCAGAGGCTTTCCAGCCTGTATACCCTTTTGTTACCCCCTGGAATTCACCGGGCTCTTAGGGTCCCTGGGGGACCTCGAGCCGTCAGGTAGCTATGTGCGCTCGCACGGTGATAGCAAAGCCGAAGAAGTATCATTATACCATCGGTTCATATGTGGGGACCATCTCTTACTTTTTCTGTACCGCAGGGAGCACGGAAATTGCCTTGCCACCATAAGCATGTTATACACAGATTTCGGAGCTATTTGGGTTGGGCTTACGACATCGTACTCTTTGGCCCCCATCAATGTAAAAACCTGGTGGTAATTCTGGGTGAGAATACAGGGGATTAAACCTCGGAAAATATGAAATAATAAGATAATGGGGGACAGAAGCACGAAGCTTTTCGCTGGCCTAAATCACGCAGGGCACTTCAAGAATTTGCACTCTCGGAGTGGCAGTTTCCTGGTTTCTGGCGCTCATTTCTTTTGAATTTGTGAGGTCAGGCACGTTGTCTAACACACTCTGGGCCTCATGCAAGACAGGGCTTGGGACATCATCAGGGTGTTAACAGATTCGAGGTAGACACCCGTCTGTCCTACGAAATGGTCCAACCTTCCCGTGCAAGTCGCTAACTGTAAGACAACAAGAGAACAACTGTGCGATAATTTATAAAGTAGAATTGTGTAGGCTACAAATAGGTTTCTAGGAGAGGAGTCGTCGTCAGGGGATGTGCTGTTCAGTTATGTGGAGTGAAACTATAGAAGAAATACCACGAAAAAGCTCTATAGTCTAGCGGCGAATTTGAAAAAGAGCTCTAAAAATTGACTTACCCGGTACCGATTTGTAAAATATAGCGACCATGCAAAAACTATTGTTTATAATGTAACTTTAAATTTTAGGTTGGTTGTCACTTTTTAAAAGTTCCCGAACATGCAAATTTTTAAGGTCAAAGGTCAAAAAGGTCAATTTTTTCAAAATTTTAGTATTTTTGACACACTTTAATATGACGAGACTTATAAAATGCTATGAGACAAAATGAACAATTTATTCAGTCCTAAAGTGCTCAAAAAGTAAAGAAAATAAAAGAATTATAAACTGTTTATAGGGTGTTTTCGTAGCCTTAACAAAGAAATTTGAATAACGGACTTAGACACTTTGAACAGTCTGTTTTCAACACCTTTCAATTTCAGTTCTGGACCATTGGTGAAGAATTAGAAGAAAAACGTCCATAACAGTGCAAGGTGGTGCCAAGTGGGGGGCAGGGGGCCATGGCCCTCCGTCGGGGAAGGCTGCCCCCCGTCGGGGAAATTTTCCGGTTTCGGGGAGCTACTGTGTATACGATAAAATATGTAGTCCCTGACAACGGGCAGTCGCCCCAACGATTTACTTAATTTTGGTCTAAATTTGGGCAAATTCTTCAATAAAACCCCCAGATTTTCCAATTTTCTTCGTAAAAACCCAATTTTTTTCAAATTTTCCGTGGTAAAAGCCCAACTTTTTCAATTTTTTTCATTAACAGTCCGAAATTTTCGGCGCTCTTCGCGCGCCAAAATTTTACTTCCAACATCGTTTCGGCACTATATCTCCCTCATCGAGGCTTCGGGTTGCTGGCCCCTCGTCGGGGAGCTTGGTCCCCTGTCGGGCAAATCTTGGCGCCATCCCTGGTCCAGATTACTATCCCACGCGTTCTGAAAACTGTGGACAAGTGATGTTTAAAATACAACCTTTGAATGTTTGTTTAGTAAAACTAAAAACCCCAAATTTGTCCCACCCCAATAGCACCGAAATGTTTATTCACCATCCTTCCATGCAGTCATCAGTCGCTTTTGTCTTGGTTTTGGACTATGGCTTCCGCCCTTACCAATGTCGAGAAATTGCAATCCTTAAAATTAAGTGGGATATAATGAAAATATTTATAGGCCTACCATGAAATGTAGGCTACTTTCGTAGCAGTATCAGAGAAATTTGAATTTTTGTTTCGCTTGTTAGGATGTGTGGAACCATTGCATTGATTAGATTAAATGTGCGAAATCACATAGCCTAACTAAATTAATTGACTTCATTATTTATTAAATACATTACGGTGTTTCTGTTATTGCAATACCTATTTGCTAACATGAACCAGATCAGCGAAAAGGGGTATGTTGTAGCAATAACCCATGCAAAAAAGTAGATATTTGTTTAAATGTTTTCGGACGTGATGGTAAATTTTATTAAGGCAGAAAGCGTCTTTGCTCGGGATGGCATACAACTAATACATTTTACCGCTACAAACTGACAAAGTACGCTTTTGCTTTGTTTCAACACACATTGTTCTGCTATCTTTTTATAAGAGGGAGTTGGAGGTAGTCGCAATGGAACTTGGTCCCGGAGTTTGGAAGAAAATCCTATTTCTCTGGCACATTTTGTGAAAATCCGGCCATTAATCGGATTATTACAGTTTGTCGGGCAAACGGCTTAGCCTCCTCCTCCCCCCAGAAGGTGTCCCTTACACCCATCGTAATTGTTACATGAATTTAATTCGTTTTGTTTACTGGTATATAAGCCTTTAATAATTTGTGGTTACAGAGCAATATAATTAAAAGTTTTTTCCCTGTATTGGAAAGCCATTGAATGATTCTTGCACCGATCTATGTTGTTTTCAAGTCTGGACACCGAAATTGTACATATCTATAACAAGACTTAATTTTACTTGCAATAAGAAAATCCTTTAAATAAAATAATTCCCAGTTCTCAACAAATGATTATGTTGAGATGAATTCAATGAAGCTTGTAGAGGGGCTGTTAATACGGTACAAATTCATATATGATCTAGCTTTCATTTTGGTAAAGTTATAAAGACAGTGTTTAGTAATCACAATTAGGCATTACGTGTTTAATTCCAGCCACATCTAGCATCGTGAGGCGGATATTTAGAAAACAGGTTCTTTTCTAAGGACTGATATTATGCTTTTTGTCTATAGCACAATATACTTTTCTGTCGACAATCGATTGGAGGTAAGAAGCATTCAGCAAACTCGAGGGTTTTTGCCACCAATTATTCTATTAGCCTGGCAACAAGCACATAAATTGGTTGGTTAAATCATGGGTCAGCCAGATTCAGATATAGCCTGAATGCAACCATGTGTTGACCAGTTGATAAATCGGGAGAATGGGTACTCTGTTCGAAAATACAGGTCCATAACTTAAGAGCAGTGGACGGACCTACAAACATTAACGCCTGGGAGAAAATGTAGGAACAAAAATTACCTTTGCCTTTTATGTTAACACATTTCGTGCCTTGAAAATGATTTTCCCTCTTACAGTCTGGGAACTTTCTCGCCCTCTTCAGCACGTTGTCTGGCTAGGGGCCTGGATGAAACTGGCTGTAAGAGGGTTTGGTGTTTTGATTTTTTACGTGCAGATTAATGAAGGCAGTTTCAATTGACAGGATACTCAAAATGCTTCTTTTTTATGAAAAGCAAAGAATTTGTTAATTGTTTACCGCTTTGACCCATTTAGGACAAGATTTTTGGGGACCATTTTGAAGGTGGAGTATTGTATTTTATTACTCTCACATCTGATATGGGATTCGCAACTTTTATAATGAAAAAATTCAGCTCTTCATCACTACTTTTCCTCTTACAAAGTGCATTCCGGCATTTGTAATAACCATTCTGATTTTTCGCCTTCAGAAGCACAACATGAGAACTGCCAGATGTATATTTTCCAATGCCATATAGTCTAAGGGCTTTAACAAAAGTATGGTGGAGAAACCTTGTCTATATGAGAAAATGTTAATTTGTTAACACAAATGATAACTTGATAACACTGAAGCGAAACACCATTGCCACATTTTTTCGTTAACCTTTCCAGATATGGTTTATAAATTTGACTAGTCTGCACATAGCTGACGGGTTTTTTGCTTAGCCTTTCGCTAAGGTTACCCAGTGTGGCGAAGTTAAAGGGAGCCGTTATGTAGGCAAACATTCGACATATCAATTTTATCCAAGAAAAGCATATTGCAATGTAGAACTTATAACTATCCGTAGGCGTAGGAAGCTTTTCGCGACGGGGGGGGGGGGGCTGAACCGTGTTTCGGATCGCCGTCCTGGGAGAGGGGTCTATAGGAAGGGGGTTCCCCCTCCCCTGTGGAACATTTTTGGGTATTTAAGGGACCTCAGATGCAATTTCGTGCAACATTTTGGACAAACTTTAAGGAAAATTACTGCAAATTTTTGACATTTCTTACAG
Organism: Holothuria leucospilota; assembly: GCA_029531755.1. Taxonomy (NCBI): domain Eukaryota; kingdom Metazoa; phylum Echinodermata; class Holothuroidea; order Aspidochirotida; family Holothuriidae; genus Holothuria; species Holothuria leucospilota. Next base: position 56,441,158 of record CM055968.1, read on the forward strand.
AAGAGACAAATAAGGGGTGTTTGCCCTTGGATCTTGGGGGGGCGGGAAGCATACTTCAGCCCCTCACATTTTTGACTGAGAGCCCCCAGTCCCCCTGCTTCCTACGCCTATGTAACGATCTTACCTTGCTTTTTTGAGAGACGCTTTATCTCCACGTGATAAAACATGCATAAGATGCATTAAAATATCATATCGTGTAAATTTGTAATGGGGAAAACAAAAAAAAAAAATAATGAATATATTCAATGAAGCGATAGTAAATATTGATAATTAAGGGTTTTATTCATTGATTTGGAGTTCAGGGATGTTTACTGTAAATTTATTCAAAATGTTTACCACACTAGACACAAGGTAAAGCCTCCCCTGACTGCCTGAAGGTGAAGTACACATGTATAGTACCAAGATTGTTGAAGTTTGGGTGAAAATAGACTCGTGACCTTTGACCCTCCTAATTACCATGTTCGGGTAAATTTAAAAGGTGACAACCAACAGAAAATGAAAGCTGACATCCTAAGGATCATTTTAAGGGTAGGTGTCAACTTTTACAAAGTTGTACCGGGGGGGTCGAAAATTTTCAGACTTCGCCGCTAGACTACTAGACAGAGCGTAGTACTCTGAAAATGTTGGAAACTTATTCAAGAATCTGCCCTATTTAAGAGTAAAAACTGGTACACCTTTGGTGTGACTGATCGCCGTTTAGATTAAATGATTCATCATAAGCACTAAAACTTCCCGACGATATTGTACAAAATACTCCCGAAGGGACACTCTTCCCCGACGGAGAGGGTAAAGCCTCTGCTCCCTCTCGGGGCAACTCAAAACTAATGTCACTTCCATCAGACTGTCAGCAAGAGATTCAAATCTGCAATATAATTGCTTGCGTGGGCATTTTATGCTCCTCTTGAATTAGTAATTCACGTCTTAATTAACATGCACAGATACCCGTCCTCTAGATTAGCTTCATAGCAGGTATCAAAATTGTACGCTTCTTTTCACGTACATACCACGAGTGCAGCCTACATAGGTGCAGGAGAAATACACGTCCGACGGGAGGGAAGTCCTTACAGTCGCGGCTAAACCAAAATGTAATTTGGAAAAAAGGCTATAGATGTAGTAAATAAGTTGTTAAGTTTGTGAAGTTATTATTGTTGCTTTATAAGTCAAAGAGGGACCAAACGGAGAAGGACGGGTCAATATGGGGACCTAGGGTCCATTCAGTATGTCAACAAAGGCCATGCGTTTGCACATTATAAAATCCTTGTGAAATAGGGCACGTCATATGAGAAGTAAGGTATATTTGTTTCATAGTAGGTAGTTAGTAGAACCCTATGCATACGGAGGGAAAGGCATTTCCTTCTCTACGTTCCCGTAAAATTAGAAATGTTGAGGATTTAAATAAGGCTCCAAATAGGGCAGGTCTAAACGGTATATCATAACTAAATAAGTAATTTATAGCCTTAGTAGCAGACACGTTTCAGGTCAGCAGTAGAAATACGGAGATATCGCTATGTTCATTGATACCTATGAAGAACGTATGCAAAGGCTACTCTAAGCCAGGGGCGGATCTAGGATTTTTCGTTAGGGGGGGGGGCGCTGACGGTCGATCATCTGCCCGAACAAATATCTCAGCGGAGCGCCACCATCAGTTGGCGCGGAGTGTACAGAAAATTTTGAAAAATCGCGACCCCTCAGATAGCCGGAAATGGCATTTCCCAGGCTTGTAAGTAGAACCTAAGCAGTCGTTACTTTGAGCTTTTGTTTGCCAAAAAATGTTCCCTTCAATTAAAAGTGAGAAAATTGCAAAAACTTGCTTCATGAACTAAACCAAAATTTACTTGATCTTGATTTAAGCTAAGATCACTCTTTAAACACTTTTGATGAAATATCTTTCCAAAAATATGTCGTAATGTTATAGGTCCGGAAAAAGTGGTTTAAAGATAAGGGGGATCCTCACACAAGGTACAGAGAGGAGAATCTTTTCTGTTTAATTTTGAATAAAAATTCGTAACAACCTATAATTCTATGAACGTAAAAAAAACTGAAAGAATTGAATTTTGGGGTCTCCAACAGCTTCAAAGACGATGGTGAAAATATCTGACCAAGAATACGCTGTACTGCTGTAAGATTCATATTTGAGATCGCAGTAGCTTTTAAAGTCTTTTGCTTGATGAAATATACCACTTTATTGTCATGTGCATGAGAGATAAACATTGTTAAACGCTTTGCGTTATCATTGATTTCATTAGTGACATGTAGATTCAGTCTCCACTCCCTCGGGATAGCAGAATTTTTCCATAATACAATGTAAAAGGAAAAATACTAGTAAAATTACATTTATGACAGAAATCATTCTAATTAAGCACTCAGTCGAGTCTCTCATTAAAACATTTACTTTGTAAGTTTTAGTGACCATGAGAGCTCTGGCATAGATAAGTTTATTGTTATTGTCAATTTTAATAAGAATTATTCAAAATATATTGATTAGCATACACATCCGGAGGGCGTAAAATAAGATCAAGTGCAACAGACATCATAAATACTTGTTTTCAATGATAACATATTCATTGGAAAGGTTACATTAAAACACATATATTCCGCCATATTTCTTGAGCTTACTATCAAACAAAACTTTCCAAAAAGCAAAGCCATCCTGAAAATAATTTTTCCCTCATTTACACTTTAAGCTATAAGCAAAAGAGCATAATTCGACCATTCCTAAACCACCTTCATATTTTGCACATATTAGAACAGAACGTTTCCCCTAATTGTCTGGTTTGTGTGACAAAATTAATTTGTATAAAATACTCTCCAGTTCATGAAAAACTCCACATCTGATGAACCCAAATAGCAGATGGATTGTAAGAAAAAGTTTAGTGTTCTACATAAAGCGTGGTCCGAAATAGGGTTTAGACCTTCGATATCACTCTATTGACATTTTATCGGAAAACTTGAAACTGTGTGCTCTAAATTGCTATTAGTTTGTAACAATTATAACTACATAGTTTGAAAATTATAAGATAATACAAGATTATGTAGAAACAAGTCGGCTAAATGATCTATTAAGTGAAAGTAAAAAATAAGCTTTGGAAAATTTTAGGGGGGGGGGGGGGCGCCGGGTGCGCCCCCCGCCAAAATCCGCCACTGCTCTAAGCATAGCCTCTGTTTCTGAAACAACCTGACAGATGTGGTCAGGACTTTATGTATGTTTGTAGGTTCTCTTGGGAGGATATGGATGAGACTTTCATAGGCGTAGGAGCCCAAGTTGATTGGGGGGGGGGGGCTGGAACGACTTGCCCGAAAAATATAACCAAAACTTTCAGCGAGCTCCACGCATGTTTGACATGTTAATGTACATATCATATGGGCATTCATAGTTTATCACACCGCATGCCAATAACATATAATAATTACCTTGTTTCTACCTTCTTTATTGGTTTTAATTTTTGGCGGAATTCGTTGATCGCCGGCCTGGGGGAGGTCTAAGCCTCCCCTTTGAAAAATTTTGAAAAATTAGGTGTCCTTACATGCAATCTGGTGCCACATATGCTACCTTTGAAGTAAAACTTGTGTTTAAAAATTTACGTATTTTAGGTAGAAAAAAGTCAGCATGAGTGAGGGTGGGGCATGGCGATATGGCCCCTCAAATACACCACTGATAATCATAACATAAGTTCAACCTTTAAAAACACAGTGATGAAGTAATACGGAATATATATGTGCTGTTGCAATTCAAATCAGAACTTTATATTTATTACCAAGGAAGTTTTTTAAACTATTAATACCCTTTAGCTACATCATTGCATTATTTTTCTTTCAGTAGGTGCCCAAAAATTCTCAGCATTTTGCCAGAATTTTCACAAAATTTTTGGTTGGAAGCTGCAGCCCCCCGACTCTACGCCTATGGAGTCTTAAGAAATTCCTGTGGTTACACGTATGTTGTCATAACGAACAAAGTATACATTAGTGACAAGGTTACTCATGAACTACTGTACTAGCAAAAACGATAGCTTCGTCATAGCTCTTGGGAAAATATCTGAAAGAAATGTAATTACGTAGCCTCTAAGGCTACGTGTACGGAATCGTATTTCAGATCCCTATATCTTAATCATTTAGGAAGGCAAACTACTCCCAAATAGACCACTTTTTACATTGCGCAAAAGAAAGTAATCCATTTCACTACGCGAACTCCATTGAGCGTATGAATTAAAGACGGAAGAATCCTGTATTCCGTTAAGTCGCCATTGACGATGTTTTACCAGGATCACTCAGCTTCCAAATGTTCAGGTGCGAACAGAATATAACTCGAAGAAATTTAAGGAATTTACAGCAATAGAGCAAAGAAATATGAGAATCTTTGCAAACTTTCGCACTGCTCATATATTTTACAAAAGTAATCCCAATTAGCCGTCGAACGTGGCTTGTTTGGACGAAAGATTCATGATTGGGCTCCCTTATGGGCCGGACAACGAGACTTAGAAAATGGCTTCCTAGGATGTAGTGGCTTACTAGTATTTTTATAGGTCTACCTTTATAGCACGTACTGTGTAACGCACCATTGACATATATAATTAACTAGACACATCAGACAAACGCACGCTTGTTCATGACCTGCATAGACCAAAGTATGTACGGATCTACTTTCGAGACGAGTTGTTCGTTTTGAATTTTTGTTGACCATAATCCTTCATTTTCAAATCTCAAAGTTTTTCGTATTCTCATTGTCGCCCCTCGACTTAAACTGAAGGATTTTAAATGCTCAAATGACTTCTTGAAACGTACGAACGGTGGGAATCTATAAAAACAAATTACGATACCAAAACTAGAAAATGTGGTTACGAAAATCGTAACCACTTACTGTCCATGATTGTTTCTGTGCTGGTATTTAGAAACGTCCTCAGTGGTTATGCTAGCTTTAGAATATCGCCCTTTCAATTTTCAGTGTTGGCACAGCCAGCTCCCTGGGCACAGTTAAGATGTGCGGAAAAAGCTCGACGAGGGAGCTGGAAGACATGTCTTCCAGCTCCCTGGCTCGACCAAATCCGTCAGACAATAGGCCTATATGTACTTGAAGATAATTAAATCCTCTTCATGTACCGAAGTTTGAGTGACAAATCACTTTGCTTTTACCGTTTGACTTTGAGAAGCAAAAATTTTTGGCTTTGCATGCAGGAAATGATACTCTCCAGGTCTTGTGGGAAGTATTCAAAAATATTTCATGTCTAAACAAATCGCCCCTTGTTGAGACATATTTACCCCGTCAACGTGCATACAGTAACGAGGGACCGCCTATGCACTGAGCACTGTAGGCCTAATAGCCCAGTGCATGGCTGCGACGCAGCTAGGAGTTAGCGTTAGTGTACTGTAGATAGCTGTCAATGAGCCTAGCTGTACTTCTCCGCAGATATCATCACAACTGGACTTATAGTAGGCTGCAAGCTTCATTTCTTGCTTCAAAATGTTTCAAGAAATCTCACTTTTCGTGATTGACCCAGGCTTGCCTACCGCGTAATTTTTTTTCCCACGAGGTTATGGGCAAATTTGATTTTCAAAATTTTTCAAATTTGTTTCAAAATCATGGGGTGGGGTTATTTTTAGGGTTAGGGTTACGTGGACTGGGGTTTTTTGGCCTGTTCTTTCATAATCCGGTGTCAGAATTACAAGAAAAGGGTCAAAAAGCTGTCATTTTGGAATTAGAGGTGTGGCCTATTTCCAAGAAGCTGATTGGTCCATTGACACGATTTGCCCATAACCTCGTGGGAAAAAAAATTGCGCTTGCCTACCTACTCTGAGCAATCGACCAATCAGCAAACGCGACAGCACTTATAGCCGTACAGTGTGTGTTTTACCGTTTTACGACATAAGAAGCGTACGTAATACGACAGTACGACCATGTGCCGCAATATATACTGTAGGCCTACTACTATTTAGGTAGTTTGACTTACTCAAGCCATTCTTAACAAAACAATAAAATACAAAACTGCCAAAATAAAAACCAATCATGCTCAGCCCCATTCCAACCAAAAGTGACCAAGAAGTCTCGTTCCCATCTACATGATTCACTCTACATAATGAGCTCAATGGTAGAACAAAGCACTCAATGAGAATCAAGAAACATTGAACGAAAGAACTGCTTCTCGAAAATGAGAAGCGTGCCTAAGGTACTGTCCATGACGTCATGGACAGTACAATAATGCATAGAAGAGACTGTCTGATATATTGAAAAAAATATTCGATTTGCAGCTCCGCGCATGCGGGATAGTCTGAATATTTTTAAATTGACCCAATCTCAAGTGGGAATTTTAAATGATGACCAATCGTTAAGGAGTGATTCTCTGTCACGTCCGAATATAGACGAAAATTTTTTTTCAGCACTTTGAGAAAGGTATTACCAGCTATTAGTGTCACTGGACAGCTGGAGTTGCAGAAGGCGAGTCGAGTAGCGCTAATTCCAGTAGGAGCAGGCCGAGGATCCGGCCGGGAAGTTGGCAGCGGAAAGCCTGTTTGATTTAGCAACGAGGTATTTAGACGCGGGTGATTTTCGTCGGGAAACTTGAAACTTACTAGGCCATATGCTTAATTTTGAGATAATAAATCGGCATGCCGACGTTCTAGTTTATTAAATTGCCAGAAGTTACGACTTTGAGATTTGGAGGAAAAAATGGGGACCTTCCTGCCGCCGTCAATGTAAAATGAATGAATTCACGTCCATCGTTAAAACAACTCAGCAGTATGTGTAAGTAGCCTACTGGGGCATTAGCACTTAGATCATTAGGGTATGTACGGTGGATCAATACAGCAAGGGTGAGGAACCTCAGGCATGTTGGTTCGTTTAGCCTCCGGCCCGCGAGACCACTAATTCGTCTGGCCCGCGAAGCTACTGATAAAAGTAAATTCAATTCACTTGAATAATAATATCTTTAATAATAATCTTTAAGTCCTCGGTACCCACTGTTTTATCATGCTTAGCTACCTGCACTTTCAGGACATTTTACTAAAAATAACTCCATAAGTTCATGAACTCTATTGTCATGAGCTTGCTTATAAAAATTAAAATGTCTCTGACGCGCGGTTAATTAATATGCCTTATGTTCCATCTCCTTTCTCCCGATTGAAAAGCAACTCCCACACCTCTTTCTCGGAGAGGCTACGTCGGATTTGCCATGCAAATTCAAATTTCTAGTTAGAAAGGGAGGCAATCGCGGGGGAATAGGGGGACATGGTTCCCCCAGTAATTTGGTTGGGGACCACCTTCCGTCCCCCCAATATTTGGTCAACGACAATATTTGCTCATATTGTGAGTGTGAGACATAGTTCCTTCCAATAATTTGGGTGAGGGGAGGGGCGTAATATCTATGATATTTTGGCAAAATTGTAATAATTGATGTTAATTGTGTAAATATTGCACTTTCCAATGACTAAAAGTTTACGAAAAACGAATTTTTCTGCAACCCTTCGCCCGCACACTGATCAGAGTGCATTTTCGGTGATCAGTAAGAATATAGTTTGATCGGGAAAGTAAAAACGTTTGTTTAGTCTTCCCGTGGAGTTGGTCAGCTGCAGTGATATTTGCTTAAACTGGTGTATGGGAGACATAGTGTCCTCCAATAATTTAAGGACGGAATACCGTCATCATTTGGGCAAAACCTGCAATATTTGCGTCTAGGGTTAGGCTATAAGGCATGATCCATAGTGTCTTGGTTTAGGGGGACGGAACCTCTTTCATCTCACTGAGTTTTTGTCAACAACAACAATATTTAGCTTTACTGACCATGAAAGGCCAATTTTTCGCTGGCGTTTCGCCCGCATTTACTTTTTCGTTTTTGCCACATACATGCGTGGTATTTACCAGTGGCGTAGCTACGGGGGGGGGGGGGGCTTGGGGCACGAGCCCCCGCAAAATCGTCGCAAGCCCAAGCGCTCCCACTGGCTATCTGGGCCCCCCCCCAAAAAAAAATTCACCCACTCTGAATAATTTTGAATAAATTCGAATAGATTTGTGTTTAAGAATAAAATAAGATCACACACTACATTGTGTTTACCAAAACTGCACATCTTGATGGCAGCTATTAGCTAGAGGGGGGCAGGGGGCCGAGTGCCCCCAAAGAAATTTTGGGGACGCAATGGGCGATGTTGAAAAAATGAAGGAAAGCAAAAAAAAAAGCCAACCCCCCAAAAAAGACGGTGAGAGGAGGGAGGGGTGGGAGGTTGGTGGGGTGGAGGGGGAGGGAGTAGGGATCTAGGAATGACTGTGGAATCGGCAGCAGAACGGACGGCATATTTATTTTGTGCAGGTCGCATTGGCAATAGGTCCCGAAAAGTCATTCAAAACCTTGGATATTAATGATGTCATCTCGTCTGGAAAGAGTGTTCCGGATTTTTACTCCTTTTTTCAGCAGATTATGCCTTGGGGACTGAACCCTAGCCCTTATTTCGAACCATAATCCTGATTTTGAAACAAAATAAATAATCCCGAAAAGCATTGGTTGTCAATATCATTTTCACTCGGAGGGAGGGCCGCCCCTCCAGGGGTTGCGCCAGGTGGTGGCAGGGGGCAGATGCCCCCATCGGGGAATTTTTTACAGTTTCGTCGGGGAGTCTTAGTCGATACAACAAAGCATGCAGTACCTCGAAGGCGACAGTCGCCCCGACGGTTTACCTGTTTTTGCTCTCAGGAGGACAACTCTAATAAGAACAAAAATTTTCAACAAAGTATTTCCATTCCACATAGCTAGATAACACAAGTCCTGTCCACCTTACCAAGTAACATGTAGGCAGAGTATACAGCTTATGTAGAGGTCGCAACTTTCATCCGATATCGCAATGCCTAGTTGCTGTTCTCTAATGCGTGTCATGCTGTACGGTCAGTTGGTGAGCGAGTACAGGTGGTTTCGATACAATGTATGTTATCCCCGATACGGTCTCAGTTTTCTTTCTTTCTTTTTGTTCTTAAGGATTACGTTTGTGTTTTTCTGGAAGTCTACCAAATATTTTCGCGTTCTACGTGCGCTTTGCAGTTTCATGATTCAGATTTAAAAGAACGATATCAGTGCACTACTTGGCTCTTGAAGTATTAAAGTGATATTATGCAAAATATGTCCTGCAATGGCATGGGATAGTTAGGCTCCTTCAAATTCCCTTCTCACCATGCACCCTCTCGACGTAGTGGGTTGTCGGAACTTGGGGTCGCTGGCATGACCAGGCCCCCGTTTGGGAAATTCTGTCACCCCCATGGTCGGTTTACTTATTTTGGTTTTCAAAAGGATTTCTGAGATAAAATCTATAATTTTCGGTACGCTTTGCCCACTCTTCCTCAGTTCCATTACTTAAAGTTAAATATAGTCCAATGTCATCTCATTTCTGTAAACCTACTTCATGTTCTCGTCTGTCGTGAGGTACGGCTAGTGACCCGAGGCGGGAAGTAAAATGTGAGTTATGTCTGATAGGGCCGACCTGCCAGAAAAATTGACCTATATAATTTTTAAATAAGTACAGATTCTCTTTAGTGTAGGCTTACTCAAAAACCAAAAAAATTTCGCGCGCTGTTCGGCGCTTCGCGCGCTTTGCAATTTCACAGTTTAGATTCCTGATAAAACGGTAAATCTATGTTCCTCTAGTATTTACAAATTTTATGTAATATACACCCCGCAATGGCATGGTATAGTACACAGGCTTTCTTCAAATCCTCCCTCACTAACCCCTCGATGGCATCGACGGCATCGGGGCTTCGGGGATTCGGGTCGCTGGCCTCCCCGTCGTTGAGTCTGGCCCCATTCGGGCAAATCCTGGGGCCACCCCTGAGCCCCTCGTAAAACCCCTGTGAACACTGGGATCTAGTATAAAAAGAAGCACCATTTTGCATCTAAGCCCTTCGAGACAGCAAACAATTCCCCTCCTCCAGGACTGCGACCAAGAATGGGGACGATGGTTCGACTTTGCCCCCTCACACCAAAAACCTGGCTACGCCCCTGCCATCTGGGATGTATTAAAATCTCAAATTGTCTTGATACGCTCCTCGCCAGGTAGTAAACGGGCTCCCCCCCCAAGGAAATCTCCAGCCCCCCTCCCCAGAGCCCCTAAACAAAAAATCCTAGCTACACCACTGGTAATTACTGAAGCTATAAGACACATACAGGCAAATTCTATTTTCACCTCCATCTTCAGGGCCTTCGAATGAACACACTTTATTGGGATGTCCTCATGCAACCCTGCGAGTTGCCCCAGCGTTCTAAAGACAATCTAGTCCATAGGTGTACAAACTGGAATCTTGTCAAAATTTTTACTAAATTTGTTTCAACATTTATCAGATTTGGCTAAAAAATTAACATCGGTTGGCTTTGATCTAAACTTAGTGTTATGTAGCACAGACGGTATTTTAGTATAGATCAAGAAGTATGCCATTTTGTATACGACATTTACTTCCTACCTTTTGTTCTAGATCCTCAGGTTTCTTCCTTCCGGAAGTTCAGCAATCTCACATGACATGTTTCAGACGTCTAGCACGCTTAGTTTATGAGTGTGGTTTCCCAACCCTTTTATCCCCCTTTAATCCCTCCAGCCCATTCATTTATATTCATACCGCGCAGTGCATATTTACTATGGACCATTCAGGAGCTGACAAATTGTATCCCATAATAGTGGTAGTCACTGTTATGATCACAGCTTCCACGCGTCTGTCAGCAATCCTGCAGTCACTTAAAGGGGAATTTTCATGATGCCAGACAGTTCCAATTCTCCCAACTATGCATCTTCTAGCTCCTCCCATAACTGTATGAGGCTCTTCTTTGTGCAAGAATAAACCTGTTTTATTGCTTAAGGCCATGTCCTGGTGAGCACACAAGGCTATAAAATGTAATAAAAGTACTCTCTCTGCCTTGTGTGGAATGTGAGCTACTCTGCATCTTTCAAATTTTCAAACTTTGATGTCAATCAAACAGCAGTCACCAACTGAGAATTTTGATATACATACACTAAAAATATACTTTGGGGTGATGACAGTCTGTCTTTAAGATCAGAACCTAAGAGAGACAAGACAGAAACAACTACTTAACGCCTCGCGGCTTAGGCCGTTGGGCAAGGTGATTGGGGGAAGAAATCTGAAGTTGTAAATTTTAATCATCTATAAGGTCGGCTCAGTATAATTAGAGAATCATCCCACACCAATTATATACTTCATTTGAGAAAGAATCGTTGGATTAAATCAAGGAAGATCACATGAAACCTGTTCTCAGTTCTTCCTGCTTTGGATTCCCGTACCGACCTATATCCCCAAGTCTTCGCAGGAGCGATGGGTCTTACCATTACTTAACACTAGTAAACTATTTGACAATATTTCTGTCCTTGCTCCTATTGATAAAACTGTTGTCAATGTTGTGACGTTTTTAGATGAACGTTTCTCCAGGAAAATAGCGACGTACGTATTTCAACTATTGCGTGAATATTTTAATATTAAATTTGTTTCCTTTTCTTATCCCCGTGTTCCGGTCCCTTCAGTTTATTGATACAGCAAATTGAAAGACAACAGACCCACAGTAAGATCCCCAAGGGAAACGTAAAGTTCGTCGTCCATCTCCATATTCTCCATTCTTTGTTAGTGTATTTTCAGCGCACTCCGACCGCCAATTGCTTATGCAATACTGGCGAAAACGAAAGGTATTAATGTTCCGAAAGTTAACTTTAAGGTCCTTGTAGCCCTCTTTTAAAGGTGCTTGAAACCCTCTGTTCATTAATCTCCCCCCACCCCCACTTAACATTTTAGTCTGATATGTTTTCAACACAGGAAAAACTACTTTTTCATTTATGCGTTTTACCACTGAACTTCCTTCAAATGTTGACAACTTTTTAATACGGGCCTCTGGAGTTTTCACCCTAACCGGATATGGCCTAGTGAATCACATCATGGGCGTATACTACTTCGGATCCCGTACTCTCGCACAATGTAGTACTTACGTTCATAAATTTTCTTCAACATGCAAATTTTCAGCGTGCTTTGCGCTCACGTGTAGCTTTCTCTTGTCATTGTCAACCACGCAAACCAGGACGCTGTGAGAGATAGCTCCCTGCTAAAATCAAGCGGCTATTGGATATTAAACTTCATGGAAAAAAATGGCTGTTACTTACTTCTGAGCACACACTCAACGCTACTTACGACTACGAAAAGGTGAGATTTTTCTCTTCTCCGCCACCAATAAAGAACCCATTTCGTTTCCAGCATTACATAAACACTTTACACATGCGTATACGTTTACATCTAGGCATATGTATCTACATATATATGTACATATGTATGTACACAGATACACATAGATCATTTTGAGGTTTTCGACCCGCCCCCCCCCCCCCTCATGTCCAACACAAACCACCAACCTTGCTAATTAAGCTTTTCTTTTTACACCTTTTACTCTTGGTTAGAATGGAACATTTTCCAGAAATTATCGATGAATAAAAACAAAAGAAACTTTCTCCAGCCCCTTAGTCAGGAACAGGGAAGGTTCCCATCCCATGAAAGTTCCCACCGAAACTTAAATTCCTACCGTCCACTCCTCAACACCTGGCTCAATGACCTAAATTATCCTGCTATTCATTTAAGGCAAATGTGCCGATAAAAAATCACCTTAAATAACTTTTCCTTCATACTATGTGTGACCTCTAACCTTCCCTTGCAGGAAGACAAAATAGCTCTCTTAACATGTCCAATACTACTAAAAATCGTTACGTTTAAAGAATGAAATTATGTCAACGGAACTCTGTACAGCTCTGATCAAGCTATTCAAACTTGCGTGAAGAAGTTGGAAACATCTACGTGAATGTTAACTCTGTAGCTATTACGTTTTACCCCATAAGAGTTATCATTGGTTAAATAACATTTAAAGTGAATAAAGGACAAAGAAAGTCTAAACATTTCTCATGAGAGGGTGTAAAGAAGGGAGGAAAATTAGTGAGATGACTATGACTGTCGTGTGTAATTTGTTGATGGACTTTGCTGCCAATGCTCTCGCGTCTGTATCCCATAGGAAGGACTGTTTTCTTTACGCTAGTTTGGATTGATTCTGGAACTACATACTAAGAAAGTTAGACGCACGGACATTATGAGATTCATAGCGGATATTAAAGTGTTGACCACCTGGCTACTTTTCGTTCTTTCTAGCTTTATTTTGCATGACTTTCTTGTTTTATCAAAGTCGCTAGGTGATAGTTGCTCAGACGGAACAACCGATGTTAACTGCAGCTATCGTGGCATTATTTACAATTGGACACATCATACTAGTAGTTTTACTTGTACTGTTTGTTGTGGACTGATATGCTGTCAAATCAATAGAAACATTTCATTAAACATTTTACGTATAGCTAACTTCCATGAATATCCACCATTCGTTGAGTACTCTTTCACCCTGAATGCAACGAACGATGTGTACTGCAATAAATCAAGCACAGTCTCCAATGGTTCATCCGATTCTTTCTCGGATATGCTCTGTGCTGACTCTAATAATGAGTGCAATCTTGAGTCGAACATTTCCCGAGCATTTGATACAAATAACAACATTTGCTGTATGCCTCATGGATTTACTATAACGTGTCGTGAATTAGACTCATTTTCCGGTTTTAATGGATCAAATAATTACCTTAAGGAAATTCCATCTTTCGATGAGTGGTCAAATCTTCAGTGGATTGACTTGTCAAATAATGATATTTCTTTCATAACTAGATCCATTGGAAAACTTTCCGTACTGCAAAGCCTTAGTGTATCAAACAACAACTTAATTTTGATTATTCCCTGGTTTTTTGATCATCTCAGTAGTCTAAAGTATCTGCATTTGAATGACAGTCCAACCATCCTCGACTGGGTCTTTTTGAATAAAGCAACAAACTTGAATATTGTTGATGTCAAAGGTTCTTGTAATAAGGTGCACATAGACATTCCTATAGCTTGTAGTGGTAATAATGTAACTTTGATCACAGACAATACATCTTGCATTCAGGATGTTGCTAACTGTACATTGCTCCCTTCTTGGCCCACAACACTAGTTTCAGTATTGTCCCTGGTGCCTTGTCTTAAAACAATGGAAGAATTCCACACAACTATAACTAGCACAATTTCAGATGTACATGGAAATACATCATCATTTAGTCTCTGCGCTTCCATAAATGCAAACATTCCTTTTCTAATTGATAGCGATCATTGTACATGGATTTTAGTGTCAGCAGTCTTAGCGTTATTTTGCATTTGCCTGGTAGCTGTAACTCTTTTCCAGTGCAGGATCCGATTAAAAGGTGAAGAAAGATACACTAAACGGCTTTATTTACCAAAGAGACCTGGAAATAAACATGAATTGAAAATGAAAGGTGTAAGTGAGGAGGAGGGGAGGAGTTTCAAGGAAAGTAAGTCCATACACTGCAAGGGATCCGAATAAATAATTTAGAGTGAGATAAAAGTGAACAATTTTTAGTTTTTAGTTAGTGTGAAATATATCTTGTCTGAAAACTGTGAGAGAATTTTCATGATTTCATGTGCGTACCTTTACGAATACCTCTCCCATGTAGTTAGTTACACTTCCATTCGTATCCAGAGGAGGGTTCCAATAATGAATTTGAGTAGACGGCAAAAAAGCAGCATAAGTTTTACATGAAATTATGCCAAGCGCTGACAAGGCAATATGAAACGTTGTATTTTGCTTATATTCTCTGAATCGCGGTAAGGAGAGCAGCCCAAAAATCAGATGTTTTTTAACGTAGGAATGACACATTTTCATTAAATAAGGATATTAGATATTAATAAACAATTTTGAGTTCTAAATTAAGGTTACGTCACTTTAGAAATGTGCCTAGTTTTCAAAAGAAAAATTTTCGGTCACCATTTACCATGTAGGAGAGATTTCATTTTTGTTCATTTAAGTTGTCGTCCTAAGTTATATTTTGTTACATTATGACGTCAAAATAAGCTTTGAGTCTTCTCCATATACTTTAACGTCTTATAGCTATTACAAGGCTTCGACATTTGTAGAGAACGTTGCAAAGGTATGCATCATTCCGATAGTGTGAGAAGTAAAATTACCAGAATACTACAGTGTTCAATACTTTGCATTCCCTACATTGAGACAAACGATGTGATCAGCTCTTCTGTTTCACTATTTGTTCTTTAGATAAATGCACACGATACCCACCGAGGTAAGACACCACAATTTCTGTGAAACCTTACTGAAAGCTTTAAGTATAGTATCTTTATGCGGTCACTACACCCGGAAAATGGTTGATTCCGATCTGATCCGATATTTGGTATTCCAATTTTTGGATTTCTGATATTTGAGATTCCGGTTTTAGATGCCCCTCGGGACCCTTATCGGTCCACGTGTTTTGAGTGTACATTTGTACATTTTTAAAAAATGCAAAGACGGCTAGTTAACTGGTCCACCCGAAGGCGCTTCAGTCCGGCACGCAACCGACTTCGTCGGCTGAGCAACCGATTTTAGAGGCAAGCCTATGCCAAGTGGGAGGAAAGCCGGAGTACCCGGAGAAAAACCCACGTACATCGAGCGGGATTCGAACCCACGCACATGTGAAACACATTGGTGCACAGCAGCTGGAATAGACCACTCTGCCACTCGACGACCCAAATACATTTTTACCTTTTCTGTGTTCATTTATAACCGTTACTTAAACAGCTAAATGTAACTAAGGATATACTTGAAAGAGGCGGGTGGGGGCAAGGGAGAATGATGTGAGAAGTATTTTTCGATAGGGTAAAGTCCTTAGCGGAAATGTGTGACCTGATCATAGTCTTTCTTCTCAAATGGCCACACAATTTCAAATGAACGTTTTTGATTCCGTGCCAAAGGCAAAGGAATGTATGCAATCACGCTGGAGTGTGCATTTGTGTGCGTGGGGTGTGTATGTATGTGTGTTTGTAACGCTTGGCTTGTAAACACGATATCTCAAGATAGTAATGATAGATACTTCTCATACTTGTAATACAGAATTATCATATTAAGAAGAAGAACTCTATTTCTTTTAGTGGAGGTCAAAGGTCATGTGAGGTCACAAGAGGTAAAATGTCGAAAACCTTGTAAACAAAACATTTCTAGTTATAAAGCATGGATGCTTTCATACTTGGCATGTGGATGCGTTACGGTCAGAAATGGGCCCTATTGGGTAATGCCGACGTCTATCCAGAGGGACGGTGCCAGGATTCCGTGACTATAGCGTGATTAGGAATTTCATACGTACAAGGAGTTCGTTGATGGCGTAGTTTAAACTGCTCGGTTTCTCACGCAGATGGCTCGAATTCGAATTCCCTCCAGTACACATCGACCTTCTTTTCATTTTTCGTTATTTAATTTTTGGTGGAGTTCAAAGATCATGTGAGGCCAACAGAGGTTAATTTGTGAAAATATCGTATATATGATTAAGTCAAGAAGGATTAGTTTAAGAATTAACTTCAGTCCGAGAAAGCACCACGTCTCGGCAAGGATTCATTAAGCCTTTGGGCTTTCTGGTTAAGTAATGCTTATAATTAGTTTGTAAGATGCAAACTAACAACTTTGTGTAACCAAAAAGTTAAAAATTTGATACCGTTGATTATCGAATTCTGCTGAAAAACTTTATACTTACGGTATCCGTGGTAAAACCTTCGGTGTTATGTGCGCCTATTTGTCTAGAAGGGAATGAAGTGTTTTTGTTACTGATATGTTATCTAACTGGTCTCATGTTGACACTGGAGTTCCTCTTGATTCTGTTCTCGGCCCGTTACTATTCTCAATTTATGTGAATGCATGAAGAATGTTGTTCCCAATGAAGAACTGAGAAGCTTTGCTGATGATATTAATGTGTTTGTGCAAAAAAAAATGCCTTTGGCAATCTCAAACATTGTTTGATGTGAACAAACTCACGCTTCATCTGGGTCAAACTTTTACTTTTTTTCATA
This sequence comes from Holothuria leucospilota, assembly GCA_029531755.1. Classification (NCBI taxonomy): domain Eukaryota; kingdom Metazoa; phylum Echinodermata; class Holothuroidea; order Aspidochirotida; family Holothuriidae; genus Holothuria; species Holothuria leucospilota. Next base: position 56,458,073 of record CM055968.1, read on the forward strand.
CCAGAGTGCGAAATGGCCACTCTTGTTAAAATACTTTCTTGCTGATTGACAAGCTGTCGTTTAAGCCTCTCCATGATGATTTATGTAATCATCTTGTTGAATACGTTGGTATTTTTTACCATCTTACATCTGTTATTCCTCACCCTGTTTTGCTTCAGATTTAATATTCGCTTGTGTATGCATAGATTGCCTATGATAATAATATTTACAGTACGAACAAAACTCCCGTCCTCACGCTGTTGTAAGTTCTGCAAAATAGAACTTTAAAAACGATAACATTCAAACAAAGGCGCTTTCCAACTAATTTGTTACATCATTGCCTTGGAATACTTTAAATAAAAAATAGAATGAATGAATGAACGAACGAACTCATGAATAAATGAATGAATGAATGAATGAATAAATGAATGAATGAATGAATGAATGAATGAATGAATGAATGAATGAATGAATGAATGGGAAAACATCTTCACAGGATTTTTAGAGGCTGTATAAAAATGCCTTCTAGGACCAGTTTTTCATCGTTTAGAGAATCCGTGGAACAATGGTTCCTCGGAAGACGGTATCATGATCCTCAATGTTGAGATCAGTGACAATATGCTTTCCTCCTTATCCTACACTTATGAATTGAGTAAGTACATATGTTTGAGACGTACCCTCAGATTGGTGGTTTTTGAGTCCTACATTACTTTCAAATTGAAAACGAGAAAATGTAAAAGCGGTAGTTATGACTATTTTGTCAACTCGAAAAGTTTCAAACTTAATGTGTATAGCTAACAATACACACTCTATTATTAGTTTCGAGCTACCAGCGGTACCAGTTGCTTTCAATATCTCTGAATGCTCAAGTGAAGCAGATGTATACAGTGGTAAGATATTTTTCCATTACAATTTGACCTTCTTCATTGCATGTGCCTTATCCAAAAACAATATCCTTACCTGATGGTTTTAAACGAAGCTGATGGCTGTCTTGTTCGTCGTCATCAGAGGTTAATGTTAAACCCTGCGCACTTACGAAAAATGTGATTCAATCCCAACAGAATGTTACCACACGATAGAAGAAAATGCAATTAAGGGAACGATTTTCTCTGAAAAAGACGTGTGCATGATGGTTAATTTAAAAACTGGACTGCTATATAATAGATGGATGGGAACCATTGCTCTGTCCGATGAACACCGCAAGTGTGTTGTTTTTTCAGCCGTAACAGGTAGGGCCTAAATAAGAAATTTTTTGAACTCATCTTTATGGCTAAAACAGTCTAGGTAAATGAGGAATTGTTTTCGTTCATGTACTTCCTTTTGAAATGGGGCACAATCAGCTGTATAAGACATTTTCATATACCCGGCAGTTTGCCATTGGGATAAGAAAACTACAATTGATCGAAGAAACACGAGAACGTCTTACTTTATGATTTCATACTCTACAAAAAAGTTGTTTTATTTACAGGAGTAACATCGCAAAACAAAACAGTTCACTGGGATGAATTTGTCAAGCGAGCCCTGGAACTACCAAAAAATACACATCTTACAAATATAGAAGGAATGCGTATTCATCAGCGTATGTAACAATGAATAATATTTGAAAATATTTGTTACACTTTATACGAATGTAATTTACTCAGAATAGAAGTAGGAATGTTTGTAGTAAAGTATTAAAAATATTTACTTTTAACAGAAACCATTTATTTAGTGCAAGAATATCTAAACTGCGAAACCCTGGAAACACGATTGAAAGTGGATCATGGGATGGACTCCTCCAAAACATCGATTGCATTAAAGATGATGAAGTCAGAGGTGATGAGACATATACTTGGTATTTTGGAAGGTTTGGCGCTACTCCAGTCTTACGGGGTAAATACTATTTACGGACAGAATACCTTTAGCACCATGTTTGAGGGACCTGGCCTGTTAATTATGACGTAAATGTCATACACAGTATGATATAGTGAAACATTCTTAAACCCAGAATGGATATTTTTGCAATCTGATCGTAATTATGTCACTGATATGGTTGGATGACATTAAATTAGTTTCATGGAATAGCTATTAAAAATGCAAGAAAATCACACCTGTTACATGGCTATTTACATTTTAACAGCTTCCACTTCCAGAAGGATTGGCATAGGGCCTACAATTTTACATCGTTTACTATCTTAAAAGGAACTACTTGTTTCAGCAGCAGGTTAACCTGATGGCCGCAAAAATGTTTATTTCTGTGAGAAGGATTAGAATTGAAGTCGTGTTGAGGTCTCATCTTTCAAATAGATGTAAAAAAATTCACTCTATTGCCTTCCGTTAAGATATTACCGTCCTCTCCCCTTCTTGTTTTAACATCTCTTTTTCTGTACTTTGTCGGTCATTATATCCCCAACTTACTAGCACTATTTTCAGTCTACGAAAAATTGACGTCAGCTTTCTGTACAAATATTTCCATAGTTTCTCCATCCAGGATTATCTCCTAAGAAAGTATTTCTTACTATCGAAGGCATATGCAAACTTTACGATTTCTGTCTCGACGAGGACGCTGGAAATATTGTAAAGATGAAAAAGTCACAGGTAACCAATCTTTACACGTAATGTGCACTCAACTTTATAACTGGAACCAGCATCCCAAGACAAATTAGCTTCAGGAAATATGTACAGCTTTCCATGAATTTCCAGGTTTAAGCCTTAAAGGGCTGCTCATCACCAACAGTAATAGACCTTAAGTATTCATGTCAAGCAGAAGTCATGTTAGAGGACAAACAATAAAGCTAGCTAGATAAGGTAGATGGCATAGGTAAGCACACTGTTCGCACGACGTAAGCCCTCGCACGGGCACGTGGACGCAGATGCGATTCCGACCGGTACAAAAATTAACTGTCTGCAATTGTGTTTGTGGAAACTGTAACGTACGTGTTTATACCTCAGACAAGGGAGCACTTTGTTCTATGACGTCATATGTATACGGTCTAGTCATTCATGGTAACAATCTTAAATTTTCTGATTGGTCACCTTACTTTTGATCGACATGAAAAGATGTCAAATTCAAACTGTACTTCAAATGTTTGCAGTACACTCTGATTGGCCAATTACCTGTATAGATTTGTGAGATAAAAATTGCAGTGTTGTTCAAACGAGTTGGTTAGTATATACGCTTATAGACGAATTCCATGGAAGGATATGGAGAATATACCTCCCCACACACTTTTGGAGATGAACTTTGACTTTCGCTTCAAGGGTGGGGCCAGCGGGGGTCATGACCCCAGTCGGGGACGGCTGGCCCCCTGTTGGGGAAATTTTCCAGTTTCGTCGGCGATCCTTAATCCGTACGATGAAATATGTAATCCCAATGACTCGCCCCGACGATCTGCTTGATTTTGCTCATAGGAAGGGCATATTCTTCAATGAAGACCCCAAATTTTCCGATTTTCCTTTAAAAAAAAACCCACATTTCTCACATTTTCTCTATAAAATTCCAAAGTTATCAAAATTTCTTCAATAAACCTCCCATATTGAGAAACACCCTTTATACCTTTAAAGTTTACGAAGATATGCATGCCCTACGGTGAATGTCTTGTTCGACACTACAAATTGTCGTCTATCTTCCTGCAGATGGCATGTGATATAAATCAGTTTGCCCCAGAAGCCTTACTCAGAAATGAATACACAAAAGCAAGTGACGTGTGGAGTACAGCTGTGTTGATTTGGGAAATACTTTCAGGTGGAAAAAATTACCTTACGATCACATAAATGCACAAGCAGTATATGATTATAGTTTTACTTGAGTAAAGTATATGAATATTTACTAAATTGATTAGTGCAGCAGACTTAGACACAGTCGACGAAACCCAACTCAGGCAACATTTTGACGTGACATGTGTTGCGATACCTGATTTTTTACAGACAAGGTGGTCCGTTGGTCTCAAGGATTTCGGAGCTGAAATATTTTAGAACTATCTTGTAATTTAGCAAAATAATATCAGAGATTTTCGTTTCCAATGATAAGAGGGTAGTACGTTTAGCGAATTTTGGCTTTACAAAGTCTTGCTGAAACTGTGTCATCCCACCTCAAAACAGATCAGTGGCGCCAGCGCGGGGGATGGGAGATAGGGGCGCGTGACTCCAATCGAGATCCGAAAATTTCCGATTTTGTTTTGAAATGAGCCCAAACGTGTTTGAGCTACAGATCACTAAAGGTAGGGTGAGGTATGTTACTGACTGAGTGATAGATCTATTTTTAATAATCTTCTATCAAAAGTAGTCCTGAAACTATCAAAAGTCTAGTGAATTTTATGCACCAACATCTAGATTTTTCGCCCTCGGAGCGATTCCAGCCTTACACTGTGGCTGTGTTTGTTGTCAACACGCGTCTCAACGTATTCGCATGATTCATCAGTGAGGGATTTACAATTTGGCCAATTGTACCTTTTTTATAGTAGTTATTTTGGAGGAACACAAGAATGGATTGCAGGGAAATTCAAGGGAAGACATACTTAGTTTAAATTTGAAACCTGTTACGAATTATCAGGCAGAAGATCCACCCTCTAATTGGCAGAAACATATTCTTACCGTCAGAGCCTGCATACAAATGTTGGTATGGATATGACTTTTAGTACAATATTCTATTAGTGGAGAAATAATACGTTACGGTATTCTTACTAAAACACGTTTCCGAAAAACAGAGATACAACTCCGACCTGTGGAGTCGCATCAAGAGAGGATACTATCACACTCATAACATACATTATTTGTATAATAACGGGTGCCGCGCCACAGCCAAATTTTCACTAAGTAATGGGAATTTCTAAGTTTATAATTGGTTCAGAGATTTGCCAAAGATAGCACCATTTTACATCTAATTAAGCCACCCTACATGAACAAAAATTTCTTAAGGGGAAGCATTGTCACTCCTCCACTTGGACAAAACACCTTTCCCTTACACCCAATCAAACATTAGAATTCACTAAATTTTGAGACTTTTACAACATATGATCGATTTAAAAAAATCCGCAGATAGCTCATTATGCACGTAAGCCACCCTAATCGAACAAAGATTCCTTACCCCCTGTATTTGCACCACCCCCTCCAATACGGCACCTTTACAAGGTGACAAAGGAAGGGCACCTCCAGGTGAAAACTATCTCAGGCACCCATATGCACCCTTTAAACCAACTTTCTGGTTTTTATCTAGGGTGGAATTACGACATCATTTTCCGTGAAGCCCCCAATGACTAACTCTGCGCCACTACGTGAGATCCTTTCAGAATAGAAGTTTCCACTAAACTAATAATGTCAGATAAAATCACGATTCATGCTTTAAAGATCAGATTGTAGAAACCTGAATGTTGTTTTATATAGATTAGTAAGTGAAACGTCTTTTGTTCCATTTGAATTCGAAGAATCCAACCCCTTTCGGCTTGATGCTCAAACGATTTCTGAGGACGGGCTGTTTCCAGACCCACCGAGCGCATGGCCTATTAAGTACGAAACTTTAAGGTGATTATACCAAATTATCTATAAATGTGCATTTTGAAGTTCAAGAATGGGGATGATCTTTTATATATAAAAATGAATTTCATTTTCCTTTGTAGTAACAACACACTGTTTGAATGCTGGCGTGTGGATTCATTTATGCGTCCAACAATTCCTGAATTGCGATCGTCATTTAAGGAGGTACAGATTTGTAGTAAAAATACTCTTAAAACCTTGGAAGATTTAATTATACTTTGCAGTAAAGATAATAGTTCATTTTATAATTCAGTTTTTTAATTAAATCTATCTTTTATTAGATGTTAGAGGTATTAATAACGGAAAGTGCAGAAATTGTCTCTGAAGATTCAAAACACGGATACACACCGATGCACAAGATTGGAGATGGTGAAAAAACCGAGGTGGCAATGTCACAATAAGTAAGGAAGTGACTTAGAGACTAGAGCGTCAACAGCCTCTCAAAAGTGGGAAACATGGACTTGACCAGACGTAATTTCAAGCATTAATTGCAAAGACTTAGTAGCGAGGAATGAGGGGCTCACTAAAGGACCTTGACAAAAAATGGAGGCAAAATGATCTGTGGTGTAATCTGAGACATTTATCAAGATTTTAATTTATTAAATTGCTGTTTCCACCATTTTCGAGTTCGATTTCATTAAATAAATTGCGGAATTTGAATGCCATGATAAAACACACACCGGATTTGCCTTTTAAGCTAGGCGAAATGCAACCTAACTCTTACCTGTAAAATTTTGAAATTGATATTCTGATGACTGCCGTTGCAGTCGGTATCTACAGAGAAAATCGAGGGTCATAACGTACATTCATAGAGAACTTGGTATCTGGAGGAAAAGTGTTTGGTATTACCACACTAACTATCAATCACCGTATACTGGGATGGGTGTGAAGAGTTACCCTCTACACAGTGGATTGGCATTATCGACGTTATTACCAACAGTAACAATTATTTCAACATCAGCTTTGAAACGGCTTGTAACTTCAATTTAGTAGAAGAAACGATGAGATATTGGAAAGAGTTTATATGGCCAAAGAGCAGTAGTAGATTCATGATCTGACCTTCATTTATACATCAAATTTTAAAATCAAATCTCATTGTTTGCAACACACTTTTTATTGGTCTACCTTCCCATAAATCACTCGGAGTTTTTCGAATTACGCAACTCGCACATATCCTCTGTATAGTGAGGGTTTCCAATGTCTTTAACCCTTTTAAAGGTTAAGCTGTATTATGTAATGTACTCAGTTGTTTATTCTGTCATATCAAAACGTGAATATCACTAATTCTGTATAACATGGTTTGTCTTATTGTAAAGGTATTTTTCCACCTATCGCAACTGTCACATAATGCGTAAGTTTCCAATAAAAAGCACTGAAAGCGATAGGAATAGAGTAAGCTTAGATTGTCTTTGCAATCCGATTTGATATCAAAGTCAAAACCATAATTAATAGTTAAAATTATTTTATAGTTTCAAAACTGTTTGAAAACAATTCACTAATCGACAACAAGAAGAAAACAGAAAGCTTGTGAATCCAAACTCCTTTCTTTCCTTTTCGAAAAGAGACATTCACGTCAAAACAGTTTTTGTTATACGTGATGAATACTATAGTTTCAGAAGTATTCTTAATTATCAATTTTTATGTGATTAAAAGGTAAGTGCCTCATAAAAACCGGTTAAATTGAACGAAGATGAATTAGTGCCCTTTTTATTGTAAACTGTAAATTTGCCTGTCAGAAAATACTGGTAGATATTTATTACCATAGGCCATTTTGGAGAAAATAGTCTAACTGTTAAAAGGCTTTATCGTCTGTAAGTGCGTATGTGGAAATAAAACTTGGGTAGAGTGTGTTCATCAATAGTCGGATAATGGGTTTACCGAGAGTTTTGTTGCCTGATTAAGTGCGGGCAAAAATGGAAGTTTTCCACTACATAAGTTGCGTACAAATTGTGCCCTATTATAATTCATATATACCAGTGCAGCAAAGCAGAATCATAAATATTCACCGATACGACTAAAGTAAGTCTAAAAAATAAACATTAATTCAGGCAACAATGTCAATGAAGTTTCAGTGTTTGATTTCCCTCCCTTAACTTCACTCATTAGAGCAGTCTCATTGACCAACTTACGAGGTAATATTATTAAAGGATAAATATCATAGTTTTAGATCTGCCTTGCAATCTACCTTGTAGATTCATGTATCCAAGTCCATCCAAGTCCATCATCAGACGTCCAAGTCCAAGTCCATCATCAGACGTCGAGAATTAACTTCAGGTAAGTCTCATGAATACTGTGAGTGGGATGATCCCTCAGCTTTGCAGATGTTACAATATGTATACTTTAGAAAGAGATACATGTTCCATATCTACTGCAAAATTTACTTCAAGACCAATTTCTGATCTTCATTGAGGGAAGGGGGCTGTAACAATCCTCCATCTTTCGTAAGTGCACCCCTGCCTATATAACACAGTGTACATTTCAAACATTTGGTGTAACTGCCCTTTAATTAAGAACAGAACTTTAAATTGGTCAAGGCACAACGGGCAATATCAAAGATGAGTGCTACTGCAAGTCAAAATGTTTAGATTCAACGCTGAAACTGAGAGCAGCATAGACGTACATGAATATAAGTATACAGACTAGTACAACTCGTGGCAGTATGTAGCTGCTACTCTCTTGGTTTTATTTATCGTCATATTAAGTTTAAGCACGATTAATCAAAAGCGTATCCTCATGTTAGCTGTATGCTCGTATGGGGAACAGATGGAGATAAAAATCTTAATGATTGCCAATTCAACTTGTCGTCAGTGGGCCTGCTCCAAGGGCGGCGATCAAGGTAGGTCGGGGGATTGACCCCCTTCCGTCTCCACCCAAATATTTAGTCAATGACCATACTATTTGCCGATTTTTTGAGTCTGAGTTATAGTCCTTTCCAATAGCTTGGAAAAGGGGGATGCAATATCTTTGATATTTTGGCAAAACCCATAATATTTTATGATATTTGCGTAAATATTTCACTTTCCGATTAATCAAAGGTACAGCAAAACGATTTTACCGGCACGCTTTGATCACACACTTCGGTGCATGTTCGGCGATTTACAAGACATACGTAGAGACAGATGTTCATTATCTCTTTAATCTGTAATTTGCATTCAATCCCGTAGATTTTGTCAATTGCAATGATATTTGCTAAAACTGCACTGACTGGTGTGTGCGGGACATATCGGTAGTCTCTTCTAATAATATGGTTATTGAGGTCTCAGCACCTGTAACACTTTGGAGAACCAGATAGTTGTTAATGTTTTCGTGTAGTCCTATAAGACATGATTCCTATTACTTTGGTTGAGGAAGACGGAATACCTTTTATCCCTCTCAATTTTTTATCAACGTCCGTAACATTTGACTCTATTGACGATGGATGACCAATTAATTTTTGGGGGTCCTTGGCCTGCATGCATTGCTACTGTTACGGCTTGTGGTCGCGAGTCAAACCAATAACAGCGAAAGATCACAGAAGAACGAGATTAAAATTCAACAACTTAATGATTATTTACAATCTCCTTATCTTACTTAAATTTACAATAATTAATTAAACTTACTCACAATCCTTTACTTAATATTTGCCTGGTCTGGTCCAAGGGCTGGTAGTGCATGCACGTTGACGATGGCACAGTGGTAGACCTGCAGCGTGCTGTAGCGTAGGAACTGGTTCCACGAGCGAATAATGACAAGGCTAGGTAGGCGATGGATGATAACAACCTCAATACACAGTGTAGAAACGGCGTAAGGCAATTTGTCACAAGTGTGAATTGTCAGTGGCTGGCCTCATATGATTCGGTCAACAAACGGACCGCAGAATAACGTCTGGACTCGATGGTGTCTCTCCGTCTCTCAGTTGTTGAACTGCCTTTTATATGCTAGGCTTTTATTCGAGAACTCTCCAGACTTTAACAGAAACTTCTAGTGTACACAGTCCAGCAATTACGAGAACGTTCCTTAATAGAAACTTCTAGAACACACAGTAGTTGAATAACGATAATTGCAGCTTCTTCGAAGTGTTGCCAGGTCGCTGCTATAATTGGGACATAACGTAAACAGTTCTCACTTCTAGACAGTTCTAGAAAGGTTGCGTTGAAGTTGAATTCTCTGGAACTTTCCATTCGCTCGTCGATGGATTCAATCCGGTGTTCCTGACGGGTCGTCTTGTAACACTCCCCCCCTTGAAAAAGTTTTGGACGTCTCGGACAAAACTTAAGTTACAATATTTACAATGTATAACTCTACAGTACTAACTATAGTATGTACATCATGTAGTCCAATATTCAATGGAAGGTACAATTATAACATATAATTTGTCTTGCAAGGTGATGATACATGAATACAGTAACATCATCAATACACAGTGTGCCATAGTTAACACAAAATTTCAAAACTTACAGTGAGATTTTCAACATACTGCATCAAATCAAATTCTTGACAAAGAGTCTGGTACAACATTGTCTTTCCCTTTAATGTGCTTAATATCTACATTATACGATTGCAGAAATAAACTCCACCTCATCAATCTTTGATTCTTATTCTTCATCTTAGATAAAAATGTCAAAGGGTTATGATCAGTGTATACAGTGATAGGGAAACTAGTAGTTCCCAAATAAACATCAAAGTGTTGAAGACCAAGTATCAAAGCTAATGTCTCTTTTTCAATTGTTGAATAATTTTTCTGGTGTTTGTCAAATTTCTTAGAATAATAACACACAGGGTGATCAACACCATGCTCATCAGCTTGAAGCAAAACTGCTCCTATGCCATTGTCACTGACATCTACTGCCAACTTAAATTGTTTTTCAAAATCTGGAGCAATCAACACTGGTGAACTCATTAGTGCCCTTTTCAACAATTCAAATGCTGCTTGGCAATTATCCGTCCAATCAAACTTTTCACTCTTCTTTAACAATTTTGTCAGTGGTGCAGCAATGTCAGAGAAATTCGGACAAAAACGTCTGTAGTAACCAGCCATGCCTAGGAAGCGCATGAGCTGCCTTTTATCAGTTGGGGCAGGGAATTTGTCAATGCCCTCAACTTTAGCCTTAATTGGTCTAACTTTACCCTGACCAACCACATGCCCTAAGTACACCACATGGGCACAAGCAATCTCACTTTTGACCAAATTTACAGTCAAATTAGCTTTGGCAAGTTTGTCAAATAATGCCTTAACATGTTGTACATGTTCATCCCACGAGTTGCTGTACACAATAAGGTCATCAACATATACTTCACAATTTTCTAAATTTGACGTAAGATTATTTACTAAGCGCTGAAACGTCATCGGTGAGTTTTTCATACCAAACGGCATAACCTTATACTGAAATAACCCATCTGGCGTCACGAATGCCGAGATTTTCCGAGCCCTCTCAGTGAGTGGTATCTCCCAGTACCCCTTTAGTAAGTCAAACTTTGACACATACGTAGCTTTCCCAATCCTATCAATACAATCATCGATACGGGGTATCGGATAGGAATCCGTTCTTGTGACTGCATTTACCTTTCGGTAATCAGTACAAAATCTGTACCCACCGTCTGGCTTGGGGACCAATATACAAGGGGAAGACCATTCACTATTACTAGGTTCTATAATGTCATGGTCCAAACATGTACCGAACCTCATCCCTGAGATGTTGTCGTTTTCGAGGGTTAACTCGGTAAGGATGCTGCTTGATTGGTGTAGCATCCCCCACATCAACATCATGTTCAATCAAATTTGTCCTAGTAGGATCATCTGAGAACAAGCATGCATATTCATAGATTAATGATTTCATTTCTGACTTTTCTTTGTGATCCAGATGACTTAATTTCTGGTCAAGATTTTTCAACACATCAGAATTTTGTAACTTAATACACATGTCAGGAACATTATTAGCCTTGATCTCATCATTACTGAGTTCATGATCAGCATTGATAACACACACTTGATCACCTGTATCATTAGTGTTACTATTTACATCATGTACACTTTCATCCTTAGAAATGTCACAATCTTCTCTTTCATAATATCTCTTCATCATATTAATATGACATACTCTTTTAGATTTACGCTTGTCAGGTGTCAAAATGACGTAATCTGTGTCACTGACCTTTCTCTCAATGACATAAGGTCCTTGAAAGCGAGCTTGAAGTGGCTGACCAGAAACAGGTAAAAACACTAGCACCTTATCACCAGGTTTAAACTCTCTTTTCACAGTGGTCTTGTCGTACCACGCTTTCATTTTCTTCTGAGAGTGCCTCAGATTTTCCTGAGCAAGTTCACATGCTCCATGAAGACGATTTTTAAAGCGGGATACATAATCAAGTAGATGTATGTCTTCACCTGGTTCTGATAACCACTTCTCCTTTAACAATTTCAATGGTCCACGAATTGTGTGTCCAAAGACAAGTTCAAATGGACTGAACCCAAGTGACTCTTGTATAGACTCCCTGGCAGCAAACATCACAAATGGAATGCCTTCATCCCAATCTCTCTCATTATCATGACAATATGTCTTTAACATATTCTTCAATGTTTGGTGAAACCTTTCTAAAGCCCCTTGGCTTTCAGGATGATAAGCCGAAGACTTAATTTGGTCTATGCCTAACTCATACAACATCTGCTGGAATACAGTTGACATGAAATTAGACCCTTGATCTGATTGGATCTCTTTTGGCAATCCAAACAATGTGAAAAATTTAAGTAAAGCTTGTAAGACTGTCCGAGCCTTAATATTCCTCAGAGGTATTGCCTCTGGAAACCTTGTAGAAGCACACATAATGGTTAACATATACTGATGCCCTGCCCTACTCTTAGGTAGGGGACCTACACAATCAATGATGACTCTACTAAACGGCTCTTCAAAAGCAGGAATTGGCTTTAAGGGTGCAGCCGGAATATTCTGATTCGGCTTCCCAACCATTTGACATGAGTGACAGGTCTTACAAAATTTGGCCACATCACTTTTAAGTTTTGGCCAATAAAAGTGATTTAGAATTCTGTGGTAAGTCTTATTGACTCCTAGGTGCCCTGCAAATGGCATTTCATGAGCAATACTCAGTATTTCCCTTCTATAGGTCCTAGGTACCACAATTTGATGGTAAATTCTCCACTCTTTATCTAATAGTGCATCAGGTGGTCGCCATTTACGCATCAAAATATTGTTTTTCAAATAAAAGCAGACTGGGACGTCTTTCGATTCATCCTCAGTGAGTGCACCAGCTATTAATGGCTGAAGCTCTTCATCATGTTGTTGTTGGACTGACAACTGGTCTCTGTGGAGTGTGTCAGACATTTTTGATTTTTCCTGTTCTACCCCCTCACTATGTGTGGGGCCAGGAGACTCACAATCCTGACTATCATTAAGATTAGTCATAAAAGATTGGCTGAGATCATACCAAGAATCTTCACTTTCATGAATATTTTTACTGGAATCTTTTCCAGACTCTGACTCCTCCTTTGGGAGTGTTGTTCCATTTTTAGGAACTAATTCCTCAATTTTAGAGGGCGGATGATTAAGTTTATCATCCTTATTTTCAGAAATCATACCCTCATTTTTAGAGAGTGGATGTTCAAGATTATCATCCTTACATGATTTCCTACTTGTTCCACTTTTGGGAACTGTATCCTCACTTTTGGAGGGTGGATGTTTAAGATTATCATCCATGGCGAGCTTTTGTGACATAGCTCTAGTGACAGCACAGGCAGGGAATAAATTTGGAAATTCCTTTTCTAATTGCTCTGTGTTGTTATAATCACATGGTTTATCTGTCAAAATTGCATTGGCTACTACCTTTCCACCAGCTAGGTCATTGCCTAGCAACAGAGATACCCCCTTTACAGGTAGAGTAGGTCTGACCCCTACTATGACCGACCCAGAAACTAAATCTGACTTCAAATTAATTTTGTGGAGAGGGACAGAAATAAATCCACACTCAACCCCCTGAATTAGTACATTTGCCCCTGTGGAAGTAGAGTCCGATAATGGCAAAACTCCATCAAGAAGCAACGACTGAGTTGCGCCTGTATCACGCAAAATTTTAATTTTGACGGGTGGATGAGCTGAATTCCCATCTAGGGAAATAAACCCCTCAGACACGAATGGAAGGTATTCTTCCTTAATTTTGTCGTTAGAATTAGGCCGTAAAGTCACGACTACCTCAGAAGAGTTCTCTACATTGGCTAAGGCATTAGAAGCTGTTTCAGTCTCCTTTAATTTTGCCAATGTGAAGCAATTTGCCATTGTGTGGCCTTTTTTGTGACAGAAACCACAACTTATGTCTTTAAAGGCAGCTTTGTTTGAGCTGACCTGGTCGTTCTTTTGACGACTTGAATCTGGTTGTTTTTTACCAGAATTTGTTGGAGAAGATAGATCCAGACTGAGATCCACGGTTACCTGTTGTGCCACTACTATTGCCATATTTCTTATTTGGCCTACTAAACTGACCCTTGTTTTGAGTCTGACCCACTTTACCAAACTTATGGGTAAGTGCATACTGATCAGCCAACTTTGCAACTTCTTTCCCTTTGTCAGCCTTATTTTCCTCAAGGTGAGTCTTAATGTCATCATTCACACACCGTTTGAATTCCTCGACCAGCATCAGTTGTCTTAAAGTGTCAAATGTGGAGACCTTTTTGGAAGCACACCATCTGTCGAAATGCCTTTCTTTTTGATAAGCAAACTCTACGTATGTTTGTGTATCCGCCTTACGATACTTTCTAAATTTTTGGCGATAAGCTTCAGGCACCAATTCATAGGCTTGTAATATGGCCTTTTTAACCTTATCATAATCCATGCTGTCCTCTATTGACAGAGCGGAATACACTTCTTGAGCCTTGCCTGTGAAATTACTCTGGATGAGTATGGACCATTTATCTCTTGGCCACTTTAGTTGCTCACCCAGCTTTTCGAAATGGTTAAAGAATTTCTCCACATTATCCTCCTGAAATTGGGAACAAATTTTACGTGCTTAGAAACATCGAATACCCAGTATCCAAGCCTATCTTAGGGTCTGAGCCTTTTATGACCCCTAACTCTAGTTGCTTCAACCTTAATTCATGTTCTCTTGCTTTTTCCTCCCTTTGCATTTGCATTTCTCTTTCCTCTTTTTCCCTTTGCATTTGCATTTCTCTTTCCTCTTTTTCCTTTTGCATTTGCATTTCTCTTTCCATTTCTTTTAATCTAATCTCCTTATTCATTTCTAATTCAAGCCCTTTCAATTCAAATGTGTTGTCAGTTGGCACAGTGATAGCTGTTTCCAATACTGTACGAGGCAGGATACTTTCATCCACAAGATATTCTAGAACATATCTTTTAATCTCGTCCTTCCGCATTAAAGGCTGAAATTCAATGCCATAATGTTTTGCGACCTTTACAATCTCAGACTTCTTTAATGAATCCAGTTCCTCGACTGAGGGACTAGCCGCGAATTTATTTAAGTTGAATGGCATTTTGAAATTGTATCAAGCCTTCAACAAACAAATAAGCAGTCTGAGCAAACACAGTTGCTTACGATTCACAACAGAATTTCTCGAATTTTCTAGTATTTTCGTTCCCGGATGTTAGGCCACCAATTCTGTTACGGCTTGTGGTCGCGAGTCAAACCAATAACAGCGAAAGATCACAGAAGAACGAGATTAAAATTCAACAACTTAATGATTATTTACAATCTCCTTATCTTACTTAAATTTACAATAATTAATTAGACTTACTCACAATCCTTTACTTAATATTTGCCTGGTCTGGTCCAAGGGCTGGTAGTGCATGCACGTTGACGATGGCACGGTAGTAGACCTGTAGCGTGCTGTAGCGTAGGAACTGGTTCCACGAGCGAATAATGACAAGGCTAGGCGATGAATGATAACAACCTCAATACACAGTGTAGAAACGGCGTAAGGCAATTTGTCACAAGTGTGAAGTGTCAGTGGCTGGCCTCATATGATTCGGTCAACAAACGGACAGCAGAATAACGTCTGGACTCGATGGTGTCTCTCTCCGTACTCTCTCAGTTGTTGAACTGCCTTTTATATGCTAGGCTTTTATTCGAGAACTCTCCAGAATTTAACAGAAACTTCTAGTGTACACAGTCCAGTAATTACGAGAACGTTCCTTAATAGAAACTTCTAGAACACACAGTAGTTGAATAACGATAATTGCAGCTTCTTCGAAGTGTTGCCAGGTCGCTGCTATAATTGGGACATAACGTAAACAGTTCTCACTTCTAGACAGTTCTAGAAAGACTGCGTTGAAGTTGAATTCTCTGGAACTTTCCATTCGCTCGTCGATGGATTCAATCCGGCGTTCCTGACGGGTCGTCTTGTAACAGTTATATATATTAATGATTTACCTCAGTGTGTGAATGGTACGGCCTATTTATTATTATATTATTATTCATTTATTATTATTATTATTAATTATTATTAGTATTAGTATATTATTATTATTATTATTATTATTATTATTAGTATTATTATTATTTATATTATTATTAAGTTATTATTATTATTATTATTATTAATGTATATTATTATTATATATATTATTATTATTATTTATTATTGATTATTATATTATTATTATTATTATTATTATTATTATTAATTATTATTATTATTATTATTATTATTATATTATTATTATTTATTATTATTATTATTATTATTATTATTATTATTATTTATTATTATTATTATAGTATTATTATTATTTAAAAATTATTATTATTATTATTATTATTAATTATTATTTAATATATTCTTATTTAATTATTATTATTATTATATTATTATTATTATTATTATTATTATTATTAATTATTATTATTATTATTATTATCTATTATTATTATATTATTATTATATTATTATTATTATTATTATTTAATTATTATTATTATTATTAAGTAAATTATTTATTATTATTATTATTATTATTATATATTATTATTATAATTATTATTATTATACCGCATGGATTCCACACTTAAGGGCGACAGTTTCATGCTTAATTCAACAACATTAAGGCGACACTTGGAATTAAGGGCGACAGTTTATGTGTCCGCCTTATTTTCTCAGGTACTCAGATAGAAAAATAATTTTTATTGGTCTGGAAATAGGCTTAAATTGTTCGTCATCCTCTAGAATGTATCTCTACAAAATTTGGTTAGGGTAGGGTTTAGGGGTAGGGTTAGGGTGTTTACTTCTTTTGTTGTTTTTTCTTTTTAATGAGTAGGTTTTTACTGAATTATGATGTGTTCTTAGAAAAATTCAAATTTTTGTACACAGTCAATGTAGACTTGTCGCCCTAAGTAGGTATCCACGCCTAATTATTATTATTATTATTATTATTATTCATTATTATTATTATTATTATTATTATTATTTTATTATTATTATTATTATTATTATTATTATTATTATTATTTATTATTATTTATTATTATTCTATTATTATTATTATTATTATTATTATTATTATTATTATTATTATTTATTATTTATTAGTTATTCATATTATTATTATTATTTTATTATTATTATTATTATTATTATTATTATTATAAATATTAATATTATGATTATCCGCATTGGATTATGCCTTAAGGCGACACTTGGTCGTGCCTAATTCAACAACATTAAGGCGACCACCCTGGAATGTAAGGCGACACATAACTGTCCCGCCGTAAAGGGAATTAGGTACCATTTTAGAAAAATAATTTTATCGTCCGCAAATAGGCTTTAAATTTGATTCCTTTTGGTCTAATAAGTATGTCTACTAAATTTGGTTAGGGTGGGTTAGGGGTAGGGTTAGGGTTAGGGTTTAGAAAATTTTGGAATTTTTTAGGTGTGCAAGTCAATGTAACTGTCGCCCTAAGTCAGTCTCCACGCTTATTATTATTATTTATTATTATTATTATTATTATTATTATTATTTATTATTATTATTATTAATTATATTAGGTTCATTATTATTATTATTATTATTATTATTATTATTATTATTATTATTAATTATTATTATTATATTAATTATTATTATTATTATTATTATTATTATTATTATTATTATTATTATTATTATTATTATTATTATTATTATATTATTATTATTATTATTATTATTATTATTATTATTATTTATTATTATTATATTATTATTATTATTATTATTATTATTATTATTATTATTATTAATTATTATTATTATTATTATTATTATTATTTTATTATTATTATTATTATTTATTATTATTATTATTATTATTATTATTATTATTAATTATTATTATTATTATTATTAAGTATTAATTATTATTATTATTACTTATTATTATTATTTATATATTTATTATTATTATTAATTATTATTTATTATTATTATTATTATTATTATTATTATATATTATTATTAATTATTATTATTATATTATTATATATTATTATTTATTATTATTCATTATTATTATTATTATTATTATTATATATTATTATTATTATTTATTATTATTATTATTATTATTATTATTATTATTATTATTATTATTATTATTATTATTAGATTATATTATACCATATTTGGTACAAAACAATAGTGGAAGGTACCAGGTAAGTGGGTATAGACCAGAGATCTGAAAACACACACAGTGAAGTGAGTGCACCCCTTACCTTTATTCTTAAGTAATACCTAATACATAGATTAAATAATGATCAGATAGTCCTCTTACGAAAGCTCCTCACAGAGGGATATTTCCTGCAAATCCAGAGGAAGGATCATGTCCAAAGTCTTGTAAAATGAACAAAGGGGGGAATTATAAGAAAGTCTGGAGTCTTCGGCCAGTCCAGTGAAGAAGCCTTCCAGGGGCACGAGTGCTAGGTCTAAATGAATTGAGTAAATTTCAAGCTGGACAGTAACCCATGAACAATTTTATGACCAAGAGCCAAGTCTCTGTAATGCCAAGGTTGTGCTTGATACTGATAATACTAAAAATGCTTTAAACCTGTCTTCATATGATACTATTCTCATTTGGAAATTTCCCTCTGATAACAAAAATTCTGGTAGCCCTCCTTTGTTACAGCTTCAAGTACGGTCTAAAATGACATACGTTAAAAAGGGTGCCAAATAGAACCACAATACAACAAAACAGGTAAGGACAGGGAGTCTTATATAAAAGTAAGAAAAGAATCATTGAGGCAATCCCATTTGTACAACGAGAAACAAATTCCTACTAGTCTAGAAGCAGATTTACAATATATGTTCGGAGCTGATGATTGTTGAAAGAAAAATTGCTGCCCGTAAACAGAACACCTAGGAGCTCATAATTCCCAGCAACATTGAGGAGGATTGCTTCCAAGACAATAATCATGAAATAAAGGCATTGTTAGGTTTTACACCTAGAGATGTTGCATGATAGCAACACTTAGATACATGTCCGTGGAAGCTCGTTATCAAGAAGACCACTGGAAAACAGTGTTTAAATCATTCTGTAAAATATCCTTATTCCCCTTTCACAAAGTAATAGGTCGGATAATAGTATGATCATCAGCAAACTGAAACATTGTTGAGAGAAAGAACCAGAGGAAATATCGCTTACATAAGCAAGAAACAGTATGGTACCCAAAAACAGATCCTTGTGGAAACTCCACTATAGATAGTGAGTCCACGTCAGAAATACGCCCCTTGAAAAACTACTCATTTGTTGGCGCATCCATAGGAAGTCCTGAAATCCAGGCAAGAAAATGCCCCCCCCTTGTCCTCTTATCCCCAACTTGTGAAGCTTTAAAATGAGCTTATTATGTGGCAACTCCTGTCAAAAGCAGAGCTAAAGTCAATGAAAAACAGCATCCACCAGATTTTGGGGGCAAAAAAAAAAAAACAGAAGGAAGAAATCCAATTGACGAGGAAAATAAGATGATGAACTTTAGATAGCATTAGCTCACTAAGTTTTCTCTCCCAGGCGCGAAAGCCCAATTGGTTTGTACCAAGAATATTAATTTTCATCAAAGAATTTCATGAACCTTGAACAAATAAGCTTTTCCAAATTTTACTAATCAATTGGTGTTAATGAAATTGGTCTAATAGCTTGAATGCAACAGCTACTGGCTTCGGTGACCCTTTGTAAACAGGTACAAACATTTGCCATTTTCCATGTCCAAAGGTACCATTCTATTGGAGACAGAAAAGTTAAAGCGAATTGAACACAGGACATGGGATAAGCACCATTCTTCCAAGCTTAAGAAAAATTGGCAAAAAGCCCCATCTGTGACCAGCTGATTTACTTGTGTTAAAAGTGCCTGTAGGAATGTCAGTTGACCTCATTCACAGTAAAACTAGAGAAATTGATAGAAACATTTGAACGAGTCACAAGATGAGTCCAAATTTGAAACATCCACTGGTATGTATGGCTGGGAAATACAATCCATGGGAGGCAAAAAAGTGCATGAAGTTTTGGGCAAATCTCATTTGCAGAAGTAAATAATGGTTTCACCAAAGTAGAGAGATGTCACACTGGATGTCCTTTTTTGGGAGCTAATAAAATCTCCAGAATTTCTTCTTCAAAACTTATGATTTGAGTCCCTTGCAATGCCTAATCTAAATGCCCCTATGAGCCTACGAAATCCTCCTTCTTACATAGGGCACTGGCTATATTTGTAGGATTACCAGGATTCAGATAGTACCACACTGTTTGGCTTTCAAGTATAAATTTATATCTTTTCTTTCTGACATAGTTTCTTTGATTCTTTGAGATCCATGTTGAGAGGTGCCATGCTTTATACATACCCTTTTTTACAGGAAGTGTTTTCTACTAATAGACATTTTTAACTGGGTTTGAAATGTTTTGCCATGTGTCCCCCCCCCCACCCCCCCCCCCCCCCACCCCCCCCCCCCCCCACCCCCCCCCCCCCCCACCCCCCCCCCCCCCCACCCCCCCCCCCCCCCACCCCCCCCCCCCCCCACCCCCCCCCCCCCCCACCCCCCCCCCCCCCCACCCCCCCCCCCCCCCACCCCCCCCCCCCCCCACCCCCCCCCCCCCCCACCCCCCCCCCCCCCCACCCCCCCCCCCCCCCACCCCCCCCCCCCCCCACCCCCCCCATAGGGTAACTTTTGCAGGGGAATTTTTTTTTTGGGGATTTCTTTTTTAAAATTTAAAAGGGGGGTTTCAAAAAGGGGGGCCCCTGTCTGAAAAAAATTTGGAATGGGCCAATTTTACCCCTTTTTTAATTTTTAAAAAATTTTAAGAAATTTTTGGGGATATTTTTTAAGCCGTATTCCTTCCAGAAAATAATTTAACCCTTTTTTAGTCTCGGAAAAATTTTAAATTAAATTTTTAACATTAAGACTATCAAACCCCCCAAATTTACTCAAAAAGTTTTTAAGGGCGTTTTTTCCCTTTCTTTTGGGAGAAAAATTTTTGTTTAAATTTTTTTTTCCCTGGGAATTTTTGGTTTAATAGTGGTTGGGGGGAGGGGAGGGGAGGGGGAATTTTTATGGTTTTAAAATTTTTAAAATTTTTGAAAAAACCCTTTAAAAATAAAGGGGTTTTAAAAAGGATTGAAAGACCCCTTACCAAAATTTTGGGCCATTAAAAAAAAGTTTCTTTAAGATTTGGGGCATGGAATTTTTTTAATGGAGGGGGGGGTTTTTTTTTATAATCTTTTTTAATACGGGCGGGGGAACCGGGTTTAAAAGTTTTAAAAATCCCATTTTTAAAAATTTTTAAAAAAACAAAGAAATTTTTTTGAATGCAGGTCCCTTTTTAATTTCTCAAAAATTTAGCCCCTTTTTAAAATTCAAAATTTTTTTCCATTTTATTTAAAAAAATTGTTCCTTTTTTTCAATTATGGGATTATAATCCTTTTTTTTGAAAATTTTTTCCCTTTTGGCGCCTTTTTTTACGCTAAATTTTTCCTAACTTTTTTTCAACCAAAAAAAATAGTATTGATTTTTCTGTTTTGATTAAAGGCCCAAAAACCAAAAGGAATTTCACCTTTTTTGCAAACAACGAAATTTTAATTGTCTTTAGGTTTAATTTTCCCTTTTGAATTCTAAAAAAATTTTAAAAAATTTAATTTGGTTTTACATTTAAAGACTTTTTTTTTTGTTTTTTCCACTTATAAATTTTTTTGGGGTTTTTTGAATTTTTCTTAAAAATTCTTTTTTTTGTTTCCCAAAAACTTTTAATTTTATGGTTAAATTTTTTTTTTTAAGGCTATTTTTTAGGGGGTTTTTTTTTAATTTTTAAACAAGTTTTTAATGCCCCCCTTTTTTTTGTTTTTTGCAAGAAAAGGAATTTATGCAAGGTTTTCTTTTTTGGTGTGAGTTTTTTTTAGTATGCCTTTAAAAAAACCCAAAAGGGTTAAACCCAAAAACCCCAAAAAGAGGAATGATTGTATCCCTAGTTTTGGGGAAAATAAAGGCTTTTTGGGGTCAAAAACCAAAAGGTAAAGCCGGGAAAAAAAAAGATTAAAATTAAACCCCGGGGGGGTTTACCAAAATTAAAATAAATTTGAATTTTTTTTGGGGTAAAAATTTTGGGGGGAAAAAGGGAAAAAATAAAATGCGGTTTTGCGGGTAAACAGGAAATTCCAAAAAAATTTAAAGGGGAAAAGATCCCCAAGGGGGGGTGGTTATTTTGAGAAAATAAAAATTTTTTAAAAGGTCCCCCCCCCCCCATTTGGGGGCCCAGAGGTAAAAAGGGGCCAAAAAAATTTTTTTTAAAAGGGGAAAAGCCCCCCTTCATTTTCCCATATTGAAGTGCCCGGGGGGTTTTTAAAAATCACCCTTTAAAAAAATTTAAAATTAAAAAAACCGCCCCCCCGGGTGGGTTTTAAAATGTTATTAAAAAGGGTTGGGTTTTTTGGGGGTTGTAAAATTTTTTAAAAAAATCTTTTCCCAAAAACCAAAAGGCAAAATTTTTTAAAAAAAACTTTTTAAAAGGGGGGAACTGTATTTCTCTATTCCCATGTGGGTATAATTTAATAATTTTTTTTTTGGGTAGGTAAAAAACCCATTTTACAAAGGGTTAAAAAGGCAAAATTAAAAACATATTTTTAATTTGGGTAACATGGGGGTTTTCTTTTATTCCCTGAACCCAAAAATGAGGATGAACACAATTTTTTTAAAGGGTCTTTGGGTCCAAAAAAGGTAAAAACCCTTTTTTCACCATAAAAAAAATTACGGAAAATTAAAAATTAAATTACTGCCCAAAAAATTTTAGATTTTTTCCCCATTTTTTGGGAGTAAAAATTTTGGGGGGGTAAAAAAAAATTTAAATTTTAAACAAATTCCAATGGTCAAAAAAAACAAAAACCTAACCCTTTAAAATTTTTCTATTGCGGGTGGGATTCAAGGTCTTTTAAAAAAACAAAGGAAAACCAAAAAACCCAAATTTTCAAAAAGGGGTTTAAATGTGAGGGTTTCCTTTTTCCCAGTGGAATTCCCAAATAGTTTTTAAGTTTTTTTGGTGGGGTCAAATAAAGGGGGGCCCAACAAAAAGGAAAAATTTGTAAACACAATTTAAAAAGGGGTAACTGTGGGCCCCAAATTATGGGGAAAAAATGTTTTTTTAAAAGTGCAAAATTTTGGGGAGGTCAAAGGGCATTTTACCGATGTAAAAAAAAAAAAAATTTTGTAAATTTTTTTAAAAATTTTAAATTTTGGGTTTCCCCCAACTTTTCTTTGAGTTTAGAAAGTGATTTTTATTTTTTTTTTGGTTTTAAATTTAAAGGGTATCAAGGGGAAAGATTGGGTAAATTTTTTTTGGGGGTAATTAGGGTCCCTTTCTTGCATGGATTGTTATTTTAGATTTCATTTTGGTCATAATTCAAAGTTGACCTTATAACAGATTACCAATACATAACATGGGTTTAACATGCTTTCATGAATTGTTTTGTTAATCTATATTCCATTGGAAAAATTACTTTGCCTTTCTGCTCATTGCTATTTTGTCATCCTGCTATGCAGAGAAAGTTTTAATGCTTAATTCTCAGCTGGCTGTTAAGCATAGATTTTGTACACAGCATAAAAATTGCGGTAAAATCTCACATTTTAAGATTATATTGTAACACTCACCTAGTAGTTTCTAATGTTAGAATCATTTAATGAACCTGAGTAACACTAAAATTGCATGGATTTTCTTTGTACTATCTTGATACTGTTGAATAGTACCTTTGATCCGGTCCCTTTCAACTATGCACCTCCCTTTGATATGGCTATCATTCATCAGTGCATGGGTATTTAACATTACCATTTTTTCACACATGCCTTACCTAATTAATTTTAAAATGATTTCCGCATCCCAATGTTCAAGTATTCCCTTGTCTAATTAACTCAGTGAAAGTTGCATACAGATTTAGCATAAGAAGCTTATAAAGTAACTAGCATCCAAGGTCAGGAAGATTCCATAATTTTTTTTGAGGTCGTTTCTTAGTGCTGTAAAACATTCCGTTGGGATTCTATACCTGCTAGGACACCTATGGCCAGGGCCCAACAAAACTCAACCCACAAAAAATAAAGCATTCATTTTTCTTGAAGGAATGCATAAATCTATGAAATCGATATAAGAGTGTATAAGCTGAGAACCTGACATGGCTTAAGATGATATCTGTGTTCAATGTGATTACCCTCTTAATAGTTTATTAACTAACAAGACATGTTAGTTTTTTGTTCTGATCACAAACACATTCATACCAAGCCTTGGGTATGCATAAGGTTGCTGTGTAGTATCATTTTAAACCCTCTATTTTCATGCAAACCCCACTCAGCATTATTTAGAGACTAACATATCATGGTAGCACCTGTGATGAAGCATCACTGAGGCACATGACATTACATCATGAGTGTTCACATGTATTTTAATCTGTGATCTAATAACACCTCACATTTGATTTTTACTCCATTTGTGATCATCATTCAGTATTCATGAATCATGATGATGATTTGTTGACATAAGTTCATCCATGATGTAATAATGATCAGATAAGATCAAAAGCAATAATTACATATGATCAAAAATGAAAACAAATCCTTGATAAAGGTGCAACATCAGCTCATTTAAATCACTATTGCAGAGTAAGTTCCTCATCAGGGACTCATATGCCACCCTGATAGACTCGTTCATACTTGCCCTAACTTCGGGTATCTCAGAGTATGAAATATGATCATTTGCCCAAAACAGAAAAATTATACTCAATATTAGCTGATGAGAAAAGCAGTCTGAAAAAAGGAAATTTATCCCAAATCTGATGTGGGACTAAAGTTTCCCCCCGAAAATTTCAAATTTGCTTAAATACTTTTTTTTGTCTAAAATGATTTTTCCCAATAATTTTTTAAATCATTTCATTCCTATTCTTAATGCTTTTGAAAATCCTATGTCTAAATGGTTAAATGTAAAAAAATTAAAAACTTAAGAAAGGTCTGTGTTTGCTGCGTAGGCATTGTTTATCATCTTGGGAAGGGATTGCACTTTTTTTGGGAAAATTTCCCCAAAAAAAATGAGAATATTTCTGAACTCCTTTTTTGGGGGAAAGCTTGGGTACCTGTTTTTAAAACACAGTATATACCACGGGGGTTTTAAAAATTTCCTGATACTTGAATAGATTTTTGGGGAAAAAGGGGGAAAAATCAAGGGAAGAAAAAAAAAACAAAAGTTAGCTGCCCTTGGACCACCATATTTTTTATCTCCCTTTTTGGGTCCTAAATCTGGACTGAGGGCAAACATTCTCAGATGCGAGTATAACAAGGGATCCTTGACAGCATGGGAGGGGTGGGGTGAAATGCTTTGTGGCTCAACCAATGTAAGATAAAGGCTGTCTCCAACATGATAAGTAAAAAATCCAGCAGGTTCCCTCATTGATCCCATTTTTGCTTTTATGACGTACCGTTTCCAACTACCTAAAAGAGGCTATCACAGACAAGATAAAAAACAACGAATGGCTAGTGCAATTTTGAAACGTAGTTAAAATTTAAGGGATAAAAAAGTAGCTTTCTACAAAAAGCATCCCACTGGGGGCACCAGGTGTGACAAAAGATCGGGCAAAAAAAACTCCTAATTTCCCCTCACTTTTTTTTTACAAAACCACAAAATGCTCTCGATAATTGAAGATTTCAAATGTCCCAAATTTCCCCCTACACATGCTGCTTTATTCCCCAAACCCAAAAGCCAAAAGGTTTAGTGTTTCCTTCCCATAGGGATAATTGTAAAAAACTAAATCACCCACATGACGGGCTGTGTCCCTCTGTTATCCTACTTGAGTATCATGTTAATAAGGTAAAAAGCTTTCGAACTTGTACCAAATGACCTACTCAAAATATAACTCCACTGCTAAGAATGGATCCCTATTTTTCCTCCTTTAAAATTGATGTTTCTGGGTTTTGACCTTTTTGTGACCTCAAAGACCTTTGACCTACCGAAAAAAATAGAGATCTTTTCTCAATTGGTAAATACCAAGGTAAGTAGGACCCCACAGTTACCCTTCTTGGATTCATTTTAAAAGTTTTTTGACCTTTTGCATCTGGTGACCCCAAAAATGACCTTTGCCTCCCAAAATTTTAGGTCATCACTAAAATTGGGCAACCCACATTAATGAAATTCCTCAAGTTACCCCATTGAGTTTATGTGTTTAAAAGGGTTTTGACCTTTTCCTCGGGTGGCTCCAAATGACCTTTCCCTCACCAAAAAATTATACGGACTCTACTCATTTGGGAAATCCACGGGTAAGTATGGATCCCTCCTTTACCTTTCTTAAATATTGGTTTACAAGGTTTTGCCCTTTTGCCCTTTGGTTTACCCCAAATGACCTTTGACCTCCACCAAAACAATGGTCACTACTCTTACGGGCAATCCTCATGCTAATTTGGACCCCATGTTCCCCTCATTGGATATAGTGTTTTAAGGTTTTGCCCTTTTTTCCTTTGGTGCCCCAAATGCCTTTGCCTCCACCAAAACAATGGGATCATCTACCATTATGGCAGCCCAATTTTAAGTATGAGTCCCTCACGTTACCCTTTTTTGAAAATTTTGTTTTAAGGTTTTGCCTTTTTGACCCTGGTGACCCCAAATACCTTTGACCTCCCCAAAAACTGAAATACATCTACTCATTAGGGGCATCCTCATGGTAAGAAGATCCCTCCTGTTACCCTCATTGAGTTTATGTTTATAAGTTTTGATTTTTTCCCTTTGGGTGACCCCCAAATGACCTTTGACCCCACCAAAAAACAATGGGAATCATTTTACTCTTATGGCGTCCACAGTAAGTATAGATCCCTCACGTTCCCCTTCTTGAAAATTGTTTTCGGGGTTTTTCCCTTTTTTGCCCTTTTGGTGACCCAAATGACCTTGACCCCCAAAAAACGAAATACCATCTACTCTTTGGGGGCAACCCCCTGCTAAGTATGACATCCCCACTGTTACCCCATTAAATACTTTTTTAAAAGGTTTTGCCCTTTTTAATTTTGGGTGACCCCAAATGACCTTCCCTCCCCCAAAAAAGGATCATCTATTTAATATGGGAAACCCAAATGCTAGTTTGCCCCTCCGTTCCCCTCTTGAGATATATTTTTATAAAGGTTTTGACTTTTACCTCTGGTGCCCCAAATACCTTTGCCTCCCCCAAAAAACAATAGGATCATCTATAAATTTTGGCTCCCGGGAAAGTATGAGACCTCACATTATTCTTCTGGAATATCGTTTTAAAAGCATTCCAGCATATTTATTTTGACCCCTTGTACCCCAATACCTTTTCCCTCCCCCAAAAAAAATGGGTCTCTACTCATTATGGGCAACCCTACCCCCAAGTATGGATCCCGGGGAGTTACCCTTCTTGAATTCGTGTTTCAAGCTTTGACCTTTTACTCTTGTCCCCCAAATGACCTTTGACCTCCAAAAACAATGGGATCATCTACTCCATATGGGGCATCTATTGCCAATATGGATCCTTGGGATTTACCCTTCTTGAAATCGTTTTACAACCCAAGCATCACATCCCAACACCACACTACACAACCATACACACCCCCACATCACCATTGCATGATTCCTTTGATTCGTCAAGAATAAAAACTGACATCGTCGGTTTAAAATCACACAGAAGGGCTGTAGTTTTAAGTTTCCTCTCCTGCCCAAACTTAAGCCGGGTCAAAAAGATATTTCCCTTGCAAGCCATCAAAACTCTACAAAAAGTTTGGGGAAAACAAGGATAAAATGAATATTTAAAAAATTTGCAAGGAATTTATGCTTCAATAATTCAAAATGTGTGACAAAATAAATTTTCAGGCTTCAAATCGAAAAGCCTCTAAAATCGAAAACCTCATTTCAATATGGAAAAGAGGGAAACATTTTCCCTTTCAATCTGACAGTACTTCCATCGGGTATTATCTGACAATACATGGATGTAAAACCTTTCCTTTTGAGTTCCGGGCTGCGAAATCGATCCAGCAAAAGTACAATCTCCATACTGTTTGTTTGTCTTCAAAGAAAACGGGCATATGGTAACTACGTAAATATCGGGCGTCACTGGGAAGAAAAGGATAGATGCAAATAAAGACTTCATAAGTGGCCGTACTTTGAATAAATGGAACAATTGGGGGCTGTAATCTTAAATGGGAGATAAATTTATTTTCGATATTGGTACCGAAACTTTTTGGCAATACTATAATTCGGTATTCCGGGCTTTCCATGAAAACAAATTTCTCTGATATTTACTTGATAAATTTTAAAAATCAGGATTTTTGATTTTTATCCATTTGCCATGCCTTCATCTTTTTTTATATGAAAAAATATAACAATGACCCCTTCTCCATTGGGCCATAAAATTCCTTGATTTTTCTAACATTCTATTGACCACTGTTCTTTGTGTGCTGACTATTGGAAAGGCGTCTTTTGCAACCCTCAAAAAACTGTACATTTTGATTTTTATGAGTGGTTTTGTCAAGGAGGGTGTACCATATTAATCCGCAAATATCCTTCCCCACCCCCCTCCCTCCCCCCACCCCCTTTGATGCAACTTAGATCCCGGAAAAGAAAAAGAATGTAAGATCATTTAACTGCCATACCAAAGGGGTAATACAACACCCTTAACCCTTGTGCTTGTAATGGGGGGTTTTTTGATAGTCTAGAAACTATTAAAGAATCTCTCATTTACTTTAAACACGAGTTACAAAAAAAAGCCTAATATTTTTTCCTCTGTAAGGACTGACTGGTCTTCTGGGCAGAATGGGGCACGAAATTTTTCCCCTTTTTTTATTCCCAGAAAACAGGCTCA
Organism: Holothuria leucospilota; assembly: GCA_029531755.1. Lineage (NCBI taxonomy): Eukaryota > Metazoa > Echinodermata > Holothuroidea > Aspidochirotida > Holothuriidae > Holothuria > Holothuria leucospilota. Next base: position 56,486,841 of record CM055968.1, read on the forward strand.
CCAAATGCCACGTCCCATTTCAAACCGGGGTGCCCAAACCTTTTTTGACCCAAGATCTCTTTTCAATAGCCACCCCCCCAAAATCTAAAAAAACATGCCTGTCTACAGTTCACTAAAAAACTTTTTTTCTTTTTTTTAACCCCTTGCAGTCGACTTGGATCATCCCGGTCTCCCTTAAACCGCGATTGACTTTTTGGGCCTCCTGGTTTAGACAACATAACTTTATTTACAATGATATCCCTTTATTAAATTCCAAAAAAAAATCGGAAAAAAAAAAAAAAAAAAAAAAAAAAAAAAAAAAAAAAAACAAAAAAAAAAAAAAAAAGGGAAAAAAAAAAAAAAAACAAAGGTTTGGGCTTCGGGCCCATTCACCCCCAAAAAGCTCAAGGTTTACCACTCTAACAAAATAAATAGCATCCTGAGAATTTTCATCTTTGATTTAGGACTACAATGTGATGATAAAATAATATGTGAGTCCAAGGTGCAGCTAAATTCTTTTGTTTTTTTTTCTTTGTCTCCTACCTGTTTTGTCCATTTTCATCCAAAAATTTTCGCTTTCAAGTACCAGTGAAAATAATTTTTACACCTGTGGTATTAACTTGTTTGTTATGAAAACAGGCTCCCTTTTCAGCTTACAAAATGATTTCAGAAGTTCTTCTCATATTTTCCTGTGGAATTCACCAAAATAAGTGCAATTACCCTCCAGAATGTATCAAGCAATGCCTACTCAGCAAACATTTAAACTATTCTTAAAGTTTACAACGTTGTCTGTGTTGCTCATTTAATATACCAGTTATGACAAGGACTATTTCAAAAGCAATTAACAAAGTGAACTGAATTGATTAAATTTTATTAGTGTGAAGTAAGCATTACGACACAGAAAAAATATGACAATTTAAATTTGTCATGGATTGAAACTCAGTCCTACATCACGTTGTACTAATTCACTTATTCATGATGTCTTTCTCATTCCTAATATTAGTAAAATTTTTCTGTTTGACAAATATCATTTCATCTGCTGAGCATACTGAAGTTGTACATAGTATGAACGATGATCTTCGGGGGGCCATATGAATCCTGATGGAATTACTCTGCAATATATTAAATGACTGATGTCACTTAATAAAGATTGTTTTCAGTGATCATATGTAATTATTTGCTTTGATTGTTGATCATATACATCTGATGACTTTTATGTCAAAATTCTCATTGTTTAGACATAATGAATGTGATCACAAATGGAGTAAGAATCAATGAAGGTTGTTATTAGATCCAGATTAAATACATGGACACTCATGATGTAATGCATTGCCTCATGCTGCTTCCCGGTGTACCATGATATTGTCCTAAATATCTGTTGTTTTGCATTAAACATTAGAGGGTTTAAAATGAACACACCGCAACTTTTTGCACCCGGGTTGTATGAAGTGTTGTGATCAGAACAAAGAACTTAACATGTTTGTATTAAATTTAACTATAAGGGGGTAATCACATTTGAACAAGATATCATTTTTCCCCTGTCATCTCACTTATATTATCTCTAAAATCTCATTTCATAGATTTTATTCTTCCTTTCAGATGAAAGAAATGCTTTATTTGTGATGTTTGTTGTTTGTCCTCCTTGGCCATGGTGTCTCTACCGGCTCTCATGAATTCCCCAACAGGAACTCAGTTTAACAGCCACTTAAACACCTTCCATCCCAACTTTCAGATTATGGGAACTCTTCCTTGACTTTTGTGGATGGTGAGTTACCTTAACATAGGTTCCTCTCATTGATTTAATCTTGTAACAGGATCCTTTTCACTGAGTTTTAATCTTAAGGCAAATGAATTTGAAGATTGCGGAAAAAATCCATTGCACATTTAAATTTTCGTGTTTAGGTATGATGGTATTGTGAAAAAAAAATGGTATGTGTTTGAATTACCTGTGCATCTGATGAAATTGTGATCCATTAAAACAGGAGAGAGGGTGCTGATAGGGGAAAAAGGGGCTCAAAATGTCAAAGTAATATTCCAAACCATGTTATAAAATAGTATAGTCTCAAAGGAAAACTTCAGAAAATTTTTGTGTTTACCCAGTTTTTTTTAAAAAACCTTTAAAATTTAATTTTTTTTTTATTTACAAAATTTCATTTTTAATTTTTCCCCCTCATCCTTAAAATTTCTTTTAAACTTACCCCCCCCCCCCCCCACCCCCCCCCCCCCCCACCCCCCCCCCCCCCCACCCCCCCCCCCCCCCACCCCCCCCCCCCCCCACCCCCCCCCCCCCCCACCCCCCCCCCCCCCCACCCCCCCCCCCCCCCACCCCCCCCCCCCCCCACCCCCCCCCCCCCCCACCCCCCCCCCCCCCCACCCCCCCCCCCCCCCACCCCCCCCCCCCCCCACCCCCCCCCCCCCCCACCCCCCCCCCCCCCCACCCCCCCCCCCCCCCACCCCCCCCCCCCCCCACCCCCCCCCCCCCCCACCCCCCCCCCCCCCCACCCCCCCCCCCCCCCACCCCCCCCCCCCCCCACCCCCCCCCCCCCCCACCCCCCCCCCCCCCCACCCCCCCCCCCCCCCACCCCCCCCCCCCCCCACCCCCCCCCCCCCCCACCCCCCCCCCCCCCCACCCCCCCCCCCCCCCACCCCCCCCCCCCCCCACCCCCCCCCCCCCCCACCCCCCCCCCCCCCCACCATGTGCCCCAAGTTCCCACTATTCTTTGAGTAATAGAACGAATTATCGACGTGGTGCTGCTAAATTTTTCATTTCGATTTTTTTTTTTGGCAAAATCATAAGTGACACATGTCTATGTAATCCAGACGTTTTCATGTACGATCCTAAGGGGAAAACCTGCCTAATATGTGTTATCGATAACAGCCCAAAAGATAACAGAACACCCTTTTTGTTACTAGTTTTTAAAGGCAGTAGAACTATTCCTTACCTTGACGTTTTTAATCATACCGAGTCACCCCGATTTCATGAAATTCTGGAATCATAATTTTAATTTACGGCCCATAGTGAGCTTTCCCGCACGGCGGGCTATTACTCCTTGCACCTACATTGAATGCTCTCGTATAGACCAGAATGTGTACACCAAAAGAGGATTATACGTACAATATTCGACACCAGCTATAAAGATTAGTTTTGGGAGCTAACCCTACCGGAGCTGTATTTGTTTGCTTGCGTCAGTCCCTCTTCAAGGGCTTCCTAACCACCATGGGCGTAAATCCCGGAGGGGGGGGATGGGAGGATATATCCCCCCCAACATTTGACTAGGGGGGATGGCCCATGTAAATCATCCCCCCCCCCCCAATGTTTCAGTCCTACGAGATACGTGTAATGATGGAAAGCATATTTTTATTCTTCATTTTCGTAAAGAAATTTTTTCAATCTCGCTTCACTTTCTATCACAAATGTTTGTCTCAAACTATCGAAATTTTAGCAAACGTGTGGCAATCTATCAAAATTTTCGCGCGTTCACCGCACGCTTCCAACCTTACGTCAAGTGTCACTCAGTATTATCAACATATATCTTCCTGATAGCAACTTGCCGGTGCGAAGCACAGCAGCAAAAAGTTGAAAGTTTTACGAATTAATAGTTTAAAAGACTGGCTTATGGCTAGTGGCCATGTAGTTTTGTTTAGCAATTGCAAGTGGTACTCGATGTAGAGTCCTGAAATGTCAGGTTTTTAATGGAAATATTATATCGTCCAATGTTTTACACTCCATGTCCATGACCCATTATTAAGGTAATTATTACACCAAAACTGTTTCTGATCACAACACTTTCCGAAGACAGAGATACAATCTCCAAACATCCTTTGGGGACCTCGCATCAATATGGGATCTTTCAATCTAATAGAGTAGCATGATGTAGAAGGTTAAAAGTACGTATCTGCCGTTATAATACATTTTTTCAAAAAATTTTTACCAAAGCTTCGCCAGTTCACGCTGAGCCATTATCGGTTATAGATGGTGATTGTTAATACACTATATGACGAAAACCAGCAACTCACTAACGCTCTTATTAGTCCTTCCACCCCTTTTTTGCTACACACTATCAGAGAGGTCTACCTATCAAACCTCCCTTCAACCATATACTCTCTTCTCCCTCCCCATTTTCACTGCTGGCAGCTGTTGTTTCCTGATTTAGTTCAAAAGTAGTAAAAAAATACAATTAATTGTAAAGTGTATTTCGACGTCGTACTCTTTATTATCATTTGGATAGTCAGGCTGAGTATACGCATTATATCATTGCCCCCAAACGCCCCCGTCTTGCTCCAATTAGTGGGGTGATGTTCATTGCAGAGCATCTTTCAGGAGTGGGTTGTGCCTATGTGAGGGGTGGGTATTCTGCCAGCCTTAGATTATGGCTCCTTCCAGTAATGCCACCAATAGTGAAGGAAAGGGACATAGGTTTTGAGTAATTAACTCGCAATGGTGTTTCTGTGGACTCCAAGCACCAATATTTTTTGTGTAAAAACTTTCCCGAAATAGAAGGCAGTTAAAAATAGACAGAAGGAGGGCGCTTCAGGAGATTTGTTAACAACGTATCTGTCTTCTAATTGACAACATATTCTCTCCTCTATTAATACCTTACCAAAAATTTAGCATTTTATGGACATTTCCGGCCATATATGATCAGTTCCAAAAGCAATCCCAAAGATAGCACCGATTTAGCATCTAAAAGAACTTAAATTAATAAAAAAAAATCTTAAGGGAAGGGGAACCCATTCTCCAGGACGAACACCTTTAATGTAGTGACCAAAACGAAAGATCAAAAACTGCTGCATGCCAAATGCAGGAACGCATGAAAAAATAAAGGTGTAATTCTACGCAAACTTGGGTAAAACTGATGTGTGTATTACGACATCATCTGTGGTGCCCCCAATCAACAAAAAAACCTGACGACGTCCACTGATCTCAAAGCCAACTTGCAGAGGCTTGTAATGATCTCCGAATTGAAAATCCAGTTGTCTCGGGATGACCCTTATTATGTTGATCCCTGCCTTTTAAGATTAACAGAAACATTGTTGCTCTTGTACAATTCAATCCACTGCAGCTTATCAAACGAGTTTTGTGCTCAAAATATGCTTTTTCCTAACTGTATGGAATATACCAATAGCCCTAACAAGAGAACATTACCAACCTGAAATTAACCCCTTTAAAACAGTCTTCCTGGCACTATCTGAGACATTAAAAACCCAAGGAGCTTCGGGGGGCTTCATCCCATGGACCCCCACCGGGGCTTTGCCCCCTGGACCCCAACCCGTCATGGCTCGCCCTTCGCGCTCGTCGTGCACGCTTCGCGTGCACATTGTCCACATTTGGGCGTTAGTTCATAACCCATCCCCCAAAGTTGAAAAAGAAATCTACGCCCTTGCTTACCACCATCCACTCAAGAGAAGAGGACTGTGTCCAAACTTGGACACAAACTTCATTACCATAATATGACTTATTCATTGTACTCTCTCTTTATATCATGCTTTTTGTATTTGAGTCCGTGTGGTACCCCGGAAGTCGTGGAAACTGAAGCCCATAGTCATTTATCTGATAAATCCAACTGGTTATCTCTGTTTGCATAACCACCTGCGCAGTAGGTACAGCCAAGGAGTTTCCATGTGCGTGAAAAATGCTACTTCATCATTTAAATGGGGCACCACGCAATGTTCCAACTTTTGGAATATTCACTTACAATCAACCAGTCGTGGGTCACATATTCTATGAACATCCAAAGAATTTCTTTGATGTTCAATTGGGCAGGTGTTAGGGATATGCCTGAACCAAGCCTATGCCGTACAGCTGCTACGTAGGCAGGATGGGGGGGGGGCTTTCTCTATCCCGACGTCCCTTTGTTCCCTTTATAGGATTTCTTGATAAGTACCCCAATACCTCTCTTCTCAAAATTATCAGGGCTACACTGCCCTTTATTTCACATCCCAAACAACGGCCCCAAGGGCTCTATTTGTCATCCTTACTACACCTCTCAACATGCATATAAGTTTATGCGAACATGTCACTGAGTTTTGGAGTAGTCGGTCAACCCCCCCCCCCTTTAAATATCGATTGCTTCTCCATCTGTGATGTTAGACGGCCTTGAATGGTACATTCTGAACCCTAGACCATCCTCAAGTTGTGTTCTCTTGTTCCGTTTTACATAGGAGAAGGATTTTTTTCGCCGTTAATGTGCTTGCCATTTACACCGCTTCATCCATACTTCAAGCCTTTCCGCTCGTTAAATCACACCCACTATCACACATAGACATCACCAATGTGTCTTTAAAATATGAGATTTTTTCGAAATTTCTCACGATTACGGTTCTACAAACCTTTTGTTCCCGACTCAATCACTGTTAACTTTGTTACCAATATTGATAACTTTTAAAATAACATTTTGTGCAAATTTTACCCTCAAATGGGCACATTTTCCATCCTAAACTAGCACAAACTCGTCCTTAAACAAGACATACATGAGTAGGCTGACAAATCCTTTGTCCGTGACAACCAATGAGAGTTTGATTTGGGAGATTCTCTTTTGCAGTCGGTATTTGCAAATAACAAAAGATCGCTTTCAATAAACTGGCATCTTTAGTACCAAAATGAATCAACCAACACTAGTGTACCTCAACGCTTGAGCTTGTAGAAGAAAAGAAAGTCTGAGAGTAAAGAAGCAGCGATGGAGCGAATTCAGTGCCTGTAGCGAGGAATCTACATCGACAACTACGAAACCAAGAAACCTAATCTTCGCCTCCCATATCCAACATAAAACAAGTTTCAGTTTAGGCCGCATCCTACAGTTGCAGTCTCCGCTGTATACCCTTGAACAAAGGGTCAAATACCGAAGCGAAGAAGGGACATTGTATTGACGAGTTGCCGACGGGCTAAATGACAAAAAATCTGCAAATTGACGAGTTTGACGACATGGCAACGTGACAAAATCAGAAGTTAACATTTTGACGAGATGCTGGGATCTCGTCAATGTGTCATTTGATGCAAATTGACGACTTACACAGTTGTTACAATCTCGGCAAAATGACAAAATTCAGAAAAATGACGTTTTGACGAGATGCTGGATCTCTTCAATGTGCCAATTTGATGCAAATTGACGAGTTGCACAGTTGTTAGTACCTCGGCAAAATGACAAAATTCAGAAAAATGACGGATCTCGTCAACGCAACAATTTTCTGCAAATTGACGTCTTGCACAGTTGTTACTATCTTGTCAAAATGACGAATGTCAGAAAAATGACGTTTTGACGAGATGTTAGATCTTGTCAATGCAACAGTTTTCTGAAATTGACGAGTAGTTGCACAGTTGTAACTACCTCTTCAAAATGACAAAATTCAGAAAAAGACGTTTTGACGAGATGCTGGATCTCGTCAATGCAACAGTTTTCTGCACATTAATGAGTTGCACAGCTGTTACTACCCCGCCAAAATGACAAAATATACAGAAAAATGATATTTTGACAGTTGCGTAGGCAGGTGGGGGGGGCATTGCGCCAACCCCCCTCACAGATTTTTTTGTAGTTCTAAAAATACGTAAATTTTTTTAACACAAATTTTAATTCGAAAGGTAGCATATGTGGCACCATATTGCATGTAAGGATACCTAAAATATCAGTACTTTTCAAAGGGGAGGAGGACCTCCCCTTAAGACCCCCAGACCGGCCTCCCCCAGGCCGGCGATACTCTTTTCTACCTTAAAATACGTAACTAATATTTTAACACAAATTTTACTTCAAAAAGTTGGCATATATGCACCAGATTGTATGTGAAGACAATCAATATTTTCAAAAAAATTGTCAAAAGGTAGGAGGGGACACCCTCCCCTTAAACCCTCCCCCATGCGATTTTTTAGTTTCCTAAAAATCCGTATTTTAACACAAATTTTACTTCGAAAGATAGCATATGTGGCACCAGATTGCCTGTAAGGAAACCCAATTTTTCAAAAATTTTCAAGGGGTAGGAGGGAGCACGCCCTCCCGTTATTCCTCTCCTCCAGCCCAGCGATTCTTTTTTTTTAGTTGATAAAAATAGGTACCGTAAGAATTTTAACACAAATTTTACTTCGAAAGGTAGCATATGTGGCACCAGATTGTATGTAAGGACGCCTATTTTTTCAAAAATTTCCAAAGGGGGCGGGGAAACCCCTCCCTTTAGTTCCCTTCCCAGACCGGCGATCGTACAACATACTGCGTGCCCCCACCCCCTTTAGAGAAATCCTGGGTACGCCACTGCATCTTGACGAGATATCGGATCTCGTCAATGAAACACCTTTCTGCAAATTGACGAATAACACAGTTGTTACTATCTTTCAAAATGACAAAATTCAGAAAAATGACAGTTTTACGAGATATTGAATCTCGTCAATGCAAACAATATTCTGCAAATTGACGAGTTTCACGGTACTTACTAGCTCCTGGCGGGGTCGAGAAGCGGGACCGCGGTGGCCGTCAAGGGGGAGAAGACCGGAAGCTCTCGTAATATTGCGGTGTTAAAGAGAGCAGAAATCGGCTCTAGTTACTCTGTTAAAGAGATTTTGCATCATTTCATATTTTATTTCAATTTTAATTCAATAGTAATGGCTCACCACATGTATATAAGGGTACCTGGAGGGATTAAGAGCGATATGTACATTACTTAATTTAGAAATGATATTTACCATATAGGGTTAGTTAGGTATGACGGGTGAATGACAACAATTGCTCGGGAAGCGCCCTGAAAATTTCACTTTTGCAATAGTATTTTCAATGTGACTTTGCTTTTTAGATGTGTTATAATCCGTTAAAGAATACTGCTTCGCCTCGAATATGTTTAACTTTTCCAAACGAGAAGGAGGCTGAAAGAATTCCTCTTCCTCACAAGTTAGATATCAACTATGCTCTTGCATAATCACGCCTATGACAGTATGAAGAAGAGCATTTGTGACACTGTTGAATGAAGTAACGACATTGAGATGGTATTAAAGAAGACAATGGACAAAAGTTGAACTGAAGATGAAGGCGCAAAATATAGGTAGTTATTGAAAGATGTGAAACAGGTAAAGTACGTCAACCAATCATCCTTAAAGACATTTCACCCCGCCTCCTGTAGAAATAATATTATAATAACAATACATAATACAGAACATGTCATAACTTAACATTCACCACCTAAACGTCCAACGACAAATACATACTTCCAATCTTTTACACCGTTCAACAAACCTGACAAGTGTTACCGCAGGCTACTAATGTTGTTAGAATGTATTACGATCCCCACTTGATGCGCGGTCCCTGCAGTGTTTAGAGATTTGAAAATTTGTCTTGGCCAGAATCAGTGACGTCACAAGGGTTGTTTGCAGGGGGTCAAGTGACTCGACGTGCGCCAACCATACGGCTAGAGCCCGGGACTATCTGTCTTCCCTACCATCCCCTGGGGGATCTCAGGAAACTCTTATTTAAGGGCCCAGCTGGCGGTTTCATTCTTGCGACAAAAGAACATAACCGCACCATACCGCTAAATTTAATTTAAGTGCTCTTGCCGTCACAAATTAACAATTTACCGGAGGCGGAGGTATGTGAAAAGTACACAAGCTTTCATTTTCCTTTTCTTTATCTTTCCATTTTTTCTTGTTCTTTGTTTTCCTTTCTTTCTCAATTTTTCAGTTTTCGACTGCCTTCATTTTCCGCCCCTTGATCCGTATAGGGAGAGGCAGCTGTCCCTCCTTTCCCCCTTTATTCCTTGCCCCCTTTATTACGCCCCTGCCATAATAGCCAATGTCCCGACGTGTTAACCGAATTGTGGCCACAAGGTACAGAGTATAAACAATGCGCGCGAAGTCAATTGAATCAATTGTCAGTGTAAAAAAGACGTGATTACAGAATAGCTCAGCAAATTTTGCGTTAAAATAATTTCTGTAACAAACTAGTTGCACGCAGACTCTGCACAGAGACTTAGAGACACTATCAATTCCCCCCATAATGTGTCAACCAACTCGTTAAAGTGTACGCAAAGTCAAACATTTCAAAACTATACGTCACAAAGCTTGAAAAATGACTTCAAATGGTCTAACTCTCATCTTCACAGGACGTCACGGATATATAAAATGTTGAAGCTTATTTACTCTATTTAAAGTGGTAGATTGCGCAATAATTTGTGATGTCAATCTTGTCAAATTACTGTCTTTGTTTTGCTTTGTTTTTCAGAAGCTATCGCACCTTGTCCCAAAATGTGATCACATTCTTACTGGTATGGGGTGTCTTGACTATACAAGCCCTCTCCATAACAACATGCCATGCAAGAAAACAGTAAACTTTTCAAGGTTATATAAACATTTTTAATCTCAAAAGAAACAAAAGCTGGTAATATTTCAGTTTCGGTTTATTTCTCCATGTATCCTCTATAAGAGACCTGACAATATAAACAAAAATAAAAATATACAATGGATATGTAGATGACAGTCAAATCAGAAATACTTAACAGGCAGGACTATAGGATTCTCGACTATAAATAACTTAGGCCTAGGCCTAGGCCTATGTAACTAAAACGTGGCACCAGAACCAAGTTATGTCCTGGATGTTGGAAATAGAACAAGTTGCGGAAGGATTTCATTATCTTGCTACAAAAAATACTTAAATTATTAATTACAAATTTGGATTTTGATTAGAAAAGGTCACACATCTTAATAATAGAGCTTGGTCTTGTTCTAAAATAGGTATGAGAGACAACTTTCGTTTTTAAAAGCTGCACGTTCTAGAACATAATGGAACTCATCCCCTAAGTAATTATTACCCATACATAAAGTACATATTCGGTCATGAAATACAACATTGTGATATCTTCCTGAAACGACGGGAATATTGGTATTTGCACAACAATATTTAATACATAAATAATTGCGATTTTGGAAGTCAAAAATATGCAGGTACTTTTCAAATTCAAGACTGGTCTTAATGATCCTATATACTTTACAGTGGAAATTCCTGTTTACCTGTGAGTTGTACAGGAAGGACATCACATATTATTGCGCAATTGACTATTTCAAATTAAGAGAATATCTTTCAACATTTTATACCTCAGCAATGAATAAGCTATGAAGATAGGAGTTGAGTGAAAAAAATTATTTTCCAACCTCTACAATAAATATTCTTGTAATTCTAGACTTTAGGTCCACTTGAAAGATATATATTTTCAAAAAATATGTCTTTCCAGAACAGAAGGTGAAAAGATTTCCCTTACTTCACATTCTTAAAACGCTGTGCTATTCTGTAATCACGTCTATTTACACGGACAATTGACAGATAGCGTATTCGATTTGCTTCCCTTGGCACACTCGAGCTGCTGCCGTGGGTCATGATAGACATGCGCATGCAGTTGTTTGAAATAAAGAACACTTTACCACAAGTATCGGAAAAGTTGGTCTACAATAGCCAATGGCAGAGCCCGTAGGTCACAGACCCGTGTGTAGCACAAAGGCCTACTGCTGTACGTTCATCGCCTGGAAACAATCCTCCTTTTTTAAAATTTTCGAATGACTAACACCTCCGTGACTTAACCCAGGACTGTAATAACCTCTTTCACAAGTCTTACATTGCCCAATGTCATGTTCAGAAACTGGTTACCAGTGTGCATTGTTTGTTTAGCTGCAATATTTTCGCAAGGACAATTGGATACTTCCCCCAAGTAACCGGCTCGAGGGGTCGCCCACTTGGGCTAAGTTGGGCTTGGCACGACGAAGCGCGTATGCTGATGTCACAAGATAATCGTACGTCGTCGGGCCAAACCCGAGTTGACTAGGGTGAGTAATCGAACACGTTATTAATTGAACCCTCATCGATGAATAATGCGAATAAGTTTGACCATATCCCTAATATGTGCAGCAATGAGGCTGAAAGCTCGCGGAGAGCGTTAATATCCTATTAGAATGCAAAGGATTGAAATAAAATTTTAATTTGATAGCTTTAAACGATTTGTGATACAAAATGAATAAATAAGTCCATCACTCAGTCGAAATCAAACCTCTCCCATTGAGCTTTTGCAGAAGTCTCTTGAGCTAAAATTAAAAGATTTTGGAAATTTTCTGAATTTTTTTTTTTAAAGAAATCCATGCTCTAAGAAAAAAAAACAAAGGCACAGTCTGAAATATTAACCATGAACTAGAGAGCCCTTCCCACGGTTAAACTAAATTAAAGCCTTTTGGAATTTGGAACTCAACCTCCGTGGCGCCGGCAAGGGGGGCATGGGGGAGCTTTCCCCCTCCCCCCCATCGATTTCAGAATTTTTTTTGGAAATTTTAAAATGATCCCAAAAGGCGTTTAAGCTATAGATTTCTGTAGGGGACAGAGTGAGGTGTGTTTTCGACCGAGTGATGGATCTATTATAACCATTTTCTATCACAAATGGCTCTCAAACTATCAGAGTTATCGTAAATCCTTCGAAAACTATAAAAATTTTCGCGCACTCCGCGCACTTCTTACCTCAGTATTGTCCTTATTATCAATAATTTCCAATAGCAACTCCCGCAAAAGCACAGCAACAAACGTTGAAAAGCTGTTTACGAATTCTCAGGTAAAAGACTGGTTTTATGTCTTGTGATTGACAACAAGGTTTGTTGGGGGATTGGAAGTGTCTCGATGCAGAGCATGAATGCAGGTTTTGTCATAGTTATCTTATTTAATGAAAAATTTCGGCGCGCTTCGCGCGCATTCGTCACGGTTTTCACTCCTTCTCATGACCATTATTAAGGTTATATGCAACTATTCTGATCACAACCATTTCCAAAAAACACAAGTACACCTCAAACCTCTATAGGGGTCTACGGGATCTTTCAATCTAATTTATAGCATGATGTGGAAGGTTGAAAGCACGTATTTGTCGCTATACACTTTTCAAAATTTTTTACCGAGCGCTTCGCGCGCAGCCATTACCGGTACAGATGGTGATTGTTAATACACTTACGACGAAAAAAAAACATTCTGAAACGCTCTTTTTAGTCCTTAACCCCTTTTGCTTTAAATATCAGGGAGGTCTAATATCACCTCCCTGCACCTGTACTCTCCCTCCCATCCTCCGTTGCTGGAAGCTGTTCGTCTGATTTTCGTTCAAACTTAGTAGAAATAAATGCTCAGCATCATAGTCTATAGTATTATTTAGATGTCAGGTAATAATCATCATATCAGTGCCCCATTTTATACAATTAATCCAGAGCTTCCGGGAGGCATTATACCGGCGTCTACCAGTCTCAGATACCTTTTTATAATGCACAATAAAGCAAAGGAAAATTTTCGATATAGTGCAAGAATGTTTCTGTGGACTCCACACACGTATTTTTACGGAAAGACTTTCCCCGAATAGAAGGCATTAAAGTAGCTAAAAGGGGGGGGGGGCTTCAGGAGGTTTTTTGACAACATACCCTTCTCTCAGACAACATGCTCTCCTCTTTCCCTAACCAAAACTTAGAATTCACTAAATTAGGGATATTTTCCAGCCATATATGATCAATTCCAAAAATATTCCAAAGATAGCACCATTTTGCATCTAAGCAACCTTAAATTAACAAAAATTTCTCAAAAGGGACACCCCTCCCTTAGACCCCTCCCCCAGGACGGCACCTTTATGTAGTGACAAAGGAAAGATACAAAACTGTTGCATACAATCGTAGGGACGCACACTCTCCTCTTTCACCTAACCAAAAATTAGAATTCACTAAATAAGGATATTTTCCAGCCATATATATCAGTTCCAAAAATACTTCAAAGATAGCACTGAGGTGGCATTACGACGTCATCTGTTCTGCCTCCCATCACCAAATCTGGCGGCGCCACTGCTCGACCTGAGTACTCGTCGCCTCGGCCATGAGTTGTATGCAGTCGAGCCCGGTTGGTTCGGGTCGCAGTTGGATCAGTTGGCCACGCAGTACACTGTCTGGGTGGATATAAGTTTATCTACTGTTAATCAAGTACACATGGAGAGCATCTCGTCAAAACGTCCATTTTTCTGAATTTGTCATTTTGCCGAGATACTAACAACTGTGCAAGTTGTCAAATTTGTATCAATTTGACACCATTGACGAGATACAACATCTCGTCAAAACGTCATTTTTCTGAATTTTGTCATTTTACCGAGATGCTAACAATTGTGTAAGTCGTAAATTTGGCAGAGAATTGTTGCATTCACGAGATCCAGCATCTCGTCAAAACGTCTTTTTCTGAATTTTGTCATTTTTCTGAGATACTAACAACTGCGGCAAGTCGTCAATTTGCAGAGAATTGTTGCATTGACGAGATGCAACATCTCGTCAAAACCTCATTTTTCTGAATTTTGTTATTTTGACGAGATACTAACAACTGTGCAAGTCGTCAATTTGCATCAAATCGACACAGTTCACGAGATTCAGCATTTCGTCAAAACGTCATTATTCTGAATTACGTCATTTTGCCGAGATACTAACAACTGTGCAACTCGTCAATTTGCATCAAATTGTTGCATTGACGAGATGCAGAATCTCGTCAAATCGTCATTTTTCGAATTTTGTCATTTTGCCGAGATACTAACAATTGTGCAAGTCGTCAATTTGCATCAAATTGTACGGAAACATTAAGGTGCCGTCAAAATGTTAACATAAACGCTAAGTATTCAACAAAATGATGATTTTTGCACACATTATCTCACCATTTTGCAAAAGATGATGAATTACTCATTTACCAAACAAGTCATTTTAACATTTTACAGAAAAATGACGAATTTCCAAGTTATTACATCTTAACAATTCAACATTTTGCACAGAAATGACAATTTTTGAAGTTATTGCGTCTTATCAATTCAACATTTTTGCCAAAAAAAGTGATAAATTTTGCAGTTATCAGAAGTAATCAATTCACCATTTTACAGAAAAATGACGAATTACGAATATAGCGTAAACTTAACATTTCATCATTTAGCAGAAAAATGATAAATTGTGCACTTATCAGAAATAATCAATTCAACATTTTGCCGAAAATTGACGAATTGCAAAGTTATTGCATCTTATCAATTCAACATTTTTCAGAAAATAATGAAATACTAACTTTATGTAACTTAACAATAAAGTATTTCGCCGAAAAATGATCAATTGCGCAGTTGTCAAAAACTAATCAATTTACATTTTGCAGAAAAATGATAGATTTGTGCATTTACCAAAATTCCTCAATTCAACATTTTGCATCAAAAAAATGATAAATTACTTATTTACCAGAGCTAATCAATTCAATATTTTGCAGAAAAATGACGAATTACGAACTTGTTTAAAAGTATTATTTCCACATTTTGAGGAAATATAATAAAATGCGTTTCATGAAAACTAATCAATTAAACCTGTTTTCATACCCAAAATTTCTCTATGACTGTGTTTTAGCGGCAATCTGACCTCTTAACTTAGGCGTGGGAGCGGGGGGGGGGGGGGGGGGGGGGGGGGGGGAGGATAAACACTTGCAGAGCGTCCCTAAAAATTCGAATTTGGTGTTGGGTCAATATGATAGTTGTATGCAGTCGCGCAGCCAGACCATTCGGTCCGAGGCAAATTAAAATAATCGGTCCGATTTCATGCTTTTCAAACATTGTTGTGAGGGTACCCCCAGTGCTTTGGGTCCAGGTCAACACCCCGTGGGGGCCGGGCGAACCCCGAATCTTTCAAGTAGTAACAAATTGTGGGCATTAGAATGAAGAATTTAATATACAAATAGCCTTATCACAATGCGAACTTTACAAGACACGAAGAGCAAAATTTAAGCATCATTTTATAACAACCTAGACGAAATGACAATTGATTTCATGACGCCGGGGTGGCTTGTCGATGAGGAGGCGGCGGAAGATCCAAGAATTACCCAGAGAGGTCCTTGGCCCTTCTTCAAAGGGACCTTGAAGACATTTTCTAAGCGGAGAGCCACCGCCAGTTGTCGCGTAGCGTACTAAGAACATTTTTGGCCAAAATACCTTCCAGATTACAGGAAATGATACTTTCAGTGCGTTGTACGTTGCACCTAAAATGACTAAATATTTTTTACTTTAAGATCTTAAGAAGATTGTTGCCACAGGCGGCCACACCACACTTTTTCTCAACTGGGAAGGCATGATATGGGTGGAACTCGTGTGTTTTAGGGCATGAACTTACCCTAAAACCCAACGAGCCTGAACCAAGGATTTAAAGGTGTGGTGACATGCAAACTTCATAGTTAGATATTTGATGTGAGCATTAAATACCCAGCAAATAGCCGCAATTCTCATCGAAATCCGTCAAATATTGACTTTTTTACAGAGTGATGTCTATTTCACACTAGTATCATGAAAAACATGTGTTTAATATGCAAATTTCTGACGTCGAAAGATGAACATACCAAATATGGCTAATGTTAGCCTTTGTTTTTTTAGCCTTCATTTTCAGGGACACTTGTAGCATTGTAGCCCCTGAGGGGTTTATTAAGTAAGTTAAAATTGTTTCCTTGAAAATATTGATATCACTCACCAAACTGTAAACTTTCTGATCAGTAATTTCATCTGCATGATTTTCTCAAGAAATGGTCCAGAATGACCGCAAAAGCCCTCAAATTTAAAAAAAAAAATTACTCGGGGAGGACCCTCAGTCTCCAGCTTTCGGCTTCGAGCCTTCGAAGCTTTCAGTTAAAGGCTTCGCCGGCCACAACTTCCCAAGATGCAACCTCCAATGAAAATAATTTCCCTGGCACTTAAACTGCCGATGCCCTTGGCCATGTCAATGTATAAAGTACCCATAAAAGATTTCATTCATGTTTTGAAGTATTATAAACTCGTTTTATAACCTTCAAAATCGACACTGCCTCATGTGCTTATTTTTTACACTAGTCTAATAAAAAATTGAGGGGACTTGTCCCAGACCAGCGACAAAAATGAAATATGAAAGAAAGAACCATAGAGTAGCATAAAGGTTTCTATATCCTGCTCTACAAGCACCTGGGGAGAGAAGGAAATTTTTTATGTAATGAACAATGCTGCATTTAAAACTAAAGAAAAACAGTAGGCTACAATTAAAAGTCTCAAACGCTGTCTCAAAGCTGTTTTCTTATTCGTGATTTTTTTTTGGGGGGGGGGGGGTTGGGGTTACTTCCTGTAGTACATGTAGCTTGTCATGGCTTCGTACAAATTCTTCCATTACCATCGAAACCACCAACCCCATGGCTGTGCGCAGCAGGGATAAGTTCCCCATCCCCCAGAAACTTTCAAAGCAAACTTTTTTATCACCACGTATCTGTGTAAATTTACCAATTGTTTACATACAACTTGTATAAAGCAAGGAGAGTGCCATTTCCGACACCGTAATATGAGACAGGCCCTTAGTGAAGGGGGGGGGGCAAGAGCCCTCTCCTTGAGGATACTTTTCTTAGCTTTTCATATAGCTAAAAAGTCTTAAAATGCGATTTTCCAGTGCGCTTCTCGCGTACCCACTAGGAGTTTTACATCTCCCATTCTTAAAATTATTGTTCCAAAGCCCCGGGAAACCCTCCAAATAATCTATTCTCCTCTCCTTCCTTAAGCTCTCTGCAAATAAAAATCCCGGACAACTGTTGGTTGTTGCGGAGTAAGAATATAATTGAAAAAGTCAAATTGTGATTTTTGTGGTATGTAAGTGCCCACCTTATGTAATTTGAAGTTTAAGCTAAAATGCATCATTTTAGTGCCTACAATTTCGTAAATACCCCAGAGCTTACAGGGACTTCGTCCCCTGGACCCCCACGGGGGCCCTTTTCTTGATACGCTACCCGTCAACTGGTCGTGGCGCTCCGCTTAGCCATGGACCTCTCTGAGAAAATTCCTGGATCTCCCGCCGCCTCCAGGAGAAATTTTGGGTATGAAAACAGGTTTAATTGATTAGTTTCCATGAAAACGCATTTTATTATATTTCCTCAAAATGTGGAAATAATAGTTTTAAACAAGTTCGTAGTTCGTCAGTTTTCTGCAAAATATTGAATTGTTAGCTCTGATAAATAAGTAATTTATCATTTTTTGATGCAAAATGTTGAATTGAGAAATTCTGGTAAATGCACAATCTATCATTTTTCTGCAAAATGTTAAATTGATTAGTTTTGACAACTGCGCAATTGATCATTTTTCGGCGAAATACTTTATTGTTAGGTTACATAAAGTTAGTATTTCATTATTTTTCTGAGAAATGTTGAATTGATAAGATGCAATAACTTCGCAATTCGTCAATTTTCGGCAAAATGTTGAATTGATTACTTCTGATAACTGCACAATTTATCATTTTTCTGCAAAATGTTGAATTGATAAGATGCAATAACTTCGCAATT
The DNA here is from genome assembly GCA_029531755.1 of Holothuria leucospilota. Classification (NCBI taxonomy): domain Eukaryota; kingdom Metazoa; phylum Echinodermata; class Holothuroidea; order Aspidochirotida; family Holothuriidae; genus Holothuria; species Holothuria leucospilota. The sequence continues at coordinate 56,505,122 of CM055968.1, forward strand.
CGCCATTTGTCTGCAAAATGTTGAATTGATAAGATTCAGTATATCTTCAAAAGTTGTCATTTCTGTGCAAAATGTTGAATTTTTAAGATGTAATAACTTGGAAATTCGTCATTTTTCTGTAAAATGTTGAAATGATTTGTTTTGGTAAATGAGTAATTCATCATCTTTTTGCAAAATGGTGAGATAATGTGTGCAAAAATCATCATTTTTTTAAATTACTTAGCGTTTATGTTAACATTTTGACGGCACCTTAACGTTTCCGTAAAATTGACATCAAATTGACACATTGACGAAATCCAGCATCTTGTCAAAACGTCATTTTTCTGAATTTTGTCACGTTGCCGAGATACTAACAACTGTGCAAGTCGTCTATTTGCATAGAATTGACACATTGATGAGATCCAGCATCTCGTCAAAATGTCATTTTTCTGAATTTTGTCATTTTGCCGAGATAGTAACAACTGCGCACGTCGTCAATTTGCAGAGAATTGTTGCATTGATGAGATCTAGCATCTCGTCAAAATGTCAATTTTCTGAATTTTGTCACGTTGCCATGTCTTCAACTTGTCAATTTGCAGATTTTTGTCATTTCGTCAAGTCGGCAACTCGTCAATGCAATGTCCCTTCTACGCTTCCGTTGTCAAACACCTTCAGAAGGAGTTAGAATACCACACCCCACCCCGCTTCATCTTCCTTAACAGGCAGCCCCACCCGTTGCCTCCACCCCTTATTTTTGAATCGACCTTCTTGAGTGAGTGGCATAAGATTCTATCCAAGGCTTCAAGGAAACTCGCCAGGCTTACCATAGCCGAATTCTACACTAAGGCTGTTTCATTGAAGAAAGATATTGCTAAAGAACGGCAAGCCGCATTCTCATTCATAGACTCCATTACCGACAACGAGGAGAAGCAGAAGGCAGCGACGTTGTTCCCGAAACTGGTGGATAGCCAGTACGGAAGGTTCGGAAGCAGGCCTATTCACCCCCCCCCCCCCCAACAAGAAGAGAAACTATAGAGCACCATCTCAATACCCAAAGGCTATTTTAAGGGTCCCCAAATATATCGGAAAGAGTTTTCCTCTCCTCTGTAAACGTGCTGTTGTGTCGTTTGTTTCATTTTATCTTTATCTAAAGTTATGGCTCCACGACGTTTCACCAGACCCACCCCTGGTGTTACTCGATCCACACGTCCTACCCATTTCATTAATAGATCACGGCATACCCGTTCTACCCGAATCATACCCTAAAACAAGATGAGCTTAATACCTGTCTTAACTTTATCAAGAACCTTTCGACCTGGACCCAGAGGTACTTCTCCTGGGGAAAGACTCAGGAATTTATACCCACGCCCCCGAGGCCTAAATGATATGCTCTACAACAAGCTATTAACCAGCTGACCCGTACCATGAAAATTAGATATTTTATATGTGATAAATCCTCCATACCACACCATACGTTCCGTCTATGCTCTACCTGGAAACCGAGAGTTACCCCTTGCACTGCCCTAGAGGATTACCTCTATAACACTAAGGCCGCCCTGGCTAAAATTCCGATTCACCCAGCGGATTCTAATATCTCTAATCTCGAGCGCTCTGCTATAAGCTCACTACGCAAAGACAAAACAATCGTCATTAAGAAATTTGATAAAGGCAGAGGCGTCGCAATTATTAATAAAAGTGACTACAAAAAAGAAGCACTTAGGCAATTATCAGGGCCACAGTACCGACAACTTAGGTCGGACATCCCCTGGAAACCACCTTCATGGTCAAAACTCTCATTTCTAACCTCTTCCAAAATAAGAAAATTTCCAAAGACATTTTCGATTACCGTAATCCTAGTAACCATAGTATTCGTACACCTCTCTTCTATATGTTACCCACGGTCCATAAAATGCAACCCGCTTTTCTCGGTAGACCCATTATCTCTGGCTATGGAGGACCCACCCTACAAATATCGGAATTTTTAGATTTTTTTCTCCTTCCTCTGGTTCAGAGACAACCAACGCACGTGAAGGATATGATACACATCCTTGATTTAATTGAAAATCTAAAATTACCAAATCATATTTTATTAGTTACTTTAGATGTAGTCGGTATGTACACCAATATACCTCAAAATGAAGCTATTCAAGCATGCACCGATGCCTACGAATCATCCGACAACGGCTGATACGCTTTACCCAAAATATCAATTAAAACTTTCCAACAGATTCTAGAGCTTATTATAACACGCAGTTGTTTTAAGTTTGATACTAACTACTACCTGCAAACAGTGGGCCTAGCAATAGGCTCTGAATCTTCACCTGGAATGGCCGACATTACTTTCCATCATTTTGAGAACAACATTATACCCCCCGCCCCCTTTCTAAGCACATAATTCGCTGGTTGAGGTACAGAGATGATATCCTTCTTCTTCTTTTTTTGACTGTTCTGAGCTTGAACTGGAATTTTTTTAGATCATATCAATACCCTCCATCCCACCTTGAAATTTACGTGTGAATTATCATATTCGGAAATTAATTCCCTTTGATATTAATACTTTCAAAGGGAATCGTTTCGCACGAACAAATCTGCTAGACAACCGTACATAGTGGAAACCGAGCGAAACTTTCCAATATCTATCACGCAACTCCTGTCACCCCGAAAGTTGTTTTAAGGCTTTTATTAAAGGTAAAACCCTCCGACACTTACGTCTCTGTAACAACCGTCATGACTTCCACGAGAAAGTCAACTGGTTTAAAGATAATCTTATCCGGCGGATTTACTCAGATAAATTTGTCTCTAGCATAGTTTTCGAAATTAATTTTGAGGAACGCACATCACATCTTTCACCAAAGAATAAAGAATCCACACCACCCTTAGTTTTCAAGTTCCTTTACTCACCCCACATCAAAACTAAGGACTTTAAAGGTTGCCTTCTAAAACACTGGTATTTTATTACTGAACACCCGACACTCAAAAATCAGTTTCCGAAACCCCCTCTTATTGCCTACATACGGGCTACTAATCTAAGCGACTCACTTATCCCGGCTAGCTTTATTTCAGAAACAGATTGTAATCTTAATGATTTTGATCTTTCCTTAGTTCATCATGAGTGATTTATTATCCAAATAACCCTACATATTTTGTGACATTTGGCAATTATTGCTAATTTTATTGCTACTGATGAGACCCCTAAATTATCTTTGTGGTCGAAACGCGTCTAGCAATAGCACACTTGCTATAACTTGCTATTGTGCAAGGTCACAATATTTCAATTAACCCATGATGAAGCCTTATAGGGTTTCTTGATAAGTATCCCAATATCTATCTCTTCTCAAAATTATCGGGACTACACCGCCCTTCATTCCATATCCCTAACAACGGCTCAAGGGCTCTATATATAATCTTTACTACACCCTCACCTTGCATATTAGTTGCCCCTAACAAGTCGCTGAGTTTTTGGAGAGTAGGTCAACCCCCTTGAAACGACAAGTTTATATTAGAGTCAGGATTACGATAAGGGTTAGGTTAGGTTAGGATTAGAGTATTAAGTTTAAATATCTGTGTCGGAAACAACAGGTTAAACGGCCAGTAGCCTAGGTGTGAAAGTAGGGTAACCCGCCTTAAAAACCTTCGCACTCTTTAGTAAAAGTTTTTTTGAAAGAAAAAAGACTATCCTTCGCCTATCTCTCCCCATGAAAACATTCTCACTCCAAGTCTGAAAAATACCTTGCCCCTTCTACACGCTGTGGGTTAGGGGGCCATGAAGAGTCTGAACGGTATCAGAAGGTATTCTGGAATATGGTGCGAGTGCACTTGCTAGTAAAAGAGGATAAAAACTGAACAATAATTCCAGCTAGCAAGTTTGTCTTTTGAAATTAGACCCACTTGATTCATTTGCAGCTTACTTCTACGTAAAATTCCGCTCACTAACCTGTAGCCACAAGGGTCAACTGATGGGACACTTGAACCTGAGTCCATAGTTCGGTACAAGTGAATTTATTTAATCCCTAGTCACACTATGGTATAGGCTATACTATAGACCTTAGGCTCACACCAAGCAAAATTTACTCTTCGCACGTGCAGTAGAACAGTAGTCCAACAGTCGACTTACATGCACATTCATTCACAATTAAGGGGATATGGCATCCCCAAAACTAGGAAGTTAGCTAGAAGGGAAAGTTAAGAGACAATCCCACCCCCTTCCCACTTACACCTCCAAAGTCTGTGTGTCGGAATTTTTTGCCACCCAACTTTCTTACAAAGCATGGTCGTCGATAGTTATGGAACACACACTCTTAAAATGTTCGGCAAATTTTTTGACCAACTTTTAACCAACAATGTGGAAATATGTATCCGACCAACTGTTGGGCTAATATTGACCAATCTCGGTTGGGTAATTGCTTTACCTATTGTTGGGAATTTATTTTACCGAATATGTAGTAATCTGAAAATTACCCAACTGGCTAGTTGGGCAAAATATTACCATATCTGTTTCACCTAACCCAGGAGTTGGGTAATGATTTAATGCATTACCTATTGTTGGGCAATTAACTTCTCATTATGGGAACCCACAATGAAATATCTCAGAGAAGTTACATTCTACAAGGTTTAAAAGCTACCGGCATTGCTAATGCTAGCCACTTTTAAAAATAGTAGGATTTTAACTTGAAATTCATATATAAATGAATATTTTGGTTTGGCTATTATATATTCAGTGACACTTGTTTTTTGTTATTAATGACTAATAATGCAATTTTCTTTTTGATACTTCAATTTCTCCTTCTTTATGTTGTATTGTACAACTGAGAAACATGATTTTCTGAAAGAATTCACCATTGCCAGCTTCAATTTATCTCAATTAGACCTGCATTAAGTGATAAGCACAAATCTCCTTTGAAAAATTCGGAATACTTCATTCAGATGAAAGGTATATAAACCTGGTGTTCCAATAGAAGTCCAAAGCATCTTAAACATGCCCTTTTCTCAAATTGTCTTAGCAAAAACTTCTGACAGTGTAATTGAACGTTTTGCAAAATATTTACTGTGAATGTAGAAATATAGAAATAGCTGTTATTAAAAGAATTAATCAGCGGTACGTTTAACCAATGTTGGGTATAGGAATTCACATAAATTTTACCAATTGTTGGTCAATAAGTTTCTCGGTTCTTTTGCCCAACATTGTGAAAAATTTAACCAACCTCTACATTGCTCAGGAAATTCTACCCAACTTTTTAAGAGTGCAGAATGTTCCTTGCGTACACAATTCATAAAACTAACAGTAGCCTACATGCAATCCAATAAGAAAATTTCGTTGAGCTTTGCACGCATGCAATATTGCCAGGTGACTAGTCAATTGTGGCAATTGTGGCACGAACCGGAATCTTGTCAAATATTTGACAAGATTTGTTTCAAAATTGACTAGACATGGTTCAAAAATGAAACGATTCGTTTCATTTATGAGCCGAATCTAGTCAAAGATTTGACAAGATTCCGGTTCGTGCCCCTATTGATTAGATTCTATTCAAATTTGACTAGGACATTTTAAGAGTGTGGTTCCCACCATCAAGGATCCTGGCATTGGCGGGAATATAACAGTTGTAACAGAAGCGCGAAGCCCTCCCCTAATGGCGCGGGATCCAGTGGTCCCCCTTAAGGTTCCTTAGTTGGTTCCAGCGGCAACGGCCAGGAGAGCTCGAGAGGACGAAGCCCCGGAACTTTTGGTTTTCTTTATAAAAATTGTGAGCATTGGAGTAAAGCATTAAACTATTTGTAATGGACATGAAAAGCCCACTAAAAATCACAGAAATGATAATTCAGCCATTTTTGTGTGTAAGTGGGGTCGAAGGGAATACCCTATTAGCCCCGGAAGCCCGGGAATATTTCCAGCTTCTGAGCATAAGAATGAAAACATTAACTCTTTCCACAGGGAACTGTGGATTTACTATACCTCTTGTTGGCTCAAGTCGTACATAGAGCCAATCTCAATTTGATGATTCAGGGGTCATGTTAGTAGTGCTGTATATAAGGTTACTTGTCAGAAGGCAAACAGTTTTGTTTTCCGATGAACACTTTGCCGACCAGGTTTGCATACGTGACGTTCAGAGAAGGGGCAAGGAACTTATCCCTAAATGTCCTGTGGCTGCAGAAATTTTTACAGGGGAGGATTCAATTTGAAGTGTCCGAATGGTTCAGAAGGCACCAAAGGAAAGCAGTTCGGTCTCCGGGGAGGGGGGGTGTCAATAATTTCAGTTTCTGAAAATGACCTTGAACTTGCTTTAGACAGACTTCGAAATTGAAACTTGACTAATTTTTGTATTTGTATTTTTATCAATTGCCATTAAACTTGATGTTACAAGGGGATTTGTGTGTGGAAAGTGGATACTGGTATGAGAGTTGCATTAAAACAATACTAACGGCGAAACTATCTAAGTTGCGTGGGCTCAAAGCGCTCCTAATTATAGCACTTTAACACAGTAGCATCAAATTCCAGACTCAAGTCCGTTTTTTAGTGAACTCGGAACTGGCTGGGAATGGGAGGTCCTTGAATCGAAAATGACCCGGGATAAGCTGAAACTTGACTCGGATTCGGAACCGATTCTACCTGAGTCACCTATGGCTACATTGTTGTTGGTGCACAGCTACATACATGAATGGTTATATACAAAGTCATCCAGACTGTGAAATTGACTCCTAAAAATGACTTTTTAAAGGGAATAAGCAGTCGCTTCAAATTTATTTTGAACCATCAGCTAAATTTTACATTTTCCTCTTATCACTCTTTCAGGTGCCTTTCATGATGTTTCTTAACATAAACATTGAAAAATATAGGTAAACAAAGGAATTACAATGCATGAATTTACCAATTTAGAAAAAAGTATTGTCACATGATTAAAAAGAGCCATTCATGAATAAGGATACCTGGGTACACTAATTCAAATTTGGGTGACTGCCTTTTTTCCCTTAAAGTCCAATGTACTTGTAAAACAGTATAAAACATCTTTGCATAATATGCGACATAGTCAATTGCCGGACTCGGAATTGGCTGGGAATTAGGGAAACTGAAATCGAATGGAAATTGGGTTAGATGCACTACAGCCCTGACTTAAAGTGAACATGCAATACATTTTTCAAACCCGCGGATACAATTTACAAGTAAAGGTCCGGAATATGCAGTGTACCGAGCGATACTTGACTCTGATTGGTGAAAATTTCACTTTGCGAAGAGTGGAATGTCGTTAGATAACTGAAAGTGGTCACTGTTGTCGCTTTTTGGTAAAATTTCATTCTTGTACATCCAGTGGGTAAAAGGCTTTTTTACGTTGCAATCTAGATCAGTGTTGTACCGATATCGCAAGAAACCGATATTACAGATGACGACATTTCAAATCTCATAATCGGCCAATACCGATCCGAAACTGATATTTGAAAAATAGGTGTACTGCACACTGAATCATGGGCTATTGGGCACTATTACTGAGATTTGTGTCACATTTATGACGTAAAAAAACTAAAATTTAAATTTACAGTCAGAATATTAAAATAGTGTAGCATTTTATGAATTGTTAGACGAGAAATATAGGTTGGGGAATATCGGCATTTTATGTAATTTTACCGATACCGATACTTGACAAAAATGGGGGATATCGGCAGATACCGATAATGAATACCGATAATCAGTCCAACAGTAATCTAGATATCTTATCTTTAGAGTGTCAAGATAAATTTTCTGATTGTTAACAGGCCTCCAGGTTAAACATGCTGGTACCTTTCAAAATTTCATTTGTGTATCTGTAAGGGAGGGAGAACATGACAAGTCATTAAGACAAAATGCGAAAATGTGAAAGTGAAAGGGGAGCATCCTCAAAAAAAAAGTGGGGGTTTATTTTTTCTCATCCTCATTTTCTCTCTTGCTAGTTGGAATAGAAATGAGGGAGGGAATTTTCAGCGAAAAAGTTATGAAGTTACCCCCATATGTACAGTGTAGTGTAAAGGGAAGGGTTTGGTTTGTATAGCTTGCAACACTGAATTAGGAATGCTGCATCAGTTCATATAAATTTATTGTCAGAAGGGGTATGCATTATAGTTTTGACCTTTGATAAACATTGTATTCAACTGTTGTTAAGTGTACTCGTGTTATACAAAGCCCCTCATAAACATCAGTTTTCCGGTGTACATACAGTATACCTAATACACAGTTTAAATAAGTGGCGACCAGAGAAGACGAAACTTAATTTGATTGGAAAGGGTTTTTTAATTACGAATAACACTTTGGTAAGTTAGTGCCATTACTGCAAGGTAAAATTAAAATTGAAGATTCTGAGTTCACAACAATACAAGCCTTTATTTAAGCCACCAAAAATGGCATAGAAACATCAATGGTAATTCAGTTTGATATATTTGTAATTGGCGTTTAGCACATCAAAATATACTGAAGGCGTGCCAGTAAAATATTATAGGTTTTTGTTCAAATAATACCTCTTTGGTATCGTGCGTTGATTTGAGTCAACGAAAGAATGCAATACCGTAAATCCATGTGCTGATATCTCGAGAAGTACATGTCAAAACTGAATAAAAGTTTCACCAAATAATCAAATTTAGCTCCTCTTTTACACACTAAAATTTATTTCTTGCTTAAATTCTTCCTTTAAGGAAATCGTCATTTTGAATCTTCTGCGAGCGCTATAGTTTTACTAGAGTGTGCCGGCCCCTACCTCTCTGCTTGACTTTAAGGGGGCTGTAGCACTAGTACAAGAATGTGTGGGTATTGTAATTGTCTCAATATGAATACAATTTAAAATGTAACATAGGATTTAGAGAAAGTATAGGAAACTAACAACATTCAAACTGTTGAAATACACTACAAAAGTTTTATAGAAAGTTACAATGACATCGACCACAAAACCCTGAAATCTTTATTATGAGTATGGCTCTCTCTTACTGCCTGTTAGTCTTGGTGAGATACATACCCTGAGAAAAGTTGGTTAAACATTTCACCAGCAATTATGTGAAAATACTGAAATTGTGTAACGCTTGCTCAATAAAGTGAGATGCTGGAAACCAATCAATTGGGTAATTACAAGAGAAAGGATGCGTCAGAGAAAGCAAATAAACAGAAAACCTCGTTTTGAACATTGGAAAAGTATGACTACAATAGTATGAGCTACATTTCAAAACTAAGAACTTCTTTTTTCTTTGTAGAATTCATGTTCACATTTTTGTAAAACTTAAGTACGGTGTGGAAAATTTATCGGAACATAAACATGAAGACATGGAGAAGGGGTATATTGATAGGTTGGATAATTATGATATAATTTTCTATTTCCTTTATTATATCAAACCATTACATATTCCCTTTGTTTGCAAAGTTAATTTAACATATGCATGTTAAATTGGATATGACTAAAAGACGTGGGCTAAAATAATTATCCAAGGAGGCTGCTATTTTTTCTGTTAAGAGTTTCCTCAGGAACAATCCCGTGTGTTATTTATCCTACACGTGCTACCGGTATTGAAGTAAATTCTTGATGAAAGTTATACGTCATAGAAAGCATTTTCTGTGATAAAGCTGTAGGCGCACAAAGACGGTTACAGCTCTATGTTCCAACGTTGCTCTCACCCTAACCTAACCGTAACCTAAGAACACCGACCCCAAGTAGATTTGTCCGAACATGGAGGTGTCAGAACATAGAGACATCGGATTATAGCGTTGTCCCCCACAAAGGCACTAACATTCCTTACAATATACTTACCACCAAATGCGTTTACCCTGAAAGAACTGTGTTCCTTCCCAAACTTGGAGAAAAGCAGAAAAGGTTGTCCTATTTTGCATACTTTTAAGTATGTGATCACCTGACGTAGTCCCGCATTGTTGCCTAAATAATTACTGTGATAAGCCTACCGTTTTACAACCAATGCTTTTTTTAGGTTTATATTAGTGAGCAGAGAGGAAATACCACTGGGAAGTACAAGAGGTTAGAACGCACCCCCACCTCCGCCTCTCGAAAAAATCCTTTTATGCGGTTATTCGTTATAGAAAATAATGACTACCCATCTATTACTATTCATGTATACACCATATTCCACCCTCATATCAATTTATAGCTTCAACCAATTTGATGTCATTGATTTTTTGGAATGCCCCAACCCAACTTCTGTGCCGGTGCTACTTATCCAAACCAACCAAAGTGGCTTCACCCAGGCCCCTGTTGTTGATATAGTTTCATTTAAAGACATAAGTGTCCTGCTTGAAAAACAAAACCAAAAAAGAAAACACTAGATAGCCTCCAAACCCTGTATCAGTACTCCTTTCCTATCTCATGATATCTCATTTTGAAGACTGGTTACCTTTGTCAAAAAATACCTCCCGTTTTCATCAAAGTCACTAAATGTAATGTTAAGTGGACATACCGGTATAGCCTTAGATTCCTTTTCTTTTTCTGTATTATTTTGGGTTCGTTTTGTCCTTGAAAATTGGTACTGTTGGAATGTTTGAATAATTTTTCCATACAGATCTAGCATAAACCTACACCATATGTAGGATATAGCAGACAAAGCTATTGAATATTTCATACGACAGTGTAAATATCATAACGAAACAACAATGTTATGTTTAATGAATGGGCCACGACGAAATCACAGATTTTCCATGATGCACTGTAATTCTGGAAAAAATCACATTTCTTTGAAAATCATTATCTTCCAAACGCCCTATATATTGGAAGGGGCGGTTTTTCATCTCGTATAACAGAAAAATTTTGTCTGCATTTTTTAAAACCATTGACATAGCCCATGGCAACTCGGAAAATGATTGGAGAAAGTTATTCTACTCTGCCGTCAGTTGGCTCAATCAGACAGGAGGCCTTTTGTTCATGACGTCACAGGTTCGTTAAAGCCAAAGTGCTCATGCTCAGAGGAAATGTATGGTACACACTTTTATACACCCAGTAGTGCAGCATATCAGTTAAGATGGAGGTTACGAAGTAGGTGATGACGACAATGCATAAAGACAACGCATTTTTGCGCATTTCTTTGATTTGTTATTGATGTCTTTGTCACTGTGTATTATAATTTTACTCTGCTTCCATCAAGTTTAATATACTACAGACTCTGCATATTTAAGTTAGACGACCTCATACGCCTCTACATTGTAAGAGAAGGAAAAATCTTCCAGAAAAGGGACATTTTTAAGCACTGTTCAGACCAGGGAGTTGTTATACGAATGGAGATAGCTCGCCAAAACTTCCTTAGTGAGGTTTGCGCATTCAAGGTCATCTAGTAATCATTCGATTATCTTGCTCTTAAGATTTCTATAAGCACTAAGCTGGATTAAAAAGTTAACACAAAGAAGTTTGTCGTCTGCTACAACTGGAGTAGAACCAACGCGATTTTACCCATTACCATAGCATTGCCAGTCGCCCGAAAAATGAGTATATTTTCTTTCTGGTGTCGCCTGGTGTCGCTTGGAGTCGCAAATGAGACCACATCAGCTTGATTATGTAAAATTGTGAACATAGATTTATATCCGGTTATTTTAGGAAACTTGAGGAAACTTCTCAGAATGCAGTTAAAGGATTAGAGTTCTGCCTCTTTAGCCTATTTGCATATGGATGCAGTAGGTACATTTGTATCTATCTGGTTCTATTAAACAACCGTTTTGGGTTTAAAAGCCCTGTCATTACTATGATGGTGGTATACAAACCTACACATCAAAGCATTATTCAAATTAAGCCCTTTGTTAAAGTATTACTAGAGGTGAATGATGTGGCAAGGAGAAAGAAACCAAGTTGAAGCTTTAAATAAAGGGTATAATTCCTTATAAGCCTTATCACCAGCTAATAGTTGGTAATCTTTTAACACTTAAATAGCTCTTAAAGTATTTGCATAAATTAAACTTTTCGTGCTATCTCCATTCGGATAACAACTCCCTGTTCAGACTGAGGACCGGTACACTTGGCACTGATTTCCTGAAGCTGTTTTGGGTTTATGATAATAGTTTCTGGCGGCACCACTATTTACAAAGAACAGTCTTCATTAGTGTCTACTTTGAAGTGCCGGTGCCACCCTTTGTCAGATTTTATGGCCACGGATCGGTATTGAATTATATGACTTTTGTCTTTAGAGGCATGTGGCGTTACTTGGTTTTCAGTCAATTGTCATACGCACCACATACGGCAGTGAACAATTATTACCTGTGCACGTCGGTCGATACAACAACACTGCCAGCGAACTGAGCCTGCTCTTGATCTGCAATAGAGTGCACAGTAGTGCTCTATGCAAATAGAAATATTCAAGGTATCTCGAAGTCCTGCGGCACTGCTAGACCCCTGAACTCAAAACAAGATCACGTGTGTCGTTAACTTATTAGAAAATTTCGAAAGTGCTGTCCATTGACTGCTTTACATTTCAAACAGAAAGATCTAAATTTCACCAATTTTCAGAAATCATTTGGGAAGGTACTTGTGACGTAGGTAAAAGTGGTGCTACAGATCTTCTATGGGAAGTTTGGAGAGAATACCTAACATTTGGGGGATGAGAGAGATGACGATCCCTCCAGAGGTCGTCAAGTGAGTTGAAATATTGTGTGTGCTGGACAAGGGCCCAGAAAAGGAGTGTGTAGAGAATAGGAATGAAATGCTAAGTCCTGTTCAAGAGCTAGATTTGGAGCGTGTCCATGAAAAGACGGCCAGCACTAGCCATAGTAACTACAACACACATGGCCCTCTGCATGGAGGAATGAGAAAACCGTAGGAGACTTCTTCAAGTCTTGGTCAATACTTGAGAAAATAAGCATAATATTAATTTTCATCTCAGCCTTCTATTGCCACCAAAATCTTCTCAGAGGAGGACTGTCCTTTTCTCTACTTTACCTGCTCCCTGAGGGTAAAGTGAAAACTCCTAAATTATTTTAATGAACTAACTTTTATCTTGAGTTTCCTTCAGATGGTACGTAGACCTCGCACACACATTAGATAACCCCGCTAAGGGCTTTTAAAATTGTTCCTCTCCCCACATCATTGTAGATGACTTACTTTTCAAATCTGAATGAGAGAACTTTTATTTCATGTTCATAGACAAATCTATATCGTCGAATAAGCATGGCGACTTCATCCCGGTGGAAAGATATAGACGACAAGTTCTGCCTCTGTTCTGTCTGCCTGGAACAACTTAAGGAACCTAAACTGTTACCGTGTCTTCATCGATACTGCAAAGACTGTTTGAGTTCAATTGTAAAAGAAACTGATGACGTCATCAAATGTCCCGAATGTAGGCAAGAAACTCAGATACCAACAAATGGAGTTGACGGCTTCAAAACAGACTTTTATTCAAAAAATCTTGTTGAGTATGTACAAATTCAACAGTCACTTAAAAGTGACGAAGTACGGGAATGTTACAGTTGCCAAAGACATCTCATAGTTGCAGCATATTGCTTTAAATGTAACGAATTTTTGTGTAAGGATTGTCATAATGTTCATGTCACAAATAAAACGTTAAAGGATCATCAAAAGCACACTTTGTCTCTGGAAGATATTGAGGGGAAAAACATTACAATAGAAAAGTTGGCCTCAATGCGAGACGCACCGCGATGTCATATCCATCTTGAAGAAATAGCGAAACTGTACTGTGAAACTTGCGGGAACCTTCCAGTTTGTATGGCATGTACGTATGGTAAACACAAAGGACACAGTCTTTATGAAGTAACAGCATTGGCTAAGTTGAAGAGAGAAGAGCTTACCCAAAAACTTAAGGCTCTCGAAGAGATTAATAAGGACAAAAATGTAATAGAACCAAAGCAGTCGAAAGAAAAGTTAATTTTGAATGTAAGCATTGAAAGAGTAAAATTGAGGGAGATGCATCACGAGAGGGATAACAAAATAATGACAAAAATACAATATACTGAAGGGAGGAGACAACAAGTGGAGCAGGAAAAACAAAATACAGAAAAGAAATTACTTGATTCCTTGAAGAGAGAAAGGGAACGTGAAATACAAGTAGTTAGGAAAAAGTATAAAGATTTATTTAGGGTAACAAAATTTGAGTTAAACAATACCTTTAAGGCTCAAGAAGGTTCTCTAGAAAAGGAACTCGCTACGTTACATAAACAACGTGAAAGCTTTGAAAGAGATAGGAAGGAATTACTGGATTCAATAGAAAAACAAATGAATGAGAATATGAAAATTATTGAAACAATGTCACAACATTTTGATAACATAAAAAAGAGATTTGAAACCTTAAACGTAATGGCGTCTAGTATCCTCGCTTCTGATAATGACTGGTCGGCCGTACAGTGTATCCCTGATATGTGTACAGCAGCTACAAATCTAATGAAAGATTTAAAAAAGGACTTTCCAGAATTGACGACATTGACTAACGTGACAGTCAATTACAAACAATCCTCCTTTGGAAAATCAAATACTACGAAAATATCAGAAAATTTTAATAAGAAGATAAGTATCACCCATCTATATCAGTATGTCTTTAGTGTGACAAGTAGTGGTGATGGCAACATTGTCATATCAGGACGCACATTAGATAAACTGGCGTCATTCATAATTGTGATCGATATGAATGGTAGGATATTAAAGAAGAAAGTAAACGCAGGGCATTATGGGCCCGCCCGGTACTGTAAACTCTTGTCAAAGCATAAAGTGGCATCAGTATGTACACCAAACGAAATTGGTTTGTATGACATACACAATGGTTCATACATCAAGACGAACATCAGTGACGCCAGCAAAAGCTGGCCGAAAGATCGGCTTGTAATATGTGTAGCTACTGATCCTGTAAACAATCACATTTTGGTAGGCGGGTTCAACAGCAGAGATGTGTATGTATTTGATGATCAGCTGAATTACCTTCGCATCCTGAAACTTCCAGAGATGATCAAATGGCCACAAGATATAACTGTCAGTGACGGTCATCTACTTGTGTGTGATTTTGACGGGAAGAAATGCTATGTAACTAGTATGGACGGCTTGGAGAGCAAGCTGGTGGGAGAGTTCATGAAACCAAATCTAGGGGAAAATGAAGTTAGACCCATCTCTTTATGTAGTGACAAGAATGGGTTTGTCTACGTGTTGTGGCAGACATCTTCTCGAGGTTACATTTCTCAGTACAATCAAGGTGGCTGCCAGGTATTGACAACGAGAAAGTTGGGTTTAGATGCAAATGTTATTTCTGCAGTAGAAACCTCTCAAGGAGAGAAACTTCTCGTGGCTACAAAAGGTACACCAACAGTGTATTTGCTCGACCTAATTACAGAAGGCTAAAACGTTTTCATAAAATTTCTTCTACTGGGAATCAGCAGTAACACGTTTATCCCCACAATATAACTACGGTATTTCATACATTCTGTTGACAAATAATTTGTCAGCCTGTCAGATATAGCCTAAGTTCAACCTTTCTAAAAAGTCATGTTAAAACATTGTAATGCAAGCATTCATCTTCCTGATATTTTAATGTCTGAAATGTATGAATATGACGGTAACACTATTCGTTAATTGTTATCCTGTATAAGAAGATACAAGGTATAGCCTAATACTCAAAATTTGTCTCGTCTTTGCTTCACGAAATGCAGAAATGTGCCTGTCTGTATGACATGTAATATCTTGCCACGAAAATGGTAAAGCTGACGGTGATATTTTGTGATGGCACCTGAAATGATGTAAGAACTGGTGGAGAAATTGAAATTATGCAGTTATAGAAAAACAAAATATATGACGTCACATTCTGCAAAATATTTTAAAACAGCAATTATTTTAGTTCGTCTCGCAGGATTAAGAAATCACTTTGTAAGCGAGGTGTAAAGGTTATGCTTTTAAGACAGTTCTCTATGTTGGGGAGAAAAAGGTTTGGGGAGGACATTGTTTAAGCCCAAAGTCTACTCTCATTACCCATACAAAAATCTTCTATAGAATTTTATAGAAAAAAATCTATAGAAACTGTATAAGATTTTCTATAGAAATTCCTGTAGAAAATCCTATAGTCCTTCTAAACGAAATCCTATAGACCCTCTATAGAATCTTATAGAGTTTCTTTAGAATAACTCTAAAATGTACACGTGTAAAGGATTCTGTGACTAAAGCATGATTAGAAATACCATACATGTAAAGAGATCTTCGATGGCGTAGTAATTTGGTGCTCGGTTTCTCGGCCTGGTTTTGAAACCCTTCCAGGACACGTTCTTTTTTTTTTTATTTTTACTCTCGTATTATTTGTTATTCAAGTTTTGGCCGGCTGGTTTCAAAAGTTATGTGAGGTCAGCAAAGGTCAAACTGTATATCAAGTGAGATGTCTCGAGTTAACAAAATATCGTAAAAAGTGCGCTTTCAGGTTTATATTGGTATTAGCGTCAAACTGCGAAATCATTTTGGTTTGGTATAAGTGAAATAATAGAAGAGATGTAAGAACAACTCTTTCCATCTTGACTGTATTCACTCTGAGTCTACCGTCACTCATCACTGCACTTTACTTGTTCTTTTGTATGACATATCCATCTATTTTATTCAATGTATGCTTGGGTGTTACTTTCTCATAAACCCTCTTCCTGATTACGAAAGGAAATGAAAGGTTATAAAACCATAGCCGAGGTAGAGGGAACAAATTTCACTTAAAATTAAAAACGAAAACAATGGTATTTTTTTGCTTTTTTTTTTTTGTTTTCTTTTTCTTTGTTTTGTTTTGTTTTGTCAATAGAACTTAGCCGAATTTGTTTGAATTGTTTCTGCCATAATTTCAGGAAGTATTTCGTAGCTTTGATTAAGACTTCTGAATAGTTTGAATAAGAATATTTACTAAAGTTTGAGGTTTGGTGATATTTTCGAAAACTTTAAACAGAAAACTTCGAATTCAACTTCCGGCTCCTGTGACCATAGGCGATCCTGGAAGAGTGACTTTTTCATTGCAAGGATGATTTGCTTGCACATCTAAGCTGCCTTTAAAGGCCCTACAATCTCGGCCTAAACATATTTAGGAATATGATCATATCTCTAAATTCAATTGGTGACTACACTTTGACTGCATCGTATTAACCTTACGCACCTCACGAAATTTATTACTCCGTAAATAAGAGGTGTTTTTTGCAAAACTAACTTAAAAGGAAAATGCAGTCCCCCAATTTGAATTGGTGCACCCTGTCATCGTAATTGAGGATTGGCTCCTATCAATCATATGACAATGTTTTTGTTGATTTGTTAAATTGATGCAGAATAACTTCATGATTTCCCTTCAATATTCAATGTTTTTATAAATAAGTTAAATGGAAGATACTTGTGAACGAAATAAAAGATTTGTAAGATCTAGCAATTTTTTAAAAATAAACTTGTCTTCTCCCTTTAAGTGTAAAATTTCATAAAATGATGCATTATAAGCGTCGAGGAAAATTTGACAACAAAAAGTGAAAGCACCCTATCGTCCTCGCTTCAGCAACGGATAAGAGGAATGGGCCATCGATTTGTTACTTTGACTAGAATCAAAATAATGCGATCGAACTTGAAAGAGCAGTTTTGGGGAGGCGTTCAACGATTTTTCCCTTTCGATTGTGTTTTGTAAAAGCTAAAAATCTGACTTTCCTGAGACTGCGGAGCCGTGTCAGGGAAATTTTGCCACTGAAATTTTGTATTGATTGATGGTTTTGTAAAGTTGCTAGAGCTTATTTTCTAATTTTTGGCCATAAAAACCCATCTTCTTCTAGGGATTTTGATATTTATGCCCAAAAGTGACCATTTTTGTGTTTGAATGAAAACAGTCGGTCTTGCCGTTGCGGAGCTATGAATTTTTTATCCTGGTTACTTTTTGAGGTAATTTTCGACAATTTTGACCCTTTTTGACCTATTTTTCAGATATACTCCACACCCTTCACTCCTCACACGTGGGGTTTTCTCAGCGTGTTTTTAATGTTCAGGGTTACTTTAGAAAAGGGATTGGAAGTGTTGGCCCATTTTGTATTGCCGGAAATAATTTTTGGAAATCATAACTTCATAATGCCTGAAGTCGAAGTTTTCACCATTGGTGGTCTAGTTTTTATGTTTTCATCTTATTCTAAAGAAAAGTACACATCATTGTGCTGATATCCTACTACACACTCTATCCGAAAAAAAAACGGCCGATCCAGAAATGATAGGCCCCAACTAGTGTATACATGTAACGCGACAAAGGTAGGGGGGCTTTCCGCGGCACAGTTCCAGCAATGAAACGTACTATGATACCCCGCATGTGTTACACGTGGGATAGAACGGCAGTGGCAAAACATCCGAAACCTCCCTCCATTGAGAAGTTGAATTTGTTTGAAATAATGAACAATACTAGTATAGACATGTAAAAACCATACGTTCGATATTTGTTTCCCATGGGCTCTACATGGACAGAGGAAGTGTGAGAAACTGTATCAGAACGTGGAAAAATAGGCCAACCATGATTAAGAAATGATTAGTACCGAATAGTGATGTGGTCCATGCAAAGTTAATGTGCTTAGAGGCAACTTTTGGAACACAAATTTTTACTCTTCCTAATTTATAAAATTATAAGTTAATGCGTTACAAGTTAAACCATTGTGCTAAAATATTAATAACGATCTCAGGTAAATGTATTCATGTAAAATTTTAAAGCATTTTCGTCAGTTCACCATTAAGTAACACAACGAATCTATACTACTGCCATTTTATATTTACACTGAAAGCACCTTTGCTGAAGAATTCAGGATGGCTGCTCCTTGTGCTCTTTCAAAGCCTTGCAACTCAGTACCTACACCTACTTCCGCTAAAGCAAGGCCGTGTATTGTTCTTTTCAACTCGTGTAAACGGTGACATTATGTTCCAGTCTGACATATATATATATATATATATATATATATATATATATATATATATATATATATATATATATATATATATATATATATATATATATATATAGGTCGATAAAGGTTGTAAAAAGTGCTAAAAGTTTGCGGAAAATTCCACGACGTTTCGAGTATAGACTCTTCATCAGGTGGCAAAGGGCAAAGAAATGCAACTGAACAACAAAGAAGTAGAAATAGAGAAGAAACACATTGAAGAAAGGCACGAACAAACCGGTCGTACAGAACGAACACGGTGTAAAAAAGCGAAAGAAGGCTGAAAAAACTGGCAAAAAGTAATGAAAAGGGGAACAGGTTAAAAAAGGTCCATTCTAATGTTAAGACCGTGTGGGGAGAGGGTCCCGAGTTTCATGCATGCCGTATTGAACCCGTTAAAAATGTTAGATTTCTGACCCCACAAAATTGGACTTTCGTGGGGTAGGATTATATGTCACTTTCTAACGCCCGAGGCTATCTCCATTGCCTAGCCAATTTATTATCTCTTTCCAACAAGCTGTATCACCTGTCATGATCTGGACAATGGCAATGTCCAGCCTTGACGCAATTGGTGTAATAGAGAAGGGGAAAGAGGTTTTTAGTTGTTTTAACGAGACCAATACCTCATGGATAAGCCAGTTTTCGGCGGTCTGACGATCACGGTCAGAACCTCTGCACATTAAGGCTGCGGTAACGGCCAAGTCTTTAATTGAGCACGGTGATGGGGGGTTGAAATGTGTGGCGACCGGATAACCTTGAAGGTTTTGTTTGATGGACCTGAGGTGTTCAGTGATTCGGTCAGCCAGGCGACGTTTGGTCTCTCCCACATACAGGCAATTGCAACGTCCACAAACTAAAATGTAAACCAAGTTTGTGGAAGTGCAGGTAAAGTGTTGGTTCACACTAAATCTTTTACCGTTAGAACCCAAAATATTAATGAGTGTGTTCTTGCCAACCACTGGGCATGTGTTGCATCTACTACGACCACAGGGAAATGTACCTGGGGTGTTGTCAGTTGGTTGTTGTGGATGGGAAGCCCGAACTAAGTGCTTGGAAATGTTCTTTTCAACTCTGAAGGCCGTAATGGGGGGTTCGGGGAAAAGGTCACGGGTTGAAGGGTCTTTTCGAAGAGTCTCTATATTCCTGTAAATGGCACGAATGATGGGGCGTACCGATGGGTGATGGGAAATCACCAAAGGAATGCGTAGATTGGTAGACGTGTTAGACTTCTTACTCAAAGCCTCCGCTCTGTTGATTCCTTGGATTCTATGTAAAGCACCGGTAAGGATTTTGGTGGGATACTGACGCTTCTCAAAGAATGATAGTATATTTTTGGAAGCGGCTGAAAAATCAGAATCTTCTGAGCAAATCCTTCTGGCCCTTAAAAGTTGTGAGTACGGGATGGATTTGGTACAGGATTTGGGATGGTTGGATGGATACAAAAGGTAGTTATGAGAATCGGTGGGTTTAAAATGTAGGTTTGACTTGATTTTACGGTCGCAAATTGATAATTGAAGGTCGAGGAAAACCACTGAAGTGTCAGAAATACAATGCGTGAATTTCAAAAATGGACTGAAAGATCCTACAAATTGAATGAAAGATTCTAAATCTTGACGGGTCCCTGTTGCCACTCCCACAATATCGTCAATATACCTTTTGTAAAGGAAAGGGTGAGAACCGGTGTACTGCGAAAAAAGTTGTTCTTCAAAGTGGCCCATGGTTAAGCAAGCAACAGAAGGACCCATTTTGGTTCCCATGGCCACTCCTTTAACCTGACGGAAAAAGCGCCCATTGAACTGGAAACAGTTTTGGGTGAGAACAAGTTCCGTCAAGCGAAGGAAAGTAGTTGTAGGAATTTGGGGGTCTTGTCGTTGGTCCAGGTAATGGCGGATAGCTGACAAGGCAGCATGGTGGGGGATGGATGTGTAGAGACTAGATACATCCATGGTGAATAGGAGACGTTCACCGCAATTTTCGGGAAACTCAAAGTCTTGAACAAGTCTCAAGAAATGAGGAGTGTCTTGAACAACAACAACAACAACAACAACAACAACAATAATAATAATAATAATAATAATAATAATAATAATAATAATAATAATAATAATAAATAATAATAATAATAATAATAATAATAATAAATAAGAATAATAATAATAATAATAATAATAATAATAATAATAATAATAATAATAATAATAATAATAATAATAATAATAATAATAATAATAATAATAATAATAATAATAATAATAATAATAATAATAATAATAATAATAATAATAATAATAATAATAATAATAATAATAATAATAATAATAATAATAATAATAATAATAATAATAATAATAATAATAATAATAATAATAATAATAATAATA
The DNA here is from genome assembly GCA_029531755.1 of Holothuria leucospilota. Taxonomy (NCBI): domain Eukaryota; kingdom Metazoa; phylum Echinodermata; class Holothuroidea; order Aspidochirotida; family Holothuriidae; genus Holothuria; species Holothuria leucospilota. The sequence continues at coordinate 56,526,314 of CM055968.1, forward strand.
ATAATAATAATAATAATAATAATAATAATAATAATAATAATAATAATAATAATAATAATAATAATAATAATAATAATAATAATAATAATAATAATAATAATAATAATAATAATAATAATAATAATAATAATAATAATAATAATAATAATAATAATAATAATAATAATAATAATAATAATAATAATAATAATAATAATAATAATAATAATAATAATAATAATAATAATAATAATAATAATAATAATAATAATAATAATAATAATAATAATAATAATAATAAGCGTGGATACTGACTTAGGGCGACAGTTACATTGACTTGCACACTAAAAATTCAAATTTTCTAACCCTAACCCTACCCCTAACCCCACCCTAACCAAATTTAGTAGACATACTTATTAGACCAAAAGGAACAATTTAAGCCTATTTGCGACGATAAAATTATTTTTCTAAATGGTACCTATTCCTTTAAGGCGACAGTTATGTGTCGCCTTAATTCCAGGTGTCGCCTTAAATTAATGTTGTTGAATTAGCACGAAGTGTCGCCTTAAGGCATAATCCATGCGGATAATAATAATAATAATAATAATAATAATAATAATAATAATAATAATAATAATAATAATAATAATAATAATAATAATAATAATAATAATAATAATAATAATAATAATAATAATAATAATAATAATAATAATAATAATAATAATAATAATAATAATAATAATAATAATAATAATAATAATAATAATAATAATAATAATAATAATAATAATAATAATAATAATAATAATAATATAATAATAATAATAATAATAATAATAATAATAATAATAATAATAATAATAATAATAATAATAATAATAATAATAATAATAATAATAATAATAATAATAATAATAATAATAATAATAATAATAATAATAATAATAATAATAATAATAATAATAATAATAATAATAATAATAATAATAATAATAATAATAATAATAATAATAATAATAATAATAATAATAATAATAATAATAATAATAATAATAATAATAATAATAATAATAATAATAATAATAATAATAATAATAATAATAATAATAATAATAATAATAATAATAATAATAATAATAATAATAATAATAATAATAATAATAATAATAATAATAATAATATTTTTTTTTTTCCTCCGTATAATTTATTAATCTCAGTTCAATTGTTTTGTAACACGGTTCAGTTTAGAGCATCAAGCTGTTTAAGCGGTATGTACAATACATAATCACAATTCCAATTAACACCTTAATACATCGTATAAATATCTAAAGGCGAACAGATGTAAAAATACAATTCTCGTATATATCTATATACATTATTTACAGTTTTAATTTCATTTAGTTTAACCCGTGAAATGAAGCAGGTTATAAAAATTAACAGGTCAAAAGCTACAACAGTTATACGAATTTTACCCAGAAGTAAATCGGCACGGCCATTTAAACATGATGCTTTAAATGTTAACCAAACACTTCAGCATTGTTCACTTATTTGAAAAATACATAGATCCATACTTCTTACAACTGACATACAAGCGTTCATGCATATAATTTTTCCCATGGAATCATACAAAACGTGGCAAGACTTCTAGAAAAAGAAAACACGAATACGTCACCAGGAGATACATAAAATCATGAGAACAAATCTGGACATGGAGAGAACGCTTGATAGAGATCACCATAACTGACCCTGTTTTTCTTATAGGGGCAAATCCTTGCATCATTAAATCTTTCAATACTAAGGGCAAACTTAAACTTAAAAAAGAATTCATCAACTGTAGGTCTTCTTTCATGTCTCTTGCAGTCATAAATATAGTATTTCATGTGAAGAATTAAAAAATTATAAGGGTGACTTGGTCTATCGCTATAACCGAAAAAGACATCTCTTTTAGAAAAGCAAAACTGTTTTTTAAGCGCACGTGCCTCAACATCTAAAATAAACGAAGCAGTAAAATTACACTCCCAGAAAAGATGTTCAAGGGTCTCTACAGCCGTACCACAAAAGGAACATAGATCTGAATCGTTCTTTTTCATTAAATAAAGTAATCTATTAGTCGCAATTATCCTGTGTAAGAATTTAAATTGAAAGTACCTAAGTTTGGCCTCTGAAACAGTGAGGTGAGGCATCCTGAAGAACCTACGCCAATCGTTATCAGTAAGAGTATTAAAGTGACTTTGCCATTTAATCCTAGAGGTTGGAGCTTTAGAGAAACGATTTATCAGCCTGGAGTAAATAACTTGAGACGCAGAGGTAGACTGACAAACTTTGTTAAAGAATTCAATAGTTCCATTCAACGACATAGTTCCTACACAATGGGATCTTCTCCAGGTTTGAGGAATCGCGTTGATCAATCCATGATAAAGTGTGAATGGAAAAGAATCAATCCCGAAGGCATATTTGAAATGTTCAAATGGTAAAGGAAGATTATCATGGTCAAATAAGTCACTAACATACATGACGTTTTTGGCAAAAAGATTTTTGTACATAACAACATTATTATCAATGCGAATAAAGAAGTTATTCCAAATTATTTGGCTACCAAAATTTTCAACCGGGGTTGTAAACACTGTCTCACTCCACGCTTCCAACACTTGCCGAATAAAAACATTATTAATGGCTTGAATATCTTTACTGTGATAATTACATTGGAATATAAAACTGTTGCCAAAGGGTTTTAAATATAGATCAAAAAATAGTTTCCAGTTACCTACACTCTCATTACAATAACGTTTAATCCAACTACATTTTAAACTGTTCATGAAAGAAGGCACATGTGTAACTTTAAGGCCTCCATCGCTAATTGTATTGATAATAGTGGAACGTTTTATCTTATCTGGATTACCTCCCCAAATAAAATCATAAATCAATCTTTCTAACTCTTTAACAAAGTGATGGGGTGGATTTAGCAAAACCTGAAAAAGAAAAACAAGTTGAGACAGGGCAAAAGTCTTAAGAATAATATTACGGCCAATTGGGGTCAAGTTTCTGGTAGCCCATGCTTTTAGACAGCTTTTAAGACGAGACAATTTGGGCATATAGTTTAGTTGGAACAAATCGTTGCCTTCCCGGCTTGTAAAAGAGATACCAAGAACTTGGACTGGTCCGTGGGTAATGTTAATATTTAAGTCATCAATGGCAAATGGAATAGCTCTAACGTATGGTCCTAACGGAAATAAATTCGACTTACCAAGATTAATGGATAGGCCAGAGGCCTCTTTCAATAAGTTAAAAGTATGAATAGTCTCAATTACAGAAGTTCTACTACCATCGAAAAAAATAGTTGTATCATCGGCATATTGCATAAGTTTAACTTCCTTATTACCTATCCTAATACCCCTAATGTTACCATTCATCTTAATTTTCAGTGCCAGAATCTCCGCAACAAGTAGAAATAGGTAGGGGCTCAGTGGGCACCCTTGACGTACTCCCCTTTGAATGGGGAAGAAACCTGTAGAATATCCATTGTTACAAATGGCAGTAGTACTCTTGTTGTAAAATGCATTAATCCAGTTTCTAAAGCTAATACCAAACTTAAAGTAATTGAGAGTTCTATGAATAAAAGACCATTCAATTCTATCGAACGCTTTCTCAAAATCTACTAAAAGTAGAAAGCCAGGAATCTCCTTTTGTCTAGAAAAGTCAATTAAATCTAACACGAACCTTATATTTTCACCAATAAATCTGTTTTTCAAGAACCCTGTTTGTTGAGGACCAATCAAGTCTTGAATGATATTTTTAAGTCTTAAAGCGATCGCCTTTGCTCCAATTTTATAATCTGTATTCAGGAGAGTAATGGGACGGTAATTTTGAAGCAGGGTGCGTTCCTTATTTGGCTTTAAGATTAAAGTAATTATACCTCTATTTTGTTCTGGTGAAAGTTCCCCTTTACAGTAACCATAGTTTAATGAATCTAGCATCAACTTACCGATAGAGTGCCAGAATTTCTTGTAAAAATTAACAGAAAGGCCATCACAGCCTGGGGACTTATCGTTCTTCATTGCACAAAGAGCATTATAACATTCCCTCAATGTAAGTTTACCCTCACAAGATTCAAAATCAACATCATCAGTATCAAAAATTGGAAGACCAGTAAAAAAAGGGTCGGGAACACAATCACTGGACTTATAAAGTCCCTGGTAAAAAGTTTTGATCTGTAAGAGAATCTCATCATTGGAGGAGATTAAATCACCATCTGCGTTTTTAAGGGCATGAATTGAATTAAGAGATTTGTTTCTTTTTTCCAAATTTAAAAAATACTTTGTATTTTTTTCCCCTTCTTCTACCCACTTTGCACGAGACCTAATGATCGTGCCTTGCAGCTTATAATTATAATGTAGTAAAAGGTCATTTTGGGCCTCCTTGAGCAAACTTCTAGTGTTCGGAGATTCATTGACATACAACATTTGCTCAAGTTCCGCAATTCTATTAATTAGTTCATTTTCTTTGGCACGTTTTCGTTTCGCCAACAGCTTAGAGTACTTAATGGTAGCAGCACGGATTTTATATTTAAGAAGTTCCCAACGAACAGAAGGATTAATTAAGTCATTATTATCCATCTCCTTAAGAATGAGATCATTGATAATGTGAACGTAATTTGGATCATTCAGGAGCGAATTATTAATTTTCCAGAAGCCGGGACCCCTTTTTACAGAATGCGTGTGAAAAGAAAAAGAAATGAAAGAATGGTCTGACTGTAATCCCGGCGAGAAGACAACATCCTCTACAGACTGATCAATATGTCTTGAAATTAGAAAATAATCCAAACGACAATGAATCCCCGGCGTTATATTAGAACTCCAAGTGTAATTTTTAACCAATGGATTTTTCTCCCTCCAAATGTCAACTAGGTCGTGGGTACTCATTAGGTCTAGACATGCTTCCCTTGCTTTAAAGTTAGTTTTTGCGTTGCCACCAATTTTGTCCATTTCCAAATTAAAGACAAAGTTGAGATCCCCTCCACAGATAATAGTTTCACATTCAAACTGATTCAGATTATTTGAAATATCAACAAAGAACCCTGGGTTGTCAACATTAGGGGCATAAATGCATACAACGGTGAAAATGTAATGCTGAATGTTAATATCTACTATAATGTAACGTCCGTGTGGACAGATATCCTGCTTGAGTATCTTAAAAGTCAATTTGGGATTGAAAAGTACGCTGACCCCACGACTAGTAGTAGATCCATGAGAAAAAATGATCGTGCCTCCCCACTCATATGTCCAGTACTTTGTATCTTCTAAACAGCTGTGGGTTTCTTGTAGTAAGACTATGTCAGCATTGCGCTTGTGCAAGTAAGTGAATAGCTGTCTCCTCTTTTTTGCCTGTCTTAGCCCTCTTGCGTTAAATGAGATTAACTTTAAGTCTGCTGCCATAATTCACGAAGACGGTTCAGAGGACAATAAGGTTTAGGGCTACTGACAATTGAGTAATGAGAACACGTTCTAATACTTGATATCGCTGACAAAAACCATAGCATCTTTGCACGGAGGTTGGAAAAAGAAAGAAAGGAAAAGTCAATCCAATCGGATAAGAAAAGAGAATTCAAAAGAAGGAAGACAAAAACAAAGTTATCCGATGAAATAGTTCGGCATACAAACATGTCGAGTTCGCAGGACATGATGGGGCTGTGTACAGGCTCATACATAGAAACACAAGTAAAAGAAAAAAACAACCTTCTCCGTTTTCCTGTGGTCATAATTTTTATCAAATGAATAAATGAAGGACATAATGTTTGCAAATCCAAGGAAACAAATAACAACTCTCAAAGTGTTGGAAATACGTAAGGCTTGCCATTTGCTTGTCTCCAACAACCTCCAAAGAATCTAAGTTTAGTTCCTTGCTGAAACAATTGATTAACCTTCTGGGACCATTTTCTCTTTTCTTTAAGATCCATCTTAGTGAGGTCATCAATCACATAAAAACTTTCATTTGAAAGACTCTGTCTTGCATTTTTCATAATAGTTACCTTGTCCTGATAGTAGGAGAGCTTAACAAGCAGGTGTCTGTCTCTTCCTGGCACATTCCTTCCATCCCGATGGGCCCTTTCTATTTTACAGTTGGGTATTCCAATTTTAGAAATCACCTCAGAGGCCATCTTTATCGGGTCTTCATCACTTTCAGTTTTCAGACCAACAATACGAAAATT